>CM029778.1:6470179-7670179 GCA_017562165.1 Ectropis grisescens | reverse complement strand
TTATTAACGCATTTACCCAATTTCGTAGTGACAGGTTCGAGTTTCATAACTTTTGTAAAATCTACAATTACATCATCCAGAAAAGTGTATGCAAATTTTAGTTTTTGGTTCATATTTCAAAAACTTGACCGATTTCGATAAGATTTATAGATGGGACCATTCAGGAAACATACCCATCCGAACATAAATATAAATTTTTAAATCGGTACGGGGTTTCTCGAGAAATCAGGTAACATACATAAAAAAAACATAGGGGTCTAATTGATAACCTCCTCCTTTTTGGAAGTCGGTTAAAAATATACTAATGATACTTAGAAACATACTTAGATTATTTTGTATCATAAATCGCACAGGCGCGTAGTTATTAAGATTCACTTATATGTACTTATGTAATTTCTCTGGATTCACCATTTGTTGTTATTCCCAGGTATGCCCAGCGCTGGGCCTGTGCCCCAAGGTGGAGGAGGTGCGCAAGGTGTCGATCAACGTGGAGAAGTCCAACTGCCCGCTGTGCCTGTTCGCCGTCACAGAACTCAAGTCGATGCTCAACGACACCCACAACGAGGTAAGTCTGATGAACTCTTTGAAGTGATAATTTCGTTTGGCGCATAGATTTATCTTGGTCTGTGAATTGGCATCAAGTGTCACGCTCATGAATGAAAGAAATCTACGGGTGAACTCGGAACCATGGCTATCTAGAAATGTGTTAGCATTTTCATAGCCATAGCGTGTTATCATGGTTACCATTACACATATTTAGTCTAGATGGCCATGCTTAGAAGACTTATTTAGACGACAATGCTTTGAAGATTTATTCCAGACTAACAGTGCCCTCCGGTTTCACCCGCGTAGTTTCCAAAGTGTGCTATCAAATGCTGAAATATAAGTTTTCGCTTCTATCGGCAGTCCCAATGAGTGCTAATTTTTTGTATAACTTTTTTTATTAATGAAATCAACGGGTACGAGTTACTCATGTGATATGGCCGGTCTAGTGAGACTCAAGTTTCGGCCGCGTCGAAACGATGTCGCCTTTTCGAAGCTACGAACAGTACGATAGAGAAAAGGGCAAGGTGGTATTAGATCACACAGATCAGTTACACACTCTGCGAAATTTTCGAATTAAAAACCGATAATCTGGCAACTTTGCGGCGATTTTCGAGATTTTGAAGTTTTTTTTCGAGCAAGGGTACAACTATGAGCCTCTTTGGTATGTTGCTCGATAACTCATGTCACTTTTTTTTTCAGGACAAGATCCGCAAAGCCCTTGACGACCTCTGCACACACCTGTCCCCGAAACTCCAATCAAACTGCGTAGATTTCGTGGATAGCTACACTCAACAGCTAGTCGAAATGCTCTCCGCTGATTTAGACGCTAAAGAGATCTGCGTCTACCTGAAACTCTGCACTGATAACGTTCACAAGCCGGCTGGAGTTACCAGCATTGACAAGTTCCACGAGAAACCGCATTTGAGGGGGGATAGGAACAACTTTAGGAGGAAATCGATGCTGCCTGCTAGCATGCTTGTCAAGGGCGGTGATGTTGGTAAGTTTTGTTGGTTAATATTTTTTTTGGCCGGTGATTGTTGTAACTAGTATTTTATAAGGTACGACGGTGCTAGATTTTGGCTCTTGATTTTGATTATAGGGACAAAACTATGTTTTTATAAGACAATGGCGGATCAATGGAAATTGATGTTTCTCGATGCGCGGAAAAGATGGTAGTCGCGCGACTTTGTTCAAAGAAGGTAGTCATTATAATGGCAGAATTATAAGTGGTACACATGAAAATATTAAGGGTAACGCTATATTCCAATGAACATTGAACTTTTTTGCAATTTTAGAAAATTTAAGCTTTTTTTATTCGAGAAATTCAGTTTGTCGCCAGCTAAATATGTTTTATAACTGTTATATATTTACACTAACTTGATCGCCATCTCTACTGATGTTAAACGACGATGCGGTCTACTGTGAAGTGTGGTGATCTAGAAGTAACCAATTTACTCTCGACTTGCAGACATCAAGATGACGATGATAACCATGATTGTAACTTGGACTCAATGCAACTCCCATGATTGTAATTAGTATTGAACTCAGTGAAACTCAAAGGTTGTATTTTAAAAAAAATAAGCAGTGACGAGACGAGCAGGACATGTGCCTGATGGTAAGCAACATGCCTGCTACATAACAGCACAGTGACACGCAGCTATTGGAACATGAAGAGTCCAAATCATTACCTAGCACTGCAGTGCGCTCATCACCCAGATATCTAAGATGTTATATCTCCAAGCCCTGTAATTTCTCTGGAAACATTTCCCTTCAAACCGGAACACAGTAATGTTTTCACATTACTGTTTGGCGGTAGAATAACTGGCAAATTCTTCAATTGACCGTTTTCCGTGATGTGTTGTTGTATAGAAACGAACGAGATCCCAGACCACACGGTGGGCGGTCGGCCGGTGGCGGTCCGCGGGCCCGGCACCGTGTGCGTCGTCTGCGAGTTCGTGCTCAAGGAGATCGATGACCAGATCACCGACAAACACAACCGGGTGAGGACACTTTCATTAACCCCCGACCAAAAAAAGGGGTGTTATAAGCTTGACGTCGATGTCTGTCTGTCTGTGTGTGTGTCTGTCTGTGGCACCGTAGAGCTCAAACGGATGGGCCGATTTCGATGCAGTTTTTTTATTTGAAAGTTAATATCCGTGCGGGTGTTCTTAGCTATGTTCGGTTAGTATCGATTCAAAATGGCCGCCTCCACAAAATGGCGGACAAAATATTTCTTCACAACCTACCTCAATATGGGTATCAAATGAAAGGGCTTGACTAGTAGAGTACTATTCGCTATAACAAATTTCAAATCCAAGATGGCCGCCACCACAAAATTGCGAATTATATATTATTTTTCACTACTACTTCAATATGGGTATCAAACGAAAGGGATTGATTAGTAGAATACTTCGCACTATGTCAAATTTCAAATCCAAGATGGCCGCTACCACAAAATGGCAAATTACATTTCTTTTTTCACAATTCCCTTAATATGGGTATCAAATGAAAGGGCTTGACTAGTAGAATGTTGTACAGATAACAAATCTAAGGTAGTCGGGGGTTAATCAAAATTTTTAATTTTGTACTTGTTACACTACCACTTGACAGACCGTTCTTGGACTGACTCTTTGAGGTCCGTTCCCGCCCTTCTACTGCCTAAATCGGTATTGGTTTCGCTATTGCTGTCTCTATTATTACAATCGAAAAGAAAAGAGAGAGCAATATCACACCTGAAACAGTTTTAGTTAAGCAGTAGATTCCCCGGAACTGAAATTTATGTGCTTGAACTACACTAATTCGCTTAATAATATTTTTTCGACACGAATACTATCTGAAAGTAAACCATTTGTAATAATTATAAATTAATTATGTAGAATATGACTGTAAAACACGCGGAATTTGTGTAAACCTAACAGAAGAATACCAAGATGCCGATGTTTGGCCGAGTTCAGGTTCCGCTTCCTAATTATACTGTCTGAACTGAATAAAGATTGATTTTGTCTTATGCATATCGATCGATGGTTCCTAAGTAGAGTAGATTATCCTAGTGATAAGTCAATTTATCTGATCTAGGCACACGGCAGTGTGGCCAACCAAGCTTAGCTTAATTATCTAAACATTGCTGCAATAGATACACCAAAAAAGGCGTGACAACCATTCGTCAGCACAACCACACTCACACGCACCCACTCGACACACAGACACACGCACCCTCAGATATTTCAACCTTAATATAAAAAAGTCTTGTTTATTATCTCATCAAAAACAACTGCATTGTTGAAATGAAATGATGATGAATGAAATGATGTGTGGAAATTATTTTTTTGTTGTAAATAATAAAAAGTACAATTGTCGAAATTTGTTAGTTCACTCAGTATATATTTATATTCATTTACTTGGGAAAGCCAATTTACATGTCACAAATAATGAAAAATCGATAATAATTAAATCCGAAAAAAAAATCTGAGACTTTTTCATTGCTTTTATTCACAAGTGAGTGAGTAAGCGAGTTGTTCTTTAAAAAAAGTTGCAAAACAAAGAAGACCGTGTTCAATAAAACAAATAAATAATGAAATATGATTTTTGTTGTTATTTAATTCACAAGGGTGTTGAAAAACGTCGTGTCATACATGTGTGTGTTGATGATCACCGGCCTCAGTTAAGGCTCTCACCTAACGGCTCGGGTCTCAATGGTGCCTCAGCTGTAATCACGAATATTACACACTTGTAGCATAATGTACTATTATAATTTGCAGGACGAAATAATGGCGGCCGTCCACGGCGTCTGCAAGCACATGCCAAAGTCGGTCCGCGGCGAGTGCGACCAGTTCGTGGACAAGTACGGCGAGCTCGTCATCTCGCTGCTGGCGCAAGACCTGGAGCCGGCCAAGGTCTGCGAGGAACTGAAGCTGTGCCCGCCGAGCGGACATAATGAAATGATGGCCGCTGCTAAAGGTAACAAGACTTTAAACACTGAAATACAATGAAACTTAGTCGTACTAATAAAATGAAATAAAAATTTGGCAAGTATTGTTTTTAAACTTTCGCGATTTGAACACATAATGTACAGGAATTAATCACGATTGCATTTAATTGTTTAAATACCTCGACGTTTCGGCAGCGTTACAACCGCCGTGGTCACGAGAAGACTGAAGAAATTGCGGGTCGTCTCATTGCGAAATGAGGGGATCTAGATCTACCCTCATTTGTCAACGTCGAGGTATTTAAACAATGAATTAAATCGTGATTAAGTCCTGTACATTATAAATATATCATGCGCCCATTACTTAAAAACTTTAAACATTTATAATATAATTTTATGGACTATTATTAATTTTCATCTTATAATTTTAATTTTTCAAAATTTTATTAATTTTAATTTATCAATTCAATTCATTTTAATGTAATTATTATTGTTTTATTTAATTTACTGTTCTATGGATTTATAATTTGGAATAAATTACTTTCATTTCATTTCATAAACAAAAACATTGACAGTCAAAGGAACTGCCGATAGAAGTGAAATCTTATAACTCAGAATTTGATAATTATGAATTGATGGAAACTACGCCGGTGAAACTGGAAGGCGTGGCCCTGAGCATGGCCCTCTAGTTAATGTTATAAGTTTCCAAACCTACGACTCATCTACAAGAAAGTTTGCAAACTTGGGACCACCTTCAAGAAATTTTATCGTTACCAATATGAATTAAGGACTTCACTTTTTAGTACTTAAATAAATAACGGCTTCCAAAATGTATTTAAATGGGTAGGACGTACTCAATACTCGTTCGTGTCTCACTAGTGGGTCGCGATTCAGTTTGGGGAAACCCTGTTCTATAGAGTGACATTGTTCCCCGTTCAGCAGAAGAGATCCTGGACTGCGCCGTGTGCGAGACGGTCGTGATGGCCGTGAAGAAAGTGCTCTCCAACGAGAAGGTGGACCGAGACATCGTCCACATCATTGAGAAGTCGTGCGGACTACTGCCAGCCAAGTACTCCAACAGGGTGAGTGATAACACTTTGTACACGTTCTAACGAGGTTAACGACAGGTTGACGATGACTTGGTTGTCATTAAGACGCTTCCTAAACGCAGTCAAGACAACGAGCGTCAAGTGTACGAGACAATTGGAAAGATGTCTGGTTCAGAAATTTATCGTTCTAATTAGCCCGTTAAGTAAATTATGGAAAAAAATATCGTAAACGTATTTTTTTTAAATCGAAATATTAAATATCGACATAGATATATATATATATATATATAGTAACATCACATCAAACTTCCCGAGAGTCTGGGGACGTGACGTCACATCTTCGTCAAATACGCACAATTACGTCACTCGAAACTTTTAAGTACTTTGCATTTTCGATATTAAAAAATATTGTGCACATTTTTTCTTTTGTTTCACAAACAAAAAATGTGTACAATATTTTTTTAATGTTGTGTATGACAGGCTAATTAGATCTTTTTTTGTTATCATGACTAATGACGCTCAACACATTGTACGCCACGATCGCGACCTTACAATGAGGATTGGACACAGCTTATAGTATATAGCGTATAGCGATTTACAAAAATTTTGACGTCATTGAAATCAAACAATCATAGCAACTAGTGCGCACGGGACATGCTCCAGAACTACTTTACTACTACTCAACCTGTGGCTCACCAGGCCTTTGTTATTGGCCCATCTGAAATTACAAAATTGTTGTAAACTATTGTCTATCATCCTATTCATATATCAGCCTATCAGAGAATGCGAGAAACATATTTGTTTAAAGTTCTATTTTCTGTAATATACATCGTTAACTTGGGCTTACGTCGTATTTTTACTTGCGATCCCCGTCACCATGATTGAAACGTGTATTTAGCCCCTATAAAAATGTACTAGATAGATTAGGCTGTATTAGATATAGAAATATGGCTACTAGAAGTTTCTAAAGATTGCCTGTAAGCGAGTTACGACTACAATCACTGTGTTTACATTAACGTCACGAAAATGTACCCATCAGAAAATAACAGCCGTTTTGAACCATTGCCCCTACATTTCAGTGCCACACAATGATGGAGATCTACGGGACGAGCGTGATCCATCTGATCGAGGAATACGGCGTGAAGGGAGTCTGCCAGAAGATCGGCCTCTGCTCCGACTCGGGCACCGCCTACGTGCGCATGTACAGAGAAAAGAGGAATTAACGTAAGTAAAACAATAAGACCGCTAAAGGTTCCGTTAACGTATTGTCACAGATCAGAAAATAGTTACTTCGTAACGAAAAGCTACAAAACCTAGCGTCTACCGCCTTAAAGTTATTAAAAACAGTTTCACGCGCTCCCGGATGTTAAATACAAAGCGACAATATATACAAATAATACATATATGTGACAATAAATAGGTACAAAGAATGAATACTTAACATGTTTTGCTAGTGTGAACTAGATCCCACACTATGGTGACCTGTTTTGTGGGATCCAGGCTAATTTTATGCAAGTAAAATAAAAGACTAAAACGACTACAAAAATAGATATTTTTATTTTATTTTCAAACAATTAAATTTTCTCCGAAAAAAACAAACTTTCAGATACTTACTCGAATTCTAGAATTTTATAATTTTGGCTAAGTTTATAATGTACAGGACTGTACATTATAAACATTATGTGTTCAAATCGCGAAAGCTTAAAAACAATATTGGCTAAGTTTATCATCACGTCATACAGATATAATAGATATATTAAATGTACCTATATATACTTATGCTTTACATACCAATGCAATTTTACCAACATACTGTATTGCTATTGCAGCCATCCACGATACAATAACGCCGCGACATTATTTATGCGTCGGCGTTCGTACGCACGTCAGCTCGGGCAAGCGGCCGGCGCCCCTGTGATTTTAGTACACCCGGGTGGACCCGAACGAGTAGGTTAATATCGCGCGCCGTATAGCGAGTGGTGAGGGTGTGGTATTGTGCAATATTAATGCTGAAATTATTTATTGCTTCATACTAAAATTATAAGTTATAAGTTTTCACTTCTATCGGTAGTCCCTGGAGACGATCTTCTTAGCATTCAATGGATTCACCGTGCGGGTGCCGGGTCCATCGTGTGGCAGAGAGAAATCCCGAGTAGATCCCGAGACTTGTGACACGGGTGTAGGTTTAAAGGGCCCCTCCCGACGTACATCAACACTCACTTTCACTACTCGTGTTTCTCCCTGCCCAGCCGAATCTGATATGAGCCTACTAGTGCAGCTTTAGATACTCGTTCTAGTAGAACTTACTGCACTTCTGGACAAGCCAAGGTCTTTCAGCAGGTTATAGAGAGATTTTGCTGGTAAACCTCTCGCTCCCACTTGACAGCGTATAAAGTAACTACAAAGCCGTTTTTTTGTTACTTCGTTTAGGAGGTCGCAATACTTATTTTGTGCCATCGCGTGGTCTTTAGGTATATTAGTTTCCCACGGTACGGTAAGTTCTACAAGGTTCTATATGGCCTAATATGAAACAGGCCTAAACAAAATTGTGTTGGACTAGAAGTTAGACACAAAATTGAAGTCAAACTTCCCCGTTCGAGTCTTTGGCACACCAACCATGAAACCATGTCACATTTTCGAACTAAGAGCAATCCGATAGAAAAAAGGACAAGTTGCTATAATTAACTCCTTTGAACTTAATTAAAACGAAATCTTTAAAATGTATTCGTCTATTGTTTCAGGTACTTCCGGGGCAGTAGCTGATTCTTTTTATTAACCTCCATTTTTCTTAAGTCATTCTCTTTTTTTCACCAAAAGTTTATTTTTTAGGAGTAATTAATGTTTATTCTAAAATAATGTTGTGACTATTAACACTGAAATGTTTTAATCTGGATCGGTGACATCGATTTTGCTAGAACAACGACATAAGTAGAAATAACTGTGTTTAACTGTGCAGGCATATTGTTTACCGTCAGGCACATGTCATGCTCGACTCGTCACTCGTTATTTAAAAAAAATATAAATATGACGTACATCTCGCCTTGGTTCTTTATGAAGATTGACTAGTACACTTTATTAATATCGTGTCGTTCCCACATTAACAGGACAAATGTAACTTCTTGTACGCCATGCTCAGGAGTAATTTGACTGATCTTACTTTAGATCGATATTTCTATAAAAAGTACCGTACTATCTTCATTCTATAGAAAAACTACCAAATAAGTTATTTTTGCCTTCTTTTTTTTCGCCACTTTTCCATCTTGCGTTGATCTGGTGTAGTATTGTATATCTGATATTCTTGGCCGACGAGCGACCCTTAAATCCGATAATGTGGCTAGCAGAGTACTTATGTCGATATAACTCTAACGTATTAGACCACTATAGCCAAATAAATAAACGAGGCTATATTATTTGACAAATTTTAAATTACCTACAAAAGACAGTTCAAAAGAATCGATGTCGCATTCGAAAAAAGATTTTCGTAAAAAAGTACTTAGAAAATAATAGTTACAATAGAGTTTTGGACACCTTTATCTTAGACTTATTTAGATAAGTCCAGTGTTTTATGTTTGTTCGACCTAAGGTAAAGGACTTAGATTAAGGAATTGTAACTGCGTAAATAGAGAGTCTCATTCATTACATATTATCTCGTGTAATAACCATATTGATTGTTTAATATAAATGATGTAGAGTTCACGCGCTAGCCTGTGATAGCTCATTTGTAAACTGTTTTGTATAAATAAAGATTTAAAATGGACATGTTATTTCATTCTGATTTTTTAAAGTGTAAACTTCTTTACGGCAATTACTTCACGGGTTCCTAACTGACGTGTGCTGTAGTTAATCCAATCCATTACTTAGGCTACATGTTAGTTACCCGTGAATTAAATTAAAAAATGTAACAACCACGTTACTTTTCATACTAGAATTCTTTACGGATTTTTTTGAGCTGGGGAAAAAAACCTTTTTCTGGGATGCCATGCTGTTCGAAGTCAAAGTCAAAGTACTTTATTCATAAATGTACAATTTACACGCCAATTAATAAAAAATAAAAACGAAAGAGCATGATAGTATACATTTTCAAAGTTTGAAATGGCTACTTTACTGTATTATAATAATAATTGTACAGAAAACTGTTCGTTGCATAATCTACCCTACCGGTGGAAGCTCACTCCGAGGTCGTACCGTCTCATGAGTCCTTGCGCTAGTCGTCGAACGATATGTAGTCGTTGAGTAGGTACGGTAAGATTAGGTTAGTTCAGCGGATAGTATCTCTACTATCCACTGAACTAACTTACAACAATACACCACAGTGGGCACATTTAGTGGACTGCTAAAACCAAAAATTCTGTATCTACGTATCTTAATTCATAAAGCAGTTAAATCAAGTTCGTTATCAAAGCTACCAACTTAACTAACTTCAAAGGTTACAAACACAGGTCACTCGCTTAGAGGTGGGTAATCAATGCTCGCTCACGTTAGAAATTGGATTGATCTTCTTTGAAAGGAAATAAATGTCACCTGAACAAAATATTTTTTTTTAAATTAAATGTTGGCACACACAGTAAAGTTAAATATGTAATAGACTTTGGGCGAGTTTATCCGTGTAGGTAACTTAACCATTGATGACTTCAGGTTGTTAAGACAGGGAAACTGGATTGAAGCCTGATTGGCTCTGAGTGGATCATCATCGTCATGTTTGTGTTCCAACACTTGACACCAACTTGCCATAAGTTAGGCAACTGCCGTTTTAGTGAGGAGATCGAAGAGCCGGATAACATTCCGCTCCTTTATGGTACGACAGGCCCAGTACCTACATAGCTTAATTGGTAATTAGTCTGCCTGCGAAGCCGTAGGTCGAGGATTCGATTCCCACCCAGTGTAAATATTTATTTTGTGTTTGGATGTTTATATGTATTATACCTATATTTTTACAAATATATTATTAATACATCAGCTGTCTGGCTCCCATAGTACAAACTTTACCCTACTTAATTTAACACTAAATAGTGTTGTTTGAGAAAATTTTAACTTTCGTGTTTTTGTTTCTTTTTCTCTGTCGTCTATGGTGCCTTAGACGAGATGCACTAAAAATAGTTAGAAAATAGCCTATAGGCTAATCCAGAACTGCGTAACGATTCTAAACCAGTCGGATTGATCTCGACACGGTTTTCGTATTATCCGTTAAGAATGACAGAGACATTGTAATTCCAAATTCGAGTCGTTCAGATTGCGTTCAGAATCAGTACCCTGATCTTTGAAATTCAATAACGAAAAGACGAGAGTAGTTTTAGTTTGTGCAGTCTTTATTTATCAGTTTCAACGGAAGGAGAGGGAGTGTGGCATCGGTGTTCTTCTCGTTGCTCATTGGGTTGTGGCGCCACCTCTGGTTCGTTGGGGTTGTGTTGTCGAAGGTACTCCGCTAGCCACAGCACCGGCTCTGCTGGCCGCTCATGCGCCAACGCAGTCACCGCCGGGAGAAGGACTGGGGTCAGGTTCTTCTGGATGTAATCATTTATTTGCCATTTGCGAAGCACCGGACCCACGATCACTGTGGAAAGATGAATGGTCGATTGAGCACCGCCGGATTGTAGGTACCTACTTATGCTAGCAAAGGACAGACTGTTGTAAGAACTGGAAATATTGTAACCTACCAACTAGTTTGTACATAACAATAGATTATTCTGATTCCGACTATTATGAGATTAGGTACACTTGACAATATTTCGCCTGATGTTAAGCAACTACGCTGGTCTGATGGAGCGTGCTTGCCTAGATCCGATTAGCTCTCATTTGAAGACACCGAGATTGTAACCATCGGGAAAAACCCACTCAACCAACGCATTCTATTCTCTCGTTCGTATCACAAAAGTAGAGTCAAACTCTTTCGTTTGAATATTTGGAATGCCAACATTAATGCCATCGAGCTACAATCAGTGAGACAAAATATAAGGCAAGGTGGTATTAGAGCATGCAGATCAGTTGTATAGGAACTTTCCGAAATGTTTGCAATCTTAGATAAAGTATAAGTAAAATGTATCCTCTTCTTTGCAATAAAAAGCCGATAAACTAGAAATTTTGCGTCAATGTTCGAGTTTGAAGTATTTTTCGAGCGAGGGTGTGAAGTCGTCTGTTAAGTTTTTGGGTCGTCTGATATTACGAGAGCTCTGTTGAACTGATGTAGGTACTTACATTCCGTCGCCGATACCTATATCGGTAAACTACCTGAATATTGTAGTTTCATTTGTACGAGTAGGTACTAATAAAAATCACCTCAGTCTGTCTACCTTTGCTCATGGACCAAACATATCAGTATTGACTGCCCTCGTGGCTTAGTGAGTAGTAACTCTGCCTGTGATACCAAGGGTCGTGGGTTCGATTCCCACCCAGTGCAAATATTTGTGTGATGAATTCAAGTGTTTGCACTGTGTCTGGGTGTTTTATTTATAATAAGTATGTATTTAAAACTATATTTGTATTATATCAGCTATCTGGCTGCCATAGTACAATCTTTGCTTAGTTTGGGGTCAAAGGGTGTTGTGTGTGAAATGTCCACCAATATATGTATATTTTATATTTATTGCAAGACGGATATTGCTACAAAATCACCTTGAATAGTTTTATAAAGAGCATCATTATAAAAATTCGCATGGCCTCTGGACCTTGTTTATCGACAAGAGGCCTTCTTTGTTACTGAGTTTTACGATGGCGGCCTCATATATAGACCTACTTAAACGGAAATAATTAAGTTTAAATAGGTATACGTAGGCAGGTAGTTGCGTCATTAATAGAAGTAAAAAGGCTTTATCTGTTATGGAACGATGTCAGACTTTCAGTTGCATGTGGTCTATCAATTGCAGACATGATTTGCTTCAGAAAGAGGATCTACAGAGTGGATACCACTACTAACTACATCAATCTTACTAACCCTCATGGGTCCTCCTGGGTAAGTTGCGGCTGGTCTAGTTGGAAGAATGTTAACTGCCGGTCAGAAGCCTCCGGTTCGAATCCTACGCGCACCACTGTCTTTCCAAGTAGCGTGCGTAATAAATGCCGTTAACTTAAAAACGGTGAAGAAAAACTTGGGGGAAACCGACAAGTTCCTAGACTCTTTCGAGGTTCGTCATCCACAAACCCGCTGTGTGGTGAATTATGGACTGGTCTCTCTATGCGAGTGAAGGCCCTGATTCCCAGATATGGGAACATTCATTGGGCTGTTTGTGCATGGGTTCTGCTGTAGCACAAACAGTGCAATATAACGCAAATAAATTAAATGTATTGGACACTTGATAATTAAATTGATAAATTGACAGACGGTATTACAGTAGGGGGAGAGTCCTACAGTACCGTCACCTTAAGGTTTTAGCAGGATAAAATAAAAATCCTCCAGGTTGTATGTTAAATATCAGCTAAAATGTGTTAAGGCATTCAAATGCTGTAAAGAAAAACAATAAAATACTATTTTATTTAGAAATAATCAACTTTATTAGCAAAATTAGAATTTTAGAAAAAATCGACTTAAAAAAAATTGGCCTCCAGTACCGGCCAGCATAAAAATGATCATGTATACCACGCAAAAATCACAAGTTTATTGATTTGTTAGCTCTGACATATTTGCACAAGCCTCATGGGCCCAAACCTTACAATTTCCACTTTGAATCCAATCCCCTTCATGAGGTTCAAAGCACAAAGGAAAAATTGTCTCTTCCTATTTCGATCTGAGGGGAGGACTCTGGTTTTCTTTTCTCTTATCTTTTCTTTTCTTTCTGACATCTTTTCCTGAAACCAAGTTCTTTCCTTTCCCGCCGACATCTTCTCTTTATTAGATTGGTGAAGTAATTTTAACTTTTCAGCTAGTGGGAAAGCGAAACCAAAAAAATCCTGCTTGTTTAAAGGCATCAATCTATTTGCCAAATTCCTTGAATTACTTGACATGTTCTGCCAATATTTGTTCGTGCTCAGATGAGAAAGTTTTGTGAAAACGACCCATAACTGGCTTCATGGACACCTCTATGTTATTTTTAATTGCACTGATTCAATTCAATCATTTATTTATCAATTTGGTACATGGGTACACTTTTGAACGTCAAATTATAGAAACATTAAATACACAATGTCAGATAAAAACAACAAAATACAAACAGAACATAACAGTATTAAATTATGGGTAATGTCAAATTAAATAAAATCTGAGAATTCAATCAAAAAAAAAAAACAATATACACTTGTCACAATTCATTTAAATTTTCTAATGTCAAGTGTTTCCAGGTCTTTTTGTCCTCTAAAAAATCTTGTATTTTATAGTATGCCTTTTTAGTCAAAACTTTTTTGACTGCCAACTTAAAAGCTTTGTCATTTAGGCTAGTTAGGCAATCAGGTAACATATTATAAAACTGAATACAATTGTATCTAAATGATTTTTGAATTTTTGAAAGTCGTGTTCTGGGGACAATATACTTTAATTTATCTCTTGTATTATAATTGTGCGTATCACATTTCCTAGTAAAACTATTACAATGCTTTCTAGCATACATTATGTTGTGGTAAATATAAAGGCTTGGCATTGTTAAGATATTGATTGTTTTGAACAATTCTCTCAGAGATTCCCTGGGCTTCAACTTGTAAATATACCTGATGGCTCGTTTTTGTAATACAAAAATTGATTTAAGAGCATCTGCAGCATTTCCCCATAGTAAAATTCCGTATGCCATGATAGAAAGGAAATAACTGAAGTATACAGTTTTGCTGTAGCAACATCAGTTAAATCTCTTATTTTACGGACTGCATATGCCGCTGAGCTTAGTTTACCCGCTAATTCTTAAATATGCTCTCCCCACTGCAACTTGGCATCAAGTTTCAGACCTAAAAATTGTGTTGTATTGGTGAAACGTAACTCATCATTATCAATAATTACTGAGTTAAAAGAATTATTTCTAGCCAGTGAAAATTTAACACAATTCGTTTTTTTCGAGTTTAAGGCTAAACTATTTATACTAAACCAGTTCAGCGCTTCGTCTAGTGCAAAGTTTATGTCATCAGTATCAGGCGACTTCCTTTCAATATCAAATAGTAATGACGTGTCATCAGCGAACAAAACAATTTTTGCAAATTTTTGCATAAGAAAAGGGAGGTCATTGATATAAACTAAAAATAAAAAAGGACCCAAAATTGAGCCCTGGGGAACTCCCACATCCACACGCAGAGAATCAGATAATACACCTTCTATGTCTACATTCATAGTTCTTTCGGCGAGATAAGATGTCAGAATTTTCAATGCCAGATTTCGAACTCCGTAATGAGATAATTTGGATAATAAAATATTATGATTAACACAGTCAAAAGCCTTTGACAAATCGCAAAAAATACCAATAGCGTCTTTGGAATTTTCCCAAGCGTCATAAATACTACCAACGAACTTGGCGATTGCATCAGTTGTAGAACAACCCTTTGAGAAGCCAAATTGACTGTCAAAAAAAAGAAGCCATTACGACAAAAATAAGCATTTAGCTGGTCTAAAACAATTTTCTCAAAAATTTTACTAAGCGCAGGCAAGATAGATATCGGCCTATAATTACCAGGTAGTTTTGTGTTACCAGTTTTGTGAAGCGGAATGACCTTGCTATGTTTCATAAGATTGGGAAAAACACCACTCGTTATACACTCGTTAAAGATTCGAGAGAGGTAGGGTGCCAAATCAATTACAATATTTTTAATAAATTTTACGGACATACCCCATATATCTTCCGCGTTTTTCAGTTTTAGTGACTTGAATGTTTTTATAATAATATTTGGTGTCACTTCGTGAAAACTGAAGTTTACAGTGGAAGCAGGCACATTTTCGGCTAGCAACCGATTTGCTTGTTTAGGACATGATATTAGTTTCTTTGTAGTTTCTTTTGGAACCTCATTGAAATAATTAGCGAATGTATTAGCGACTTTATGATTCTGTCATTTAATGTAGTTCTTGGTATCTGACAAAGTTCTGCAGCCTGACATGCACTCATTTCACTACTGAGCACCTTTTGCACGGCTTTACGCATGTTGGTGGGATCCTAATCACCCTTCTTTTTCTTCGTCTCACTATCACTTTTATCGCCTGGCATCGTTGTGTACCTATAAGAAAATAATATTACTCAAAATAAACCTAAATGTGGCCGGTACTGGGGGACAATTTTTTGGCCGGTACTGTAGGGAACGAAAAAAATATAATGTGCGACCCTAGGAAATAATTTACAAATAAATAGTTGAAATTAAAGATATTTTATAATAGCTATATAAATAGACAATACATACCATTTTAACTTCTTTTGAACTCGTTCTATAAACTTCTGTAATCACCCACAGAACTTTAGTAGTGTATCGTGTGTTCACCATGTGCAACACAAATTGGCGTACTGTCAGTAAGCGTGTCGCGACAGGTCGCCGCTGCGCGGGGCATATACTTGTAAGAACTTATTACTTTAACGACAAACACCATATCAGTGTCATCTCTTATAGAGCTCAGGAAACTCTGACTGGCCGGTACTGGATGCCGGCCGGTACTTTAGGACTTCCCCCTATATTTAGGGGGTGTTTATGTTTTGTACACTTGTGAGCCATTGATCTTACTGTTAGGGTAGAAGAAGTGTATCTCCCTGAGTGACTCTGCGTAGTTCTCGCTGCCGTGGACGGCGTTGAAGTAGTCTCCGAACTGGGTCCGGCGACCGTAGCACGCGCGGACGCTGTCCGGCCAGTACGCTTGAGCTTCAAGCACCCTGGGACCGGACAATCGGACATGATTAAGAACTTAGTCAGTCTGAATATGGAGCGAGAGAATATACACACTTTCCCATACGGTTGCACGGCTGTTACTTTTACTTATTCTACTTATTTCCATCCCATTCCACCAGAATCCAAATAAAAGGTATTATAGGTAATAATTTATCGATCACAAATATGAGTACTTTACTAGATAACAATTAATCACACTTCACAGGAATATATTCCTGACACAGGATTTCACCTAGTATGAATCCTGTTATATACATTTATGTAGGTATACGAAATTGTTGTTATATTTACTACGAGTACAAACATTGCACGGTTTGCTCATCGCGGTTCATCGGCACTGGCTGGTCTGTCTGCCCTATGGAACATGAGTATAGGCCATTACTATTCGCTATTTCATTATAGCACATGCCAGGACTGCCAGACTCCCACTTTCATACGCAAACTAGTATAAAGTGAGAACAATAGACGTACAATTTTGTGTTAGAAAGTTTTTAAAGGAAACTGTTAATACAACAGTAATAAGATAATTAGGATAAGAAACCCCTGACACGCAACATGTTATGAATAAGCCAAAGAGCCCGGTTCTTGCACCGGAACAAAAAAAAACAAATTCAAATCTTAATTATGTTTTTGTAAGCAGCATGCCCATAACAGCACAGCGACACGCAGCTATTGGAATATGAGAAGAGTTCAAATCATCACTTAGCGTTCTTCACCAAGAAATAAGTATAAGATGTTTTATCTCTATGCCATGTAATTTCACTGGAAACATTGCCCTTCAAACCGGAACACAATAATGTTTCCACATTATTGCTTGGGGGTAGAAAAACTGGCAAAGGATTGGCACTTCCTAGTGCCTTCTACCTCTTCTAGTACTACCTTCCAGTGGTAGGAATCCGCAAAGAGTCCTACCACTACAAATTTTGCAGAATCTAGACTGAGTGTCTATTTCAATACCTACTAGATGTTCCACGGACCATAGACGTGACTTTTATTTGAACTTAGAGCTTACCTTGGTGGCCCCATAACAGTCCGCCACTTCGCAACAGCGTTACTACATGCCAGGACTAGCACTATAATCGGCGCGCTGGCCATATGCGCTACTAAGTGAGGAAAGTGCTGTCGGCCATAATGTTGTTTGTAAAACTCCGCGGCCTGTTCAGGCGTCAGATGGACTATGCGTTTCTAAAACAAAACCAAGTTAATCGCAATCAAAACCAAGGCAAACCTGAAGCTGCACGAGAACGCCCCCCCATGCGGTTGTTGCAATCACACGGCACACGGGGACCTTTACATACTACGCTGACAACACCGACGACGCCATCGGCCGGTTCGTGCGGCGAGCGTTAGCTGCATCACCGAAGACCATCCGTGATTTCAACCTACAGATGGCCATCAGGGACAGAAATGCGGCCGTTGTGGAGGCTCTGGGCCGGGAGGAGGCAGCTTAGGCAAATGGCAAAAGGCAATTAGGCAAACACTCGATGTCGAGTCGATTACTAGCGGAATCCCAACCGGTAGTGATCGGCTCTACAGACGAGCACTAGAATTAGATTTTAAATGTACCTGACCCCACCCCCCTATTTTCCTCTTCTTCTCCTTATCCAAGAAATATGTAAAAAAAAGATCATTGATATGACAAAGATCACGGACCCCGGAGTCTGTGGAGTGGCCAATTTAAATAAAAAAAGAAAAGAATAAATGACCATTTCATTAAGACTAGACACTTAGTGTTTAGACACTTAGTGTCTAAACAATATACATATTACAGAATAAATGTTATTACAAACAACAAGATTTTATTCAAGACAAATTTGAAGACCTAGAAATAATACGTTCCGTTGCCACCTTTGCCGTGCTCTTAAATGACTAAGTACAAATACTAATAACATAATAACAACACATGAATTCATTTTACCTTTGTATCTGCATATGAGGCAATAAAGATTTGATTTGATTAATTTAAATCTCAAACTGCTCTTCAAACACAACCAGGACATCTACTCTCATATTACGAAAAACGTTATTTCGAAATAAACTCGCGATTTTCCTACTCCAGAGTACATAGTAGTTCATAAATAGGTAAATGTTGGAGTAATTTAGAGGTATAAAATAAAAGGGGTGTTTTGACATCTGAGGAATCCTAATAAAGCTGGAGCTAAACTAACTAGAAATGCCGTTAATTATCGCGTTAATGGAAGTTAAGCGTAGGTGTAAAATACACCTAATGGACGTTTACCGAAGGTGTAAAATACACCTACGGTTAACGTCCATTATCGCGATAATTAACAGCATTTCTCGTTAGTGTGGCCCCAGTATAATATACACATATATAGGTACAACTAGCGCCGATTTCACCCTTGGTAGGTACACATAAATAGCTTATATACACTAGGATACAATGGTGAAAGGTTTTAGAAATCGATCCAGTAGGTCCTGAAATTAGTGCGTACAAAAAAACAAGCTGTTCAGCTTTATAATAAGTATTTATTAGTAGGTATGGACACATTATAGGTAGGTACATAAAATGTCTGATTTTAAATTACTTTATATGATTAATTTTAATGTTTTATTCTTTCTATCGATGTTCTGTGTTCGATGGTCAGTTTAGTTTTTGTTGGCAAAGACCATGGTTTACAAAGCATACAATTCATACCGCCGTACGTGACTTAAGTTAAATTTTACCTCTAAGTTCAACTTCAACTTCAACTTTTGGTTTATGGCTTTTATTGTGGTACCTCTTAGTTGGTTTGGCGTAAAAAATGTTTTAAAATACTATAGGTACTGAGCTTACTTTGCCCAAAACTTTAACAGATTTTTGATCCACGTAAGCTATATGCAAATATTTGAAATACGGTAATCTGATATCATTCGAATTATAGGTAGGTGTGAGTGTGGCTGTAGAAGAAAAGTGGAGGGTACGGCTGAGTGTCGTAGATATCTTTGGAGAGGCCTATGTCTAGAAGTGGACTAGAGTAGACTGATGATGATGAGGTCCTAGGTCTTGGTTTACTACGTTCCGGTTTAAAGGGCAATGTTTCCAAATAAATTACTGGGCTAAGAGATAAAACGCCTTATATCTCCGGGTTATGCTCGGAGTCTCTTTGTGCGACAGAATCCGTAATGAGGATATTCGCAAAAGAACGAAAGTGGCCGACATAGCTCAAAGAGTAAGCAAGCTGAAGTGGCAATGGGCAGGCTACATCGCTCGCAGAACTGACAACCGATGGGGAAGAAAGGTTCTCGAGTGGCGACCACGAACAGGAAGACGCAGTGTTGGACGGCCTCCCACTAGATGGACGGATGACCTCATAAAGGTCGCTGGAAACCGCTGGTTGCAGGTTGCGCAGGACCGTTCGATGTGGGAATCTAGGGGGGGGAGGCCTATGTTCAGCAGTGGACGTCTTGCGGCTGATGATGATGATGATGATGATATCTCCGGGTGACGAGCGCAGTGCAGTGCTAGGTAATGATTTGGACTCTTCATGTTCCCATAGCTGCGCGTCACTGTGCCTTTATGGGCAGGCATGTTGCTTACTACGTGCTCGTCTCGTCACTCTATTCTCAAAAAAAAGTATGATCGAAATGTACGTAAGTATTTTTTTTTTACTAGAATAGGTTCGCACTTGGCGTTTTTTGATGATGAAATCCGGCTGCAATATGAAATTCGATCGGTGGTCACGATGGTGTGAATATTAAATGGACTAAATCGCATAGGACACATAGGACGCAATAAAACGCATAGGACATTATTACTTACATTATTATTATGTAAGTAATAATGTCTGTAATTACTTACATTATTATTATGTAAGTAATAATGTCCTATGCGTAAATGGCCACCATCTCGCCTGATGTTAAGCGATGATGCGATCTACGATGGAGCGTGCTTACCTAGAAGAAACCGATTCACTCTCGATTTGAAGACACCAAGATTGTAACCATCGGGGAAAACCCACTCAGGCAACGCATTCCACAACCTAGACGTTCTTATCACAAACGTAGAGTCAAATCGCTTCGTTCGTGTTTTTGGAACATCAACCATGAAACGATGTCGCCCTTTTGTGGAACGAGAAGTCCGATAGAAGAAAGGGCAAGGTGGAATCAGATCATGCAGATCAGTTGCACACTCTCCGAAGTGTAATAATAATGTAAGTAATAATGTCCCATGCGTTTTATTGCGTCCTATGTGTCCTATGCGATTTAGTCCATTTAATATTCACACCATCATGACCACCGATCGAATTTCATATTGCAGCCGGATTTCATCATCAAAAAAACGCCAATATCGAAAAATCGCGGTACCAAGGTCAATCTCTGGCTATTATTAGTGAAATCTAATATCGCTGGACTGGACTGACCCCTCGAAACGTCAACAACGGGTCACGAATTTGTAATTCGTTTTTTTCTATGGTCTCTGCAGATAACAGGCCGTCCGCCGCTGAGAGCAAGGGTGAAGATCAGTGCAGGGTTGGCACTGCATGTTTTACCAAATAATTCCAACAAATTATCAAATTAATATTGAAACCAAAATTCAGTCGATTTGTCTGTTTGTATTTGTCCGACTAATATGAACATGTGCCTAGGCTGTGTTCTTATTTCAGAAAAACAACGGGAACGTGTAACTACGCGTGTAAAACCGAGAGGCACCTACTGCTACAAATAATATCAAAAAGTAATTAAATACATTAGAAAAAAATCTTAAAAACTCCTATTTACGTTTATCTAGGCATGGTTTGCACTCATGAACCCACCCTGAATTTGCACTAGCTTTTATATTTTTTTTAAAAAACGTTGCATAAAGTAAATAATAAATACATATAAATAACAAAAAAGAACAGAAAATTGTGGAAAATCATGTATGAGTACGTGATTTTAGACCATTTTCTATGTAAGTATAGCTGTTACGAAGGCTTCCAGAAGTAATATACTCTGGGTTCGGAATAACAAAATCTTTCAGTGGTTACCACAACACCGCCCATGGTGTGGTTGGTGCCTAGTGAGGAACTAACGGTCAAGACAGATATAAACTTTTAAAGTACTTACGTAAGTAACCAAAATCATTACGTTTCATGTGTTTCGACACACGTTCTGGAATCTGGTTATTGCAAATAAATATTATTATAAAATAAAAATATTCGAAACCAATCTAATGGCGAATGGTCATTAGCAAAATACAATGTTTATCAAAAATTGTGGAAGTGACAACCATATCCTGTCAAGGGTCGCATGTGACGCGGAATAATGAACGACCCCTCTCGCGCACTAATGCCGATATGAGTTTTGCATATCGTGTAGCAACCCTACCGATAAGTATCGTCGAGTACAGAAATGTTAGGACAAAAGCCCACTCGTGTATAAATTGAATGTCGACGTACAAGAACTGTGCTATAAGAAAGATACACTCATTTAATGATACTGCAATTAGAATATTAGTAAAAGTTTTAGTTTAGTAGTGTAATTTATCGACCCAAAACTAAAATAAATCTATCAAAAACTGTATAAGGTTGTAGGCCATTATATAAACTAAATAGACACCTAATCCACTAGAACTCTGAATTTCAAATTACCTAGGTTAGACCTTATACTACAAATCGGCGTGTAACTTTGTAAAATACTTAGGCGTACCTATCGTATACATAATATGTAAGATGTAGCATGTGCATGGGTGGGAGCGAGGAAATAATGCTGTTCCATTGATTTACATGGAGCGAAACGGAAAATATTGACATAAAAAAACTTATTTTAAAGATATACAACAACAACCGCACGATAGCTATATAAGCTTCTATTCTATTAGATATGCAATCCTGCATCCCTTTACGCCCCTTACATTTTAGACGAGTTGGCCATTCAAAGCGGACCTATATGCAAGAAAAAAAATGCTATATTCTTTTCTAAAAGCATTTCTGTCTGCAATTCAAAAACTTGGATAGTTTCATCATAACCACAACCAATACTCGTAACTGAAATTTAAGACTTGACTATACGATTGTACATTGATTATTCCAGAGTGTCTGTATCACCATCGGACATGCTTCCAGCTCGAGGCATGATTCCCCTATCCTAAAACACATTAATATTTACAAGGTGTCTCAAAAAGTCGAATAAAACGTAAAACAGTAATTCTACCTATTAAAATGAAACCAGTATCAAAATGTTGACCTCTTCATAAGAAATCTGATCTGAATTAAGAATCTGATTAGAAACAAAGTTAATTATGTATTCCTCCTTTTAATACTTCTACACTTGTGATAACTTTTAGCTATCTTAAACATAATTCGTCGTGAACCGAATAAATAGATATTCTAGCCAGTAAGATCAGAACCATTTATCGATGACGTATATGAGAATCAGCCTTGGACTACGAGAATGTTCACGAAATGACTAATCTACACGCTTTCGTAATACGCCTATCCCTTTTTACCCCACTGAAAGTTGGGTTATGTTTTTCGCGCGTATCTTCCAAACGGATTTAAGTAATTAAGATAAATATCGTTAGATTCGTCTCAATCACCGAAGTGTTCTTAGATAGTCAGTATATTGTATTGTATAATATTTTTATTTGTTGATGTTTTGCACTCGGGATTTTAAATTGTAGTTATTATATTCTGTTAGCAGTTAATTCTGATTGTGTGTTCGTAATTATATGGGAGACCTGATCATAGAGTGCACAAATCGTTAGTAATAATCGATGTAACTGGCGCAGTTTCACCCGCTTTACGACGAAGTCAGGAGACAGTTACAGTATTTTTCTTGAAACCTCGTAAAACCGAGTTATATACGCTCAGAAAGTACCTTAAGGTTACCTACCACCATGCGTAATGTTGATTTGACGATCATAGTCCCGATAGATATGTTGGTGAACGGATTTACAGCGAAAAGTCTCGACCAAAGTCTTACGAGGCTTTCGTTGTATTATTGATTAAGGGTCACATGCAGAGAGAGGTCATTCTTGACACCGCACGCAACGCCAGGAGGTTCCTCACTCTGCTGCTGTCAACATAGCTTGGGCCTTGAACCGCTGCCGGCGGTGATCAAGTTAAGATTTTGTAATATGTTTATTAATATTGTAAAAATACTTAGCAGCATGAATAAATGAATGAATATGTGAACTTCACTTACGGCGATTATACCAAAGCCATTGTTTCTAATTATATCTTCTATAGCTTCGGCATCATCATATGCCTCCGGTTTGATGATAGCCAGGGTCCTTTCGGAGTACGAGTGGAACTCCGCATCAGAATCTGAAGATACTGTAGAGAAAGCTTTCATACTTGGCGAAATACGCGTCGGATTAAGGTGTATCCTACCTTCGCAAAATGTTTCTATAGTTGCCTTTTTAGGTTAAATATTTAGAGATAATCACGAGGAAGAATGTGAATTATCACAAGAATTAAAGACAACTATTTTCATACGAAATGAAGTGGACAGGTCCACTCGTGATAAATGTGATTCAACAAATTCAAAGTTTTATGTAATCAACTAATACTTCCTTGGATAAAAGCAAAAAAAACGCCTTATTTACAATTGAAAATTTGAAAATATTGTTATATAGGCACAGACTATAATATTTCAATATTTTCAATTTGATTTTTAATTTCTATAACGTCAGTCTTCAGACGTCTCAGGCTCAAATCAAAGAGAATGTAATTTCGAATATTTTGTTTGTGGTTTTAGGTTTGATATTCGCATAGCTTCAGACAAAAATATTTTATTGAAACAATGTCTTTAAATGAAAACAACTTTAAAAAAAAGGAAAATGTAACCAAGTGCGGATTGGTGACACATGCCCTCGAAAAATTCTAGGTACATATCGATTTCCTGACGATGTTTTCCTTCACCGTTTTTAAGTTAGCGGCATTACGTTAACGGTTTCGTACACCAAAAATAAAACAGATATTGTAAAATGTCTTATTTTAATATTTTATTTTTCTGAGATAAAAATAAACTTGTAGGCCTTGCATGGCGGTGGCTGCTTATGTGCGCCCCTGCCTAAGTATTTTTTTACTGACTTTTTACATTGTAGACTATGTTGTGTAAACATTCCCTTTTCAACCACCATACTAGCCTTAAGCAGTTTCTCTTTGCTAGGACTCGGGGCCTTCTATCACAAGGAGAGAGTCAAGGGCATACAATATAACCCACCACTTTGGTCCAGAGTTGACTTCGAAAGATCCTCTCAACATGTCGGTTTCGTCGCAAAGTTTTCCTTCACCGTTATTTTTTTTATTAAAGGCATTACTCACATCATTACTACGAAAAGACAGTGACGTGCGTGGGATTCGAACTTGATTCCGGATTGCAAATGAAATGAAACATGAAAGCTAAAAAATATGATACTACGAGTAAAATCATGAAGAAGAAGTTTGTGTTTGAGCAAGTATATGGTAAGTAAGTGTATGGTTATTCTTACGATCCCGTTACTTGCCCAAGACAAAAAATTACCTACGTATTATTTCAGACTATAATCTATCTGTGTACCAAATTTCATCCAAATCCCTTCAATAGTTTTTGCTTGAAAGAGTAACAAACATACATCCATACATCCTTATCCTTACAAATGATTGGCAGCGCTCCGCGATTTTACCCACGTAGTTCCCATTCCCGTAATTCTCCTGGGATAAAAAGGAGCATATATGTTCTTCCAGATTATAATCTAACTGTGTTTCAAATTTCAACCCAATCCGTTCACACGTTACGCCGTGACTGAGCAACAAACATCAAAATATCCATCCATAGACATTTATAAAATGAGTAGGAAACAGAATTTAAAATATCAGTCGAATAAGATAAATAGTTTAACATATAACATGGTACAATGACCTGTAGCCTGTAGGCGATCAATACCATCTCGATTTACAATTCATAGCTATTTCGTTAAACATTGCTCCGAAACTATTCATAAACAATTTACAGTTATGTCAGTCGTTGGCAACGTGGCTTAGTTAGCATTACGAAGGTTCAAAGACCACGTCAGTAGTACAAACCCCATCATACATCACGCTACGTCATAATCAGTTGCACGTCAGACGTCTGCGATGCTAAGTGGTAGAACTGGCACGCATTTCCCGGTCGCCACCCTGCCGCGGCCACCCTTGAGGGCTCCGAAGGGGATTCAGTATCAAAACTTGGGACAAACGCAAGTGTTCATTCGTACTGTAGCACACTGCTGTATAAATGAAAAAACATTGAGGAAAATTAAGTGCTACATTACTATATTACGTCTATAATATCACTTTTGTTCATAGCATCTATATTTGGAAAGCTCTAAGTAATTTTCGCAGTATTTTAAAACCTAGGAATATGCCTAGTGGTTATGCCCAGGTTACATTACTTAAATTCAATAAATTCAAAATAATAGTGTACTTATATGTATTACGTATTTATTATGTATTTTAAGTTAAAAAAGATATCCCAATGGCGCACGT
Organism: Ectropis grisescens; assembly: GCA_017562165.1. Classification (NCBI taxonomy): domain Eukaryota; kingdom Metazoa; phylum Arthropoda; class Insecta; order Lepidoptera; family Geometridae; genus Ectropis; species Ectropis grisescens. Next base: position 7,644,458 of record CM029778.1, on the reverse strand, counting down.
AGAACTTATTCCTACAGTATTTGAGCGTTTGTTTATAAAAAGAAGTAATAGTGACAGTATTTATTTTATGTTGTTTGACTTATAAGTCACAGTAAAATTTTTTTTTTTTTTTTTTATCTCATTTTTATTGGGGACATTGAATCACATTTGACTATGTCAGTCCCGTATTTAACGCACAAATTATACAACAGCAACGAGTAATTAGATACTAGTAATTCTATCTTTGAACAACTTACGGGCCGACTCATAAAGCATTCTAGCAGCGTCCGACATAGGCACAGCTAAGATGCTTTGGATCAGCCCTACATCTAGACTGTTCAATTTGTATGTATCCACTAAGTTATCTCTCATAGATGCGCTATTGACACACTCCATTAGGAAGTGATGAACGTCTTCTACAGCGGCACCACACATATTACAACTTGGGCTATCAATTTGTCTCATTAAGAAATTAAAATTATTTAGAGGCATGTGTCCAGAGCGCAATCTATGAGCAATTACAATAATTTCGCGAGTCAAATTTACATTTGTCCACCACGGCACTTGAGGAGGTTCAGTTTGTATCGTACGATACCATATACCCTTTGCTCTTGAAACCTTATCAAAACATTCTTTCCATTGTAATTTCATACGAATTTTATAGTTGTTTAGAATTTCTGTGAATTCAGGCCTCAAGTAAACTTCAGTACCGCTTGATATTGCTTCCTGAGCGAGCCTATCTGCCTCCTCATTACCACACAGACCAATATGCGAAGGAACCCATTGCAACACCAAGATCACTCCTTACGCAACAGAGTTAGGACTTTATTTAATATTGTGTATGCTATCGATGAACCTCTGTGTCCAGAGGCACATCGAGCCACATGTTGCAAAGCACTTTTGCTGTCTGACAAAATAACGGACTTTTGAAATCCTGCACTGATCATGTAAGACAGCGCCTCTGAGATTGCAAAGAGTTCGACAAACATAATCGAATAATTTGAATCATTTAATTTAAATCGCTCTTTCACATTGCTCCTAGGATCACAAAAGGCTGCACCACGACCTGCTTGTGTTTGAGACCCATCAGTGTAAATTTTATGCCAACCGTTGTATTTTACACATAACATATGCAATGTACTACATTTTAAAATTATACTATCATAGTTCTTTTTTGGTTCTACTATGTTTTCTATTTCGGTTTGTATGAAACTCATGTCTATATTAGAAATCCAAGTATTCAGAGAGAACATAGGTAAAGGATAATTGTTGTTAATCTTTTCTGACTTTGTCTCATTGTAAACTGATAAGAGTAAAGGCCACTTCTTTAATTTTGTTAAGTTTAAATTTATAAAATAGTCCAACCTGCTTATTGTAATATTTTTAGCCCAGGATTGCGTTCTAAGGCAGTATTTAGTTGCCAGATATTTTCGACGCAACCATAAGGGAGGTACACACAGTTCATATTCCATCACATGAATAGGTGTAGTTTTAATAAAGCCACCTACCACACGCAAGGCTGCATTTTGAAGTCGGTCTAATTTAAGTAAATTAGTCTTGGATGCATTGTCATATATAAAACACGAGTAATCAATTCTACTCCTAATTAAAGATAAATATAGTCTCCGAAGATGTTTTGGGTGCACTCCCCAGGATGACCCTCCTAAAACCTTTAAAATGTTCAGTAGCTTAACAGATTTGTTATGAATTTCCGTAATATGTCTGGTCCAACTCAAAGACTTGTCCAACCATACTCCCAAATATCTAATGCAATCTACTACTGGAACGAGATTATCATCTACTCTTATGGATATCTGTTCTCTCTGTCTACTTTTACTAAACAGACATAGTTGAGTTTTCATGAGGGAAACTGTCAAGCCTATTTCGCTCAAACCTGAAGATATCCAAGCTATACAGTCTTGCATTTCCACTACACATTTGTTTAAATTTTTGTCCTGTATATAAAAAACAAAGTCATCTGCATATTGTAAAACATACAATGAATCCGCGAATTGGCTGATCATAGTTGTGACTATATTAAATAATATAGGTGACATAGGGTCACCTTGAGCTAATCCTTTGCTTGTCCACCTGCATATAATATTGCTATTATCGCTATCGTCTTCTATAGTGAGGCATCGTAGACTCAGAAATTTAATTAAATAATTACATATTTTAGCACCAAACCCAAGTTCATCCATTCTTAAAACAAGTTGATCAATAAGTACATTATTATAGGCGCTATCAATATCTAAAAAACAAGCAAGAGTGGGTAGTCTTTCAACAAAACCTGATTGTATGTGTAGTACCAATCTTGTTATACAATCCACACTAGACTGACCTCTACGAAAACCCGATGTAGTACAGGCCAGTATATTATTACTTTCAGTAAACCATTCTAACCTCTTAGTCAACATTATGTGGAGTATCTTACACATACAAGATATCAATGAGATTGGTCTAAGTTTTGATGTAGAATTATTATTACAATTTGTCTTGGGAATAGGTAGAACTTTGATCTGACGCCATTGAGCCGGTATTGAAGCTTTTATAAATATTAAATTATACAGTTTAAGAAGTAGAGTTTTACCCACCAAAGGTAAGTGGTAAATCATACTGTATGTAATAGCATCTGTACCCGGTGCAGTATCTTTTTTCTTAATACAGTTGTTAAGTTCCTGCAGAGAAAAAGCACTTTCTAATTGCATATTTTCTGAACTAAAATTGGTGATGAAGGTTCAACAAAATCTGGCGCCAATGAACGTAATAATTCTTCTTTTTGTCGTTAGATACATGAAACCCGGTTTTTTCACTCCTTTAATCCATCTCATCTTTTGCCACATGACTGATGCGTTGGTGACACCATCTATCTCTCCGCAGAAACTCTTCCAACTATCAAATTTGGCCTGCCTTATACATTTTGCGCTTTAGATACTGTTTCATTTAGTTTGTCAAAATTGCTTGGAGTTGGATTTGATCTAAAAGTTTTAAGTGCTAGGCGACGTTTAGCGATTGCCTGAGAGATTTCTTGATTCCAGTAAGGTTTTGGTTTGAATGACCTTGTTGGATTTGTATTAATGTTTACATATGGTATACTTTTATCAGCGGCATGATTTAGCTTTTCAATAAAAAAATTATACGTTAACTGAATATTGTCGTCATTCAAAAAGTTACATTGTTATCAGAAAAACTTTTTTGACAGGCATCACGATATAAATCCCAGTTAGCTAATTTATAATTGCGCCGCTTTTTGCAGGGTGTCGCGTGATTTTGCTCTGAATAAAATTTAATGAATATGTGATCACTGCCAAGGCATTCCCTGGTAACACTCAATTAAAATAGATAGCAATATCTGTAGAAACAAAAGTAACATCTGGTGATGATTTATGCAACCTACCATTTACTAATTTCAAATAAGTACATTCACCATTGTTTATACTAATAAAGTTATGGTTTGCACTAGCATCATATAATTGTCTACCTCTAGTTGCGCCACTACAAATTACATTATTTGACCAATTAGAATGATGGGCATTAAAATCCCCTGCTACAATCGATTTTTCCCTAAAGTTAGACAACAGTTGGTCCCAGTCACATTGCGAGGTTTGGACAGAAGATGGACAATAAATAGATGCTATGTACTTAACGTGTTTACAATTAAACACTTCTATAGAAACTATTTCAATGCCAGAGTTATTTAACAAAACAGGATATAGCTGTGACTTAATAGAATTATGTACTAGTATAGCAACTCCTCCATTTGCCTCATCCCTATCCATTCTGTATACATTATATCCATTGATTTTAAATTCACGATCTGCTGTCAGCCAAGTTTCACTAAGTAAACATACATGAATTTTGTCTTGATTTAACAATAGCTCTAAGTCAATTTTTTTGTTGTTTAAACTTCGGGAGTTCCACTGTCCAAAACACAATTGAGCAGTAGAACTATCAAAGTCCAGAATGACACGGTTGGATATATGAGGTCCATTATCCATTATGGAAAATATTTAAAATTTAGTAAATATATCTCCATTGTTAACGGTTCTTAAAAAAAGTTCCTTAATCTCTGCTAGTATGCATTTAAAAATCATAGTAATTTTCTCTTCGAAACTAACATCAGCAAAAAAAACATTCCGAATTTTTTCAATTAAATTGAAAAAATTAAAGTTTTCTGTTATTTTTGCCGTACTCTTTTCTCCTTTAAGTTCTTTTGTATGTCTAGACGAATGCGGACGATTTGTATCCCCTTTATCTGGTTTTTTAACTTTGGTAATGTCTGAATATAGGGGCTTGGTACTCTCTTTTTTCTGCTTTTTAACTTTTTTTAAATCTTTATTTCCGTTTTGTTCCCATGAGTCAGAACTTTCATCAATCTCAAAATCTATGGAAGAAACGTGTTTATTACGATTATCACCTGTTATTAAATCACCAGATACGTTTGTTTTGTTGGTCATTTTATTCATAGTCACTCTGTTATTGTCACTCACATCATTGTGTTGTCCCAAATATTCGACTAATGCTGCTCTATATGTACAATTTCTTTTGCTCATGATTTTCCTGATATATTTTTCTTTCAAAAATTTTGGGCAGTTTCTGTCAAAAGCTACATGTTCGCCCTTGCAGTTTGTGCATTTATAGTTATTTGTTTCACAATTTGCATGCTCTCCGCTACATTTTGGACATACTTTCTTTTTGGACGGACAGAACCTTGCCAGGTGGCCGTAATGCCAGCAGGATGAACATTGGGTGACCGGAAATGTATATGTCTCAACCTTAAATCGACATCCAGCTCCGTAAACGTGTGTGGGTAAGGTCGCTCCTTTAAAACAGAACTGGACTGTCTCACTCTCACTCCATTCTTTTTTTCATTTAGGCGTTTAAGTCGCTTTATTGAAAGGATCTCTGTTTCACAATCAAAAAACTTGACTAACTCTTCTTCTTTTAGGTCCTTTTCTATATATTTGACAACTCCATAGCTTATATTAACTTCGTCAGTAAGATGGCATCTATAGCCTAACTCTTTAAAAGTTGAATTGCTTACCAAATTGTGGGCATCTTCTTTATTTTCAAATGTAATTAACAGCTTATACGGTGTTTTGTACTTAATTTTTGTTATGTTCAATATGTTTTCGCATTTTAGCAATTTTGCCAATTGTATTTGTTTTGGAAGTATTTCTGAAGCACTTACACATACTTCATAAGAATCTAGTTCACTCGATTGTACATTCTTCAAATTATTTTGCATGTTTTACTTTTTGGCGTATTTTCTACTTTGAACTGGAATAAAATGTTGGCTATCACTGACATCTTCTTCACTATCTTCCCTTGATCTTTTTTTTTCGGGTCTAGACGTAAGCGTACTGTTACTACTATTGCTCTCCAAGGTACATGATCGAGGTCTGACGACCTCGTCCATGTTTATTCCCAGTAATTTTAGAAAATGAAAAAAATCACCAGAATTGTTTACAAACACTTATGTCAAAACCGTGCGCCCGCTGTCAAGGACTGCGCGCGACTGACAGTAAAATTGAAAATGTGTTATGTTTATAATCTAACGACACGACGTTAGTTTAAAAAACCAACATAATCTATAGGTTATCTATAGGTTCTAATCCCACGTTTTATTATAAACTGACGATTGTTACAATTTGACGGCGACTAAACGCCTATACAAATACATGTAATATTGTACAGCTTTGAGATCGTAAACACAGTGAATCTAATAGTTGAAACAAAGTAAAGTTATAGGTATGCGAAAAGTTTCGGCCGCGATTTTTGTGTCTCTAATATTTTCATTGTAGAGAAAAGCCCGAGGCTTCGGTACTGTGTGTAGTAGGATTGTCGCTGGAGGGGCTGCGTGCGTCGCGGGGGCGAGCTGGGGTGTGTGGGGCGGGGGGCGGGGGGGCAGGGAGAGAGCCAGTGCCCCCCTGGACGCAGCGGCGGCGCGACGCCTGCCGCCTCCCTGCTGCACCCGCGATGCCGCGCTGACCGACCCGCCTAACACCGACGTACACATGGACAACTCCTGCCTCCTCGACCTCCTCATCAGGTGCTTCGCCATGACCGAGCCCGAGGACCTCAACTTCACGGCGTTCACCGACCTCTGTCGCCTCTGCTCCCTCAAGAGCGGACCCAGACTACACATCTTCGACAAGGAGGCCGAACAGCGACAGATCCTATTCAAACTCAGGACCTGTCTGCCCACTATGGTGAGTTTCGATCCCGATAAGTCCTTTGTCTTTTTAGTCCTTGACATTTTTTTGATTGACTGCGGCGATGACCTCGACTACGTTCGTTTCACATCTGTCAAAATTACACTAACTATTTTAAGGGGTCTTGTAGGGATAGGAAAAAAAAGGTGGGAAATCCCGAGTAAACAAGCATTAGAAGGCGGAGGAAAAGTGCCATAATGCCTACGGCTACGGGACGTAGCGGTGCGTAGCTCTGTAGACGCATGCGCGCTACGGATACGAGCGCCTCGGAAGATTAGGAGACGAAATAGGAACAATGAAAATGACCGATTTCACGATACCTGTTGCCGCGTATGTCTCCGTTCGACGATGCCCGGATATTTTATTTTTACGAGTTATACCATAATAATAGTTATTTATAGTAAGCTTTTAATAGAAATAGCTTATCTATCTTTGATATATTACAGAAGTGGAAGAGTAAAACAAGATCTGACTATGGCTATTTTTGATTTGGTTATCTATCTTTTCTATGCTAGTGTGATGAACTGATATAGAAATCTATTCATTAAGGGGTAACCTATAGTGATTAATATTAAAATCAACGTATTTTTTTCGTGTGTTTATTTGTAATTTTGTTATGATTACTTTATTTGCTGCCGATCGAATGATTAACCCCTCCGTAGACACCCCTCAATAAGTTATAGTAAAGCGATAAATTGATTTATTACGTCATTTATTTAACTGTTATCATCTTCGATCTGTGGTTTCCAATAAACGTTAATGGTATCTTTTAATAAGCTTTATCTACAGTTTTATCTATCTCATGATTAACCACGATTCGGTTCACGCCGATGGATTATTATCATGAACCTACGATAAAAGAGGTCTAGCAAAACTTACTTCGTTAGAAAATTCTGTTTCATTTCGTTTACTTCAATAGATTGAAAGAAACACTAATACTGTGTTGGTCGCATTTAAAGAAACACTGTACATAAATATTACGTTATATACTTATATAGCAACTTCAACAGAAAGATGTCACTTATTTCGAATACTTCAATGTGATATTTTGTTTACATATTTTTACTTGGTTCGCCCCACGGTAATTGGTGTGAACCGTTTGTTAATGTTTTCGAAGTAGGTATATTTCAAACAGACACACCTTGTATGTTGTGGTTTTTTTATATCAAGTTAAACTTTATACATTCTCATACGTTATTATTTAGATGCAATTTCCGTATGAAAGTTAATTAGAAAAAGATACTATTTGTTTCGTTATCCAACGAAATATAAGAGAGACGCTCTTGTCGGTGAAGTTCCTTCCATGTACTTCTACACTCCGCCTTCTCCTTGACTTCCTGATACGACACTACATTTATGTTCTCCTTTACTTGGTTCATGTAACTTCATCTAAGTCTACCTCTCTTCCTCCTGCCTTCTAATTTACCTTCCATTATTGTTCTAATGAAGTTGTCGTGTCGTATCAGGTGTCCCAATCATTATATCATTCTAATTTCTCAAACCATACCTATATTCCAGTTTTTTCATCGTCTATACTAAAAGAGGTATACATCTTAATATACACAATAAAACAATCGTAAGGAAACTTGTTTGTCAAAGTTTGAAAGTTTCTAAGCTTATACGTTTTGAAATTATTATTATTCAAATGGTATATTGTAGTATTGGTAGTAGCGAGTTATTTTGTTTTAAGATTAGGTTCAAAAGTATGCACATTATTCCTGAAAAACAATTTGTTCCCTAACGTCGACATGTTTAAGGCGCTGCGCAAATGTAGATACTTTTAAAATAATGACATAGATACTTTTAGTATACAGTGTAATTATTGTGTGTGTATTTTTTGTGTAATAATTATCGTTAGTATTAAGGGGTTTTTTAACGGAGCCTTAATTATTTTTCTAAAGCAAGAGTAACCTATGTTATACCTTAGAGGAACATCTGGTAGTGAAAGTCCGTCATATTCAGTCCAGCCGTTTCGGAGATCAGCAGGAACAGATAGACAGACGAGACGGATAGACAAACAAAAACATTAAATATAGCTTTTTAGATATAGGTTTCTACCGTTAGGAGGAAAAACATAATTACCAGATAACATATTTCAATCCCCAATCTCTGTGATCCCTCAAATGGATATAAAATGAAAGGGGTTGAGTAATAGAAAACTAAACAGGACACCTACTCTCTTTCTACGAAAAACGTAATTTCGAAATAAACTCGCGATTTTCCTACTTCGGTTCTACTTCGTTCCGTCGTTTAATCCGTTTAAATGTTCCAAACCTACATACTCTAATTAGAATAGTAGGCTAGTATGACTTTCGAATCCAACACGCTTCTCCAAAAGTACCTATTTTTTTTTAATTCTGTCTGTGTTTAATAAACTATTAACAAATAATGTAAATCTCCAGCAGATATCGAAGGACGACTTCCTGCCGAAGAAGATCTGCGAGCGGTGTGTGACGCGTTTGGAACAGCTGTACGAATGGCGCCAGAGCTGCCTCAGCACAGACTCGGTGCTCCGGAACTACGCGGAATCCATGCGGATCGTCACCTCCACTATCAATTTCCAGGTAACTAACTTATTAAGATACATTAATTCTTATTAACATACAAATAAGGTTTCTTTTATGCCAAAGACAAAATGAGCCACGCCGGTTGTACAGACCTAACGCTGCCGAAACGTCGTTGTAACTAAATAAAATTTTTGATTGTATCATGTCCTGTGCTAAGTTCACAATGAAAAGACAATTAAAATGATGACTAATAAGTCTGTCAGGTAAATAAAGAAAAAAATAAATATCAAATTCGGTTTATAAACAACGAAGTTATCCGCGAAGTTACACACATATAAAGAAAAACATATACGGTCGAATTGAGAAACTTCATTTTTTTGAAGTCGGTTAAAAACATAAACATATACAATTTTATCTAATAATAAAAAAATTATAAACATTTTGGTCATCAAATTTCCGGAGCGAGGAGTTGTGGCGCCACTTCTTCGTAAAAATCGTACAAAGAAGTGACGTCACTCAAAAACTTCTAAGCACTGTATCGTCGTATTTTTTTATTTCTGAAACAAAAGAAAAAATACGCGTACAATATTTTTTAATAATGTAAGTGACAGACGAATTAATTTTTAGGCTTCCGTAGCCAAATGGCAAAATACGGGACCCTTGTAGATTTACTTTTCTCAGTCAGTCAGTCACTTTTCTCCGAAACTATAAAAGCTATACTATTGAAACTTGGTAAGTAGTTGTATTCTGTGAACCGCATTAAGATTTTTACACAAAAAATAGAAAAAAACAAAAAATTTAGGGGTAGTTCCATACTTAGAACTGAAACTCTAAAAATTTTTCCCCATTAAAACCATACGTATGGATAGGTACATATATCTATGGATAGGTCTTAAAAATGATATTGAGGTTTGGAACATATTATTTTTTCTAAACTGAATAGTTTTCGCGTGAGACTCTTCCGAAGTGGTAAAATGTGTGCCCTCTAACTTCTAAAAAAGGGTAATGATAAAAAAAAGTGAATGATGTCCATTACCATGTACTAAGTATCAACGAAAATTGGTTTGAATGAGATGTAGTAAGTAGTTTTATTTTAATACGTCATAATCATAATCATAACCATAATTTATTAATAAAATATCATTTTACAAGTCAAAAAAATATTACAAAATATGTCATTAAATAAAAAAACTAGTACATGTGCCGTTGCACTTAATCATAAATTCTATAAAAATAATGTCAAACTTATATTTTGAAATCATAAAATTCATTAAAGTCATAAAAAGACTGCTCGACAAGCCATTTTTTAAGCTTGATTTTAAATAGGTTTAGGTTCTCTATTGCCGTGACGTCATGGGGCAACTGATTGTAGACAATCGGAGCCATGACATGCGTCAACTTGGAGGACTTAGTGAGGGAGTGTGGGACCATAAATTCTATTGTTAAAACACTGACAACGAACTACAAGAACTTTTATATTATGTTACTTGCTGCTACGGAAGCCTTCATGGGCGAGTCCGACTCGCACTTGACCACTTTTATTTAGCTATACCGCGATCCGTGCCGTGGATCTGGTCATCTTGACTCGGTTACTTCTGGATTAACAAGCCCCGTCATAGAACGCATCGCCGTTTGAAATGTTACAGAATTCGTGTCTCATCATTTCAACTTTCTGGTTACTACTATCTTGACATGTTATTTTTTACCATAAAGGGTACTCATAAAGAACCTTCTGCAGAAATAGGTCTATTACCACTTGATTTGATTGGAACTGCGCTGTCGTTACTTCCTATTACCCTACCTTACTTTTTTCAAAAGGTTCTTGTAAAACTAAAGTTTACTATATCTCTTCATTTCGATTAAATAGATAATATTTTCTGGTCGCTGGCAGTACCTAAAGGCAGGTTTTATGCCACAGAGATCAACAACTAAAATCCATTCTGTTTTCAGTTGTAAAATATGTGTTTGAAAGTGTGGTGCCGGTTAGCGGCACACATAACAGCGTAGTTTTCAAAAAGTTCAAATAATTATTTAACACTCTACTGCGCTCGTCACCCCGATATATAAGATATGATTTATGCCCCGTAATTTCTCTGAAAATATTGCCCTCCAAACCGGAACACAGCTACACAGCTATGTTCGCTCACTCCTTCTTTGCGGTAGAATAACTGGCACTCCACTCTGGTGTGGTACTCCCAGGTCCAGGTGGTCCAGGCGGAGTCATCTTCACACTTGACATATAATAAGGTACACTTGAATATAAAAACTGATTACACAGATTAATATGCAAACATTTTAGAATGATCTTTCTTTGTAGGTATTTTATATTGTTCTGACCTTTAAAGGTCGGGTTTGAAATCGACAAAATGTATAAGTCAGATTAAGTTTTATCATAATAAGTTATAATGGAGAATGAATATTGTTAGAAAGTAACAAACCTTTATATGGCGCCTTGCAAGGTTCTGTAACTATGTAATAACTGTGTCCTTGAAAAATATTCTACTTGGATTAAGAATGGCTCAAAAGTTGGTGGTGATTTGTTTATCATTGAGTCTCTTCGAGGTCTGTGCCCTGCCTCGAGGTATACCTACCCTTAGAAGTAAATAAATAAATTAACATGTTTTAGTAGACGAGATTCATATTATTCATTAACATTAAAGTACAAATAATATCTTTTATTAAATACTTATACAAGTACTATATTATGTTGTTATATAAAGGCCGTTAATCGGAATAAAAACTATCGTACCTCTCTAGTTAGACCAAATATATATAGTAAATATCAGTTAACTTAGTAAAGAGTTCACAGAAAACTAACATAATAATACTGGATTTTTATATAATACTAGCTGTACCCTGCCACGCTTCGCTGTGGCATATTGTGATGCAAAAATTAGATAAAAACAATCCTTGATGCGGATTATATATCATTGTAAAATTTCAGCTCGATCGGTGCAGAACTTTTTGAGTTTTTGAAGGGTACACAAACCAACATAACGTTTTTATATATAGAGATGATAGATAACCTTTTTATATAAAAATTTACGACTTCTGCACACAGCACTACTACTACTAGTGAAGTCTGCATCATCGAACCCAACCTTATCTAACACATGGTATCGAATCAGTTTGCTTCTTTAGCAAAATAGTAAATTAATCGACTTATCATTAGATTACATTCAGATCGATAAGTAACTTATGAAGTCACCCTTTCAACAATAACATCATGACTAGCTACATTTTATGGAAATGTTTAAAAAGATGTACCTAATACTTTCTGATCATCGTGTTGTTAACGAAATATAGATAGGTGTTGTTAGATTATTTTGTAGATAATAATGATTATTTAACAGGTGAATCGATTTATTTATAATATCAGGAAAAGATAGACAACTCAATATGTAGAGGTATTATCGATTTGGTAAACCGATAACAAATTTTGTGGATATGTACCTATTTCTTTATTGTTGGTATAATCGTGTATGGCATTATGACAAATACTGCAAATACTGTCATTGTCATTCCATTATCAAATCTTGAGCTTGTGACTATCAAAAAATTACTTAATTGTGATGATGTTATTCAGGTGTGTGGCGACTGTGAGTAGCCAAGTAATTTCATTGTCACTGAAACGACTATTTATATTGTCATTTTCGTAAATGCACAAACCTAAGCTTACTACCAAAAAAATACTTAATGGTGACGATTCTATTAAGGTTTGGTGACTTTAACCAAGAAACTCCATTATAAGTGAAACGACAAATTATTTTTCATTTGACTGTATCATAGGTATACAGTTGGAAAGTACTCATACTAATGACTTTATTAAGCTTGGTTGAAAAAGACAGGCCTGTCAAATCTGATATTCATCAGTTAGGCGTATCATTTCGTTGACAGAGGCTTAGGGGGATGCGGAAGGTATTGTTGTGTTGTGGCACGCGGCGCGGCCCGTCGCGGTCGGGCGATGCACGGCGCTTCGCCCCTCTATCGATCGCGCGCCGCCCGGGCCTTATCGACCCACTTCCACCCGACACCCCGTCTAACCACTCACGCCAATTTCAACCTTAACCCTCGCAACTAACACAGAAAGTACCTTAACCGTCCCCCATCACACCCGACACGCGATTTCAGACTCAAACAAAACGCATCACGATTCTCTATCGAATGGTCATTTACTTGGAATTACTATGACGAATATCACCTCTAAAGCTTCGAACATAAAGTTCACCTAAAATTCAATAAGACAAGATTGGAGATGCCGGCTACGCATGTCCAGAAACGTATTGTTTTTATCGAGCTCTGGTAATTGTCCATGTTAAGGTGGAGTCGTGGTGGTGTCTTAAGAGCCTTGTCTTATGTTGCAGTGTTTGAATCTAACGCTGAAAGAACGAGATGTTTTTAAACGATGGGTTGTTGGTTGTTGTGGGTAGGTGTACGTATGTAGGAAGTGCATTACGCATCAGAAGCAAGGTCGAAGGTGGCTCGTCGCCCCAGCTCGGGCCCGTTAACCCTGACCTAGGCGGGGAGGTGAAGGATATTCCTACTACGCCGGGCGGGGCGGTTTCCCCCTGAACGCCACTTGCACTACCGCTCATGCCGCCTACCCTACCCGTCACATCATGGGTGTGATGCTTATAAGCTAACCTTGTACCTATTGGGGCATCACGGAATTAGCGCAGAGAGCTCGGTATTTTGCTAATTAGACTTTGGACTCTCTATCGAGGTAGTCAAAATAAATTACCCATCACACGCTTATCAATGATCATATCTACATATAACATTGTGGTCCAGAAGGATATTTTTTTACTGTTAACAGGTTATCTCGAAGTAGTAAGATAGTTTTGATGTTGACAAAAAATTACCATGTTTTGTAGGATTTTATGGGTAGTTGCTCAGAAATCAAGACGAAAGATTTGTAAAGCAGCATAGCAACGCTATACAGCTTGCTACAATGGAAAGCGCATGAAAACGCTTTAATGCTTCAAACATTAAACTATTTATGTAGCCGTGATATGTAAAATTTAATGATCCTCTTCTGGTCGTAAGTTTTTGTAGTTAAGGGTTTTAGAAGTGTACCTTTATGTAGGTTGATATAATCTTATACTTAATTCGTATTCAGAGATGCGATTAAATCTCTAATAAAACAGCTTTATAAATAATCATAACTTGGTATCAAAGTAGACTAAGCCTAAACATCACAAAACATAAATCAGACGCAAAAACGTGAGTTGTAATTGTGCAATGAGGAAACAGGGGAGAGTTCTCCCTGTCTCGGTGTCGATGGGTTTACACAAAAACTCCGTCTGGCGCGACTTTCCCCCCTCGGGACAATTTTCCGAGCGAAGCCAGGTGCGTTAGGGGGTCCGATCGATGCCGACGCCTTGCCTTTACTTGCACTTATCACTTGTGCATAGGAACGGAAGAGGGCGCCCGCCTTAGAACGCCCTTGATTTCACTCTCTGCCTTCTCAGTTGCGGTCTTAACATCTCTTGCGCGTTCTGGGCGCCTGGTACTTGCAATGTATCGAAAAAGGATATTTTGTTAGTGACAATTATTAAAATATAATTTGTGTAGTGGAATTAGGATGTTGCTGAATTCATACTACAAGCAGCTATGGGACCTTGGGGTAAGATTGGTATTTTGTTTGTTGATTTATTTTTCTAAATAAAATAAAGTTTTTTTATAAAACTTTATTAGGGATTCTACTTATTATCAATGTGAAAGTTTGGATGTTGGTTGATCAATCACGTCGGAACAGCAGAACGGATCAGCTTGATAATTAGAACACATTTAGAAAATAGTCTGGAATACCAGTTAGGATTCGGGAAAAATTACGGGAATGGAAACTATGCTGGTAGAGCCGCAAAGCACAGCTAGTGCTGTTTAAAATTTGTTACTGTAGGCATCACATCGCAGTGTTATGCCTACAGTAACTACCCTGTATTTGAAATTTAATATTGGAAATATTCTATCAGCAGTTTCTCTTTACCTACGACTGGCCAAAAAAATGGCTATCCATTGGTTTTTATTTCATTTGCTTAAAGAGGACACAGAATACCTATTAGTTTATTTATTCTGATATTTATATAATATTATTTATATAATTATACCCTACAAAAAGATACTCATACCAATAGATCACAATCTATTTACTTACCTATTCCTAAAATAGTTTGCAAGAAATTTTCTTTATGGAAATAAATTATGCTTATTCTTTCCATCTTTGCTTTTTAATAAAAATAACCTCTTATTAGCAATTTGTCGGCTTGATCAAAATTTCATAAAGATTTTCGTTAAAGATTATAAACAAATATAGTTTAAGACGATTATTGTGTTGTATTACGATTATATGAGTGTTGATTTCTCAGCGGCACACATTAACATCACCACATTAAAATAAAATAAAAGAATAAAGAAAAGAGAGAACTCTAAGAAAAATCTAATCGTGAATTCATTCGTCACCCTTCATATGCAAACCCTCGTTTAGTGCGTTTGTTTTTAATCAGTGCACGAGTGGTGTCCCCTAGAGGTATGCCCCTGCTTCCCTGCGACTGAGGGGACTTTCCTCTCAAGTTTCCGGCGACGGCATGCAAAATGTTAATGTTTTGGCATCAGATGAAATATTGTACACTAAAATATGAAGTCATGGGTACAAGGTAGTCAAAATAGAAACGTATCTGTGGCTCAGACCAACTGTATGGTAAATCTTCAATTATCGGTGGGTACACACACACACACACACAAAAATGCAGAATACTACATAGGTGCGTATACATACATAGCATATCACACCAGAATCATGGGATCAATGATGATGTAATAGGATGTGTGCCTAACTATGAACAAAATTTAAAATGTTGCGTGGCATAAATCCTAATCAACATTTCACGAACACACAAACAAAAGTATTCATTAAATACGCGAACAAAACACTTACAACCCAAAGTTTTCTTGCCCGTGGAATACTACCAATGCTTAGTGTTAAGATAGCTTTATTGTATTTGCTGACTTAATTATGATTTACTGCTTAACTACTTACTGGTTCGCTAGCAGTTTGAAGAAAAAAAGTTCTGTAGCCGCTTTTGTCAATTGTCATTACATCACCATCATCAGCCTGTATTCGTCCACTGCTGGACATAGGCTTTCCCTATGATACGCCACTGACTTTATATGCTATAAAATTATTATTTTATAGGCGGTTGGAGAATAACTTGCATGCGGATAGAAAATTACTTTTGTCTGTAAGCAATACAAAAGAGTAGGTTATGCTCTTTTTGTCAAGTGACAATATCCCATTTGTTTACGAAAAAATTCGTCTAACTTACAAAAAGGTCTACTTACACACAAAAATTATCCAAAGAGCTTTTTTCAGAATGACCGATAGGAGTAAAATATGGATGAGAAAATATCTCAAAGTTTTTAACATTGACGAAAACGTTTGTGTAGTGGTAGAACTCTTTGCAGAGGCATCCTAGCGTAGTACCACACGTTTGCCATTCTAACTCAATAGTAGAAATGCGCAAACGTCACTGTGTTCCAATTTGAAAATGTTCCCAGAGAATTACAGTGCATAAAGATTATCACCTCATACATCTGGGTGACGAGTAGTCGAGCAGTGGTAGGTAATGATTGGAACTCTTCACGTTCTCATAGCTGCGTGATACCATAATGCTAAGGGCAGGCGTGTTCCGTGCGTGTTGTCTGGCTCGTCCTGTCACTCAATACTATGTAAAAAATCATTTTTTTACAGAGTGAAAGATTGATCGTAGCCTTTGCTTAATCTGTCTGTCAGGTTTTATTCAAGTGCAATGCATTTCAGGAGTGGGTTTTCCCGATTGCTACAATCTTATTGTTTTAAAGTCAAGAGACAATTGGTTTCTTCTAAGCACGCTCGCTCGATCGTAAACGTCGTCGTTTAGAATCAGGCAAGATGTCCATCAAGTGCATACCTATTGTTGCTCCAAAAAGGTGAAATTTATCAGTGGTTGATTTTTTTACTGTTTTACTCTCTCATTAAAAGAGTTTTTGGTCTTTTCCGAATATATACTTCCATATCCATCCATCTCCATCGTGGTAACACAGTAGTAAGGCCATCTAATTTCACATTTGATCGTGTGGTCGTAGGCCTAGACCCGTTTACACCTTTGACTGTTTTCCAAGCGCAGATTAGTATATATTTCACCTGACCAACACAGTGCCACACTAGATGTCTACGTCACACCAGTGACGTTGATGAGTCCAAACTACTATATAAACAATAATGCACCAGGGAGAAATAACATTCTTTATCTCAATATCCTTTTCCTTGTAATTTTTTTTTTAATTAGAGATGATCAATAACGAGTGTCGTGTGTGAACATAATTTCGTATCGTAGGGTAGATAACGTAAAACATTATCGATGTTATTTACTGAGTACTCGACGCGTAAAAATAACCGTAGCATCGAATGCGAAAGATAAAGTCGAATGAACTACGACGAACAGGAAAGTTGAACAAGTTGTGAGGCATTTACTCCACTTCGAGTATAAATAAAAATGCCTCCCACGTAAATTGTTGTATCTCCAAAATCGTGATCTTACAGCAGAGGGTTCTAAAAATAAACTTTTGCATTTAAATCGTCACATCTTGTTATGATTTAGTAAAATTTGGGCAAAATAAATATACATACATGCAATTTACAGATTTTTTTTTACTTTTATATGTTCGCACTTGACCACCATCTCGCCTGATGTTAAGCGACGATGCGATCTACGATGGAGCATGATTACATAAAAGAAGCCGATTCACTTTCGATTTGAAGACACCAAGATTGTAACTATCGGGGAAAACTCACTCAGGCAACGCATTCCACAACCTAGACGTTCTTATCACGAACGAAAGTGAAGTCAAACCTCTTTGTTCATGTTTTTGGAATATTAACCATGAAACGATGTTGTTTTTTTGAGATACGATAAGTTCGATAGAAGAAAGGGCAAGGTGGTATTAAATCATGCATATCAGTTGCACACTCTGCGAAGTGTATCCGATAAAAAACCGATAAGCTACCAATTTTGCAGCGATGTCCAAGACTTTGAAGTCTTTTACGTACAATAGTGTCATTGCCTATGAGCCTTTTGGCACGTCTCTCAATCAATTCCAGAGTCCCCAGCTGATACTTAGCCGATCCATCCCAAAGGTGCAAACAGTAAATGTAACAAGAAATTACTATTTAAATACAATGTGTTTGTCTTTGGAGCGCTCTTCTGTAAAATCACGATTTTAGAGATACAACAATAAACGTGGGAATATCGATGAACTAAAATGTTCCATTCAAAGCAATGACAATCCTACTTCCTGTTTATATGTTCGTATATAATATTAGGTAGCGCAATTAGCTACTTACATAAATACGAAAGTTGATGTGTCTTGCTCGATGACGTAAGAACTTAGGAGAGATACTGTCAAAGTCAAAGTCAAAGATCTGGATGCAATTTGAAATACAGATAAATAAAAGTCTGGAATAACACAAATCAGGAAAGCAGCGGAATCTGGGAATTTGCGAGTGAAACTGCGACGTTTATCCATGTACCAAATTTCGTCCAGATCCGTTCAATCGTTTTTGCGCGAAAAAGTCACAATTCTATGAATACTGACTTTTGAATTCTTAATAATTTCACATTATTTCAGACTTATAATGTAATACTCCCGTATGCATAATGAAAAAATGAATGTGCTTAAGACCACATGGCAGAAGTGAACAAACTTTATTAATTAATAATAACAGTAGTAAAGAACAGTTGACTGTACCTTTCTCACTCGGGTACACTCGGTGGTACCGAATTCACCCGAACGAGCCTTTTACTTTAGTTTCACGGGTCAGCTCACAGCTTCACTTATGTCCTACGATAAAAT
This sequence comes from Ectropis grisescens, assembly GCA_017562165.1. Lineage (NCBI taxonomy): Eukaryota > Metazoa > Arthropoda > Insecta > Lepidoptera > Geometridae > Ectropis > Ectropis grisescens. Next base: position 7,625,866 of record CM029778.1, on the reverse strand, counting down.
AAGTGCGCCAAAAGAAGTTTTCTTTTAAAAAACAAAGGCTATTTTTAGGCTGACATATTTTATACCCCGATTTATACGATTTCTCATGTCATTGACCTTTATTACTCTCGGGGCTTTAGGAAGTTATGTCATGTATGTTATGTTATTTAGGAAGTTTTGGGTTATGCAGAAAGTGCATAGTAAATTAAAGGTGCATACAGCACACAACATGTTTCACACTACGTTCCTAGAGTTCCTACTAAGGTGTTTGTAAACTGTTTGTTTACATCTTAGACTTTATTCAAGGACGAATTAAAAAACGATAAACGAAAGGAAGACCCTTTGCTCTGCATATTATTAAATAATAAAATGTATTGATTAGTGTTAAAATATGCTGTGAAATTATATAAGTAAAGTAAAGTAAAGAATATATTGGTGGACAATTCACACACAACACCATTTGACTCCAAACTATGCAAAACTTGTACTATGGAGGCCAGATAGCTAATATAATACTTATATAATTTTTAAATACATACTTATAATACATTGAAAACACCTAGACACAGTACAAATATTTGAATTCATCACACAAACATTTGCACTGGGTGGGAATCGAACCCACGACCCTCGGCTTCGCAGGCAGAGTTACTAACTACCTGCTAAGCCACGAGGCCAGAATGAAATGGTACTAGCATCGCCCGCTGTTTTACTCGCGTAGTTCCCGTTCCCATAACTTTCACATAAAAATAGTCAATGTGTTATTCCAAGATATCTTTGTTTCAAATTGCAACCTGATCAGTTCAGGAACTCTACTCTACGAAAAACGTTATTTCGAAATAAACTCGCGACTTACCGATTCTACTTCGATCCGTCGTTTCGTCCGTTTAAATACGGACATATAGTACGAACACTGTTTAACATATTTCAATGTCAAACAATGTTCTATCGGACGAAACGAAGTAGAACCAGAGTAACAAAATCGCGAATTTATTTCGAAATTACGTTTCTTGTAGTAATAGAGTTGATGTCCAGGCGTTCCGAATAGTTTTGTATCTAATTAATTGTGTCGGTTATAGTGCGTAGGATGTTTACGTTGAGTGTACTTTTTCCGAGTATCCCTGTTTCTGGCGGTCGTTGAACCCACCACGAGCCGATTTCGGACAATTAAGCAAGGGTGTTCAACGTGCTTCGGAATGAAGGATCGGGGGTCGGTCTCACTTTCCGCGGGGTGAATGCACTGAGGGCGCGGGGGCGGCCGACTCCCTAGCCCTCCGACCGCAGTGGAGACACTCAATGGAGGCGACGCCACATCGAACAGAATACATCGGCTTTGATACTATTCACTAATCTATTGTTGGACAACTCTACGTCTTTTTAATTATTGATTTTTATAGTAAATAATAATGCTGAGTCTAAAATAATAATAATGTAATTTTAGTATCAGCATTGCATCCGTGCGAAGCCGGGGCGGGTCGCTCGTTACACTATAAAAAAAAGACATAGTGTTGTCCAGCAGTATTATAAGTACTAATAAAAATGGTTAGTGTGGGTATTCCTAAGAGATAGACATATAGGTACTATTATTGCACAATTTTAGGGTTTCGTAGCCAAATGGCAAAATACGGGACCTTTACAGATTCGTCACGTCTGTCTGTCCGTCCGTATGTCACAGTCACTTTTCTCCGAAACTATAAAAACTATACTATTGAAACTTGGCAAGTAGATGTGATCTGTGAACCGCATTAAGATTTTGATACAGAAAATAGAAAAAAAACAAAAAATTTTTAGGGGTACCTAGCCCATACATAGAACTGAAACTCAAAAAAAATTTTTTGATCAATACCAGACGTGTGGGGATCTATGAATAGGTCATCAAAAATAATATTGAGGTTTCTAACATTTTTTTTTTCTAAACTGAATAGTTTGCGCTAAGGACTCTTCCAAAGTGGTAAAAAGTGTAACTTCTGAAATAAGAGAATGACAAAAATAAAAAAAAGTGTACCTATGATGTACGTTACCATGTAAACTACCAACGAAAATTGGCTTGAATGATATCTAGTAAGTAGTTTTATTTGAATACGTCATAAATTGACTATTGTTAAAACACTAATTATAGTAACAACGAAGTACAAGAACGTATTACGTTACTTGCTGCTACGGAAGCCTTCATGGGCGACTCGCACTTGACCACTTTTATTTGTAGACCTTTTGAAGGGGAACAATACTACTACTTCATGTAAAAAAGAAAACAAATGACAAAAGTCACGGAGTGTGGAGTTACTAAATTTAAATTAAAAAAAATATTCATGTTGCGCTGCTATTTCATGCACGTATTATACATATAAACATTCCTCTTGAATCATTCTATCTACTTAAAACCCCGCATCAATATCTGTTTGGTGGTTTTAAAGATCTAATCATATAATAGGGACGGACAGACGCGGGAAGTGAGTTTGTTTTATACGTATATATGTAGTATGTAGTGAAGTATCGAAACGAGATTGCCATGTACCTGATTTAAAACACAAGACACTGACATTTTAAATGCAAGGGCCCGTTTAAAGCTTTTAGTACTTTTGTCCTTAAACCAGAGGCTAGTTAAATGTCAAGCGAAATAATAATAATGAAAATAGATTAAAAAAAATACGAATACGGCTCTGATGATTTTAGTGAAGACAAAAACAAATATCATTGTTCTTCTTGTGATTATTAGAATAAGCATAAAACGTTACCACTGCTGTGGGACTCGGGGCCTTCTCTCGCAAGCAGACAGTCAGGACCATAATTCACCACGCTGGTCCAGTGCAGGATGGTGGGTGACACATGATATCGAAAGATTCCACGTATATGCCGGCTTCTTCACTATGTTTGCCTTCAGCGTTTTAAATAAGCGCCATTACGCACATGATTGCATAAAGACAGTGGTGTGCGTAGGATTTGAACCCGAGGATCCGGGTTGGTAGTCAGTAGTCACCGTTTTCCCGACTAGTCCAGCCGTAATTCATCATCATCAGCCTGTATTCGTCCACTGCTGGACATAGGCATCCCCTATGATATGCCACTCAGCCCGGTCCTCGGTCTTACTTCTCCAACCGCCACCAGCTGTTTTTCGAATATCGTCACTCCATCTTGTCTCAGGGCGTCCTACACTTCGTTTCTCGATTCGCGGTCTCCACTCCAGAACCCGTCTGCCCCAACGGCTATCGGGTCTGCGACAGATGTGACCAGCCCACTGCCACTTCAGTTTGCTAATACGCTGAACTATGTCGGTGAATTTAGTTCTCTGACGAATTTTTATTTTTTAATTTTATTTATTTATCACACAATACAAGCCACAAACATAAACTCAATATGAAACTTAGGCATAACATGCAGCTCAAAAATAAGTGTGTACATAAATACCGAAATATAGTGAAAAGAAAAGACATTTAAAAAGGACTAAAGTTACAAAATTGGACTAATACAATTAAGACATAAATAAAATAATGAAGTCATAATTACGGAAGGAATACAGAAATATAGAGTGCACGCCTATACAGCGACTGACGACGCTAGGGGTGCGCAAACTCCGTGCGAGGACAGTTATAACATACTTAATTATTATGTGCTTGGTGTGGCTGCCAGGCGCAACTCTGATGCTGTACTCGACTTGATGGGGTTGGTATAGAGGGCATCTTTCAAATTACTTCATTGCGGATGCAATCCCTCAGAGAAACCCCAAGCATAGCCCTTTCCATAGCTCGCTGAACGACTTTGAGCTTACGGACCACTACAACAACAACACGGCTCACTGTCACTGTTACGTTTCTGCACCGTAGGTCATAACGGGTAAGAAGCACTAGTTAATTAGCCGTAATTAAGTTGTGGTTATTGACGAAAAAATATTGCTAATTGTTTTTCTTTCACTTTTACTTCCTCTCATTACCTTCAAACATTAAAAAAATGTGTATTTTTTTTACCAGGACGGCACAGTGAATATGGATAAAATGACAGAGGCACAGAAGACGGCATACTTAGAGGCACACGTAGCGGTTCAGCAACACATGGCGCAAGCAGCGACTGCAGCGAGAAGAGAGCAACAACAACAACAGCAGCAACAACAACAGCAGCAGCAACAACAACAACAACAGCAACAGCAACAACAGCAACAGCAGCAGCAACAACAACAACAACAGCAGCAACAACAACAGCAACAACAACAGGTATGACTTATGTGTATTTCTTAGTCACTTAAACGCTTTAGCGAAATGTGTATTTCTCAGAAATATTTACCTACTCAATACCACTAAAATTGCACACATATAGTCGCTCCTACTATCATCTTAGAATATGCTGAAGTTATTTTTCTTGAACTTTGAGACAAGTATGATGCGTACATTGACACTACCGTATTACTGTGCAATACTGGAACTGTTGCCGACTATACCTATAAGTATATATATATGTATATAATGTACATGTATGTTTTATATTGTTTATGTACGTAACAGTTGTGAAATTTTTATTTCTGTCAGTTTTTTTTTATTTGTTTATGTCTCATATGTGGAAATGAAGATTTCATTATAAGTAATTAATTTTATTATTTAGCAGCAGCAACAACAACAACAACAGCAGCAGCAACAACAACAACAGCAACAGCAGCAGCAACAACAACAGCAACAACAACAGCAGCAGCAACAACAGCAGCAACAACAGGTGATTTTAAAAATGATTACACGTTAGCAATACCTACAATTATATTTCATGAAAGCACCACGAAACTCGTTTTATAGGTTATTACGTTATCGCAGGTCACATCACTGTACAAAACACAGCAACAACAGCAACAACAGCAACAACAACAACAACAACAGCAACAACAACATCAACAACAGCAGCAACAAAACAACAATAATAATGCGAATCGTCATCATCAGGAAATGCAAGTATGTATCACTTCTACTTAGGAAGCTCCTATTACGATCCGAACGTCTCATTTCTCAATAGTGAGTTTCAAATCACATCTGCTCCTCTGATATCTTTTCCAAGTGCAGATGTACAATCTTGTCATCACTGGCCTTAAAGACAAAGAAAAACATCGAAAGGAAAACGAATGTTCTAAGGAAGAAATATATGTAGGACATAAGGCATCATCCGGCAACCCGCGTGGTGGATTACGGGTTTGACTTTCTCTTCAGAAGGTGTCGTAGAGTCCCAGCAGTGGAAACAATGCCAAAGTGGCCCTTATAAATTTAGTGGGATGCTCATATAATTATCCTTCCTAATAGTGGCGCATGAGCGCCTAAATAATGAGTTAACTGAGTAAAATGAGCATAAGTATTTCAAAGTCTTGATCATCGCCGCAAAATTGCTAGCTTATCGGTATTTTATCGGATACACTTCGGAGAGTGTGCAACTGATCTGCATGATCTAATTCCACCTTGCCCTTTCTTCTATCGGACTTCTCGTTCCACAAAAGGGCGACATCGTTTCATGGTTGATGTTCCAAAAACACGAACGAAGCGATTGGACTCCACGTTTGTGATAAGAACATCTAGGTTGTGGAATGGGTTACCTGAGTGGGTTTTCCCCGATGGTTACAATCTTGGTGTCTTCAAATCGAGAGTGAATCGGTTTCTTCTAGGTAAGCACGCTCCATCGTAGATCGCATCATCGCTTAACATCAGGCGAGATGGTGGTCAAGTACGAAACTATTCTAGTTAAAAAAAAAGTGGGCTACTTATGCTCTTATTAATGAATAGATGCCCGCCCCGGCGTTGCCCGTGGTACATTATATAGTACTCATCAGGATCCCGTACATATACAACGGTGAAAGAATGACTGAAATCGGTTCAGTCATTCCTGAGAATATCGCTTTCAAACAAAACACCTCTTCAGCTACCTGCTACGCCACTTGTCGGAAAGGTTTAACATTCAAGAGGTATGTAATCTGTAATATTCAATGACGCAATCTTAGACACATGCTGTCATTGTCATGTCAAAGCACGAAACGTTCGAAAACTCTCAAAATGGAATATTTTTTCCCGATTTTGTTACATTCTTGATCCATGCTCCGCTTCTATTAATAGTAGCGTTATTTTCTATAGCCTATAGCCTTCCTCGATAAATGGACTATCCAATAGAAAAAGAGTCTTTCAATCCGGACCAGTACTTCCCGAGATCCTAGCGTTCAAACAAACAAACTCTTCAGCTTTATAATATTAGTATAGATACGTGTAGTCATAATGGTTTTGTTAATATTGTAGTCCTTACCTTCTATTCAGATAAAGCTGTTTCTATTCTATAGTTCCCCGTTACCTATAGATGTATTCGTAAGCAAAATGTTCAAAACCGCTTCCTCGTCCTCGATTTCCTTAATTTTAACAGGAAGTTTTAATTTTTTTTAACTCTCGCATAGTATATTATACTGTTACTTCCCTAAATAAAATGTAGGTATGTAATTTACTACAGTGACCATTAAGGGCGTGTGGGCCGTAATTTTGAATTTTTAAAACAACTTTAAGACCTTTAAAATAGTGTATTAAACTCTGAAAAAAATATATGTATTAGTTAAGGATCTAATCTAGTGCAATTCGCAGTCAATAACACGATTTAATGAATTTTACTTGATAGAAAAAAATCCCAAAGTTACCCCTTTTCAAAAAGTTTATTCAAGTTTATGACTAAACTAATGATTTTTTTTACTAAATTTTTGTACTCAACGAAAGCCACTAAAAAGTTATAGATGCATTCGCAGTGTTTGACTTGATAAAAAGTATCAGTTATTCACTATGTTTTAATATCTACCATATATATAGCGCGCCGTTCGGCAGGCCTGATCAGTCGCGTTTCGGCGCTCACGGACGACGGGCCTGTGCTTGATTTTGCAATTTTGACAACCAATAAATTTTAAATATTACGATCATATTGCCACAGTATAACAATATCAGTAGGTATTACTAGTGAAGCACGCTATGATCTTGATTTTTGATACCATTTTCATTGGAATTGCAAATAGACGCTGAAACTAATAAGTACGCTGTTTACTTTATCTTGTAGACCAATAGGGGAGTCTCAAAAAAACTGACGTCGATAACACATAAGTAAAAAATTCAATGCGGATGCAATGGAAAATAGATAAGTATCGGGAAAATATTCGTCCGTCAAATCAGAGATCGAGATAAGGAAATAATGAGAGGGGAGAAATCCCCTGCGTAAATCCCCGAATATAAATGCAAGTTAGGTATCATTTATGATTGCCATTGCCATGCCATTTAGGTAAATTCTTTGGTAGTAAGGTACTTAGAACTTGGAAGAAAAGTCCTCACATACAGATTTTACCACTTTGGAAGAGACTCTTGCGCAAACTATTCAGTTTAGAAAAAAAATGTTAGAAACTTCAATACAATTTTTGAACACCTATCCATAGATACACGTATGGTTTAGATAGAATTTTTTTTCCAAGTTTGTGACACCACCAAAATTTATTGTTTTTTCTTTTTTTGTATGAAAATGTTAATATTGTTCATACTCGTAGAATACATGTACTTACCAAGTTTTAATAGTATACTTCTTATAGATTCGGAGAAAAATGGCTGTCACACACGGATGGACAGACATTACGTATATTTTAAAATTTGTCTACGAATCCCTAAAAACCCAACTTCGTTCATTTAAAATGAAATTTAGACACTCGACCAAATTTGATAAGAAACCTTTTAGGCAGTAAAATTACTCGTAGAATTTAACTCTCTACTAAATTTCCGATTCGTATTTTTTATACAAGGTATAGAATCATTTCCTGAGCATAAAATTACAAAATAATAACAAATCCAGGTGGAGCTTCAAGCGCCAGATCGAAAAAACGTTTTTGGCCGATATTCCGAAAAGTTTATAAAGCCTATTATTATTGTAGAAAATAAAATTTCCCATCTTTTGTTGCCAGTAAACTTTTTTTTTCGAACTTACCAATTACGATTTATTATGTCCAATTTAATTGTAACAATGTAAAAAAAATAAGAAGTGAATTCTGTTCCCAATAGCATAAACATGTCTCTTTTTACCGGAATGGAAGAAGGGTTATGTTTTTCGCGCGTATCTTTATGTTTGTAAAACTTTTATTTCCACATATCTTCCAAACGGCTGGATGGATTTTGGTAACTAAGATATTCTAAGACTAGTCTCATTCGCCAAGTGTCCAGATAGATAGATAGTAGGTAATATTTTTTTGCGTGTATTATTTTTTGTAGTCGGGGTTTTTAAATTAAAGTTATTCTATCATATTGCTCGTTGCTCGAATAAACAGCACCATTCATCATCATGATTGAAGAGTTGAACGAAGAGTTTGGTCTCCACTTTTGTAATAAGAACAACTAAGCTGTGAAACGCATTTCCAGAGTGGGTTTTTGTCGAAGGTTCGAACCTTGGGGTTACGAGGTACACTGTGTTTGTTTCTATTAGAGAAGTAAGTTCCATCGTAGACCACATCATTTTCATCCACTATTATCGGCATCATCGCAACTGTATCATTAAATGGGTTATAAATCGTAAACGGTAATTTTTACAAAAAAAGTTTACTAGCAACAAAAGATGCAAAATTTTATTTTCTACAATTTTTGTCAAAATATATAGTTTCCAAAATATCGGCTAAAACAGTTTTTTTTTTCAATTGGCGTTTGAAGCTCTGTGTGTGTGAGCAGCCTGGATCTGTGAGCATTTTGTAATTTTATGCTCAGTAAGTGATCTTTACCTCATAGAAAAAAATTGGTTTAGAGATTTAGTGCAAAGTTGACCCAAAAACCTTCTATTTTTACTGGCCTTTCATTACGTTTCAGCATTTTTTTTTAAATTTTTGACGAACTTGTGAATTATTAGGAAACATTTTAAAAAGATGCATGAAATTGGAAAAGCCGTTCTCAACTTATAGTGTGACCATAAAAGAAAAGGTTGAGTTTTGTATACCTACGAGTATAGATAAATTTAATATTTCTTCGTTTATATAGCAACAAAACTCTTATCATAAACAAACAAACATAAACAAATCTTGAACAAAAAAATGAGTTTTAATTACATAGTCCAATATTTTAATGTTATTTCTGCACTGTGGCACCGATTCCGCGGTCGGTGACGGTCGCGAGAACAAGACAGCGTTAAATGCCTACTTTGACAGAACTACCTGGCCTTAATGTATATACTGGTATCTGCAGCAAGCGGCGCAATCGAACAACGCCCACCAAGGACACCCGTCTCCACCGACCGTCTCCTCGACACAGCACCACTACGCCACCATTAACTCCCCCATCAAAGTCCCCCAAGTAAGCTCCAGCACTGGTGGCCCAGACAGCACCTTCACTGTGCCTGATGACGTCGGCATGGGCTTCGAAGGAGGAGTTAGAGTACTGCAGAGTCTTGGAAACTGGTAAGATGAAGATTTTGTAAATAAATAATTAAAATGTGTATACCTCTATAATGTGATTTCTCCCAAACTTAGCAAAGCTTGTGTTATAGTTGTAGGAACCAGCTGATATGATACTTTTATTTTTATATTCGTAAATTCATACTGACGCTGACGGTACATAGAATCAATCAGACACAGAACATATATCTGAATTCGTCACACAAATGTTTGTCCTGGATGGGAATCGTACCCACAACCTATAGGTAGGCTTGTTAAAAACTAGGCCACAAGGCCAGCCAACTTCATAACCTTTTATTCTGCCAAATCAACTAATTCTCTGTTATCTGTTTACGAGGCTTAATACTGCATGGCGGTCATCTATCTGATATCCATATTTTTGATGACTCCATATGGCTCACATGGTTCATGTCGCTGTATTCGAACACGAAGACGATTCGTGTTTTTGGTAATTGTACCTATACTTACCTAAGTAAAGTTTTATGATAATAAATGGAGTAGCGTTAACAGTATCTTTTAAATGTAACAATTTTCTGCGGGTGTGGTGAATATACTCTGGTCCGATATTTAGGTTTTTTTTGTGTGTGTTCAAATGAATTCGACACTAATTTTAGATTAATTAATTATTAGATTTTTTCAAGTAAAATTAGTAAAAACGTTTAAGGCCAAACGAAGTGAGACAACTTATAATATGTAATCAATTAATGAACGACGTGACATACAAACCAACCCCCAAAACGGAGTAATTTAGCTAAATTAGATGAACGATATTGTTAAGTTATTCCACGAACAGTACTGAACTAGTGTTTGGATTATCCTAAGCGCCTAAGACCTTCATGGTATTGATTTGTAGATCACATCGCTACGAGTATGTTCAGGGTTGAGAGACAAGGTTTCCAGATAAATTACAAGACATACATATACTCGTAGGTACTAGTAGACATAAATTAGTATGTCGATGACGCAATAAGATGAGACGCAATATGGTACCGCGTACAAGATGTTCCCCTGCCACGAAGTACTCAACGCAGTTAAATAATGTTTAAAACATTTGTAATATTTTTATACACGTGGATACTATTTTTTATTGCTCAATCTGATCCACAGGTCGCCTGAAGTAACAAACACCATCCCGAGACCGAATTTGATTCCCTTTTCGGAGCCCTACGCTGAAGGCGGATCCATGCACCCGGGAACAAGACTAAAGGCTTTACAGGGAACCGTTGTGAGAAAACATCCTGCGATCAAGGCTACCAGCTCTACTAATGACGGTACGATAAAAATACTGTTGATATTGATGTTATTGTTGACACTGTTGTTGCTGTAGAAACTTTTGTTATTGTAGACAAAGTTTGGAACTGTTGACAATATGCTTTGAAATTTCCAACTAAATTGCAATTTTAATAGGAGTTAAGAAGAAAATGGCTTAACAATAATTCTGTTCTATTTCAGGAAGCAAAGCGTTCGAATGTACTGTGTGTGGCAAAGGACTAGCGCGAAAAGATAAACTAACAATACATATGAGAATACACACAGGTAAATTGAATCCAAATACCTCATAAACTATTCAATAAAATCAAAACCAACCAAATCTCTTTGCGTGTGTAATTGTTGCACTAAAATGAATTTAAATTAATTACAGTCTTTGAAAGTCTGTTGAGAAATTTATAAACGATAACTAAAACTTTGATTTATCCTTTTTTCTCTGAGTGAGCACTAACAAAAAAATTACATTAGCTATATAAACTCTCCGTATAATATACAGGTTGCAATTATTTTTCCAGAGTTTGAAGTACATTCATTTTAATTAAAATCTCAATATCGTTTCTAGGCCCACATATTTTGGAATGTAACACAGTTCTGTACAGTATACTAATGTTATAATATGTGTTTATAACATTTTGTTTTATGTGCTCATTACATAAATAAAAAAATAAAATCATGTTATTTAAATGTGTAGATATAGAGGTAGTTTATTAAACAATATTCGTGCACTTTTACCACCGGCAGGCAGTAATGTGCAAACATAATCAATACTTAATTATTAATGTTACGATTTTAAGCGCAGTGTTTCCAGAAAAATTACAAAGCATTGAAATAAATCATCTTGTACCTCGGGATCACGAGCGCAGTGCAGTGTTCGGACATCTAATGTGTAAATAGCTGTTACACTGGTTTGTTCTGGGAAAGGTGTTTTGCTTACCATTAGATGTGTATCGTGTTTGTCTTCTTACTCTACGTCATAAAAAAACAAACATTTTTTATTTCTAGTATTCAAACTAAACTCAACAAACTATCTATGTAAGTGTAAAAAATTAAAACAAAATATGTTATGCGATTGCCTGAGTAGGTTTTTCCTACTGTTTACAATCTTGGTGTCTTCAAATTGAGAGTGAATCGGTTTATTCTAAATAAGCAATCTTCGTCGTAGATCGCATCGTCGCTTAACATCAGGCTAGATGTTGATCAAGTATAAACCTATAAAAGTTAAATAAACAAGGAAGAAATGATGCGTAAAGTAATTTCTGTTTTCCAGGAGAGAAACCCTATGTCTGTGAAGTGTGCAACAAAGCGTTCGCCAGAAGAGACAAATTAGTCCTGCACATGAACAAATTGAAACACGTAACGCCATCGAACATAGCCCCGCTAGGTAAACGTACCATTTCGATACCACGTAAGTATGGCGCTATGAGGTATAACATTGCTGTTGAAAATTTACGAAATGTTCGCTGTAGCTTGTGTTGAATGTGGCGATGTTTGCAGCGTTAAAGCTTGATGACGTGAAACCTCAGCTGGCGAAGCAGGAAGACACGAAGCCGAGCCAAGCGGAGATAGCAGCAGTGGCACAGCAACAACACCAACAGCATCATCAGCAGGCTATCCAAGTCTGCCAGGTACCAGGACACAACTTTTCGGTAAATCACAAGAACATTCAACGCATGGTTCGTAGAGATTTCTTTTCGTCTAGTAGTACGTACTCTACGTATTCTTTTCAACGATGGCATGTTTTTTCAATCTTTTAACATTTTTAGGTTAATATTTTATCGTTTATTGCAGTAATTTATTAATTTTTGTGTATATCGGTTTACTTTTAATGTCTCTTGAGCGATGCGTTGTAAAATAAATGTCTACAATATGCTTTGTTGATTGTTGTAGTATTATAGTGAGGTAATTGCAATGTTTCGCAATATAATGTTTTAGTTATTAGGTTGGAATTTTTACTGTAGACGTTTCAATTTGAATTACTGTGATTATTTTAAACGGATTAATAGATATAACACAGATTATTTGTGAACTGTGAGATCAGTAAGCCATGAACGGTTAGAAAAAAAAACACGCAATACGACAGCTCATACACAAAAGAAACAGAAAGAAACAAAACAATGAACACTGGTACGCAACATCGTTTTATGATTAACGTACTGAAAGTTCTAGCGAAGAGGTTTGACTCCACTTTTGTAACAAAAACGTATAGACTGTGGAATGTGTTGCCCGAGTGGATTTTTCCGGGTAGCGATCTTGGTGTCTTAAAATCGGGAGTGAATCGGTATCTTCAAGTATATTATCTTCAGTAAGCAAACTTCGTTGTTGATCCCATCGTCGTTTAACATCAGGCGAGATGGCGGTCAAATGTAAACCTATAACAGAGAGAAAACAAAAACTTAAAGGTAAAATATACAAATAACTAGAGCCCCGTGGTTTTACCGGCGTGGTTTCCGATCCCGTTATTTTCCCAGGATAAAAAATAGCGTGTTATTCCAGACCATTATCTATCTGTGTACCAAATTTCATCGTAATTCCTTTGGTAGTTTTTGAGTGAAAGAGTAACAAAACATTAACCACTTTGGCGTTAATAAAACTTAACTAGCGGTCTGCCTCGGCGTCGCCCGTATTACGCAATACAAGTATAGCCAGCACTCAGGAATCACGAGCATATCCAACGGTGATAGAATTTTTGAAATCCATCAAGTAGTTCCTGAGGTTAACGAGTTCAAACAAAAAAACTTCTTCAGTTTTATAAAATTAGTATTGATAGGTAGTAGGACTAAAAGCATCTTAAAGCTTTTTCGTTGATCACAGAATACAAACCTAGTCCACACGAGCGCTGCGACGGCCGTGGCAGCCGCTACTGCGGGGATGGTGGTGTCTTGGTCCTGTGAACTCTGCGGCAGACTCTTCGCCACGAGAGACGAGTGGAGCGCTCATGCTAAATCACACCTGCCCGACAACAAAATGTTACAGGACAAGATACAGCAGACAACTCAGCAACATCAGGTAATAGAGCAGCCAATGTTAATAGTCAAAAGTACCTTAACGGAAAAGAAAATAAAACCAGAAAATATTAAAAGGCCGCTTTAGAAATTACAATTGAGCAGTTGAATTTCAAACATAGACAACTGTGTGGTAATTTAAACACAAACAAAAAATGAATTATCGAAGATTCAAGGTACTCAAGGGATTTGTTTAGGTTGTGGAATGCTTGTCCGAGTGGGTTTTCCCAATGGTTACAAACTTGGTGTCTCAAATTTTTTCTAAGCACGCTTCATCGTAGACCGCATCGTCGCTAAACATCAGGCAAGTTCTGCTTAGTTTAGGGCGGGAGACATTTCTTATCCAAAACAAAAGCAAAGCTTGTACCATGGGATCCAAATGGCTGAATGAAAATACCTGGCAATTGTTCATGATTGCGCTATAGTTGCCGTTACTATTTCATTTAATCAAACAGAGTTCATGAGCATACATCAATGGAAATATCTTTACACCCATCTATCATTTTGAAAACTCTTCTTATTCTTCTTCTAAGGGCAAAAACGAAAGTATGTCTTCAAAGAACCACATTACGTCAGATACTCAAATAGCTAGAGAAAGTAGATCGTACCCCTCTCATTCTAATCTAAACGTGTATACTCAATTTTTCTGCAGCAACAAGAAAAAGTGCACCTCTCCAATCAAGAGAAACTCCAACTCCTTCACCACCACAACCAGAACCAACAGATCCTGAACGGGCACATAGCGACCGCCTCCGTGTCCACCGCGACCGTAGTCAACGAAGCTGCGGGAGGCGGAGCTTACTTCACACACGGCCACAACCACTACACGCCAGAACGACAACACACACATGCTCATCATTTATGCCTCATGTGCCGACAAGAATTCACTGGTAAAGCAGAATTCATGTTCCACGTTCGAGGGCATTTTGAAGGAAAAGTGAGCGACATTGCGGCGGCCGATGTCCTCGCGAGATCGCTCGTCGACAACTCCGGGCTGTGCACCTGAGCCCAGCCAACGCCCATCAGCGGGTTTCAACAGGATTCTTGCGGGAAGGGCGTGTTTCAAGAACAGACGGTTGTCATGAAGTTCTGAATACAATTTAGAAAGACTGCTAACAAATTGAACACGTTTTGTGTGTATTTATTCGGATAGAATTAGTTAGTGTCGTATGAAAATTGTAGTGATAAAAGAAAGGTTTTACTATGGATATCAAACATACCTCATTTATTTATGTTACTGGTTTTTTGGGTACATCCAGTCTTCTGAGTTTTTATGCTTGTGTTAATTGTGTATTCGCCATTGAAAGATTTCGATAATGCTACTGCACACATAGTGAGAATGATGCTTTCAACAAAACAGTATTCAAAAGTCTTCCAGACGCTAATCGATTGTAAATAATAATTAGTGTTGAGTGCGACTTACGAGATATGATATTAAGCCCTATATGAAATTGGTGTTTTGTCGTACTGCCTGGATTACGGTTTTCAACACACAAAAGCATGAGTAAATAGCTCTATAAATTTGCGTTGTATTATAAACTGTATAAATTGGAATTCCTAACCACAGAGGAGATATTTGAGATCAAAGTAGCCAGTGCCACATAACACCAGTTTCATATGTAAGTACCGAACACATTTCTCCCGCGTAAGACGTAAAAATGTAAGAGCGACTCAATGTCAAATAGTGTCCTCCTTGACATTTTATGTCGCGGGGTCGCATTACTCATTACTGGAGTATACCTACAATATATTAATAACAGGGCGTCAGCTAGAAAGAACGAGGCCCTAGCTTCAGTATGCCTTATATGGATCTGAAATAACACACTGTACCCACTGGCTCAGTACATAAAGAGGCTTCTCCTAATCTAACCTAACTCCTAATCAAGATAAGTCCTACCCAACAGTAGGAAATATCAAAATGAAAAGGGTCATTGACATTTACAGTAAGTAAGTACGATTATAACAAGTTTTGAAGCCGTCTTTACCTTGATACACGTGATGGTGGTGCTGTAAAGGTAGTTTGGCTTCTAGATCGGCCACCATCATGACACGAAGCTACTTGCAATTCAATTAAAAAATCGTGAAAAAAATTCAAGTAAAAAAATTAAAAACAAATGTGTACGTGGAAACCGGAAATAAAAGTTAATCGCGGTAAACCCGACGTTTCAGTCGTTGTCCGTTATAAAAAGAATGGCTTTTTTATCACCTAATTAAATTGGTTTTGGTTTTGCTATTGCCGTCTCTATAATTACAAGGGAAAAGAAAAGAGAGAGCAATATAAGACAGTTTTTCTAGGGAGATAATTAAACATCAAATAGATCGCGATTAGGTTCTGTTTAATGTTCTCAGTATGAGTTGTGATCTCGAAAGTTTATATGACAAGTTTAAATGTTTAGACAAATATGAGTCGAAGTCACGATGCTTCCAAGGTTTGTTTTAGTTTGCAATTTTGACAACAAATACATTTTTAATTATATTTTGTTATTTTTGAAGTAAAAAAGCGTCATGTGCTGGAATTAAAATGTATCTATTTAGAAGGGCAGCGTGAATATTCAAAATATGCATAAGTTAAATGCATGCGCAAATCCTGCGATCAACTTACGCGCATTCTTAGTATAAAACGAATAATTTATGTATTGTTTATAAAAGAGGATATATATTTACTATGTATAAGTTAGTGTAAATAATTAAGTAAAATAGAGATCAAGTTTTTTAGAATCCGATGAATAGTCGCTTTAACTTTAATCTAAAAGTAGCAAATAAGGTTATGTAAGAAAAGGGATGAGTGAATTTTCTAGTCATGTTGTAAAATAGTAGAAATATAGAATCTAGTCATTATTGCAGTACGGCCGTTAACGAAAGAATCTTCTGAGGGGAGTTAAAATGGACTGCGGACTTTACAATACAAAAACACTTTATTATACCACAAAACAATAAAATAATAAGTTTAAGCTTAACATTAAAACATTTTGGGCACAAAAGGTGATCTTATCGCTAATAGCGATCTCTTCCAGATTCATAACCTTATTAATTATACATCTTTATATCAATTAGGTAATTTTAAATTTGCAATTTACATTCATATATTATGTTTCTTGCTTGAATAAGAATTGAATTGAATTTTATTCAAGATATATATCTTGAATTTAGATAAGTAAGGATTTCAGCCCTAAATTTGCAAATTTTAAGGAAACAGCATCCTAAAAAGAGATTGTGTAATAAATATTTATATAATCCGGGTGACGAGCGCAATGCAGTGCTAGGCAGTGATTTGAAGTCTTCTTGTTGTATCAACTACAGTACAGTTTATATTTGGCAGACGTGTTACTTGGGCAATTACATTTGTACGTATAATTGCGTGTACATTTTCACAAAATCTAATACCTCTCTTGCCATTTGTCACTTTCCGGAACATTCCATTTTGGGACTGGATTTTATACCAAATTTGTTTTAGAGTACTTAGTAACATTTGTTTCAAAACAAACATAAAGACGGACAGACAACAACTTTGGTACAATTGTAAAACAAATTGGTTGTAAAATCTGGTCACAAAATGGAATGTACAGGGAAGTGCCAAGTGCCAAGAGGGGTATACATTTTTGTGAAAACGACCAAATACCATTATGCTCTTACTCTTCCCGTCAGTCCATTTAAATAAGTACGGAATAGCCGCAGTTCTAAGAACCAACCTCAGGGAGTTCGTTCCACAACGGTCCAGCTGTTCTAGTCAGTAGTTGTAATACAGAGTGTTTGTTATAACAACGGACATAGTTTTGACGTTAGTAGTTCATATTGAAGAAAAATACAATATAATAACAAATTCTTTCATCATATTTTGATGTTTGACGGTCACGCTGGAGATGGAAAAATGATATGAAAAGTTTTGAAAGTAGAGAGAACCAAAACATAGAGTAAATAGATTAATTTTCAATTCAAAACATCTGAATTTATTTACCCAACAAAAGGGTTCACAGTTTGTTATCCTTATATTTATTAAGTCCACATGTTCTAGCAAAAAAGTAATAAATAAAAACCGTGAAAACTATAATGGACTTTGAATTCGTCAGTAATTATGTAACAAACATATTATGTAGTAGGTATAACAATTATAATAGTGTAGTAGCAAGTACCAAAACTTTCTAGCCTACTGATACATACTCGTACATTTCAAGGTTATAAAACACCTTCTTACTACAAACTATTTCTGTTGTTTTAACAAACAACCTGTATTAGTGTAAATTTATTTAAAGAGCGTTATCTGAATATTTGTAGTTAAAATAACAATATGGGAGATATAACGCGAATAATGATATTGTAGTTTGGCCAAAGGCTTATTGTGGGAATTATAAATTCCAAACTTAATTATATAAACTCAATAATGTGTATTTTACGACGTATGAACATATACTACAGGTCAATAATTTAAGAAATACCTGAAAATCTTGAACGAAACCAAAAAACATAAAATGTTCCAACTGGAAAACTTCCCTACTCGTAAGGTCTCTTTTCACTTGGTGGAATCTTGTGTATTCAATGTATCTGCAGTGAGAAAGCTCTGTGTTCTTACTCATTAGGTCTATTCATTTAGCGGAGTTTTGTGAATTGTGTACAATTTCGATACCATCAAACAAAATTAGACCTTACCTTTCTAATGTTTTGTAAATACAATTAATTGTTCGTGGCGTAAAGTACCAAAGTAATTTATTCCCTTATTTTCATATTGCATAGTAGATTTGTATTTCAAATAATTTAAATTAATAAAAAAACAACGAAGTCAGCATTAAAATTCATAGTAATTTTGTTTAGAAGCTTACAAACTAGATTGAATCACTACTAATAATAATAAAAAGTACTTCTTAATTTACTATGGCTATTACAAACTTTACAGAAATTAAATCTGAACTTAACTACCGTATTTCTAAATTTTGCTTAAGAACCATTATTACACTTGGCTAAATTTAGTCGCTGAATTCATTCCAGTGCAATGCCATACAGTAAGCTAGGATACTAAATTTAGAAGCCAGGATAGCTTGCTTCTAACTTCAGTCACTAAATATAGCCAAGTTTAATAAGCCTTTTTGACTTACGCGTGCCAAAAACCCGCCCTATTTTTTAATAATATCAAAACGGTATAAATACATTGTCGAGGTTTTTAAAAGTCGCAAAATTTAAATTTGAGTTGTGTTGTTTGGCAGATAAATTCTTCAATCTTATTCGTAATATTGTTTTTTCTTAGTAAAACTTCAGACTTCAGAGCATAATTCGGTTCGTTTTGTAAGTAGTTTAGATGGAGTGAGAATAGAAGAAATAAGATGTTTTTTCGATGACATTGACTTATGTAACATAAATTCATTATTAAAATTTACCGTTCCAAGACTTGTAAAAGAGTTACCTACATTATGAAATACTTACTTTTTCATGTGACGACTAACGCTACAGAAGAAACTTTGAAGTTGTCTCAGGAAGGTATATCCTAATTCTATCAAATTTCATTATAATATACCCATAAGACGAAAATTCTCTGCTTACTGAAATACGAGTATATATAGTATATTTCTATCAAAGTAAGCAAAGGGTTATTTTCTCATCTCTTTTGCTGTAAGTAATACAAAAATAAAACTGATCATTTCGTTGTTTCATCGAAAGAACAACTTATAGTATAGTTGTAAGGTCTTGTGTGCAACCTACATGATATGAAAGAAATTAAATAAAAATTGTTTATTTGTATAAATCTAAAGATATAAACAAAAATCTCACCAGTCTTCTTGTATTGCGAGGTTCAACAACCAACCATATTCTTGTTTTTGGACATTGTGCAAAAAGTTTAACAAAGAAATTAAATATCTTCTCATTTATGGAAGCAACAACTACGAGTAAATCCGTTCACATAGCTACTGAGATTAGTGAACATTTAAGAGACCTTTTAAATGATTACTGTTTAGAGCAAAATTTTAAAAGCCTGACACCGAAAATGTTCGCTTTCACGAGTGTGAGAGAGCAGGTTCGAATCCCATCCAAAATTATGAGTATGTCAAGTACAGATGCTGACAAAAAAGCCGTGGTTACCTAGTAAATAGAACGGCAAAAATGCATGGATGCAGGCTACGATGAAGAGTGCTTACCTGAAACTGAATCACTCTCGACTTAAAGACACCATCTTAACCAAATCTTAGATCTTAACCAAAACTTGGCCAAAGTCTAAAGTTAAAAAGAAATTAAGGTACTTCTGTATCAAATCAGGTTTTAATTCTTAGTTTTTAATATTGTGTAGGTTGCACACAGTATGAGTTTGCCTGTAAAGGTAAAACAGAGCACGATGGAAGTTACAAATTTGAGTAGGCTTAGGAATGTAAGAAAGCTAAACGCTGTATCGCGTTATTAGGTGGGGACAATTATGCAATATAACTAGTATAAATACTTGGTATCACATTCGTTTTCCTTGGTGTCTTCGATGAGTGAAGATGTACAAATATGTAGATGTAGAGTATAATGATATTGCTCGCTTGGTTCTGCCATTGAAATATGTCCCTAAATATAGTAAATTAAATGACCTACACGGTATGTTAGATTAAGATTATTATAAGTACCCGTTTTGATTAGAAGATTATTATTTGTTTTGACATTGTTATTTTTTTATGAAAACATTTTCATTCTGTAGCTCAGCTATTTATATTGTTTTGACACTGTCATCGCCGATTTTATTTTAAATTTATTATCAATAGTTTTTTTGTTAATATTTATTAATTCTTAAATTTATTTATTAATATTAGGTATTTAACAAGTGAACTGTGAAGTAAATAGAGCTGTCACCATATCTTTTAGCCTTTTACGTGAGGTGTAATTTTCGTAACACTATCATACACTACAATACCTAGAAACCTAGATATCTTTAGTACTGACAAGTCTATAATCGATAATACAGACTATGATTCTTTTAAATACGTATTTTTTTTTGTAATTGGGCTAACTATTAGTTATAATATTCCAAGTTTCAGATACTTAATGTTAAGAGTGTTAATTTAGTTTTCGTGTTAACAAATTTTGATAATTTGTCTTAATATTAATTAATTTAACCTTAATTGATGTATCCTTTTGTATGTAAAAGTAATAATTTATTAGTTTTTTATTTATTTATTTATTTACACATAAATAAATAAAGATAGAGATAAATATTTGGCTTTCAAGATGATCTCAAAAATCTAGTCATAACGTTAAGAAATATTGTACATAGACGTAAATGATAGCGAACTAGATAGAACCAACAACTAAATTTAATATGATAATGAACGTAAGCTAAACCTTTTCCTAAAAATAGTACTTGGATAAATATTATACTGTCGACATGTCATGAAAAGCTCGTCGCCCAAGATATGGGCTAGTGTAATTTGATAGAAATGCTCTCAATGATACATTTATGGAATTGTTGATTTACAATTTTCAATTTTTGTCATTCAAAGTGCATAAACCTATTATTACTGTGAAATTTGATCGTAACCAATCATAAAGAAGTTTGAGATTGTGAATTGTGATATACACACCCAAGAAGAATATTACTATAATTTACAATTTAATTATAAATGAACGTGAATCGCGTCAATGTCATCTCTACAGAACGAACCATTTACAAAAAAAATATGTAATTTTGATGAACGTCTTAAGATTGAGACAACTTGTATAATGTCGTAACAAAGCTTAATTCAAGCTCATATTATGAAAATTTTCAATTCCGTGTTTCAATAATAAGTAATAGAGTTATTTTATGCTATGAAATGTGAATACATACAATGTGAATAAAAGAAAATTCTCCTTTTTTATGCTTTAAAAGTGGTATTAATATCTATGTGAATGAACGAAAATTTTCTAAAATACAATAATACTAGGTAAACTAGTCTGTTTGTCGCCACGGCGATTAAATTGTGAACAAAGATATATTTATGTAAAATGATGTGATGAAAAAAGATGTGCACAGAACGATTAAAAGTAATGTACTAAAAAATAACACAGAAAGTTAGTAATGTTGTTCTTGAAGATGATTTTTATTTTAATGAATATGAATGCAACTCATCGAAATCAGTAACTAAAAAAAATATTGAGTATGTATTGCTGAAAAGTTTACAGTGAATAAAGGTAGGAAAATAAAAATGAAGAAAAGATGAATGTAAAGTTATGTGTTAACCTGCCAATAATTAATTTAAATAAGATAAAATTTATCGATTTACCCGACAAGAGAGTTACATTTCCTATAAATAAATTAATGAAGTAATGTTTTGGATATAATGTAAAATTACGAAAGAAATCTCAATCTCTGTTTTCAGAAAAAATGTTTTATCCAATGAGAGTAGGATTATATGCATAAATCAAGTCGAAAGTATTCCGCCCTATTTACAATGGGGTATTTTATAATATCATGCCTACAGCAGTAGATGATCAGATGTTGACATAACTAGAACGCAAATGTTAATTATCTTATACATAGCTGTCATCATTGTAGTATTAAAATTAACGTGGTTTTCACACATGTATAATTGGGTAAACGGTAAATAGGTAAATCAGTGTCATACGGGCAGACATCACGTGCGTGGACTCTCCTTGAAAACGGCCGCAGAACGCGGTCGAAACTCGAATTCGAACGATTCGGATTGACCTACCATATTATCCGTTCCCCAATTAAATAATAGCTGTCATCATCATCATAATCAGGCTACATTCGTCCACTGCTAGACATAGGCCTCTCCAATTAAAAGTACGCCACTCAGCGAGCAGTGGAAAACGTCGAGGATCGGGCTGAATGACGTATTATGCCTAGCTGTGACTCACGTCAAAACATGAGTATTTACGTGGATAATTACGTATAACAAACTTAGCTGTAAGTAATAATTACGTGAATTTTACGAAGTGTGCATGTAATAAGGTAACGGAAGTAATTATAATAAAAAAACTTAATTTAAAGAGAAATTATTGTACAAAAATTACACTTGATAAGAACTTATTTTAAAAATAAAACTGTGATCGATTTTTTTTCGTATAATGCTAAGATTTGGTCCTTGGCAACGTTTTGTGTTTATTAGTAATTGTATAGATTGATTCTATAGTTGTCGCGATGTATTGTAATGTCAAGAAGCAATAAATTCTTGTTCGCATATCGAGAAAATTTTGTAAAAAATCTTGTAAAGTAGCGAGAGTTTGAAAATTAAAAAGAATAAAGTCAAAAAGTTGTTTTATTCCTGGATGAGATGTTTTTACCGACAAAACCGATTAACATATTTTCCTTTTATTATAAGTGCAATATGCATCTATCATCATCATCATCACTACTTATTATGTAAATAGATGTATATGTAACAAATATAAAATACTAATTTAGCAATTTAGGGGAAATCAATCTCTGAGAATTACGATATAAATAAATAAAAATCATGTTCTCGTTACTTTAGTGTGATAAAAAGTATTTGTGCTATTCCAGGCTATAATGTCACTGTTCAAAATTTCAACCCGATCCAATAGAGCAGCAAACATGCAAATTCTCACATTTATAAAATTCATAGGGATACAATACTTTCTCGAGATAAAAAACTATTTGCAGGACGAAACAAAAATCTTCACGTACAATTATTACTAATTTGATTCATGCAAATTTTGACAAATTGACATTTTGTTCCACAAATTTTGGTCAAAATTTTAGTTTATTTATTTACTTTCGAAATTATGTGTTAATTTTAAGATTTAGTCTATATTCTTAGCGGAGGCTTCTGTGATACTAAAGCAAGTAAGAAAATAAATACCTACATTTGATAGCATTTTCTTCTAACCCAGTATTGCTTACGTAGTAGTCGATTTTGCCAAATTTACCAACTACAAAAACTCTGAAAGTCATTGTTCATTGTTTATTCATTTAAAAGCACACAGCTTTATAACCACAAGCTTAGAAATAAATAAGGGTGTGACGACTGATGATGATAGAAGTGAACTTCAAAGAACGAAAACTTACAGTGTTGTTCATAGCTTTCAGAAAGACGTAAAAACTTGCATTCTGATCCATGGGGCTTAAGCCCAAGTCTTGCACAATCCAATTCTCAACTTTTTTTGTATATTTCTGTTATTTTCTTTTCTCTATATGTTTTCAGTTTTTTTTGCAACCATGGAAACTGCAAGCTTCCGCATTAAATTCACACCACTCATTAAAGATTTTAATAAAAATGATTCAAAATGTTGCTTAGAAATTATTCCTGAAGTATCTAGTATTCAGAACCTGGATAAAATAAATTGGCAGAAAAAATCAGACGTCATTGAGTACACGTCGATACCTATGACTTATAAAGTTATTCTGAGAAAGAAGCACGACGTGAAAGAAAGTTGTCCCGAATTAGAAAAGATGTACCACTCCTGTGTGGACTTGCTTGCAAATAGTTCGTCTACTTGCCTCAGTTTAGGAGCTGGAGACAATGTTTTGAGAATGATCAGCGATACTTTGATTAATGATGGTCTTAGATCCATGATGAATTCTAATTTGACTTTACCTAAAAATAGTAACACACACCTTGAACTCCTAACTGATCTGAACTACCCTAAAGATAAGCAAGTAGATTCAAGCATTGTCATTCTTGGTAAACTATTGGATGGATTATCTACGAATGATATTATGTCAGTGGGTTATTGCTCTACAAAAAAAATTGACGGTAAACAAGTTTTTTTTAAGTCCTTACAGTCATCGTCATCATCGTAAACTTTTTTGTCCACTGCTGTCTATTTTCAGTTTTATAATTTTTCAATTTGAAATCTTTATGAACCAGTTTCCGATTTAAATGCAATGTTAAAATAGAATTTTTTAGTTTTTATTATTTTTCACACTGTTTTAGCTTGTACAAGCCCGGTAATTGTCAAGGATGTTGATATTAACAAATCTACAAATAAAATTGTTTGCAAATCTTGCAATAATATTATGTACAATCAATTGAAAGCTGATTATGAAGAAACCGTTACAGATACATCTACCAGCAGTAACAAAGTTAACTCTATACGAAAACTCAGTGTTACTCCGATATACTCCATTGACACTATAGATACCCATGTAGACCAAAATCTGCCACATTTAGTGTCAAATCCTACGTTGACGAACGTTTTGAAATATCAGAGAATATTCAATGAACCAATCAAAATGCAAGAATTACTCAAAAATAATTCTGAAAAGTTCACGGACAAACATATTTCTGACTATTATCCTTTTAAAAAACGTAAAATGTCGTAAAAGAGAACTCCCTGAAGTTAGAGTTGCTAACTTCATAAAAAATATGGAAACCGAGATAATGCCATTGAAATTGATGTTACATGAAATATTTCAAAAATGTGCAAATATGGGTTTGCTACCGAATAATGAATCTTTACACTTAAAAGAACGTCAAGCTACAAATAAGCAATTAATGAAATATTGTATATCTGAAAAGCAGGCTACGTGCAATCGTGTCGTCTACTCTATTGTATTTGAGGGTTAAATATTATGTTTTTGTACCTAAGTATTTTATTTTTAAGGAATTTTTGTAACAGTGAAAAGAAATCGTACAAATTAACGTAACAAATGTGTGTCAATGGAATTAATTTATTTTTTAAAGTTTTGATAATTTGAGTTATTATTAAATTTTATTGTTTTAATATTTGTGATTTTGATGACAAAGAGCCAAACTAACTTAATAACCCACCCCTAACAGTATCCAGTACAAAACCTTTAGTTATTTGATACCAATTCAAATTATATTTTGAATTATATACTACTTACATTAATTTTCATGAAATTGTCACAGACCAGATTTTCAGGGGAAATGGACGATGAAGCCATCGTGGATCAGATTGTCAGAAGTCTCTCCTTTGAAGTAGTAGCAGGACCTCAAAATGTTACCCAAGTTGAGAGTACGTCAAAATCGACACCTCTTAACGTAAAGATTAGGGTAAGGAAAAAACACGGCGCAGAGTTACGTCATGGAGTTCTGTCAATGCCCAAAGTGGATGCGAAGAATGATAGCCGAAAAATCCCTGAAAGGGTGCGACTTGTCAGCAGCGATCAGACTATAATGAATTTCAATGTACTAATGGAGGCTGATGTTGATAAAATGTACTACAAACAAAATATGAACATTGTTCCACCAGGTAAACACAATATTCTTAAAATAATAGTTGACCCGACAGAGGTCGTCCTTCTTAGTGACCTACTTGTGTAACTCTTTTTTTTTTTTGGTAAGATCTTTTCACAAAGTTTTTGAAAGCTTACAAAGAAACTGATGAAATCGGTGTAGGCGTCTCAGGTTACTGTGTGGCGTACTTGATGAAATATGAATTTACTTTGTAAACTTAGACAACTAAAGAGAAAGTAAATAAGTAGATTAGTACAACATAGCTACCAATTATACGAATACCTGATGTTATCTTTTTACAGGATTAGAAATAAATAATGAAGATAATCAAAACTTGTTTGCAAGTGCAAATGATTTTCACACTGTGCCGATTTTATCAAAAAGGAATAAAGACATCTTCGGACGGTGCAAGCCAGGTAAGTTAATTAGTGTTTTATGTTGTGCTCTGCGGATTTTACTTGGCTTTGTTTTACTTAAGCCTATGCTAAAGCAATCGCATTATTTTTCGATGTTAACAAAGTTGGTTAGTTAATGTTGTGTGGCCACAAAAACAAAATCTTGACCAGTTATTATACCACCAGGTAGTAATGTATAATGTAAATGCAGTTTGCAGAAAAAAAAATTGTAGAAACGAATGCTCTTGTATCACTGGGTCACAAATACTGTTTAGTGATTTGGAATCTTCGTGTTCAGTGCGTCGCACTATTATTCCGAGAGCTGGCCGCAATTTTGGTTAAGTGTTATGGCAAGCTGAAAGCTCTCCTTATTAAAGCACCTGGTTGGTGAGTGGCGGAGCAAAATTGATCCCTCAATTTAGTTCCACCAAAATGATCTGTCTTTTTGAGAATACCTATAATATTTTTAGACATAAATAATAACACCCTCTTCAAATTTCAAATTGCCTCAAATACATAACTGTTTCATATTTTTGCAATGTTCAGCAACGTTAAAACAGAATTATCTGACTTATATTTTTAATTATTAGTATGATCATCAATTTCTTATTGTCTTTCATAAGTTTCTATAAATTGTTGTTTTGTAATTGTTATGCCTGGTACCCACGACACAGGTTGCCCTAGTGTGAGTACCAGTGTACATTTGTTTCAATATCTTTGTGTTTATGAATAAGTATATATTAACCTGTTTTTTAAGTAATAGTGCTCTTGAACCGAATAAATTTCATTTCATTTCATTTCATCAACACCATAATAACTCACAAGCATAACATTTTATAACATTTTTGTAGGTGGTTGCTTAGATCCACCGTATGGCGAAGAGAAATACGCTTATCAGCCTCCACAACAGAATATTTCAGTGCAAGAAAAAGATGATACATATAAGATGAGAAGTAGCTCGATTTTTAAAAAATTCTCTGTTCAAAAAGAAGAAAAAGGGTTCGCAAGTAGAGGCAGAGCTCAAAAAGTTTGATCCCGACATTAAAAACGAAATCATTTCTACAACAAAATTGACTAGTGAAATTCCCATTACGATTTCTCCGTACTGTAGCTCAATAATAACATATCCGCATCCAACAGATTGTAATGAGTTTTATAAACCAGAAGAAAATAAAGTCAGTAATCAAGACGAACATAGTTCCAGAAAAAGATATTCTAGTAGTGAAAGATCTAAAGCTTCTAGCGTTGAAGAAGGAAGTTACTATATGAAACCAAAAAAGAACAAAAAGCTATCAACTCAAATATTGCAGAAAGAATTTACAAAATCTGGGGAAAATAATGCAATGAACGTAATTACTTCTGGTATAATCCCTGAAAGAAAAGTAAATAATAACGAAACGAAACATACTTCACAAGATCATACCTTTGATCCGCTTTCATTAATAGTTTCCAAAAATATCACAAAAAGTGTAGAACTACCAAAAAATGAAATTTCAATTTCAGAATTAGGTTCTGATTTAAAAGATACCGTAAAACAATCAAATGATTTTAGGGGAAACAATAAACATAAATAAATTAAAAGATACCGATGCTGGCGACACAAACAAACTAAGTTTGGATGAGAAAACTTTACTAGTACCTGATTTAGATACACATAGTAAAAATTATCTAAGTTCCAAAATAGATAATGATTCGGTTACTGATCTTCATGATATTTTAGATAACGAGAACCTGCAAGTTAAACCAGAAAATATTTTTGATGAAAACCGAAAAAAACGCATGAGTGGTCTGAGTAGCATAGAAAATAATATTTCAAAACTCAATAATGTAAATGGATCTGATTTCAAGAGCGATCTTGCTGATGCGAGAGAAAAATCTCTGTTAAATGTAACTACAGATATAAATGAACAAATTGAATCAAATCCAACTAATCAAATGGAATCAAAATCAATTATTCAAAATGTCCAATATAGCACACAAGATTTGAATGAAATTTGGGAGAATTGCGTTGAGTCGCCTAAATCTAGGGCAGATGTGATAACTACAATTACCATGCTGCCATTAAGAACTAATAATAATTTAGAAATTGATGACATTCAAGGCTTATCAATTAAAACTGTTTCTGATTCTGAAAATGAAGGGTATATCAATACAAACTCAGAAAAAAATGTTGAGGACACTAATGAAAACATTAATAACTCTATGACACAAACAGGTCAACAGCTCTTAAAGGTATCTGCCACAAACTTCCAAATTGCCCCAAAAACTAGTACCCAAACTATTACAATCGAAACCGAAGATACTGAAGATGCAATAAATGTACCATCTAATATAATGAACAAATCAATCAACAGTTATACCAACTTAGAAACAATTAGCAGTGTGCAACAAGAACAATTATTTGATAATAAAATATCGTTACAAACAGAGCATATCGAAAATACATTAAAGTCGGAGACTTCAAAAATAATGGAACAAAATGCTCGTAAAATTTCAAACACCATAAAATTTGAAGATTCCCAAGATTTGACTGATCAAATAAAAAAAGAATCAGATACTGAAATCAATGAAACGGCTTCTCAGAATAATGGTTTCAAAAAACAAACCGATAAAAAAGAACTTTTTAGCGAGGAAATAAGTGAAGCAAACAGCAAAAAAATTAATGAACCTTCTATTACAAGTAATTTTCAAAATGAAGACGTCACTGTAAAAGATCTAAAACCTTATAAAAGTAACCAAAGTGCTAGTGATCAATCGATTCTCGCAAATGAAAGTACGACATACGTATCATCTAATATAGAAAATAAAAATTCAAAAATAATGTCAGACGGTGACTTTCAAGAAACTGTTAATAAAAAAAACAGTAAGGAAATAAATAGCGTTAGTGATGTAGCAATAGAATTAGAAGAAATACCAACTTTGTCGTCAGATTTAGAAAAAAATATGAAAACGCAGTTAGCTGAAAATATTAACAATGAGACTACAACCAAATTAAATGAGATAGGTTGTATAGAATCTCGTCAACTTTTAGAAGCTTTAAATATAGATTCGCAACCTACTGTGATACATCGTACAGGCACAGTTCCTTGGAAGATGGATATAGCATTACAATCATATGTAGATGAAAATAATGAAAGGATTATCAAGAGTTTTGATAGCAAAAACGTTCCTGAAAGACGTCCAAATGATGCATTTTTAGTAGCCCGATGCTATCTAGCAGACGAATCAAACGAAATTAAAATTCCAATCGATCAAGATAACGATTTAAGAGTTAAGGTCGTAAATATTAATAAACCTCAGCAACGTACTATAGTAGAGTTCAACAATATTGGCCAAACAATTGGGGAAACTGAACATGTTGTCAGCAACTTTGGCCAACATTCATCAGGTGTCAATGAAAGGGAAAATGAATTTGAGAAATACGGGCAGAAAAAAATAAAAATTGGTATGATATGAATTTTAGTTTGTATGTGTTATGTTAATTGACGTAGCATAGGATTACATTGACAAGATGATAGAGTCTATCGTTGACGCAACTTATTATTTTAGTAAATAAAATACCTTTACAGATTCAAATGTAACTGAAATCACGGATTATGAAGAACAAAGCTCAAAGGCAAATGCATATAATAAAGCAATCATGAACGGAGATATACGCAGCGCGCGCTGAACTCGATATACGAGGAAGAATTAATCCCTTTACAGCTAATTATCAAAGGATTAAGAGAAGAAATTGACGTATTGATTGCAAACAAAATCAAATTAAACACACAAGATAACAAGCGAACAAAACCTGTTAGACTGTCGCATCCATATAAAAAATGCTGTTGTTTCAGGAGATTTTAAAACAAATATTTTGCTTATTTAAACATACAAGTATATCATGAAAAAAAGTGTTTTACTTTCGTAAAATACGTGTACGTAAACCATGACGAGTTTCAGTCACCTCGATAATAAAGATTACAAACTGGGTTACTTTATCTCATGATACAGTTAATTAATATTTGCATTTATGCTGTGCAGTATACAAACCAGTCACAGTTTAAAGTAATATTCATAATAAACACTGGTGGACACAATATATGTGAACATTCCGCACACAATACAAACTAGCTCCAAATTATGGAGGAAGTGGATTAGGTTCTTCTAATTTTGTGCGCTCCATCGTAGATCATAATATCGTCTCTTACCATTTGACGAAATGGTGGTCAAGTAAGAACCCATTATTATAGATAGTATAGGATCCTACCATAGAACGCGACCTTCACCGAGATGGTTAATAAATAAATATTGGTTGACAATTCACACACAAAACAAACTGACTCTGAAACTAAGCAAAACTTGTTCTATGGCGGCCAAATAGCTGATATAATACTCATATAATTGTAAACACATACTTATTATACATAGAAACACCAATTCACTAATGGATGAAAAGTATTTTATATTCAACTAGCTGTACCCTGCCACGCTTCGCTGTGGCACATTGTGATGCAAAAATTAGATAAAAACAATCCTTGATGCGGATTATATATCATTGTAAAATTTCAGCTCGATCGGTGCAGAACTTTTTGAGTTTTTGAAGCGTACACAATCCAACATAACATTTTGATATATAGAGATTAAATATGTTGATAAATAAAAGTTTTTGTCCAGAATATTATACCCAAATTCGACACGATTTTTATACAATAGTGAAACATAAAATACTCGTATGTGTTCAGTTATAATTTTTATTGCTTAGTCAAATTTCTGAGCTATTTTTTATTAGAAAGAACGTAAGTTTGGAATTTATCGCGACAATATTTCAATATCGACAACGATCGCTATCAGTAAGATGTAAAAATAGTGCTTATTATTATCGTCCCAATCTGCACTGACTGGTATTGCAAAAAACGCCAGTTGCCTCTGGGGCTGGGATCGGGTGGATGGTAGATCGATGCAGATTTCATCAGTCAATGGCGGACAGATAATTGTACTACGGAAGGTCTGAATCAGCTGGATCTGGTGTCAGCAGATAATTCAAGTTATAAGGGATATGTGACTCAGAGCTAGATAACAAATGTGTCCCTTTGAAGCAGCTTGGCTAGGTCTAAGAACAAAGTTTACTTTCTCGTTTTCCTTTAGCGCAAACTTTGGAGACAAGTCGGTTTCTCGGTACGGGTTATGTTATAACCTTAAAATGACTTATCTGCCCTGGAAGCACCTTTGCGGTTTTAACAGCAGTCCCCGTTCCCGTTCTCATCCATTTCCCTTGATAAAAAGGAATCTCATGTGTCTAGTCAAGTCTAATGTGCTATCCCACACTATCTAACTATCTAACACACTATAGGTAATCAATGTTCCAAATTTCAACTTGATGAGTTCAGACTTTCTGACGTGATTGAGCAACACATATCCAAAACTTTCGCATTTATACTATTAGTAAAATTGATAAATTATCATCGATAAAAATCTTAGATGTAACATCTGGGGGCACGGCAGTGCCCCCAGATGTCACATCTGATCAGATGCCAATCTGGTTCTCTCGCCTTCAATTCTCTCGCCAAGTCGAGCGCGAAGCAAACACTGCCGTACCATCCTTTACTGGAACCATTTCGCTGCATTTTCAGGCCCCTATTTGAGACCCTTTGGATAAGACCAGAACTCTGAAATTTTCGTCATCTAGTAAGCTATAATCACATGCTTAAAATCCAAAATTTGAAGTCTGTACGTCATTTAGTTCCGAAGTTAAGCGAAGGCAAATTTTTGCATTTACGACACTCACTCATGATCATCAAAATATAACTAGTACTTTCATAAACTCAGAGAGCTGAAATTTGGTACAAACTTAGAGTTTAATGGCCACATGAAGGGTAAACTATAAAAACTAGGAATACCGAAAATCTGAAGTACCTGGTGCCCCTTATTTGAAAACACAAGAGCCCAACCAAACTACTAAAGATCGACATACCGCCTTTACAAAATATATTCAACTTTGTTTGTCCTCTTCTCTCCTCCTCATTTGATGTCAAAAATCGAAGGTCTGAAGTATCTTGATGAAGTACCCTCAGCTTGTCTCAGCTGTATTAGAGACACAGTAATCCCCATTTCTAATATTGGTACATAAAAAGAGACTGTCATTGCAAAAATCCAGCATAGTGGGACACATCTTCTAATTTAATCTAGCCTATTGCTTCCCACTACTGGACGAATGCCTCCCCTTCTGCAAAGAAAATGTAATATAGCCCTTTTGCTTTTAATACGCATATAAATAAAATTTAAGGAAAACTTTTCATTTCGTGTTATGACTTTGTCAGTCGCTGTCGTCGTAGAGTTTATTTGTATTTGATTACGCACAAAGAAGTTGGAAAATTAAATTTCGCAAGATAATATCATAAAAAATGTCGATAATACCAAAAGACGACGATGAACTTAGTGGCTACCAAGTAGTTGGTATGCCCAAAGACGGGTCTTGTCTCTTCCATTCAATATCTTTCTTGATGTAGACACAACATTAACTATGATAATAAAGAAATCGCAGTAAGGAACCTCAGACTTGGCACGGCTTTGTCTAGATTTCATTACTTTTTAGAGATAAATATACAGCTCCATCGAGACTTGGCTAGTTTTTTACAGAATGTTTTTGGTGGGATGTTTCTTAATTTATCATCCTTTTTTTCATTCATTTCCTCTTTTCTTCATCTTCTCCAAATCAAGAAATTTGTAAATAATATAAAAAATATTATTGTAATGACAAAAGTCACGAACCCCGGAGTCTTTGGAGTGGCTAAATTAAATTAAAAAAATACTCAAATTTTCATCATATTTAATTATGATAATATTATGCTATTTTTAGAGCTTTGGGCGGTACCTAGGTACCTAATGCATGCTGAATGCGGTTTGGTTAAGTTAATTCTTAAATTAAATTAAATTAAATTTAACTCTTCTGATATTAAGTCACGTCTTATGCTCGATACCTTTATGTAATTCAACTCATCCCTCTCAGAGCTGGACAATTTCCACACCCGCTTGTCGTCTATAAACTGCGTAAATCCATAATATGCTTTTTGCGTCATGTAGTTATTAACATATTATGTTTTAAAATCTGACCGTTTAGCTCAAGAACTTCCTTTGGAACTTTATTGTAAGACAGTATTGAATTCCCAAGTTTTTTGGAAATCTGATCCGGGGATAGCCTAGTTTGTGATTATGGCGGCGACTTCGAGCCAAAGGCCCAGCCCTTTCTGTAAGAGAATCAAGGTTTTTTCGAGCAGTGAACATATTATGTTTTTGTAAATGGATAAAGAGCAAGGTGTGACTATTTTTGGCCTCTTTAAACTTTTCAACTAGGCATGTCATTTGGCTCAGATTGTATGTAGCTCGCACTGCCCGCTTCTGCAATACAGAAATGTCTGAAACATTTCGTTCGGAAGCGCCTCCGTGTTCCCGCCCCATGCGGCAAAGTACGACATAACCCAACCGTTGTCTTAGGCGGAAGGGTAAATGTACCTCCACGTAAAAAAGGTGATCCAAGTTAAGCCTGCGACATCCATGATATCGGCACGCTGTCATCTCTGCAGGCGTCTTCAGCTCCGTGTAGTGTCTGTAGGCCTTCAAAGTATGTGTTCGCTACATTTGATATCTGCATCGCATGCGACGTGGCCAGCCCACTCTCACATAATTCTACCAAGTCATATTAGACTAACTGAAACAAGCCGTATTAGAGTAAAAAGAAGAATAAAAACTATTTTCGTAAAAAAAATTAAACCGATTTCAAAACCACAAATAGGCACTTAAAAGCGAAACTTAATCATTATCAGAGATGTGACGTATCTTAGATAAAAGTATCTAAAATACAGATACAAGATACAAAATACGTATCTACATCTTGTATTTCAAATACTATTTAATTTTTCTATTTTGTATCTTTTATTTAGATACATTTTCCGGTTATCTTAGTATTTTGAAGATACTTTTTTCCGTAAGATACTTTTTTCCGTAAGATACTTTTACTAAAATAAACTTAAAAAAAACAGTTTTTCTCTCCGAAAACAACCGTCATGCGCGTCGTTTAAAAAAAAGTCGCGGATATGGTCGGGAACCAAATGACAGATGGCGATACTATCGTTCTACAAATGTCATCGTCATCTACTAAGATGTCCCATCTTCATTCCTGTCACAGTCACTCATTCCGTATTTTTTTCGTATGCACGTGTTGTATGGTGTTTCGAATAGAGATGATCGATATTAGAAAAACATCGATGTTAACATCGAATGTAAAACATCGATGTCCAAAAAACATCGATATATAAAAACATGGATATGTTCTGTACAAAAAAATTACGAAATTTGTTTACTGTTATTTTAATTTAAACTAGCACAGGAGTAGGAATGGACCATATATACATATATCGAAGTTTTTAATACACTCGATGTTTTCTTACGATGCATCGAATGAAACCGATGTATTGTTAATTTTAAAATATCGATTATGCATCGATATTTTAAATAATAAATATAGTAGATAAGGTGAGTCAGTAAAAGTGATATACTCAGATAAATATATTAATCAAGTTAAAATCAAGTTATGTTCTGTGAAAAATAAGAAAAAATATATTTAAAATCTCGCACTAAAGAATAAAATCTTTTCTTTTTATGATATTAACTAGCAGTACCCCGCTGTATTACCCGTGTAGTTCCCGTTATTTTTTGGGATAAAAATGTCTTCCAGACTGGGGTTGAAAGTGTTCCAAAGTTACGACGTGATTGAGCGACAAACATCCATACAACGACATTTATAATATTTGTAGGACTAGCAGGATATATCGATGTGATAATCGGATGTTACATCGGAAAAAACGTCGATGTTTTATTTCCATGTCGATTACTACGACGCAATTGAGCAACAAACATCCAATATATCTAATGTTAAAACATAAAATAATTTAATAAACAAAAACAAAATTTAAAATTTGGTTAACCCCCGACTACCTCAGATTTGTTATATTTACAACATTCTACTAGTCAAGCCCTTTCATTTGATACCATATTGAGGTAGGTAGTTGTGAAAAAAGAAATGTATTTCGCCATTTTGTAGTGGCGACCATCTTG
The DNA here is from genome assembly GCA_017562165.1 of Ectropis grisescens. Classification (NCBI taxonomy): domain Eukaryota; kingdom Metazoa; phylum Arthropoda; class Insecta; order Lepidoptera; family Geometridae; genus Ectropis; species Ectropis grisescens. Next base: position 7,590,609 of record CM029778.1, on the reverse strand, counting down.
GATTTGAAATTTAACATAGTGCAAAGTATTCTATTAGTAAAGCCTTTTCGTTTAATACCCATATTGAGGTAGTAGTGAAAAAATAATGTAATTCGCCATTTTGTGGTGGCGGCCATCTTGGATTTGAAATTTGTTATAGTATATAGTGTTCTACTAGTCAGCCCTTTCATTTGATATCCATATTAAGGTAGGTTGTGAAGAAATATCTTGTCCGCCATTTTGTGGAGACGGCCATTTTGAATCGATATTAACCAAACATAGCTAAAAACATCCGCACGGATATTAACGTTCAAATAAAAAAAACGCATCGAAATCGGCCCATGCGTTTGAGCTCTACGGTGCCACAGACAGACACACAGACAGACAGAGCGATAGACAGACAGACAGGCAGACAGACAGACATCGACGTCAAACTTATAACACCCCTTTTTTTGGTCGGGGGTTGAAAAAAAATCCTCGTAAAAAAAACAAGTCACGCCAGTTGTTCTAACGTAAAAAAGTTCTGAGATCCATGTAATACCAAGTCAATTATTATTAATTTGGTTTGGAAGTTTTAAAAGGTCTAATAGTAGTAATTTCAGTACAAAAAATCTTTATTATTTAAATAGATATATTGACTTGACCATTGCATGAAAACACAAACACAAGTTCACTTATTAATTAACTGCATATGAAATAATAACTTTGCAGTATTATATATACATTTATACATGGGATTACAAAGTTAGTTATTTATTTAGTTAGTTAATGCATCTGGAAAACTGGACCGAATAATTATTGAAAAATTAGTTTAGAAGTTTAGTTTTTCCTTGATTTATACACTAAACACTAACTATATTCTCATTTACCTGATCTTTGTTATCAACGCGATATATTTATTCGAAAATTGTTTTCTCGGATGAATAAACTTAAGTTCAATTATACGTTGTTTTCTTACAAAAGTATTTTATCTTTAAAAAGTATTTGTAAGATACGTATTTTGTATCTAATATTTCAGATACCTTTTTAGAAAAGTATTTGTATCTGGTATCTGAAATCCTTTTTTCTTAAGTATCTTGCATCTTGTATTTCAGATACTTTGTATAGGGTATCTTATACATCTCTGATCATTATTATAAGCTCTACTCACTCATCTATTTGAAGTCGGTGCCAGCCAAATCTAACAGGTAGTGGATAGATACTACTTACCTGTGCCTACTTACCATGTGCCTACAAAGCATCTATCTACTAAGTTTTTGACCTGACTGGCACCGACTTCAAATAGGTGAGTGAGCAGCGCTTGTAATAATGATTTTAGTTTATTTTTCGCTTTTGAGTGCCTATTTGTTGTTTTAAAGTCGGTTTAATTTTTTGTACGAAATCCTTCTAATTTATTTTACTCTTTTTAGTGCAAAACAAGTTTTTATTAATCCATAATTTACAAAATTTTGTATTGACAGGTTTCATAACTTTTGTGAAATCTACAACTACGTCATCCAAAAAATTGTACGCAAAATTTTAGTTTATGGTTCATGTTTCAAAAACCACCCGAACGATTTCGACAAGATTTATATGGGTTCATTCGGAAACCATACCCATCTGAACACAAAAAGAAATTTGAAAATCGGTATGGGGTTATCGAGAAATCAGGTAATATACATCAAAAACATAGGGGTCGAATTGATAACCTCCTCCTTTTTGGAAGTCGGCTAAACATTGTATTGTCGCTTTTAATATATCTTACGTGTTTGTAATTTTTTGACCATTTGTACCTAGATACTATGTTAGTAGGTACATACACATATGTATAATATGTATATTGTTTGCATCCTTTCTTTCCTTTAGTAGCAGTAATTTCTTCTTGCGTATTTGGCTATTTGGTAGAGCAAAGAGCAGTGAGTGCATTTTGTGGGTTGCGTGTTCTTATTCTGAATAAGTGATGAATTTAAATACAAAATGTAATAAACGTACAAAGAGAAGCTGTGAAATAACGCTGCCTTGAGCCGAAAACATCAGCTGTATTATTGCACCAAGATGAAAACTCATAATTGGGGTGAACACGTCATCTGACATTTACCGTCTAAAGCTAAAAATAACCAAATCAAAAATACTTCATAGATTTACTTACTGATAACGCAATAATTACCTACCATGTGTCTACTATCTATATCCTGAATTCAAAATTAAACGTTCGTGTCATTCTGTCTTATATGCTGTGTCAGAATTTGTCATTAATAGCCCTTAATTCAGTATTAAAATGTCAAGCTTAAATAATATCTAACAGATAGACTTTTGATTTTGATAGAGGAACAGCCTATTTGAAATGGTCTGAAGTGTTTTATTTGAGTGATAATGGAAAACAATAAGACAGTACCGGTAGTGGCCGACAATGTAGACAAAGAACAAGATTCGGCGGTAGATCTGGACCAAGCCTTAGCAATAGCAGGTAGCTGCATTGAAATTGTTAATTCAATACTCTTGCATTATGATAATTCAAATAACACTCATCTATAGATGATCATCACCATATCATTCAGCTGAAGGGTTTTTTTTTGTTTGAACGCACAAATCTTAGGAACTACTGGACTGACATCAAATATTCTTTCATTGTTGGATACGGACATGATCCCTGAGTGTTATAGGCTATACCTCTATATTGTGTAACGCGCGCAAAACCGGGGTGGACCGCTAGTTATCTATAAATAAATAAATAATTTTATTGACCCATTTCAAACATCACTTGTTGGCATAAATCTAAGGTAATACAGTAAAGTTTGTCGTTGATTCAAGTTAGACAACCTTGGTACCCAAACTAGGTGTAACTATAACTTCCATAAGTAAAAAAGTATATAAAAATGAAAAGTATTGCGTGATTTACCTATGTAGATATTCAACGGTTCTCAGTCTGCAACTATTTTTGAATCTATACTAATCTATACTAAGCTGAAGAGTTTGTTAGTTTGTTTGAACGCTAGGATCTCGGGAAGTACTGGTCCGGATTGAAAGATTCTTTTTCTATTGGATAGTCCATTTATCGAGGAAACATACACATAACCATACATAGGAGCTATAGAACATAACGACTATTAATAGAAGCGGAGTATGAACGGGAAAAAATATTCCTTATTGAGAGTTTTCGTACGTTTCGTGCTTTGACATGACACATGACAGCATGTGTCTAAGATTGCGTCATTGAATATCACAGATTACATACCTATTGAATATAAAACCTTTGCTAATCAATTTGGTTTTTCTTAATCTGAGTTGGTACAACCAATTTCCGACAGGTGGCGTAGCAGGTAGCTGAAGAGGTGTTTTGTTGAAAAGGGATATTCTCAGGAATAACTGAACCGATTTCAGTCATTCTTTCACCGTTGTATATGTACGGGATCCTGATGATTACTATACAGCGTGGCGCTTTGGTGCCGACATTAAATGAAACCACCTATAAAATATCATATTTTGACCTATTCTGTCAAATTAAATTTTAATTATCGTTATTATTTACCGAGTTATTCGCAATTTTCCAAAATAGCATAATAGAGCAGGCTGTATCTAAAATTTCCTGTATAATGTACCACGGGCAACGCCGGGGCGGACATCTAGTCTATAATAAAATCACTTATGGTATTGCTGTTTTACTAGGAAGACTAACATGGTTGTTACCTACACATTTTATTAGTGTCAGACGAGGCATTTTTATCTACTAATTTAACGGATATTAATTACTATTGCTCTATTGTCGATTTTGGTCTAAATTATTATACGAGTAGGAGCTGTAATAACGTTTTGTACTTGAACTCATTTCGGAAACATTATGAGCTACACGAATATCGTTGTACACGAGGCTAGTTTTTGAAGCCAGGATAGCAAGCTAGTGTTAGTAAGCTAGCAAGCAAGTACTTCTAATAGCACGTGATCCAGTATTATACATATACTAGCGGCCCGCGGTTTTGCCCGCGTAGTTTCCGTAAATTTTCCGGGATAAAATAGCTCATTATTCCAGATCATTCAGTATCATCTTTGAACCAAACTTCATCCCCTCGGTAGTTTTTGCGTGAAAGACTAATAAACATACATTCTTACAAACTTTAGCGTTTATTATATATTTAGGATTAGTAGGATACCCTCGCATGTTATTTATTACTGATAAGATATAAATTATTATTATAGATAACTAGCGGCCAGTTTCGGCTTCGCTCGGATATTGTCATATATAGGCCGACCGTTTATCTGAGAAGATAAACAAGCGCAGGCGAGGACTCGGATAAACGGCCGGCCTATAACTATTAATCGAAATAAAAACTATCCTATCTTTTAAGTTGGCTCAAACTGCACACGGTGTGCAAATTTGATTAAAAGCGGTTAAGTAGTTTAGGAGTCCATCGCGGACAAACAACGTGACGCGTAATTTATATATGTCGGAGTCTCCGACAGACAGAGATCCTTCTGATGTGGGCATAGCAGCGGGTAGTATTGTATGAAAACTCGGAACCACAATCGAATTTATTAAGCACAGGTAACAAAGTTGGTTTTATAGCGGAGTACGCATCGTAGAACGCGCGATGGTTCAGTGCCGGCCGCACGCGGCACCGGCCAAAAGAGAAGTGACTCAAACGATTCGTCCATTCGAAAGCGCGCGCGGTACTGATTCCATCGATCGCCACCAAGTGGCGCTAGCGTCCCGGACACGACTAGATTGCAACTCGATTATGACTTATGACTCGATTACGACTCGATTATGACACGATTGCGACATATAATATATTACAAGATAATACAATCCATCTTGTCATTCCTAAGTGAAATAGGTTGCCTGATGAAATTTCATGTCGATATTAAGTATAAAATAATAATATTTTATAAATTTATAAATATTTTAACTTTTAACAAATAGGTACGATTTTTTAAATAACCAATTAAGGAAAGCAGATTAAATCAACGTAAGATTTCAAACATCGGTATATTACAATCTCACTAGAAGATTGTAATCTGTCGAAGTGAAACCACCAGATCTCAACCCATCTCACAATTAGTCAGTCTTACAGTAGGTACAGTTTTGTGTCTGGGTTAGGTTAGATAATTGATTGTAAACTTTTTTTATAGGGGGGAAATACATACGTATAAATAATAATAATAAAATATCATAAATAATAATAAATACGTATGCCGACCATGCAGGGACATAGTGGGGTACGTCAAGTTCGATACCATGGGAGTAAAAATGGTGCCTCTACGGTCTAAGCCCCACACAGACTTTTCCTGTCTTCCAGTCCCTCTCCCCAACTTCTACACGTACTGCTTAAGGGAGAGAGCAGTACGTGCAGTAGTTCCTAGCCTCGGCCGGGATTCGCCATCACACAACAAGGTGCCACAAAGGCTAGTTGTTGTGTGATGCCCAGGATGCACCATGTGGAGGTTCCCGAGCCACGCACACTGATTATAAACTATTTTTTTGTGGGGGAAATACATTTACGCATCCCCACCATGCAGGATCATATTGACTATGTCAAGATCAACATCATGACGACGACAAACATGGTGACCTGCCCCTACCGACTAAAAGCCTCACAGATTTCTCCTGCATGGCCTGCATGGTCAGGGTCGCAGGGTCACTTTTTGCACTCCCATCAACGACCTTGACCCACCTGCCACTACCCTTGCGGCCCCGCCTCGAGGGGGGTATTAGCACCCCAGCATTTGGCTCTAGTGACGGAAATCAGCAGCGCGTCACCTCCTCAAAGGCATATCAATAGGTGGGGCATCGGACTTCCCACCCCCTCTGTGGAGATGAGATGCCAGACCAGAGTGGCGACTCTCCAGGCTCGTTCCCGAGTCCACGTCCGCCTCAGCGAAGGAGCGAGAAGTCACACGCCTTCTCACTCTCAAGAAACTTTCACCTCACCCCTCACGGCGAAGATGAAGATTTATAAATTGAAAAAATAATTTAAAAAATTATAAGAAGCTATCACTACGTCGTCCAAACAAATGAAAACAAATTTCAGTTTTGTGTTGATATTTCAATAGCTGTGATTCGATTTCTATAAAATTAACTACCTCCAAACTGATCTAAGAACCATCTAAATCGAAAACAACAATCAAAATCGATTTACAATTGGCGGAGCTTTCGCTTAACATAAAAAACCGCGTCCCTTTTTTTAAATTGGCAAAAAAGAACTTACTAATTCAAGTATTTTCGATGACTCATGTAATTTGAGATGATTAAAACTATACGCATAAACCATATATATACAAATTAAAAATATATTAAAATACCGAGCTTTAAAGCATATGTTAAGCAAAACGGCCGACGGAAAGTGTCTGGTAGTATTGGGGCCTTATTTTTAAAGATATTGCCTAACATACGTGAAAATCAGTCATCAGAAAATACGTGAAGTAAGTATGTATCTACTGGACCCCATATCTCAAAATTGGCCGTCTAAGCAAGTTAGCGGGTAAGCATGTGTTCTTAGTCCATACTAACTCTACTCAATCGTCCACATTTCATCCATCAGATAATACGTGACGTCTGGCGGCCCTGGGATCTTACTCTAATATGCATAAAACCAAATTTTGTGAATAATCCAGGTGTTGGCTGTTACAATTTGAAGTACTGTCTAGCGCTATCCTTGTTCCTGATAGCGGCCATCGTGGAACCCGTGGGATACGCTTTCGTGTTACCCGCTGCTGTTTGCGATTTGAACATGAGCGCTTCTTTAAGAGGATTCATATCTTCAGTGCCATATATCGGTAAGCTAATTGATATATTATGAAGAGTTAGGTTTTCATCTAAAATGTACAAGAAAGATTTGGCTTAACTTAATGGACCGGATTGAAACACTTTGTTCGAGATTTAAATAAATTTTCAAGGTAGGACCTTTCTTTGTGTTTCAGAGGGAAAAGCTTAACCCCAGGGTCTTTTACCTCTCCCTCTCACTGTCAGCCGCCCGCCTCATCAGCACATAAGTTCTTTATGGCATTCAAATCGTACCAGCGCATTGCTGTTGGCGAGAATTGATTGCCCAAACTTACTAATTATCTTTGCCAAAATCAAACACTGATAATCGACAGACCCACTATAATATAAGAATGCTAATATATTTTGAAATTATCAAAGCTAAACAAAACTAATTAACAAAGTTAAGACCAGGAAAAGCAAGCCTGTTAGATTGTCTTTGTACAAACTGATATCACAGATCACTATAATACTAACTGGTATAGTCATAAGGGTTATATTTACCTGCATAAACAAAGTGACGTTTATGTCTTCCTACCCTGTATCCGCTTGACACACGTTGGGAACTATATTACATGGAATGACAAAAATTTACAACTTTGTGGTCGGGCTTTTGGCGGGAAAAAATATTTTTTGGTACCTATTTTTATTTGAGAAGGTATACCGATTAATTTGGTTTTAACCCTAAATTACTAACCATTCGTCTAAGAGACTACGCGTACCCCGCGGTTTTGGTGTTTAAGTATGTTCCCCGCCCCCGCCGACCCCCGGACGCTCAGTACCTTCCTAATCTGCATCGACAGTGACCCGCGCGCATCAGTTGCGATTGCACGCTTATTAGATCGGGATATTTTGCAGAATCGTCGTGCGAGAGACGAAAGGTTAGTGACACCGTAACTTTTTTTACACTGTTATAATTTTTTAAAATTTGTATTTTATTGTTAATATTTGCAATGAAATTGATTTTTTTTGTTATTATATGTCATAATACATGTTTTGAATGGTTGGTTATACATTTCTAATTTACTGCTATATTTTGATATTTTACAGTGTATTTACCGTTTGAAACTTATTTTGATTTTATGTTTTTTAGATGGATTTGAGAAATAAAGAGGAGAAAATTCTACAATGGTTAGCTCAGTGTGACACTGAATCTCTACCTGATGCTCAGCAACAGTCATCGGACTCGAGGAAGATAACTTGAAACAGAAATCCATATCAATACCGACAAGCTGAGGAAGATTCTGCGGTATCGTCTGATGATGACTTCTTTGTTCTACGTCGCGGCCATCATCAAAGGCTTGTCATAGACTCTGACGGTGACATGTTACAACCATCTTGCAGCACTCAGATGGACGCCGGACATGACCAACCACAACAGCAGCAGTCACATTCAGCAATCCTTCAACCGAGCCAAAACAACTTGTACGGCAAAACAAACACAAATGGTCCACAAAACCTTGTGATCCACGTACTCGTAGTAGTGCTCGAAATATACTGCACATTATACCTGGGCCAACAGCCAAAGCTAGAGAGCTCTCTGAGCCAAAGGATCTCTTTTTCTGTTTGTAGAGGAAGAAATGATCGCAAGTATTGTGAAGTTTACAAATGTAGAGATCGATATCAAAAACAGTAAGTACAAACTTTGCAAGTATACTACTTCACAAACATCGGCCAACGAAATCAAGGCATTATTTGGTCTGTTTATACAATCTGCTGGTCTCAAGAGTAACCATTTACCGACCAGAATGTTATTTGATACCGCAAGAAGTGCAAAACTTACAAAGCCTGCATGAGTGCTGAACGATTCGATTTTTATTGAGATGTATCAGGTTTGACGACAAAAATACCAGACAAGAGAGGAGGCGATCTGACAAGTTAGCACCAATCAGAGAATTCTGGGAAAATTTGTAGATAACTGCAAAAAGTGGTACAAGCCAAGTTCTTATATTACAGTGGACGAACAACTGGTGGGATTTAGAGGACGCTGTCCTTTTCGAATGTATATACCCAACAAACCAAATAAATATGGATTAAAATTGGTAATGATTGCTGATACTAGCACTAAATACATGTGTAATGCCATGCCGTATCTAGGAAAAGACACAAACCCAGGTAACGAGCCGTTGGCTAACTATTTTGTGAAGGAGTTAACAAAAGAGTTACATGGATCATACCGAAACATTACAATGGATAACTGGTTTACATCAATTCCTCTGGCTAAAGAACTCTTAAAACCACCTTATAAACTCACAGTGGTTGGTACTCTGCGAAGCAACAAACGCGAGATCCCTAAAGAAATGACAAATAACAGAAATAGACCAATAGGTTCTTCAATGTTCGGTTTCGATAAGGAGATGACATTAGTATCCTATAAACCGAAATCAAATAAAGTCGTGTACCTACTATCTACAACTCATGACCAACCAGAAATCAACAGTGTATCAAATAAACCAGAAATAATAGAGTTTTACAACTCCACAAAAGGCGCTGTTGACACCGTTGACCAAATGTGCTCCATTATGAGCACAAGTCGAAAAACAAATCGATGGCCTCTGTGTCTATTTTATGATACCCTCAATATATCTATTGTGAACGCATATGTCGTCCACGTTTCCAACGCAATCCGAAATGGAAACAAACCCCTAAAAAGACGTACTTTTGCCTTACAAATGGCGGACCAACTTATGAGGCCTTGGCTAATGGAACGATATGGTACAGTAACTTTGCAAAGGAATTTGAAACAAATTATCGCCGAAATCCTGCATATTGATGATCAGGAGCAAACCTCCACTCAAGAAGGTTCAAAAACTCGAAAAATTTGCAGTTACTGTCCTTCAAAAAAACGGCGCATGACGAAATACTCCTGTAAGGGTTGCAAAAGGGCGATTTGCGGAGAACACACTGTATCTATGTGTAGTAACTGTTCTGATTAGTTATTTGTATAATTATTACTGTCACTTAACTACTTCAAAAATGAGACCTATAAATATTAAAATAATTATACTTTAAATAAAGATGATTATTTTTTATCGATTTTTTATTTCGTAGTCTGATAGTCGAAAGGTTAGTGATAGCGTTACTCAAAAATAAGGTTAGTGAGCTAGGGTTAATGCCGTCTGCTTGAACCGGTCTTTATTTTGAGATAAACCACGTTAAAATTAAAGATTCGTATAGAAAAATCGTTAAATTAATAAAAACAAAACATTACATTTTTGGCGGGAAAATGGTCCCGAAGTATTGAAATTTAAAAAAAAAACAATTTATGCTATTGAGTCCGGTTTCTTTGCATTTCCGTGTTTGTTATATCGTATACAATTAATTTAAAATATAAAATCACTATGTCTTCCTTATAATTTAAGATATTATAGCTCTAGTACACTTGAAAATTGAAACAGAAAATGAGAATCCGAAACAAGTGTAAAAAAATTGTTATTTTACATTTCAAGCACATTCATTTAAACAAATGATACCGCCAGAAGCGTATTGAAACTCTCTTGAGAATAATGAGCTTAAACAAATACAAGTACAAACAAGTAAAAATAAACGCACTTAGGTAATCTGACACCCGTTTTCCCGCCAAAATTGTAAACGTGCGTCGCGCAAAGTGACGTAAGCGGTTATACAAGTAATGTGTCCCATTGTGGTCCCATTAGTTTAAAAAAAAGTGGTTGTTTGAATTTTTAGCTGTTTGTTGCTCAATCATGTCGTAAGAACTGAATAGATCGAGCAGAAATTTTTAATTCAAAAGGAATAGTTTCGAATTTCTTTTGGGCGACCTTTATTGTAAAAAATTAAAGTTCCTTAGGGAATAGCCTTTTTCTAAATTATATGTGGACGAAACCACACGCAGATTTTAGTATAATATATATATTTCATGAATCTTAGAATATTTGATAGTAGAATCGTTTTTCCTTTTCAATTCATCTATAGTACCAGTACCTATAGAATTTAATACGGACAAAGAAAACGGATTTTTTCGGTAAACTTTAAGCTATAAAAACCTTTTGTAGTGGTAGGACTCTTTGCAGAGTCCGTCTGGAGAAGTACCACACCTTTGCCAGTTATTCTACCGCAGTAATGTGCAAACATAACTATGTTCTGGTTTGAAGGACAATGTTGCTTACCATCAGGCACATGCCCTGCTGGTCTTGTCACTCTATATCTATACTATAAAAAACCTATATTAGTACTGATCTACGAGTATCTACTAGTCAAGGTGCTCGCAATGACAATAGTAACTAATTCAAGTAATGAATTTATTAGGTACGTTTTTTGATCTTGTTTTGTTTCAGGTATCGTGCTCACTTCGTATCCTTGGGGTTACTTGGTTGACACGAGAGGTCGGAAACTAGTCATGATTTACGCATCTCTGGCTGCAGGAGGTCTGAGTGTGCTCTCTGCGTTCATGCCTGACGTCATCAGTTTCACCATATGCAAGCTCTTAAGTTCTCTTTGGTACGGACATTTACAAATTGAGAAATATTTACGCAATATTTGTAATCTATTTTTAACCGGCAACTTCTTTTGTAAAACGATCTTTGGGCGCACCACTCACAGATTTATTTTTTCGTAGGATGTCAATGAAGCTGATTGTTACGTTTGGAAATGAAGGATTCATTCGAGTGAACTCGGGACCGCCGAGTGTGCCCGAGCGAGAAAGATACAGTCAGCTGTTGCTGTCTGTATCTACGATATCACTGACGTGTCGCTGTATTTACTATTTTCAATAAGATGTAATAACTTTTCGTTTTAATTAATAAAAATATGCAATAGTTATTTAATATTTTAGTTTTCACTGCTGCCGTGCGGTCTTAAGCTCATATTTTTGTTTATTTCACGAAAATAATGTAACTCTTTTGGTCAAACTGTAGCGCTAGACACATAGGTTAACTGTGGGCCTCATAACGAAGCTCAAAGTCACACAGTGAGCTATGGATAGAGCTATGCTCAGAGTCTCTTTGCGCGACAGAATCCGTAATGACGATATTCGCAAAATAACGAAAGTGGCCGACATAGCTCAAAGAGTAAGCACGCTGAAGTGGCAATGGGCAGGCCACATCGCTCGCAAAACTGACAACCGATGGGGAAGAAAGTTTCTCGAGTGGCGATCACGAACCGGAAGACGCAATGTCGGACGGCGTTCCACTAGATGGATAGATGAGCTCACAAAGGTCGCTAGAAACCGCTGGTTTCAGGTTGCGCAGGACCGTTCGTTGTGGAAATCTAGGGGGAAGGCCTATGTTCAGCAGTAGACGTTTTATGGCTGATGATGAGATACATAGGTTCCATTACCATGACAGTATTTGGATACGTATTTCCATTGTAAATTAATAAAAAAATAGATCTGGTCAAAAATACTTCATAACGAGAAACAAGATTAATTTGTTTAACGACATATAACACTAACAGTGCCCCGCGGCTTTACCCTCGTAGTTTCCGTTTCCTTTATTTTAGCGGGATAAAAAGCAGCCAATGTTTTCTTACAGACTATATTATCTAAATTTAAACCCGATTCCTTTGAATGTTCCGACGTTATTGAGCAACAAACATTCAAACATTGACTTTTATAGTCGTAGAATTGATGGATGCTAACAAATATATGATCTTTTCAGTATCGCTTGTCCTGCAGCAGCGCCATTCACGTTCATTGGAGAAATAATCCCTCAGAAGTATCGTGATATCACACTGACTATCACGACCGCTCTCCAGATTATAGGAGCTGTATTAGTGCCATGTAAGTATTCTTATAGAATTGACTTAACTTGGCATAGGACCCTTTGAAGTATTTTTTATATCATAGAGTGACGAGACGAGCAGGGCATGTGCCTGATGATAAGCAACATACCTGCCACATAATATCACAGCGACACGCAGCTATCGGAACATGGAAAGTCCAAATCATAACCTAGCACTGCACTGCGCTCGTCACCCAAAGATCTAAGATGTTATATCTCTAAGCCCTGTATCAATTTTTTTTTTAACTTTAATAGGTTAACACTTGACCGCCATTTCGCCTGATGTTAAGCGACGATGCGGTCTACGATGGAGCGTGTTTACCTAGAAGAAACCGATTCACTCTCGATTTAAAGACACCAAGATTATAACTAACGGGAAAACCCCACTCAGGCAACTCATTCCACAGCCTAGACGTTCTTATCACAAACGTAGAGTCAAACCTCTTTGTCCGTGTCTTTGGAATATCCACCATGAAACGATGCCGCTTAATTTCACTGGAAACATTGCCCTTCAAACTGGAACACAGTAATGTTTGTACATTACTGCTTAGCGGTAGAATAACTGGCAAAGGTGTGGTAGTTCCCCCAGATTACATAATAAATGTTGGTGGACAATTCACACACAGCACCATCTGACTTGCACAACACACTGACACAAGCAAAGCTTGGGGTCAGATTACTAATAGTATCTAGATGTAACCAAGACGTCAATCATAAACCTATATTTTCGTACTAGTAGTGCCCCGCGGTTTTACCTGTGTAGTTCCCGTTCCCTTTGTTTTTTCGGGATAAAAAGTAGCCAATGTGTTCTTATAGACTATAATCTAACTGTGTTCCAAACTTAAGCCCAATCCGTTCATACGATACGACGTGACAACAAACATCCATATATTGATATTAATAATATTAGTAGGATAATATTAACATTTTTTCCCACCAAATTAATATTTCTAGTGTTGGCCTGGGGCGTTCTTCCGCTAAATTTTAGTGCCGATTTCGGAGCTTACTATTTCCGACCATGGAGGCTCTTAGTGATAGTAAACGCCAGTTTCTTCTTCATAGCGTCTGCTTCTCTAATGTTTGGACCTGAGAGTCCGAAGTTCCTAATATCTCAGAGAAAACATGACGAAGCGCTGAAAGTATTGCAAGCGATTTATGCAGGCAACAAGAATGAATCGCCGGAGGAGTATCCTGTAAGTATAAAATATTTTAGGTATCAATCGTAATAGTACATTAATCTGTCCTACATGGGTATGATGGATTTAAGGCCTTGACTTTCTAAGGTGTTGAGAAACTATTCTGACTCGTAAGAGTAGGAGGAATAAGGTAGGGCTTTAGTAGGTACAGGGTACGGGTACTTTATAAATATAAGACATCAAATTATTGCGTGGTTTTATGTTATTAATTTTTTGGTATTTAGGTTGATTACACATTGGAAAACTTGATTTTGGAAGAACAGTTTATCAAAAGTAAATTTTAAAGTCCATGTCTATAATTTACAAAAGTTATTTTGATGAAACTTACACTACTTCCAAATGAAACCCCATAAAAGTAAATGTGATTAAAATTTTATGATTTCATTTTCCTACTCGTATATCCTTATTTAGAGTCCACGAAATTTTTGAATAATTGGATAGCTGTTGTTGTCCAAACATCGAGCAAATTCTTCTAATCCATCCCTGGACTGAATGGACCATTGGAGGTCCAACCCTCCAATGGTCTCTACCGAGTTTTATTACGAGCATATCCTTATTGGGGATGCTTAACTCCCTTTCCACCTCTTTCTGAGGTGACTTGCCGATTATTGTTGTTTGTACACTCATTGGTGGTTCTTGCTCATAGTAAATCTGGCATACCATAAACGTTTCTTACCCAGTCCTATTACAAGATAGCCGTCTTCTGAGTCAAATCTATTCTTTGAATTTGAGAGCGTAATTCTGTACTTTTAATATGATCTATTAGTTTCACACTTCGGATACTGCATCACTGCGATTTGTACGATTAGGCTCATAATAATGATCTCAGTATGTTTTCTTTCTAGGTGAAGCAGCTCAAGATGGATATATATGAAAGGCCCCAAGTTGATTTTCTAACATCTTTAAAAGTTCAGACCTTACCACTTCTAAAGCCACCGCTTCTTAAGTGGCTGGCACTCAACGGATTCCTACTTTTTGGAATGTTCTCAGTGTTAGTACTTATAAAAGTATATATTATACATTTTCAGTTATTTTTTGACTATAGATAGTCTGATGTATCGCTCACACATCATATTTTCTAGAGTAACAAAAAATATTGTCACCACATCATCATTTAATTTAAACTATTTTTGAAAACACGAAGACTGTCCTGTAAATCCGAAGTACTTTGGTCATTTGTAAAAATGCGCGCGCGCCGGTGTAGCGAGTGATCAATAATGGCCGTACCAACTTTCTTTGGGTTGAACAATGCAAAACAATATTATTTTTTTTAGTTTGAATGGCCTATACATGTGGGTACCAGATATCGTGAATAGGGTGCTGAGTGGTGATGACACTGGACTTACGGCTTGCGACGTCATTGCTGAAGGAATGAATGAAGTACGTTTTTTTACTGTAGTATAGACTTGTGGTTATTTTACTTTATTTGAAAGGTGGTGTAGTATAAAAATGTTTTATCTATTTGTAACAGTGTGTCTTCGTTTTGTTAGTATTCACAAACAAATAGACTAAATACGTGTCCATATTTTTTTTATTATCTAACTGATGGATTAACTAGATTTTTTTGTATCATCTCCCATATTGCAAATATAGGTATATGAGTAGGATAGCCATACTTTGTCGTGCACGTTTTCCTAATAAAGATATTAATATTCTAATAACAACACAAATTACTTCCAGACATCGGCGGAAGGCGAATGTAACGATACAATAGACGAAAACACATTTTTGATCAACGCCGTAGTCAACCTCAGCTGCGCAGCGATCGCGCTGGCTATCGGCTTTACTATCAAAATGATCGGGAAGAAGAATCTCCTCCTAGTCATTCATGTTCTCATGGGAATCTTCTGTATACTGATCAATGTCATCAGACAGGAGATCCTGTTTGCCGTTCTCCTGTCTTCGTTCCGCGTCCTGGGTGTGACAATCGGGCCGATCAACGCGTTTACCATCGAAATATTTCCAACTCATTTGAGGTGAGGCTTCTTATAGCATAACTACAAGCAGCCCACTAAATATAAATATATTGGTGGACAATTCACACACAACACCATCTGACCCCAAACTAAGCAAAGCTTGTGTGATGGCAGCCAGATAGCTGATATAATACTTATATAGTTTTAAATACATACTTATTATACATAGAAACAACCAGACACAGTGCAAACATTTGAATTCATCACACAAATATTTGCACTGGGTGGGGATCGAACCTACGACCCTCGGCTTCGCAGGCAGAGCTACTACCAACTAAGCCACTAGGCCAGTCACTGCTTCCACTACTAGGACTCGGGGCTTCTCTCATCAGTGGAAGCTTTCTTGTGAAGAATATGTAATATCCGAAGGTTGTTCCAGTGAAATAATAAACCAGGGCACTTAGATATAACATCTTATATCTCTGTGTAACCAACTCTAAGCAGTGCTAGGTAATGATTTGGAATCTTCATTTTCCAATAGCTGCGTGTCACTGTGATGTTATGGGTAGGCGTGTTGGTTACTATCAGGCACATATCTTGCTCGTCTTATCACTCTATCCTATATAAAAAAGACTTGCTGCTTATAATTAATGCTGAACATTTATGAGTCAGAACACTAAGTACTTAATATGTGTATGTAATTTCAGGGGCATGGCGGTGAGTCTGACCATGATGATGGGACGGGCCGGGTCAGTGTTCGGCGCTAACATCGCCGGCGTGATGCTGAACAACGTCTGTCAAACTACGTTCTATTTCTTTGGAGGACTGCTCATTGGTAAGCATTTTTCGATTTTGACGAAAATTTTGGTATGATAAGTATAAGTACTTATCGATTTTAACCTTAGTATTAAAAGTAATTAAAATGTTTTGTCGAAAGTTTCGTCATATTAATCTTAATTTATTATTTTGTGACATAATAATTTGACCTTAAGCATATTTTAATTTTCATAATAACTAATTTACTGTATTTCAACTGAATTTTGAAGTGTAATTGGCATTGTAGCCGTAGGCACTTATTATTAGACAATAAATAAATTTAATTAATATACTAACTGCTGTGTATTCTGCAGCTTAACAGATTTTTACTATAATTTATTGTCGCCAAATACAATGCAATACAAAAATACAACCACTCAGGCTAATAAATCATTTCATAAAGTATCCCACAAGATACGAACTTTAACGGGATAGAAGCAATCTATGTAATAACCCAACATACTAACGTCCTTACTCCGTACTACGTATTGTATAAATACGTAGTACGGAGTAAGGATATCGTCAGGGCCCAACTTCGGCTATTTCGCCAGGGTCCAACTTTTGAACATTGAGATGTTTAGATCGTGTTTCAATATTGTAAAGCATAAGCAGACCACTAAATGTTCCCACTGATGGGACTCGAGGCCTTCTCTCGTAAGGAGAGAGTCAAGGCCATAATCCACCACGCTAGCCTAGTGCGAGTTGGTGGATCCTCCACATGACCTCGAAAGATTCTAGGTACGTGTCGGCTTCCTCAAGATGTTTTCTTCCCGGTTTAATTTAGCGGCATTACGCACATGACTTAAAAAGTGGTGCACGTGGGGTTTGAACTTGGGGAATCCGGATCGGTAGTCGCCGTTCTCCCGACTAAACCAACCGAAACTTACTTATTACTTACTTAATAAAATACTGCATAATACACATGTTTCGTTACTGTCATTGTCATGATGTTTTCAAATGATAAAAAAGATTGTGGGATATTAACAGATATGAAAGTAATGATAATTCAGAACTACATCCTAAGGTCGTATCATGTGAAGTAAGTGACTAGCGGTACCGACGTCCGACTGTCACTTCCGTACAATTATGTAATTATAATATTGTAATGCGTAATTTAAAAATGGACAACAAATTAATATACTCTGCCATAAAATTACCTAAATCCACAAAAGTATTTCCGCGAAGGTAGTAGGTAGCACTATATTTAGAAACACTCGTGTAGAAAATGCATTCGTTATGACTGAAACATCAACAGACTTGTATAGTATCTGTAAGTTTTGATAACAAACAATTTGAAATTTTGGTGTACCTAATGCAGGTTGCATTTTATTTACGATAGGTCTAGAAAACACATGTATCAATATCTAAACTAGCACAGTCACAAATATATATCTTAGAAAAGTTAATGACTACTTTTTAAAGCTTTGATACTTCAGTATCAATGCTTGGAATGAAGGCTGAATAGGCGAAGTACTAAAATTAGCACAAGTACTAGTATACTAGACAAAAAGACAGGAAAACTTTATTACACCAAAAAAAAACATTTCCCACTAAAAAATTAAGACTTATGACTAATGCTACAAATGGCACGACCTTATCGTTAAGACCGATTTCTTCCAGACAACTTGTCTTTATATTATTTTTCATTTGTTTCAGTTTGTGGAGCTCTATCTCAACTGTTGCCGAAGGTTCAAGATTGAATGTTTAAATGAAATTAATAAACGAAGCGCTCTTATATTTTACATACCTACGTTTTTTTATTAGATTTCAACGTTGCCCGAATTTCCTTTATAGAGCCTTTTACACTTAAAATACGATCACAAATATGTACCTAGTTCTACTTATATGTCCTGATAGTTGCGGTACGTGTTTCAAATTAAATAGTCTGCCTCAGGACAGACAAATTACTATACATATACATACATATTAAATTACCACTTGTGGGACTCGAAGCCAGCACATCACCACGCAGATGTTGGAATATGAACAGTCAAAAACACTGAGCTGGTTGAGAAGTCATGATGGCTAGAACATTATTTATTTATATAAATTACCTCCATGGACTTCAAGGTCCATGCTTTTTTATGTTAGACAACTTATCTTACAGTGCTTTTTCCATATTAGTCAGGCAAAATTAAATATGAGCTTAGGTTTTTTTTACACAATTTCTGTTTTTAGAAAATCTCCCGCCCAGAGCCCCCATCACCGCCCCGTTACGATCTTTTATTGCTATCTGGAAGCTATAGTCCATGATGGCACTTGGTGCCGCAGCCGACACATGCATCACAAAACGATTTATCGCATCATGGTCGATGTCGTCGGTGTAATAGATGAAGGTTCCAGTTGCCGAGACCGAGCGACGACCGCGTGCGGGACGCTCTCATTCAGCTTCAACCCAGCCTTTGTCTTATGACCATTACTGACTCGTACGCCGGATTTTTTTTTTTTGCTATTTTTGTTTGAGAAGGTATACTCATTAATTTGGTTTTAACGGCGTCTGCTTGAACCGGGTTTTATTTTGAGGTAAACCACGTTAAAATTAAAGTTTGTTCATAAAAGATAAAAGGATAAATTAAAAAAAAAACAAAAACATTTTTGCGGGAAAATGTTCCCAAAGTATTAAAAAAAAATTATGCTATCAAGTGCAGGTGTTTATACTCGGGGCATTTTAATAGGTAACATTTGACAAATCATAAAAATTCGACAACGTAACCTTGTAACGGCGGGCATAAAATAATACATTTTTTCGTTTTGTTAGAACTGCATATTGTTTAATTTTTTTCTATTACGACTACATATTTGTTATATTATTGACTGATACTAGCAATTTTACGATTTGTTTTCACTTATAAACCATTCTAAATATAATAAACAATATATCTGATCTAAAGAACTGCACGTCGCTACAATGTTGCGTCAGTTAACCTTTTTTGTTTTTAACCACTAAGGATGTTACTGTAAAATCGAAAGCTGATAAGTTGAATCGAATGCAAGGATTACTTGTGAAGAAATATCACCATAAATTAATGTCCACGTTGTGACTATAATAAAACATAAATATATTTATTATTATTATATTAACTACTAGCTTTTATCCGCGACTTCTTCCGCGTAAAATAAGTAAGTATTAAGGTAACTGAGGGAGTACATATTTACTTGAACAGTAGTACACCCATACAAATTTACTTTTACTAATATTAAAACATTTTTGTACCTACAATTTCATAAAAATCAGTTCAGTGGTTTAGGCGTCAAAACTTAATTCACAGGTAGAGTTACTTTCACATGTATACTATAAAATAGTATGCATTTTAAGTGTCTAATTTAAAAAATTTACGGTTTTCAACATTGACAAACTTCCATATAAATTTCATCCCCCATTTCAACTTCTATTTCATCCCCGTACGGTTTGAAATTACAAAATTGCTAGAACAACCCTTTATTTTCTCCACTTCAAATGTTAGATATAAAGTTCCATGGTTTTATCTTCAACAACGACGAATTTCCACACAAAACTTTCATCTCTGTTCAGTTAATGAATAATTAAGAAATCGAAATTACAAAATTGCTACGCGAAGCTTATTATATAGCGAAGCGATTGCTTCGCGTCAAGCGTTTAGATACGAAGTCATGGTTTTATCTTCAACAGTAACGAACTTTCATATAAACCTTCCATCCCCCATTTAAGCTCCCATTTCAACCCCGTACAATTCTAAACTACGAAATTGCTAAAACAAACACATATTTGCTTCGCGTTAAATGTCTAGATACGAAGTTTCATGGTTTTGTGTTCAAAAATTACGAATTTCCATATAATTTTATCCCTCGTTTCAACCCTTTTCCGTAATAAAAAGTAACCTATGTCCTTTTTTGAAATTAAGTCTATCTGTGTACCAACTTTCATTAAAATCGGTTATGTGTGGATCTCATGCTTATAACTTTGAAAATTACGATTCATACAACCGTCCATCCTTTGTTTCACCTTCTTAGGGGTTGTATTTCACAAAACCCCGTCTTAACGAGCACCTGCGTGCTAAAATACACCTCCATGCAAAATTACTGAGTTTTCGTGAAGAGTGATCTATCGCTTTTATATACCAATATAGATAAAAATGCTAAAAATAACCGTGAGAATAGACAATATTATTGAACATAATTAATAATTTCTTTGAGTGCTCACACCAATGATGAAGATGACAATACTAACTGTTTTTCAGATACTGCTTGATAATTGCATTTTTTTTTGTTAAATTATGCACTTGTCATATATTGCTCCTTAAATTTACGATAATAATTATTATTATGGGGCAAGGATTTGCCGGATGATTTTTAAAATTCACATATTGGTGTTTCAACTCCGTATCGATTCATTTCACTTTAATCGAGGTTTTAACCAGGTCACCTCACTATGACGACATAACTGACAAACGTCAAATGTTACCTTTTAAAATGACCCGACTTTTTTTTATAGTATTTTCGTGTTGTTATATCGTAAACAATTAATTCAAAATATAAAATCACTATGTCTTCCTTATAGTTTAAGATGTCATAGCTCCAGCATTTTTTAAGGAAGATGAAAAGATTTTTATTTATCGCAGTGCAAAACTGTTGACACCAGCAAATTGTACCTACATGGTAGCACTGTTGGTATCCAATCTTGCTGGTTGAAACTGTAATCCGCTGATTGTTATTTTGTTTTATTGTTCATCATGTCCGCACTTTTGTTGGTAATTGTTTATTATTTTTAGTATTTATGAGTTAAATTTTAGTCTCATGTTTATACTCGTAGGTTACTACTATACTACTATATATAATACTATACTTACTACTTTTTACTATTACTATACTACGTAGTAGTATAGTAGTACGTACATAAAATAAAATAAAATAATAATAAAACAAAATAACAATTAGCGGATTACAGTTTCAACCACCAGATTGGATACCAACAGTGCTACCATGTACAATTTGCTGGTGGTGTGTGTGCATTAAATTAATGTTGCTTCCCCCGCATACGAGTATTATGTGGGCTATTTTCCTTATTGCTGGTTGCCTGGAAGAGATTGCTCTGAGCAATAAGGCCACCACTTGTGGCACTAGTTCATAAGTAATTATTTGTAATATTTTAATTTGTTTGTGTCGCAATAAAGAGTTTCTATCTATCTAACACTTCAGAATTCGAATTAAATCCGGCACAAGTGTCAAAATTGGTAGTTTATATTTCAAGTACATTAATTTAAACAAACGATACCGCCAGAAGCGCCTTGAAACGTTCTGGAGAATATTGGGCTTAAACAGGTGCAAGTAACGCGGCACTTCATATGCCGAAGCGTAAACAAACGCACTTAGGTAACCTGACACCCGTTTGCCCGCCATAATTGTAAACGTGAGTCGCGGAAAGTGAAGCAAGCGGGTATGAACTAATAAGAGAGTGTTCAGGAGAGTGCTTGGTATGTTGATCCCCGTATGTTCTCTGCTCCCTGGAGTATACATACGTAGCACTGAAAAATATATACCCGTGTATATACCTCCGTCAACATAGACGCGATGTCGCCGCAATGTTCGTTCAAAATAGCTGAACAAATGAATCTAACATCTAGAGAACGCGCGGACGTAGTCGCGGTTAACAGTTAGTACAAATATAAACCCGAAATACATTGAAAAATGTTGAACTGGGTAATACAGGCAAAAATAAGGTAAAACATTTATTTTATCAAGATTTTACGAAGCATTTTGTAGCATACGAAGATATATTAACTTGATTATTATTAAACTAGACTATTTTTTAAACTATATTTAAAAAATATGGATGCATACAGCAGAAGATAAAGAAAAGTGGAAAAAATGGAGGAGGTTTTTGTCAACAATACAAGGGTCACATAACAAAAGCAGAAGAAGAGAAAAAAAAAATCTTATAAGTTTATGGCAAGAATGGCAAGTTGAAAATAAAGCTATAATAATATTTAATATTTATATAGCATCACTTAGAAGACACAGTGTAGTCAAATAGCCCACTCTATAAAACACAAAAGTAGAATCAAACGTCTTAGTTCGTGTCTTTGGAACATCAACGATGAAACGATGTCACTTTTTCGAGCCCTGAGCAATCCGATAGAAAAAAGGCAGGTGTTACTAGATCACGCATAATATATCTGTTGCACACTCCCTGATCTGTGTATACGATAAAAACCCGATAAGCTAGCAATTTTGTTTGATGTTCAAGACTTTGAAGTCTTTTTCGCGCTTTTCCTTTTTTGCTTGTTTTCTAAAAACCTATGAGCCGTTCGATTACTTCTTTACGCCCCTGGGTTCTTCTACAATAGTTTGATTTTTATTCTCTGGAATCTGCCGCCCCGACAGGACGCCCCCGTCCCTACTTATTGATCCCCAGCCTATACGGTTTATTGTCTGAGAAATCCTATGGCCATAGGTTGAAATGTGTAGATCAACTTTAGATTACAAAATAAATTTAAAAATATTGATTAAATATTCACATTAAAACAAATATTCATAAAAAGAAAATGTATGTACCTAAACAGGGGTATCCATACAATATACATAATTTTTACTGTTTATATACTCATTCAACACTTGCTGCCTTCATCGATATAGAAGGGGCTTTTGATAAAACAATGCACAACAGCATAAACCACGCTCTTTGCAAACTCAGGGTCGAACCAGTGATGAGGAACTGGATCACCGAGTTGGTTAGCAAAAGAGCGGTCCAGATAGTGATGAACACTACCACAAGAGCGAAGGTAGTAAAAGGATGCCCCCAAGGTGGCGTCTTATCACCACTATTATGGAACATAGTGGTGGACAGCCTCTTAAAGATCCTAAATGACAGAGGATACACTACTATTGGTTATGCAGATGACCTCACAATACTGATAAGCGGAAGCGCTGAAAATGTCCTTTGTAAGTGCATGCGCTCGGCCCTTCAGATTGTAGAAAAATGGTGTGGCGAACATCAACTGTCAGTAAACCCGAAAAAAACAGAACTCATTCTTTTCACCAACAAAAGAAAGTTACCAGAACTACATCTCCCAAAACTATTTAACACCAAACTCTCCCTATCAACTCAAGTGAAATATCTGGGCGTCATTCTTGACAATAAACTGAACTGGGCGAGTCACATTGACACAAAAATTAAGAGGACCTGCCTAACTTTTTGGCAATGCCGGAGACTCGTTGGGAGAAAATGGGGTCTCAATCCAAAAATCACACTGTGGTTGTACACCTCAGTGATCAGACCCTCTCTGACCTACGGATCGGTTGTGTGGTGGCCCAGAACACAACTGACCACAGTAAAAGCTAAACTCCAAAGTCTGCAACGCCTGGCAAGCGTAGCAGCTACTGGATGCATGAAGACCACACCATCAGCCGCACTGGAGTATCTCCTAAGTTTGAGACCTCTACACTTAGTCATACAGGAGGAGGCTACGGCAGCCGCCCTGCGACTAAGGGCAAACGGACTGTGGAAACAAAATATAGAAACACAACACTCAAAAGTTCTGCAACAGGTGCTGAAAGAAATACCGTTTCTGGAGGCACCTATGGACAGAACAATATGTCAACATGTCTTTGATCGAAGATACAATATCCAACTCAATGCAGAATCAAAAGATAGCTCTGGTAGCAGAGAAGTGAGGATATACACAGACGGCTCTAAAACCACACAAGGTACAGGAGCCGGCGTCTTCTCAAATGACTTAAACATAAAAATAGCAACACCACTAAGTAACCTAAATACAATCTTCCAAGCCGAATGTATCGGTATCACCAGGGCGGCACAGGCGGTCGCAGCCAGAGATGTTGGGGACCTAAACATCAAAATTGTCTCCGACAGCGCGTCAGTGCTTCAAGCCCTAAAAAATAATACCATAACCTCTGTCCTTATATTGGAATGCCACAATGCACTCCAATCCATAGCAGGGACGAACAGAGTAACCCTCCAATGGATCAAAGGACACAGCGACTCACTAGGTAACGACGCAGCTGATGAACTGGCCAAAAGAGGAGCAAAGGCAGTAGTATATGGGCCGGAACCATTAATGCCTATACCTCAGGCCCAAATAAAAACATGGCTGCAGGAAAATACTGGGAAAGCACATTTAATGGAATGGAGAAACACTGAAGGTTGCAGGCAAACCAAAAATGCTATTCCGGTAGCAACAAAAAAACTTGCGCGCAACCTTATCAGCTTAAGCAGGGACAAAGTACGTAAAGTTATAGGTATTATGACTGGCCACTGTCCTCTAAACAAGCACCTTTTCAATATAGGTGTGACAGACAGCCCTCTATGCAGAGGATGCATGGAGGAGGAGGAAACGCCACAGCATGTGATTGTGGAATGCAGGACCGTGGCAGATCAACGGGCAGAATTCCTCCACTCCCCAGCAGCAGTCCCAGAGGCCTTCACCAACCTGAATGGGTTGCTTGCCTTCTGGGATAGCCTGGGATGGCTGGAGTAGAAGGGTAGTATGAGCCACGCACAATGGCCCAATTTGAGAGGCTAAGTGCGGAAAAGGCCCCGTTTAACTAACTAACTAACTAACTACTGTTTATATACGTGGCATACGGATTCGTTGTACGTCGTACGTCCCTTGGTTCGTATGGACGAATCACACATAACAGATTTATTGCATTTAATATCTATGAAGTAAAAAAATTTGGCTGTTTTCCGAGTTTATTCGGGATAAAAATTTCCAATAAGAATAACATTAGTTAATTCATTTATAATCAATAACGTTAATTCAAAGTCCAAGCTGTGCTAAATTTCAACCCAATCATATCAGCCGTTACAACGTGAAAGAGGTACAAACATAATACAAATATTCATACAAACTTCCACGTTTATCTATACTAATATTATAAAGCTGAAGAGTTTGTTTGTGTGTTTGAACACTACAATCTCGGGAACTACTGGTTCGAATTAAAAGATTATTTTTCTATTGGATAGTCCATTTATCGACGAAGGCTATATAACAAAACTACTATCAATAAGAGCGGAGCATGAATGAAGAATATAACAAAAACGGGGGAAAAATCTCCCTTTTTGAGAGTTTTCGTACCGTACGTTGACGTGACAGCATGCCTGGTGTCTAAGAATTGCGTCATTATAAATAAACCTTTGCTCATCAAATTTGTTTCTAAATCTGAGTTGGTACTACCAATTTTCGACAGGTGGCGTAGCACTGGTTTTTTGTTTGAACTCGATATTCTCAGGAATCACTGAACCGGTATCAAAAATCGTTCTTTCATCGTTGGATATGTACGGGCGAAGCCGGGGCAGACATCTAGTAATATTAATAAAAGTAGTATGTTTTTTTAAAGCCAATTTTGCTTGTCCTCACAGATATAGTGGGATTTAATAAAATGTTTGATAACAATGAGATAAAACCAAACAGTGCTGAAATAGTCTAAAATGAAAATACAATCACAAATACTACAATTTGGATGTATCAGTAATTACTCGATTCCTTAGGGAGTAACCCTACTGCAAAAGAACCGGGGGTTGTGGAACAATAACGCCCCGCGCCCACTGTTTTGGAGAATAAGAGATTTTTTTACAAAAAATAAAATTCAGGTAAAGTGTTATTTTTATTTCGCTGCTAAGTTTCCTTTTTGCACAATAAAACTGATCATTGTAGCTTATTGCATTGATTTTCTAATTATTTTTGTACCGTAAACAATCCGCACTTGTTTTGAATTGATATTGACTTTAGCAAACCGGCGCGGCGTCATAACTATTTTCTGATCTGTGGCGGCGTTGACAAGATAGTTTTTAACCCTGCTGACGCTGTTCAGACAAGTGTACATCACAGATTTCTAAAACAAAAGGTGTACATAGACTCTTTGATTTAGGCACATAAATCTAAATTCTTGCTGCATCTTAAGGCTGTATTAAAGCATTTGTGGATACTCAGAAAAAAAACATCTTAATTACATAACTCAAAACTTAACTTAAAAACACCTACTCAATCATTGTTTTTAACCTACTTAATTGTATTTAAATATATTGTTGTAAAATATATTGTTTACTACTCAGAGAACTGTTTTGCCAAACTATGGACGTGGTTTATATTAGGTACAGCATCATTTAACATAATATTAGAATCTATTTGAAATCAATCACGGAAGAAGAAAGCCATTTTGATTATAATGTCCGCCGGGTCGCTCTAGGCGCATGAACGCTTGTTGTTTTGAACTTACTACAAAATGACTTTGATAAAACTAGCTTGTATTGAACTTACTACAAAATATCAATTTGTACTTTATAAATTAGATTAATTGTATTTCGGTGCTCGTTTTAACTGTTTCAATGATAAAGGAAGAGATTAAGCCATAATAATTATGATATCATCAAAATATATAAATAACGTTTTACATGATAATGTCAATATTACGCTATGGTAGAACGGGTTGAGACAGTGCTTACTGCTTGTAGTTCACTTGCGTTGCGTTGGCAACGTATCTAGTTGAATCACTAAATAATTTATCTATTTACCGTCTGAACCAAAAATAACTAAGTCACTTTACACTTCATAGTGTTTGCTGATAACGCCATAATTGATATATATCCAGAAAAGCGAAAAAAATCTAGTCACTATGTTTTGTATCGTATCACGTCAGTCAATGTTTATCATCGTCAACCCTTAATAAAGTATTATAAAGTCATGCTCACATGAAATCCAACAGAAAGACTTTGGGTGTCGATAGAATCACAATTATTAGTGAAATGGTCTTTAGTAATTTGTTTGAGTGATCATGGAAAATAATAGGACAGTGCCGACTGTGGCAGACAATATAGACAAAGAACAAGACTCGCCAGTAGATCTGGAGCAAGCCTTGGCAGTAGCAGGTAACAATATTTAATTATTTGTTAATGATAATCTACTAAGTCTAATTGCTAAGATACACATTTGCTATGCCCCTCCTGAAGTGAAAAAATATTTGCACACGAAAAATCGCAGATTAAAAGCGTACCCCGAGCAAAAGACCTTGATTATTTCTTTCCTCATCGCACACCGCATGAAAGAACAAGAGAGAAATAGTACGATTTATCACTGTTTCACGCTCAAATTTCAGAAAAATCTCTTTATACAATCAGATTTTGATCTTTTGAAAAAAACATTTTTACCATGTTTGTAATCAAATTGCCTAACCATTGGTGTATGTACAAAATCCAAATAATGGCGGTTTCACGAGTAGATTTTTTTATGGATTTATTTTTTATGGTTTCGTTTTGAGGAGATTATTTAAACAATAAATTCATAAAAAAAGAAACGACTATTTTGAGGCCCAGAAATTGTAGAAATTTCATGTAGTTTTTACCAGTTGATATTCGTTTTGGCTAATGAGTAGATAGCTCTGAAAACTGGACAAAATACTCGTTTTGCTGGGGGACGCACCTTGATGTACTATAGCGACGTTTCGCAGTTTTACCCATGTAATTTCCGTTCCCGTTATTTTTTGGGGATAGAAGTCTATGTGTTATTCCAGACTATAATCTACCTACATGTGTTCCAAATTACAACCCATCCTCTTCATACGTTACAACATGATTGAACAACAAACATCCAAACATTAAGTTTTATAATGTAAACTAGATGTCCGCCCCGGCTTCGCCCGTGGTACATATATAGCACTCATCGGGATCCCGTACATATCCAACGGTGAAAGAATGACTGAAATCGGTTCAGTAATTCCTGAGAATATCGCTATTAACAAAAAATCTCTTCAGCTACCTGCTACGCCACCTGTCGAAAATTGGTCGTACCATCTCAGATTTAAAAACAATTAGCAAAGGTTTATATTCAAGAGGTGTTTAATCTGTGATATTCAATGACGCAATCTTAGACACATGCTGTCATGTCATGTCAAAGCACGAAACGTACGAAATCTTTCAAAAAGGAATATTTTTTCCCGATTTTGTTACATTCTTGATTGTTCATGCTCCGCTTCTATTAATAGTACCGTTATGTTCTATAACCTATAGCCTTCCTCGATAAATGGACTATCCAATAGAAAAAAAATCTTTCAATTCGGAGCAGTAGTTCACGAGATCCTAGCGTTCAAATAAACAAACTCTTCAGCTTTATAATATTAGTATAGAAAACAAAATAGGATTCCTGGATAGTGAAGCCTTCGACCAGCCATACATCTAACAAAATTGCTTATTATATAATTTTATCATTAAAAGCTACAATAGTAGATTATTCACCAAGAGAGTAAAGCACTGTCTTGTGTCATGGGCGTCAAATTGGATCCTGAGCGCAGCGAGGGACTCGAGTCAACTCCCGAGCAAAGCGAGGGAGTTGTAGTGTCCCGAGTGAAGCGAGGGATCCAAGACGCCTATGACACAAGACAGTTTTTTACTTCAGAGGTGAATACTCTACTTTTCATATCTTCTGCGAGGTAATTAAAAGAAAGGGCTATGTAAAATATTTTATCTTTCAATTTTTCCGGAAGTAGATTATTAATAATCCCTAAAGCGTCCAATTTGATGAACTCCGGGGTCAATTCACTATCGCTTGAAGACATTTTGATGTTTTTTAAGAATAAAAGTGATACAATTCAAAACTAACAAAATTCGACTCAATGGCGCCTTTTTATATTTTCTTTTTTTGTGTTTTGTTTCTGTGCATGCCAGGCCAGTTCGATATTTGGAAAAAAAGTTCGAGTTTTTAATAAAGTCTTTTTACAATGGTATACTATAAAATATATGGGTAAGAATTTTCATACGAATTTTAACGTTCCAAATTCAAATCATTTTAATTCCTAGGGAATCTTCTCAATATTACTTACCTCTTCATTTTGAAAGGTCACAATCACTTGCTTTGTTTTGACGTTTCATGACATATAATTGGACTTTGTTGAGCAGGAGATATGAAAAAGTATTATCTACGAAAGTCTCGTGGTTTCAGTTTATATTTTAACCATTACAAACAGTATTTAAAAGATAAAAGAAAATCTTTTAATACGTGGTACATATAACAATGACAAAAGCAATATTGGTAGACGGTAAAGGTTTTTTTTTTGTTTCAAATAAGACGGTCATACGCGGTGACTTTGCTAAAAGTGACAACGATTAAGAAAACTATTCATTCATGCATTTTCGAAGATTAATGTATCTGTTTTTATTTTTACAATTAAAATGTAATTGTGTGTTTTATTTAAACTATATAATAAATAAGAAAAAGAATAGGAAATATTAATGGAATTACACCACTAAAAGTTAAGTTAGCAGCTTAATTTTAAACTTTATATTTCTTTAATTAGAATAAAAAAATAATTTTTATCATTAACAGTGATATACCTCTATTTGGTTTAAAAGATTCTATGGTACTAAAATAAAATTATGTTGTTAACCAGGTATCGGATCATATAATATTAGGTACTCTCTGGCGTTATCCTTATTCCTGGTCGCGGCCATCGTGGAACCCGTTGGATATTCCTTCGTCCTACCAGCTGCTGCCTGCGATTTGAACATGAGCGATTCTTTGAGGGGATTCGTCGCTTCAGTTCCGTATATCGGTAAGTTAATTGTTATATTGTGAATAAATAGTTTAATACTCGTATACAACGATGTTGTTGGTTTCATTAAGAATAGAAAGGTTTGAAATTTGATCGAAATTGTGACAGAATGTTGGTCGAGGCAAGGAAAACGGAGCGTTGGACGTCCACCAGCAAGATAAGGCGACGATACTGTAGGTATCACGGGACAAGCCTGGACTTGATTGGCACAGGACCGCGACAAATGGCAAAGCAAGAGAGAGGCCTATACCCAGCAGTGGGATAGAAAAGGCTGTGGATGATGATGATGGTCGAAATTTGATAGGAAGAAATAAACTGTGGAGTACGTTGCTCGAGCGATTTTATTCCTGGTCTATACAATTTACAGTCTTCAATTCAAATCGAAATCGATGATATATGTATAATAATTTTTAAAATTAAATCCGACTCCAATTTAAAATTAATTTCAGACACTAAAAGTTCATAAGAAGCTACGATTACGTCGTCCATAAAATTTTAAATAAAAGTGGTCAAGTGCGATTCGGACTCGCCCATGAAGGCTTCCGTAGCAGCAAGTAACATAATATAAAAGTTCTCGTAGTTCGTTGTTACTTTAATCAGTGTTTTAACAATAGTCAATTTATGACGTACTTACTAGATCTCATTCAAACCAATTTTCGTTGATAGTTTACATGGTAATATGTACATTATACACTTTTTTTATTCATGTCATTCTTTTATTTCAGAAGTTACAGGGGGACACTTTTTAACAATTTGCGCAAACTATTCAGTTTAGAAAAAAAAATGTTTGAAACCTCAATATCATTTTTGATGACCTATTCATAGATACCCCACACGTATTATGGCTTTGATCAAAATCATTTTTGAGTTTCAGTTCTAAGTATGGGACACCCCTAAATTTTTTTGTTTTTTTCTATTTTTTGTATCAAAATCTTAATGCGGTTTACAGATTACATCTACTTATCAAGTTTCAATAGTATAAGCTCTTATAGTTTCGGAGAAAAGTGGCTGTGACATATGGACGGACAGACAGACAGACATGACGAATCTATAAGGGTCCCTTATAGATTCGTACTAAAGAAAAAAAATCATTCAAATTGATTTACAATAAGCGGAGCTATCGCGTACGAGTAACATACACGTACATACAAATCCAGCATTATATAATACATACAGTCCAGCAGCATTATAAACGAGATAGTTAATCTAAAGCAAGCCTAACTTTACCAATATTATGAAAACATTGAAACAGTTTTTAAAACTAGAGCTAAACTGACTAAAGCGTAGATGTGAACGAAAAACACTTCTAATTATACCTACGAGTATATTTATAAGATATAGAGATAAAAGTTAAAATGGATATCATTTAGTTTTTTGTGCTTATTTTATTTCAGGTATCGTGCTGACTTCGTATCCTTGGGGTTACTTGGTTGACACAAGAGGCCGGAAACTAGTCATGATTTACGCATCTCTGGCTGCAGGAAGTCTGAGTGTGCTCTCTGCGTTCATGCCTGACGTCATCAGCTTCACCATATGCAAGCTCTTAAGCTCTCTTTGGTACGGAAATAATAATATCTTCAATAAGTTTTTTTTAATTTCGTGAAACGAACTTAATTCGATTCAGAATTATTCACAGGTTTCATATTACGGTAGTGTTTAGACTCAAAATACTACCACTACCACTCTAAACTTTAGAGGAATATTTCCTTTGAAAAATAATGAAATTTAAATTCATCTAGTCAAAGTTCCTTTTACAAGCAACGAAACAGAAAAATAAGATTTATTTCAATACAAACTATTCTTATCTACTTAGATTAGAATAGGTACCATTGAGTACCATTGGCACCATTGATTGCTAATAAATTGGTCATTGTTTTAGTATTGCTTGTCCAGCAGCAGTGCCGTATACATTTATTGGAGAAATACTCCCTCAAAGGTATCGTGATATTACGCTGACTATCACGAATGCAATCCAGATTGGAAGCACCGGATTGGTACCACGTAAGTTCCTTTATAAAACTACCCGTTTTTTGGCATAAGTCCAGGCCAAATGGAGAGAGTTGTAGTGGTTGGACTCTTTACAAAGTCTGTCTATGGAAGTGCTACACTTGTGCCTGTTATTACCACCAAAATGTTATGTTACAAAGAAAATTACAAGGCAAAGGAATAAATTATCGATCTCTAAGCGAAGAGCACAGTACTGTCAAGGCAGTGATTTGAACATTTTAACTAAAATAGCTGATTTTGAAAATGTATCGGTGGCAGTTGGCTGCATGAGGCCTCTACCACCTACCGAACTATGGGCTAGCGCGGAAGGTACACGATTCTACTAACCTAATCTCACAGTCTGTACCTACCTAGTCTTATTGTATACAACGAATACATCTTGTAAGATGACTAGCGCATAGCGCAAGAGCACCTCAGATGGTACGACCTTGGCTTGAGCTGCCGCCGATAGAAAAAATCAAGGCATGACCTGGCAATTCAGAAGGCCCTACGACCCTAGCGGAAAGGTATGTTATATATGTATTTATGAGTTTTTTTAAAATAAAATGTGACGAGATGAGCAGGACATGTGCCTGATGGTAAGCAACATGCCTGCCACATAACAGCACAGTGACACGCAGCTATTGGAACATGAAAAGTCCAAATCATTACCTAGCACTTCACTGCGCTCGTCACCCAGAAATCTAAGATGATATATCTCTAAGCCCTGTAATTTCTCTGGAAACATTGCACTTCAAATCGGAACACAATCATGTTTGCACATTACTTCTTGGCGGTAGAATAACTGGCAAAGGTGTGGTACTTCCCCAGGCGGACTCTGCCAAGAGTCCTACCACTACAAGAATATACCTACTGATGGCGATTATTGTTGTTATTGATGTCGGCTGAATTATTATTTGTGGGATTGTATAGATAAACATGTGTCTTAGCCAGTTTACTGATTGTTATTATTGTCATACAAGTGCTGACTGATTTCCAGTTTCGATAGACTTATTATTAGGGCAAATGTTTAGTCGGCTCTCTGATTATTAGTAAGGGGACATCGGTTGTCGCCTAAAATAGCTGCGTGGTATTGCAAGTGGGCTAGTGTGGTGCATACATAAGATACGTTCTGTTCAACCAACTACCTATATCTTATAAAAAAATGCTTGTCTGTAAAGTTGGTTTACGGACGATAGTTTAACATGACAACGTCATTACAAAACATTGATGAAATGATTACATACCATAGAATCGAGTGGAAAAAAGAACACAATTTAAAAAATTCATTTCCCCGCCTACCTCGAATTTGAAATCTGTACAAAATTCTAGTCAAGCCCTTTCATTTGAAACTCATATTGAGGTAGTAGTGAAAAAATTATGTAGTATTTCGCCATTGTGTGGTGGCGGCCATCTTAGATTTGAAATTTGTCATAGTGTATTATAGTATTCTACTAGTCAAGCCCTTTCATTTGATACCCCAATTGATGTACTTAGATTGTGAAGAAATATTTTGTCCGCCATTTTGTTTTACGGAGCCATTTGGAAGCGACTATCTTGAATCGATATTAACCAAACATAACTAAGAACCACCGCACGGAAATTAACCTTAAAGTAAAAAAAAAACACATCAAAATCGGACCATCCGTTTGAGCTCTACGGTGCCACACACACAGTCACACACACACACAGAGAGAGAGACAGATGTCGACGTTAAACTTATATCACTCCTTTTTTCAATAAAAGTATCTTATGTAACTCATAATCAGCTATCTGCTATTGAAAATCCGGTTCAAATCAGTAAAACCGTTTCATTAATTATCTGGAACGTACCGACAGACTTTTTGTTTAAGAAAGAGCCATAGATAATTGTATACATTCCTGTGCATTTAGAGAAAACTTGGAATTACAACCAGACATTTCAATTTTGTTGAAATAGACAGATAGATGGATTTTCGCTACTGTTACTAATACTACCTTTACTACAAAGTACAATCTGCCATTGGGTAAGTGTACTCGTAGGTGGTTCTGGAAAGAAAATGTTGATCATTTAAGGTTATAATGTACCTACTTCTTAAGACATTGTTAATCTAAATCCAATAACTTGTAACTAATTTTATGAACTGACGTTTAGCTATAAAGTTTAAATGTAATCATGAACAAGTTTTCATAGAAATAAACTGTAATCAAATATGTATCATCAATTGTATGAATCACTATAATTTCTTAGTCAATTGTATCATAACCTATTATTACTGCACCCGCCGACCGATGCAACGTTTTTAATAATAAAAGAATAAATACTTGAAATTATACTGGTAATCTGATTTTTTAAATGCAAGAATAATTTACCGCAACGTAACGGGACAATGAGCGTTACGGGACAATGAGTGTAACGTGACAATGCGTCATCCTTTTTCGTGCATGCAGCCAGCGTTCATCGATTTATTAGACGTCGTTACGTCAAAAATTCAAGGAAACATACTGAAATCCTTGTACTTTACCTCACTAATTTATTTCACATAAATAAATATATTGTTGTGGCTAATTGTTGTATTTCTAATATTTCTAGTAATGGCCTGGGGCGTTCTTTCGCTAAATTTTAGCGCTGATTTTGGAGCTTATCATTTCCGACCATGGAGACTCTTAGTGATTGTGAACGCCAGTTTCTTCTTCATAGCATCTGCTTCTTTGATCTTTGCACCAGAGAGTCCTAAGTTCCTAATATCTCAGAGAAAACGCGATAAAGCGCTGAAAGTATTGCAAGCCATTTATGCAGGCAACAAGAAGAAATCGCCGGAGGAGTATCCTGTAAGTTTTAAATGCTAACAATCGTCGTACTTCGACGCGAATTTAGTTAGTATTATGGATTCATTAACGTCATGACTACCAGGAATGTTACAGAGATCCGTAACCATTACCGAAACTATCGGGTATACGAAATAAAACTATATCCGTAACCGTTTCATAAGTTTCGGATAGTATCGCATACAAAGAGTTTACATACACTACGTATAGAGTTAGATTTTCCACACGGTTCCTTTGTATCAATCGTAAACAGATGACGTGAATGTTTTCTATGGCAACAGAGTGATGTGCCGCGACAAAAGTATGACACTTCCACAAGAGGGACAAGGCAAGAAAGATGCTACCCGTGCTTTCGGTGTAAAGCGTTTGTGCCAACTCTATACGTAGTATATGTAAACTCTTTGATAGCATAGAATCGACTTTCAGGTTATAAGACTGTAAAATGACTTTATGCTAAAAATAATCTTCCTCTGTTAAGTCTTGACTATTAAAACTGTGTATATTCCATCTTATCCACTGTAACCGTTTCCGAAACCGATATAATTTAGGTATATTAGATCATATCCGTATCCAGATCCGAAATATCATATTCATAACAAATCTAATGACTACTGTAGTTCATGAAGTTGAAGCTACTACAAGAAATTAAAGTGGTCATTGAGAAATCAACATTGAACAGTTTTTTGTACATTAAATTGTCTTGAAGTTGATAAAACTAATTTTAGTGCAATTTGTATTATTCCCAATGTGACATATACCTCTACTTAAATACTATCAAGAAGATCTGATTTCAATTTGTTCATTTATAAAATACGTGGACATACACAAAAACTTCTGATCACCCAACTTCTCTTCTTAAAAAGAATTAAGGGGTTAAATCTTCTTAAAACAAACTTTTATAAATCTTACATATTTTTACGACAATTTTCATTTAAATTACTTGAAAGTGTTAGTATTCAGTCATAAGGCCACCGAAAACAGTGCCTATGTTTATTTTAGTATTTCTCTGTAAACGCTTTTTTTTTGTTTTGCTATGTATCTATCTACTATTTAGAAACCTACACAAATATTCATAAAAAAATAACAAGTACCAATTTTGCATAAAATCGGATAAGTTCACCATTATTGGTGGTCTGAGTGTTTGTTTTCTTTCTAGGTAAAACAGCTCAAGATGGATACATACGAAAAGCCTCAAATTGATTTTCTAACATCGTTGAAAGTTCAGACCTTACCTCTACTAAAGCCACCGCTTCTAAAGTGGTTGGCACTCAACGGATTCCTATTTTTTGGAATGTTCTCAGTGTAAGTACAAAAATAATTACTAGATTATAGACTATTAGAGTAAGAAACCAGGGCCGCCAGACGTCACGTATTTTCTGATGGATGAAATGTGGACGATTGAGTAGAGCTAGTACGTACTAAGAACACATGCTTACCCGCTAACTTACGTAGACGGCCAATTTTGAGATATGGGGTCCAGAAGGTACATGAAAACATTTATGTACGAGATTATGAGTTTAAGGGATGACTGGCCCCTTAGATTGGTCTGTCTTTTCAGAAAAAGCTTTAAAATAGTTGTCTGATAAACAAATGGAGTATGAGAATTTATGTGAGCAAGCACCATAATATGCCTATTTGCCTATCTTTTACGGTTGAGTCACTATTACCCCATATAAGCTGATCAAATTTGTTTTAAAATAATGCATTTTTACGTAGATTGAGTAGAGTTAGTACGTAAAAATGCATTATTTTAAAACAAATTTGATTAGCTTATATGGGGTAATAGTGACTCAACCGTAAAAGATAGGCAAATAGGCATATGGTGTTACAGACTATTTTTAGAAGTTTTGTAGGGAAACAATTATGAACTTTTTACTTAACTTTTGCGTGCATTAACTGTTTACCGTACGCAACAGAACATGTGTTTGCACCGTATGCAACAAAAGCTCTAAAAAATGAATATTTTTTCCCCGGTTTTTTTCATTCATGCTCTGCTCCTATTTATATTAATGGTGCAATATTATAGCCATAGATAGCCTTCTTCGATAAATTAACTATTTAAATCTTTCGATTCGGACCAGTAGTTCCAGAGATCAGCGAATTCAAATAAACAAGTTCAGCTTTATAATATTAAAATGAACATAAGAACAAGAATCGAGTACCGAGTACTCTCCACGCAAAATAGGCACACTGAGACTTAGAGTTGCGGAAAACAGCCCGCCTACGAATGGGGATAGTCTTGTATGTATGTATGTGCCGAGTACTCTCCTTCAATATCTAATCCATGGTTCGATAGAAAATGTCTCACCAGTCATGCTGTGTATTTTTTGAAAATAGCACGCGTCTTAAAAGTACTTTACAACCCAAATATTAAAGACAAAGATTAGATTTCATGGATTTAAAATTGTATGTCATGTTACGAGTACGATTAATCAATATTTATGGATTTAAAATCGTATGTCATGATATGAGTACGAGTACTCAATATTTGTATAGGACTAAATTGCGCAATATTGCACAACAATCTCTGTCAGTTGCCTCTACGTACTTAGTTTCGTGTTTTCGTTAATTTCTGAATGAGGCGTTTTCCAGACGCAAAAAGACTTGTCAAAGATAGTTCTAAATATTGTCAAGTGTCAAGTGTGTGTCACCACTGTTGGTTTTTGTGAAATTTCTCTAACAAAATAAAACAGTGGCGCCACCCACGGTGAAATTGGGAACTGTATTTTACGTCTTGAAAACGCCTCATTATAGGATTCCTCGATCGAAGAAGGAGGATTATTTGCAGATTCCGCTTGGGGGGGGATATACCTTTGCCAGTTATTCTACCGGCAAGTAGTAATGTCCAAACATTACTGTGTTCCGGCCTGAAGTGCAATATTTCTAGGGAAATTACAGGGCATAGAGATAAATCATTTTAAATCTCTGAGTGACGGGTGCTAGTGTGCTAGATAATAATATGGACTCGTCGTGTTACAATAGCCGCGTGACACTATGCTGTTATGGGCAGCAGCACATGCCCTGACCGTAAAATAATAACATTAGATAGATAGATAAAAATAATTAGTAACATTAGATAGATAGAAACACTTTATTGTTCACAACACAAAAACAAAAAAGAATAAACAAAAAGATAAATTCTTAAATCTAGTGAAACAAATGGCGGCCTTATCGCTAAGAGCGATCTCTTCCAGGCAACCGGAGTAACATTGTTTTTGTTTTAAAATCAAAATCACTGGTGAAATTGTGTTTTAGTTATCGTATATATAGTAGTTACTACCACACACATCCATGCAGTTGTACTAGTTGTCTCTTATCTTTTATATCTTTGAGTAGGTACTTGATTCTGGTTCGTAGCGGTCCAAATATTAGTATAAACAACCAACTATAATAATTGCATTGGAAGAGCACTAGTCATTGCAACACAGGGTATCCTACAGCGATGACTAGTGTCTGAATGTCGAAGAATGTCCATGGAATTTAATATATTAAACATCTATCCAAACAGTTATAAGTTTATAATTGTATTTCATAGGTATGTATTATTATTTGGTTTGATTGATAAGATTCATGTATTTTTTTCAAATGTAATTGTTTTTGTTTCAAATAAATTTTTTATTATTATTATTATTAATTTCTCTACAAATACAGAGATTGACTTCAATTTAAAATTAAATTCAAACACTCCACTAAACTTCATAAGATGCTATCATTACATTAGCTATACATTGCTAAAAAAAGCTTATAGATTACTGTAAGTTTTTTTATTTTACTTTAAAAACCTAAAGTGTTTCCTACCAAACAAAAAAAAACATCAAAATTGATTCACAATTAGCGGAGCTTCCGCATACCCATATTTTGAGCGGTTCTTCTTTAATAAAGTCGGTTAAAATACTATCAGTTATTGTGCTACGTAATTATAAAATAGTTGCATCATCTTTTCTGTCGAATTTATTTAAGTCTGTTCAGTATCATTTAGCTGTTCTTCCCTACTAAAGTGAAAACAACCCGATAGATGTATTTATATAAGACTATAATAAGCAAATTGAAACTCTAAATGAATGTTAATGAATACCTACGCTTTGTTTTCTAGGGTGAATGGCCTATACATGTGGGTACCAGATATTCTGAATAGGGTGCTGAGTGGCGGTAACACTGAACTCACGGCGTGTGAAGTCATTGCTCAAAGACTAAATGAGGTACTTTTTTTACTATACAGGATACTGATTTTGAACACAATTCAAATTTGGAATGACAATAGTTTTCTGTGTCATTCTAAGCGGATAAAACAAAGCCCGAGAGGTTTGATTCCGTGCCCGTGTATGCTGTGAATCAGGGTACCTACAAACTCTTTGGTACCTGCTGATGTTTATAGCTAAATCTGAAGCACAAAATAATTTTGTAAACTTAATTTTGCGATTCCCATCTAGAACAAATACTTGTTTTTTATGCCTCATCAAACAGTATTTTTAAATTAAAAATTATATTAGATAAAGCAAAAAGCCAAAAAGATAGTGAAAAAATTTAAAAACATATTTTTATGGAAGCACTGAATATCTATTTCATGTACATTTAGTGAAACGCCATATTAGAAGTAAAAAAACGTACACTTTGATTTTTTTATATGTATAGATTTTTGATAAAAGCACTAACAAACGTTAGTACGACAAATTCTTGTAACATTAAAAGACGTAACGTTGAAAGATTGATACGTATATTATCTTATTCCCCGCGGATTCCACGCCTCAATTAAGCGAATGGCTTGTTATCTTCGAGTGCAATTACATCTGTAGCAATTACAGCTAAGTACACTTAGAACATACCTCTAGAATTACTGTACTTTGGATATTACTACCTTTCACATATTACGCTTTTAAAATTAATTTAACTAGACCCCGACCCAAAAACTGATTTGACGTGTTTTATTAGTTTTACAGTGTTTATTTAATCTGTGAGTTTTACATGTCTCTCTTCTCTCTCTCTCTCTCTCTCGCTCTCTTTCTCTCTCTCCCTCTCTCAAGTGGACCTATTTTCATTCTGTTTACTAATCAATCCGAGTAATTAATTCACTTTTTAACTAAAAGTGATTGAAAATAATGTGTACTATGTTTATTGAAAATTGCTCCATATGGCCGTCTCTACAAAATGAAGGATTCCATATTATTAAAATTAAAACTTCCTCAATCAGTTCAATTTAATTTTAAAACATCTTTATTTCATAGTAATTATTTTAAATAAGTAAACTTATTGTTTATTAATCCTAGTATCACAAAATCATACAAGTATTTTTAACAACACAAGAATAAATTTTTCCAAAGAATAATTTTAAACAATATAAACAAATTATAGTATGAACACTTTAATGGTAGCGGTTCATTTTTAATCATGACTATTTCTATTTACACATCCTCAATATTGGCTTCAAGGCTACATACTAATTTACTGGTGAAGCCTTTTCATTTGACTACACCAGAAAATGGTGGATTGCATATTTTTTCACAACTCCATCAATAGGTATGGGTTTCAAAGAAAGTGGTTTGATTGGTAGAATACTATAACTATAATTATTTCTCGCTTTTGAGTGCCTATTTATGGTTTTGAAGTTGGTTTAATTTTTTTGTACGAAAATAGTATATTTTACCCTTTTCAGTGTTTTTATTAATCCATTTATACAATTTCGTATTGACAGGATCGAGTGTCATAACTTTTGTGAAATCTACAACTACTTCAAACAGAAAATTGTACGCAAATTTTAGTTTATGGTTCATATTTCAAAAACCACCAAACCGATTTCGATAAGATTTATACGGAACCATTCGGGAAGCATACCCATCCGAACACAAAAAGAAATTTAAAAATCGGTGCATGGGTTCTTGAGAAATAAGGTAACATACATAACAAAAAAAAACATAGGGGTCGAATTGATAATCTCCTCCTTTTTTTGGAAGTCGGTTAATAATAATTTTAAATCAAAAATGGATGTCACCACAAAAAAGTAGTATTGTTTTAATGTTGCTAGTTAAACACATCAATATTTATCTTATTGTGATTTCCAGACAGCGGCGGAAGGCGAATGTAACGATATAATAGATGAAATTACATTTATGATCAACGCAGTAGCCAACCTCAGCTGCGCAGCGATCGCACTGGCCATCGGCTCTACTATCAAAGTGATCGGAAAGAAGAACCTTCTCCTGGGAGTCTTTGTTCTCATCGGAACTTCTGCATACTGATCAATGTCATTGCAGAAGACGTCGTATTCGCTATTCTTCTTTCTTCGTTCCCCGTACTGGGTCTAACAATCGGGCCCATAAATGCGTTTACTGTGGAATTATTTCCTACTCATTTAAGGTCAGTTTTAGTTAGAAATCCAAATTAGCTATGAGCTGAATTCAAGAAAACAGGTATAAAACGAATATTACGCAGACGGAGGAGTATGACATTTGGCGCACTTATAGTTTGTGTAGAGAAGGAGTGTAGAATGCTAATACGAGTACCTATTAAGTAGTTTTTAAGATTGTGCATAAAAATTGGTGGTCTGTGAAATCGGTTGGCTTACGGTTTAACGTAACTACGTCATAAAAAAAACTTTGATAGATGGATAATAAGTGAGGGTGGTCAAGTGCAAGCCTATTATTGTTAAAAACCACGCCAACGGTTACCGCGTCTGTGACAAGTACAACTGGTTCACTGTCACTTCAATTTGTTAATGCCCTACAATATCGTCGACTTTAGTTCTCCGGCGAATTACTTGAATTCGGTTTCAATCCAAATATTAGCTAATTTTATGTGTATGTAATTTCAGGGGCATGGCGGTGAGTCTGACCATGATGATGGGACGGGCCGGGTCAGTGTTCGGCGCTAATGTCGCTGGGCTGATGCTGAACAGCGTCTGTCAAGCAACGTTCTATGTCTTTGGAGGACTTCTCGTCGGTACGTATATTTAAACACAATTTCACGTTTTTAACCTCCACCTAAAACGAGGGATGCAACAAATTTGATTATACTAAGTACAATATAACAATGATCATATTGCATTAGTTTAACGTTTAACCCTAAGAGACTGATTGACAAATCACCTTTACAGGTGCAACAGTTTACAAGACTTTG
This sequence comes from Ectropis grisescens, assembly GCA_017562165.1. Taxonomy (NCBI): domain Eukaryota; kingdom Metazoa; phylum Arthropoda; class Insecta; order Lepidoptera; family Geometridae; genus Ectropis; species Ectropis grisescens. The sequence continues at coordinate 7,548,785 of CM029778.1, read as the reverse complement.
TTACATCTGCATAAATTTATATTCTTGTTGATCTAATATTTTACAAATTCCTTTGTTTCTAAAAACAACATAATTTGTTAAATAATGAATATCCACGTTATTAAATTACTAAAAGAATATGAGATACCTGCTGATAATATGACCTGCTACTATGAGAAGCAGGTGACCCTGCAAACGTTCTGCTATACAAATTATCAACAGAGTTAAATGTCACATGACGCGACACTTCAAGTAAATGACTTCGCGTTAATTAACAACGGAATTTTTTTTGGATGTTGTTCATGCAATGATTAGAGCATTGTGATTAAAAAATTGATAACATTTCAGGATATTTCTATCTGAATTCATGGATAGCTCACATGTGTGTTATAACAAGTCCATTTCAATTTAAGTTTCAGCCTATTTCAGGACCTATTCTCATACAAATGTCAAATCTCATACTCCTGCTGTTTCGCCGAAATACAAACACAAATAACACCACACAAGATTTTTAAATAAATCATATTTTAATGTAATTTAAAAGTTACTAATATAAATACCTAATATAATTCTGACTTTTAGATTTTATAAATATATGATACATTGGTTCCTTAGATTATTATTTTATTCTACATTTACTGGCTGCGTCCCGCAGTGTAACTAAATAATATAAAAAAAAATTGTTTTAGCGGAACACTATTTTTATTTTTCTTTAATAAAAGTAGACTAAGTTACTTCATACAACCGCAGGTATCTGCTAGTGGAAATTCCGTTAAAATCAGTCCAGCCTTTTCAGAGATTAATGTTTATTTATTTGTCAGATAACATAGATCCATTTACAAGCTTGATAACAATAAACTTAAAATACAAAATCACATCCAAAATTAAAATTTATATTTAAAGCATAATTACAACACACAACGCAACTACAATGTCGCAAAATTTAACTAGATATAAAGTACTATTATTTATGGAGCATTATAATTTACGCTGTAAACATTTTACGCAAACCAATTCAATCAGGTCCTTCGATTAAGACGGAACAAACAAGCAGACAGTAATTGTTTTTTACCGCAAGTTCCGTGCATAGGATCATAAATATGCATTTAGTAAAAGTTACAAAAAAATATAATTTCAAAAAAGACAATTCAATTTTATTGTTATGTATAGACTGTTTCAACGAATAAATTGGCATGTTTTATTGAATAAATCTTTGAGCGTAACTTAAGCAGGTCGATGGGTGCTGCACTACTTGCGTCAATAGGGAAAAACAACGGTTTTAAAGACATTTATTAAATTGTATGCTTCGTGACGCTATCAAGAAATAATTTTATTGATTTATCATATATATATATACCACGGATGCATCGAACTTCGCCGTAGGCGCTGTTTTATCACAAGGAACGATAGGCAGCGATAAACAGGTTTGACTGCACTGCGGTTCAAGAAGGTCTAAGGTGCGAAATGCGTTGACAGAGTGGACTTGAGCAGAGGTCACGTGGAAACCTACTCGTACTATCGATAACAAACTAGTTTTAAAACTTTGTGCCACGGTAGCGGAAAGAATTATAAAGAATTTATAGATTACAAATTTATTGCAGTGATACCATAATTGTATGTGTAACATGACGCAGTGCTTGCAGTACGTAAGTGACAGGTGGATTACCTTGTTCCAACCGAAGTACGGTAGTTTTGTAAAGTCGCTACTATCATATCCGTACTTACTATCCCTATAATGTCAATGAGGGTGGAAATGGAGGTGGAAAACTTTACGATTTATTTTCACACCTACCAATATTACTAATATTTATTTAGATGTTTGTTGCTCAATCACGTCAGCATGTCAAAATGGACCGCCGTGTATCCATAACTGCGCGAGTAAAACCGCGGGGCGCTTCTAGTTTAACATATAAAAGCGTCCAAGTGCGAATCGGACTCTCGCATGAAGTGTTCCGATCCATATCTATTAAAACAGCAAAAAATCATGTATGTTGTATGGGAGTCCCCTTCATTATTATTTGTTTTATTTTAAGTACCTGGTTGACCGAGCTTTGCTCGGTTTAAATGCTTTTATAAAGGGCTCTAAGTAAAAGATTTTCTCAGAAAAAAAAGAACAATAAGAAAAGACCTGAGTGTAACCATCAAGATTCGAACCGGGGCCTATTGACCCCGAGGGCGAGCATATTCCGTCTTAAAGAACAGTGGCGAAATTAGTTATCGTATTCTAATGACATTGTAGGAGTTTTTTATTGTCTAAAAACGCACATACAATGATGTTTTTAAAAATAAAACCTAGCTAGATCGATTTATCGTCCCCGAAACCCCCTGTGTGAGGAGTTTTCCAGATGTAAATTGACTTGTTAAAAATAGTTCAAAATTTTGGCAAGTGTGGCACCACTGTTTGTTTTTGTGAAATTTCTCTAACAAAGTAAAACATTGGCACCACCCATGGTGAAATTGGGAACTGTCTTTGACAGGTCTTTTTGCATCTTGAAAACGCCCCATTAGAAATGTGAAAGATGTTGTTAGTTGTGTTGTTGGAATGTTGGGAATTTGGAATTAAATTAGGTTTATTGATTCATTTATTAATTTAGCTTAAATATCAGAATTCTTAATTATCTTAATGTAAGGATGTTGAGATAGAAGTAATGGAAGGATTTGCCGACGATATAGTCATTATGGCAGAATCGCTGGATGACCTTGGCTCAATGTTCACCTATGCTTTCCAGATCATAATCTAACCGTGTTCCGCGTTTAAACCTGAGCCGTTTAGCTGTTCCATCTTGATAGAGCAACGTACATCTAAACTTTTGCACTTATAATAAGGATTAGTAGATTTTCTTGCGAATAAATATACATTATTTAGTGGTTCATTAGGTAAACGTCTTATAATTTACGTGCAAAAAGTAATGGTATGATATATCAGAAACATGCGTATACTTAAGTGAAGTGAGATCAAAGTTCAGTATTATGATATTATATGCCTTGATTGTTGACTTCAACGACTAAAGAATAGAGATCTAAATGGTCTTAAATGGTCAGTTCTAAAATCTATTTATAATAACATAGACTAGTTTTAAATACTTAAAATATGATTTGTTTTTATAATTAATGATAATTATTAAAAGCAGTCTAACTTGGCTGGTTTTAATATCATAATATTGAACTTGTCTTTCACTTCACATTTATGTTTTGATGGGAATCTCAGTTTGAGAAACATAGATCAAATTGCCACTGTTTAAAACAGTATCTACCACATTCTACTATTACTATTTATAACTTTCAAGATAAGTTAATAAATCGTTATTTCATCAATACCAATCCAAGTATGTTGTATTTAAGATCACAGTAAAGTCGAATCATATTTGTGAAAAATATTTTAAGACAGTTTTAGAAAAATACTAAGGTTAAACGATTTTTATGTTATGGTAGCACCTTTGTTTACATTTTCTACACCTCTTCGTGGAACGGACTATAGATAAATTCTCGAGGAGAAGGGATGCAAACTGCTTTTTAGCGCATAAATGGGTTTAATGGGTTGAAAGTATCAGGCACATATTTGCTCTTGAATACTGTTTGAGTATCTTGAATACTATTCGAGTATCTTGAATACTGTTCGAGTATCTTGAATACTGTTCGCTCCTTGTAGTCCTCGAGTAATGTGTTGGCTAAAAGTACCAGTTGGAGGCTCCAGGTTATAGGTTTTTATCGGATACATTTCAGAGAGAGCAGCTGAACCATGCTTGACCACGTTGCCCTTTTTTATATCTGACTAGCAACGCTCTGTGGATTTACCCGCGTAGTTCTCGTTCCCGTTACATTTTCGGGATAAAAAGCCTATATGTGTTCTTACAGGCTATAAATCTAACTGTGTTACAAATTTCAGCCTGATCCGTCCATACATTACGACGTGAGCAACAAACATCTAAGTATCCGAGCATGTTTACCTAGAAGATATTGACATTTATATTTTACTAGATGCCCGCCCCGGCTTCGCCCGTGGTATATTATATAGCACTCATCGGGATCCCGTACAAATCCAACGGTGAAAGAATGACTGAAATCGGTTCACTCATTCCTGAGAATATCGATTTCAAACAAAAAACCTCTTCAGCTACCTGCTACGCCACCTGTCGGAAATTGGTCGTACCAACTCAGATTTAGAAAAAAAAATTAGCAAAGGTTTATATTCAATGCACAGATTACTGAAATTCAATGACGCAATCTTTGACACATGCTGTCATGTGTCATGTCAAAGCACGAAACGTACGAAAACTCTCAAAAGGGGAATATTTTTTCCCGATTTTGTTACATTCTTGTTTCATGCTCCGCTTCAATTAATAGTAGAGTTATTTTCTATAGCCTAAAGCCTTCTTCGATAAATGGACTATCCAATAGAAAAAAGAATCTTTCAATTCGGACCAGCACTTCCCGAGATCCTAGCGTTCAAACAAACAAACAAACTCTTCAGCTTTATAATATTAGTATAGATTAGCAGGATTGGAGTACGAAAAAGCGACATCGTTTAGTAGTCAACGTTCTTGAGACTCGAAATGACTTCAAAGTCTTGAACATCGCCGCAAAATTGCTAGCTTATCGGTTTTTTATCGGATACACTTCGGAGAGTGTGCAACTGATCTGCATGATCTTATACCACCTTGCCCTTTTTACTATCGTACTTCTCGTAACTCGAAGAAGCGGCACCGTTTCATGGTAGATATTCCAAAGACACGGACAAAGAGGTTTAACTCTACGTTTGTGATAAGAACATCTAGGCTGTGGAATGAGTTGCCTGAGTGGGTTTTTCCCGATAGTTATAATCACGGATATATCCGTGGTTATAATCTTGGTGTCTTCAAATCGAGAGTGAATCGGTTTCTTCTAGGTAAACACGCTCCATCGTAGACCGCCGTCGTCATCGTCACTTAACATCAGGCGAGATGGCGGTCAAGTGTAAACCTATTAAAGTTACAAAAAAAAAGTAAATTAAACAAAAATATCAAAATTAAAAGTGGTACATATTTTATTGTATTTAAATACTGACATTTTATACTGTCAATTTTCCAAGATGTTGGACTACAATGGAACTATTAAAGAAGCTGGCTTTAATCGTAAAAAGATATCCATTTTTAGTTTTTTATATACGTCGTAAATTGGTCAATAACGCTGATAATGAGTTCGTAACGATCAGTTTCTTGGAAAAATTAACGGCTGAGTACCTAATAGAAATAAAACTACAAGCGTCTTCAAACAATCTCTTCTGTGACAATGTGTCTGACGCTGAAATATAGTGATCATAAATTTGAAATGTAACTAAATAAAAGTGGTCAAGTGCGAGTCGGACTCGCCCATGAAGGCTTCCGTCCCAGCAAGTAACATAATAATAAAGTTCTTGTAGTTCATTGTTACCTTAATCAGTATTTTAACAATAGTGAATTTATGACGTATTCAAAGAAAACTACCAACTAGATCTCATTCAAATCAATTTTCGTTTACATAGTAATGTACATCATAAATTATTATTTTTTTTTGTTTTGCCATTCTCTTATTTAAGAAGTTACAGGGGGGGACACATTTTACCACTTTGGAAGAGTCTCTCGCGCAAACTATTCAGTTTAGAAAAAAAGTATGTAAGAAACCTCAATATCATTTTTGATATATAATGCACACGTATGGTTTTGATGGAATTTTTTTTTTCAGTTTCTGTTCTAAGTATGGGACCTAAATTTTATTGTTTTTTTTCTTCTTTGTATAAAAATCTTAATGTGGTTTACAGAATACATCTACTTACCAAGTTTCAATAGTATAGTTCTTATAGTTTCGGAGAAAAAAGGCTGTGACATACGGACGGACAGACAGACATGACGAATCTATAAGGGTTCCGTATTTTGCCATTTGGCTACGGATATAGCAGTTTCGATAAGAATCAGAACTGCAAATAACATCAGGCGAGATGGTGGCCAAGTGCGAACCTATTAAAGTTAAAAAAAAAATCACAGAGCGTTCGAATTTTAAAACTTTAGAAGAAAATTAACGATGAAGCGTTGTGGTTTGTGATTTAATGGCGAACATCCGATTTTACAATCAAGTAAGGTCTTAGTTTGAATCCCATCTCTGAACATTTTTCAAGTGCAACTGTACAAATTTGCCATACCACTGAAAAAACATCTTGAGGAAAGTACTGTGCTCCAAAAAAGACATCATTTATGGACGTCTATTATATAACAATATTATAAATCTAATTTTCTGTTTAACTTTCAATTTTTTTATATTAATTAACCAAAACGATTAACCAGCATACAGACAGACAGACAGACAGATTCAGTGTATATTCCGAGAGCTGGAATAGATTTTCTCGAGATGGCTAATAATAGTTAGCAACTATGGATAAAATAAAAAAAGAAGACCTGCGATAACGAGCAGTCAATAAAAACCAGTCAAGTGCGAGTGGGGCTCGCGCACGAATGATTCCGTACCCATTACCTGTAACCTAATCTTGCAAATTATAGACACTTTATTTAACTAACAAGTTGTTTGGAAGCCGTTGTTGTATGGAAGCCCCTTTAAATACTTATTTTAGTTGTAGTATTTGTTGTTATAGCGGCAATAGAAATACATCATCTGTGAAAATTTCAACTGTCTAGCCATCATCGTTCTTGAGATACAGCCCGGTGACAGACGGACGAACGTACAGACATGACGAATCTATAAGGATCCCGTGTTTTGCCATTTGGCTACGGAACCCTAAAAAGGGGAGTCACTCGGCCTTTGGTATGACAGCACCGTTAGGATTAGTCAGGGTACAGATTATCGAGGCTTAACTAATAATTTAGTAACTGTAGTAATTTAGTTGATAAGGACAAAGTAAACCATAATTTCCTTTCTCATAATTATTGTAGAGTGGAAACAATGTGGTAATAAAACCTAGATTGACTTAAATTATATGCGTTTAAACTAAACTAATTAAACAATGCCTCATGTTGAGTGACTGATTAACGCAGCATTTCAAACAATGCAGAGTAATTCATTAGATGTAAAGACAACAACAAACGAAATGACAGATCAAGAACCAATAATAATATTTTGTATCATACGTATTATACTATGGACTAAATTGGACTTGGATTGAAATGAACAGATAATTCTTTTGAACACATGTAAACTATCCTGACTAAAATCTCCTAAACGCTATTTTTAACCTATTTCAAAAAAGGTGGCGGTTCTCAATTCGGCTTTATGTTTTTTTTTGTATATATGCGAGTTTGTTACCTGATAGCTCCGCGAATTACCGGTTTTGTTGTGTGTTCCGGTTTGAAGGGCAATGTTTCCAGAGAAATTACAGGGCTTAGAGATATAACATCTTACATCTCAGGGTGACGAGCGGAGTGCAGTGCTAGGTAATGATTTGGATTATTCATATTTCAATAGCTGCGTGTCACTGTGCTGTTATGTGGCAGGCATGATGCTGGCCTTCAGGCACATTTCCTGCATTCTTTACTAAAAAAAAAAATTGCGAATCGATTTCGATGTTTGTAGTATTTAGGTATTTGAAAATTTTTTTTCAAGTAAACATTTGACATGTATTATTTTATAAGACTATTCTATACGTATTTTAATTACATTTTTATATTTAAGTTTAAATTGAAGTTGGTTTTTGTTTTGGAGAAAATAAATTATTTGGCCTTTCAAAATATTATGTGGGTGCTACATGTAGCTGTAGAAGAGTAAGGCATAATAAATTTAAATATTCGCCAGTATGTATGTATTAATTCCGTACTATAATCGAACTTACCAGTGAATTTATGGACAAAAGTTAATATAACAGCTGAGTAATCTTCAGCCGAACATGACTGTTATAAATATTGAACATCCAGCAAAAAAAACTTTTGAAAAGAGGATGGAAAAGAAGACATTACTCGTAAAGTTCAATTAGATTTAAATATTTACTATACGTCAGAAATAATATGTGTTGTTAAAGTAATCAGCTATATCGATATCAAACAAATAACATGCAGCAAATTCAGCATTTTCCCATACAACTCCAACATAACAGATCGAAAATTAGATTAAAAAAGCGACAAGTTCACTACCTGAAATAGTGGTGTGAATATTTGTGGACGTCATGCAGAATGTAAATCCTTTATCTTACAGATTGGCGAAATATTAGCGATGGATTCGTAGGAAAAAAATGTAACATTTAATTAGATAATTTTATGACGTGCCTACAAATTTTTAGTCTTGTTTTTACTAGTGGTATATTATTAAAAATGATATTATATTTTTCACTATTACTATTTTTGTTTTAAAATAAACTAGAAGTATGCAAATTTATGACCGATAATGTTTTTTCCTAATTTTCTGCTCAAATAATATTATTTTTCGTTTGTTACAGTTTGTGGAGCTCTATCTCAGCTTTTGCCGAAGCCTCAAAGTGAAAATGTAATAAGGAAAGTAATACACACCGATCTCTAGATCTAATGTTTTCTGTGAGGCGCAAAAAAAGTCCTAACCAATTTTGTTGACGGTAGAGAAACCAATTTTCGTTTGCAAAGAGTATTTGACATTAATGTTACTCCCTAATCACGACAAATACATGCTGAACTTCTGTGTTTGTCTTCCTCTTTTAGAGGATATCTCTTAGCCTGTTATTTAGCCAGGTGCCTTTTGGCAAAGGCCTCTTCTAACATTTTCCATTATGTTCTATCTCTGGCAACTCTTTTCCAGTTAGGGCTCACTGTAAGTTTTAAATCATTCCTTCCCCTTTTTCTTTTTCTATCTCTGGGATACCAGTCTGTCACAAGTCACAATTTGTTAATTGTGACAAATTGTGCCAATTTCAATTACAAGTTCCAAATAAAACGTCTGAAGAGATCTTCTCGAAATATATTCTTGTTCCTAGTCAAAACTTTTTAGTTAAGTTACCTATTAGAATTTAATCTGTTTGTAAATAAATGTCTCTCTGTGAATAAATGAAATAATCTGAGTTAACTTTTTTCTCTTCCTATTATATATAAGTTAATGAACAAGAAAAAAATGAAATAACTAATTTAACCGTATTTTAAATATACGATCATTTCGAAAATGATAAATCTTTTGCGGACGAAACGATACGAAAAATTTTGTGGACAATTTAACAGGACCACAGATTACAGAATTTGCTAATCTGTGAACAGGGTTTGAGTTTTGGAGCTGATATTATTTTCTTCGTGGTTTTAGCGATGGACTATTTATAAGATTTAATGTGAACTGCAATCATGGGTACGGAGTATCATCATACCTTTGTCAAATGTTCCAGTGCCAAGCAGTAACATTAAAACACTACTGTGTTCCGGTTTGAAGGGAAATGATTCCAGAAAATAAAAATACAAGCCAAAGATACCAATCACCTAATATCTCTGGGTGCTGTGCATTCTAGGCAACGATTTGGATTTTTCATGTTTAACGTAGCACTGTGCTGTTATGGGCAGGCATATTACTTTCCATCAGGCGCAAGCCTTGTTCGCCGTTTCACTCTGAATGATAATAAGTAGAACTCGACTTTTTGATGAAGTAAAGGCGTTCACTTACACAAAAAAGTATACGACTCTGTAAAAGAGTTTTAAAAAAAACACATATTTGAATAATAAATAATGATTAATGTGGGTACGTATTCAAATGTCTAAAATTAAACAACCTCACGTTAAAACAGCTCCGTTCAAAATACCTAAAATCGAAAAACCTAAGGATTATTTCACTTAAATAAAAAATACTTACCTAAAGTTTAAAAGAATACGCAAGGTATAAAATATTCATATTTACAACGCAAACCTAACTAACTACCAAGATTGTAATTTTTTAATAAAATATCTAAGTACACCAAAACCAAATCGGACCAGTTAGGTTACTTGGGACCCAGATCCGACTTAGAGCACCCCGACTCCACCTGGTCTTGTCGCTACTACCCCTAGAGTGTATATAAAAAATGAGCCTTGAGCCAGAAGCTCAAGGGAGGTCCTGAGTCGAGCAAGCCATGCAAGGCCAAGCGCAGCGAAGGGGGGGGAGGTGGTGAGCGAAGCGACCCGGCGACCTCCGTAGTGAAGCGCAATAGATCCAGCACCGTAATAGATCCAGTCTTGTTACACAGTGATATATGTATATATGAGATAGGTAAATGACCATCGATATTTATTGATTAATTTTGACTTATCCCGTCAAACAAACTGCTAGCAGTCTGCTAGCCAAAACAGCAATTCAAAAATCTTGTGGCCTGGATTTCCCTACCAACTTCCATGTCTTCAATTTCATTATCTTCAGTTACAGATATAGTCATGAAAGTACCTACTGAATCTGCACTAGTTTATGACTTTATCTTTTATCTTAATCTTATAAATGCGTTTCGTATTGCATTATGATAAAATTTATGAAGTAATTATTTATGCGTTTCTCGATTTCAGTTATTTTTTTAACACGGCATGACTACAATTGATTACAATAATTTCTGTTACTTGATGTGATTGATCCGCACACTGAGTTCATATTTATAAATATGTGTTTAGTTGATAGTGATTACAAAAGAAATTGACAGTCATAGGAACTACCGACAGAAGTGAAAACTTATAACTCAGAATTTCATAGCTTACTTTGGAAAATACGCGGGTGAAACCGGAGGGCGTGGCTATGGCCATCAAGATCATCCGAGTTAACCCAAAAAATTTCTTTTCGTTCCCGAGCGCGACGCTAGAATTCAATTCACAGCCCAGGAAAAATCTATCTGTGGCGCGCCAAACGAAGTTTTCACTTCAAAAATTGGACTGGGGTGTCGTCTTTTTGTCGCAGACACAATATGATATCTTACCTTATATAACAGAATTGTTAGAGATAAGAGTAGAATAGGAATATTTATATCCACACAGAATTCAGCTCTAGATAACACGCTTAACAATTACACTACAACGTGTGCAACATTAGATACATAAATTAGCAGTAAGCCCCAAACTAAGTGTAGAAACTATAACTTAATTTTCGAGAGCGAACTTACATGCAAATAATGTGTCAGGATAAGCAGCCTGGGACTCAAGTACTAAGACTAAAGGGCCTTCAGTCGTAAGGAGAGAGTCAAAGCTATGATAAAAGGAAAATGGCTGTCGGCTGTAGTAAATGACGCATAACCTCTGTAGATTCAAGTATTATGCCGTTTTTCTCCCGATGTTATCCTTCGCCGTTGTTAAGTTTAACGTCATTACGCATATGTTCATTACGACAGTGGTGCGCGTGGGATTCGAACCAGGTAGGCACCTACTTTGAACGGCTACTGCCATTCTCCCGACTAGACCAGCGGTAAGCTTGCAATTTAGCAAATAGTATGCTGTTCAGTAAAAAATAACAAAAACAACAACAAAAACTTGATGAATAAATATAATTATCTTGTTATAATAAAAAAACAAAGCTAAACTAAACATGAAAACAGTACAAAGTATTCTTGCATATACGAGTAGGTACGTACGAGGTGTTCTTAAAGATTTTACACACAATAAAGTTTTATTATTACAGGCTCTGCCCGAGTTAAAAAATAACACAATTAAATCAAACACTGTTAACTGTTTGTCAACAATGAGAGTTTGTTTTGCACATTGCAAAGTTACATGTGATCCAGTCAACCATGTATTTAATTGTAGATATTGCAGTATTGGACGGCCTCCCACTAGATGGACAGATGACCTCACAAAGGTCGCTGGAAACCGCTGGTTGCAGGTTGCGCAGGACCGTTCGTTGTAGAAATCTAGGGGGGAGGCCTATGTTCAGCAGTGGACGTCTTGCGGCTGATGATGATGATTGTATTGTTGTAATTCTTTACTCACTCTTGAAACAAAATGCCTAAATAATTAACGGTGAATTAACATTTCAAGACCTCCGTATTGTCGACTGTCGTAAGTATATTATGCCAATGTTAAAAAAAACGATGCGCCTGCCATTTTTGTTCGAAAAATAATGTGGCAGTAAAATTTCATTTCCGAAATTCTGTGTCGGACTGTGATGATATAAGCAGGCGTGTTACTTACAATTAACCTCAACAATCAGCTGCCCAACCGCCTAACCTAAATCGGCTTTGGCTTTGCCATTGCTGCCTCTATTATTTCAAGAGAAAAGAAAAGAGAGGGAGCTAAGGCCAATTGTCCACGTAGCCGCACGTTAAACGCACGCTTTCGTCAATTGACGGTTGCAAGACGAATGCATGACGAATGCTTGCATCTTGCGTATAAACAATGAAATCTGTGTCCACGAAGCGGCAACGTATTACTCGTCATACGTTCGTTGACGAGCGGCTGCCGCTTTCATGACTTTCGGTTGATTTGGTGTAGAGTTCACTGGATTTTATCTATTAAAATAAAAGCAAAGAAAAACAAACATTAAATAAAGAAAATGTAAAATGCATGCAAATGCAAAACACACAGAGAGAGAAATATAAAGACATTAAAAATAAATCAGAGAAACCAAGCGAACTTTGTACAGCAATTTTTATAGTTTGTAATGATTAATCTGTAAACTTCTCACTAATTAACTGAACATCAATTTATGAATGATTATTCACCTTGAAGACCTCTCATTATTCTGTCTCGTTTTCTCACTCACTTTGGATATTATGAGATAAAAAAATCTTTTTTACATTTTCCGGTAACCCTAGACAATAACGAATACCAAAAAAGAGTTTTATGTAATTAATTTGGTACGGTCATTCCGAAATTACGTAAAGTTTTATTTGATTATATTATATGTCGTGAGTGGCATGGAAATAAACTCAAAAGAAAATAATTTCCTCAAAATGATGTGATGTTTTCTTAAAATAAATCGTATGTTGATTTGTAAGTTTTTCATTATCTTCACTATTGTACGAGTTTTACAGTTCCCAGTTTCCTTAGGAAGAATGAGTAGGTATCTATTATTATTATTCGGGTCAGCTGAAGCCAACTTCGAGGAAAATTATTAATATTATAAGACGGGCTCACCTCTCAGAACTTAAAACAAAAGAAACGACACCTTATTACAAAAAAGAAGTAATCCGACTTCGAAAACCACCGCAGTAGATTAATCCACAAGCGACAGTCGGACGTTTCCTTGAGCTAACCCGACGAGCGATAAAATTACCAAACAATTTACCACTTTACCGTGCAGTGTCAACCGTTTACGTTTTATGAGTTGACACAATAACATAGTTATAAAATAAAACAGCGTCATAATAGTATCTAGTCAATTAATTATAACTGATAATGTCGGGCGTACGATTTATCGCGTTCAGTTGCAAAAATATTGTAATGGAGTGATAATGTGTCTCATCACACGAATAAAGCGGTTTTTAGTTTCGAGATCAAATTTAAATGAATGAAGTTTTGATTAAAATAAACGTTTTTATAAAATCAAATATACTGTTTTGTGATTGAGTTATAATGGAAGGTCAGAAAATAGATACGGTGACGGAAAATGTGGAGAGAGATGAAAAATTTGCAGTCGATTTGGATCACGCTCTGAACGTAGCTGGTGAGTTTTATTCTTATTGTTGCGTGTTAATATATCGCCTGTTTCTTCAAAACCATTTAAAAAGGTTGCTTTAAGCAAAACTGGCATAGTTTCAGTTAAAAAAAAATGTTGTTTATGTTGATATCATCCGTAGATTCATAGATAAAGTGTGTTTTTACATAATTACTTAGGACTATTTATCTATACGAATATTATATGTTAAAAGCGTCTTACTAATATCAATCAAACTAAACTACAAAATACTAATACAAATCATGTAGGTAAATGTTTGTATGTTTGTTGCTCAATCACGTGTGTCGACATCTAAACGAATCGTGTTAAAAGTTAGAAAATAGTTAGATTATAGTCTGGATTACCTACATTGAGTATTATGGCGGGAAAATAACGGGAACAGGAAATGCGCGGGTAAAATCGTGAGTCGCTACTAATAATAAATAAATATAACCGAGGGGTCACTTAGCATTCGGCGATATGGCAATCAAACGTAAGCCTAACTGTAATTGGAAGTTCCCTGTTCTAATAGAAACACGATAGTGCTGGGTGGGAATCTCGTTTATTGCATAATTTTGATTTAAACCTACAGAAAATAATAAACAAATCATATGCGTGTGTTAAGCATAAACAACGCCATCTAGTTTAGGATTGAGGAATTAATTTTTCTAATATTATAAACCTTTGCCATCTTAAAGTAACAAATTGATCCCAACACTAACAATGATAAAAATTGTTCAATATGGTAACAACAATTTGTTTTTTAGTAGATTTGAATTATGTACCTCCAGTTCAATTAGTTTTCCCCAGTAGGTAGGTATACTAATTATTAAGCCATTCTATAATGGTTGATGCTATCTTTGTACATCTATCTAGCGTTAAATATAAAATGTAATAATAAAAAATTGAAATGTCTGTTTGTAATTCCAAAGTTACACAAAATGCGGTAAATGTACGGTAAATGCATGCACGGTATTTACACAAAAAAACAACTTATATTTCAATCTTTTGTCTTTCATTTTGTTCCGGCTAATTTCTGAAACAGCGGGACCGATTTTAACGTGTCTTAGAATACATTAAAAATTCATCGCGAATAAAAAATGACTTACAATATTTAGGTAAGAAGCGGGTGACACCGCAAGGTGCAGCTAGTTTTTAATAAAAGTTATCGAAAAAAATAATTATAACAGTATTATTGTATCTGCAGTGACTCAACTGACTAAAAATGCATCCTAAATACACGGATCAATAAAAATAAAACCTAAAAACATACCTGTTCTAATCCAGTTTTGCGCTCTGTTACAGATAGTATTATATCTATTACCTATAGTTTTTCTAGTATTTGACCGCTTTGTGACACAAACACCTGACTCTGCACTTTGTAATAACAGACACAATCTAAATATTTAGAGAAATCTTATTTTCCTCTCGGAATGTGACAACTTTTCAGCTTGTCTCAAATACAGACAGACAGAAACACTTTATTATGCACACCAATAAAATTAAAAAGTACAAAACGGAAAATACTTATTACTAGTGCCATAAATGGCGGCCTTATCGCTAATAGCGATTTCTTCCAGACAACCATTAGCGGCAGGAAAAACACAAAAAGTAGGTAAATATCATAAAGATAGGGTGCGAGGGAAAAACAAAATGACAAATTAAAAGTCGTCACTTAGGTTACTAGAATATACATAAACTACGTGCTAATACTATACACACATAATAATATGTATTTGCAAAAATACATGTTTATGTATTTTTGTATTTATTGTATAGGATGTTTATCCTATACAATAAATACACAAATACTATTATAACCATACAAAATAATAACAAAAATAATGTACAATGCACATGATTAATAATGAACAACACAGAAACTAATTGTACCTACCTAAAATTTGCTACCAGCTCTCGGTCGGTTCTCTATGGAGAGAAATCTTACTATATACTCGTAGTAAACGTGAGGAAGATTTTACTGATTTTGAAAAAAGACCTCGCTATTTTTTAAGCCTGTAAAATATTCCTCACATGAACTTACAGTAAGATTTCTCTCGTTTCGCCGGTGCGTTCCAACGGAGATCCCCGCGTTCGCCTCCTACGCACAGATGTAGGCCACCGAGGGGGAGTTTTAGTGAGTAAGATCTCACATGATCTATGTTCCTTTATTATGATATATTTTATTTTCTGCAATGCTATTAATTCAATAACATTACAGAATTCTAGACCACCAGAAACCTAAGTGCTTGTTTTATTCTTTTCAGTTTTTTAGTATGTAACTCTCACTTAATCATCAATTTAAACCCCGTACCCCGTAATATAACATTAATTTAATACCGTTGTGTGGTTTTTCAGTAAAACCATTATTTAAAGTGTAATATTCATTAGGTACCTACACCGAACAATGTTATCAACTGGAACTGTAAAAATATTTGCATTTTTATTGTTTCTGTTGAAGGTACTTGTTTTATCTTTATTTATTTATTTATTTAAGGGTTTTTATTAAGGGGCGGCAGTGGGCAGGTTACATAATATGTCGCAGAGCCGATGGACGTTGGGGAAGATGGGTTCAGCAGGTCTACTCCGAAGTCCGATAAACGATATATCGGCCGAAGTTATGGACATTTTATACCACGAAATACAATCGGTCGGTTGATGACACAAAAACTGTCAAATCAGCGTCGGTCGGGATGAACGAAACGCCCGATCAGATCAACCGACCGATTGTGTTTCGTGGTATAAAACGTCCATAACTTCAGCCGATATATCGTTTATCGGACTTCGTAGTAGACCTGCTGGAGTGGAGACCGCGTTCGAGACGTCACGTGGGACAGCCTCCCGCTCGGTGGACCGACGGCCTGAAGAAAGTGGCGGAAAGCGGATAGACGCAAAGAAGCGAGGACCAGCCCCTCTACCGCCTATATAAAAAATCAGCAATGGCTTTGCTATTGCTGTCTCTAACATTTCAAGCGAGAAGAAAAGACAGAGCAATGCCAAAGCTAAGACATTTTTAGTTAGGCGGTACACCCCCTGATTTGTTAGCGCAACATTGGTTAGGCTTATGTCCAGCAGTGGATGACAACGGGCCGGTGATGATGATCAAGTTAGCGACACTTGGGAGATAAGATACATAGTTTTTACTTCGATAAATGGTCTCAATGATCTGTAATTCAGGAATTACTAACGTTGATTGTTGTTATTGATGACACATCATTTTATTTTGCTGCCTTTTTTATCGCCGCTACAAAGTACTCTTTATCAATTAATAATTGTAGGCAGTAGTTATGTGCCGCCAGTTTTATCAACGGATAGGTAGTAAACGAATGTAGTAGCCAATATCGTTAAAACAAATTCTTCAAATCTAAAGTATTAAACACTGATAAATACCCAAGCTTAGGATATTAAGAATAATAAAAAAAGTAGAGGTAGGTCTCTTTGCACAGTCCACCAAGTGTGACTGCCCTGGTGGCTTAGTTGGTAGTAGCTCTGCCTGCGAAGCCGAGGGTCGTGGGTTCGATCCCCACCCAGTGCAAATATTTGTGTGATGAATTCAAATGTTTGCACTGTGTCTGGGTGTTTCTATGTATAATAAGTATGTATTTAAAACTATATAAGTATTATATCAACTATCTGGCTGAAATTCAGGCTGAAAAAAAAAATCTAGCTCCATACGTAGTATATGTAAACTCTTTGGTCGTAGCACATCACTCTGTTGCTATAGCATGCACGTCATCTGCTTACGATTGTACACTACTTGTTACTTACGAGTACGTTGGTAACTTCATTTTCTTACGAGTAGGCCTCAGCGCCTTTCTTTACCAGGAGTCAAGGTCATAATCCACCAAGTTGGCCAACTGCGGGTTGGCAAATCGTGTCTGTAAAAATATGTTTCAAGCAACAATCCGCTTTCCACGCGATGTATTCCTTCACTTTTAAAGACAGTGATGACGATAGACTCGCTTGTAAAATTAAATAATTAGAGGTGCAGACGAGAATCAAACCTTAAAACTCACGATTATGGAATCAGATCTTCTAGCCACTAGATCACCATGGCTGCAGTTACTATTATAGCAAGTGCTATTTAAAAATAAAATAAATAAATATGAATACCCCCAGAACCTTTATTGTATACGTCATTGACACCTAATGATTTTCTTAATCGAGTTTTTAAATAACCATTTCTACAAAATGATGATACCTACCTTGTTAGTCGTTCAAATCGAAAGTGCATCGGTTTCTTCTATGTAAGCACGCTCCATCGTAGACCGCATCATCGCTTAAAATTAGGCGAGATGGCTGTTAACTTATAATCTTCCATTTAAAAAAAAACGCAAATATATTTGTCAAAGGTTCTCAATTAAGCCAAAAGAAAGATCTGAAATCTGAAATATGTTTGACATTGACTCTCTCCTTGCGAGAGAATAGTTAACAGGATGTTTTTGCCTCTTTAATTTTCCAACTTCTTTGTTGCCTATGCTCATTATTATGTCCATTTTCTATATATGCAAATAAAAACAAAACAAATGAAGTCTACGATTCGCAACAGAGCAAGACGTTATCTATTTACAAGAATTACTATATGTCTACATATTTATAAAATCTTACTACTAATACAAAATATTGTAAAAATGTGGAAGTTTGAATGTTGTTAAATCCTTCGGGGGCAAATTTAAATATACTTAGTATAATGTGTGGTGGTGGTGTGGTATGTGCTATGTAGAGTAGTTGTAGTGTATTTTTGTGTACTTTTGAAAATGTTGTTACGAATTTTTTCAAAGTAATATAATTCATCATTACCTACTTATTATCGAACATGTTAATTACTTGTGATATATAATTATAAATAATATTTTTGAAGTGAAAACTTCTTTGGGCGCGCCTAGGACAGAATTTTCGTGGGCTGTGAATTGAAATGAACCATCAAGCTCGGATATGATAATAGCTTTTCGGGTAAACTCGGGATGCTATAGCGAGAAACAAAATACAGTGAACAAGCGCGTCAGAGTGAGAAAGATAATATAGTCTCTGTGTAGGTACCTGTGTTTATTATATTTATATATTTTTATATCCACATTAACTTCTAGGTACTAACCACATTAATGTCATAAATTGAACTTGTCACGAAATATTAAATTTTCATTTCAATTTAAAAAAGGTTTTGTTGTGATGTTCTCGTATTACTGTTTTATCACAGCACTTACACCACGTAAACACACAAAATGCTACCTATTTTCATCACAGCACTTACACATACACTTTAAATACAACATATATATGCATTTTTAGCGAAATACCTATAAAATAAATAAATAGCAAATACTACAAAATTTGCTCGTCAACCCCCATTTCCGAATCGTGTAAATTTTTTTTTATATTTATTTTTGGCCATAGATACTAATCATTTCGCCACATGTTATTCTCGCGTTGCTGTGCTTACTAGGTATATGGATACTAGTTTTAATTACTAAATAATTTTTATTTTTAATAATTAAAATTATTTAGTGTATATATAGTATATATAGTAAAATAACAAGTATTTCTTATTATAGTTTTCACTTCTGCCGTGCGGTCTTAAGCGCACTCGTGTTTTTTTTTATTATAGAGAAACGAGACAAGCAGGCCATGTGTCTGATGGTAAGCAACATACCTGCCGCAAAACAGCACAGTGACACGCAGCTATTGGAACATGAAGAGTCCAGACCATTACCTAGCACTGCACTGCATTTTGTTTTTTTTTTCTCTGAAAAAACCGAAAACCCTTAATTTAAAATTAAGTTCAGGCATTTCACTAAGTTCTATACGAAGCGATCACTAATAGGTAACGAAACTAAATTTTAGTTGTTTTTTTATCACATTTCAGAAACCACTACACCGATTTCGATAAAATTTATATGGGACCCCCTCTAAATAAAATTATGATCTACCAAATAAAAATGTACCATCACAATAAATACACAATTCGCTATCGTGTAACTTACATACAAATAAAAACCGTCCACCTTTTTTGAAGTCGGTTAAAAAATATACTTACTTGAATGCTAAACAGCAGACCGAAATAAAAAAATAATAGTACCATAACCGGTAGCCTCTTCGCATCTTCCAGGAAACTTTACACATAAAATGTTTTTTTTTGAAGATTGAATTTTTATAAAAATTTTGTACTAGCAGCGGTTTTATTTGCGTAGTTCCCTTTCCTGTTAAATCCCCGGGATAAAAAGTAGCCAATGTTTCTCTGTTCCAAATTTCAACCTGATCCGTCCATACGTTACAACGTGATTGAGCAACAAAGATCCAGACATTGACATTTGTAATATTAGTAGGAAAGGATAGAAATAGCAGGACAGTAGGATAAATAAGCGTAACAAAATACTCTTATATAACTTTATGCCATCAAAAGACCACAGCCCACTTTATATGCCCACTGCTGGGACTCGAGACCTTTTCTTACGAGGAGAGAATCAAGGCTACAGCCCTTCACACTGCTCAAGTGGAACTTGGCCCATGATACATGTCCTCAGAAGACGTCTTTCATAAAAAAAATCCGGTTCCTCACGTTTAGTTTCGCCTTAAAAGGTCAAGCCAGATAGAACAGACCGGAGCGGAAAGGAGTTTATCAACGCACTTGAAATTAAACTTCAAAATTATCACAATAAAGTGCATAAATGCTTGAACCTGACAAAAGAAGCTCACGCGTCCTCAAAGATACGCTCAATCCCCGAGCGGCATTTATGCACTTCATTATTATAGTTTTAAAGTACATTTTCAAATGCGTTAATAAAATCCTCTCCACTGCGCTCCGTTCTGTCTGGGCTGACCCAAAGTCAATGAAATAAGTACACTTGAAAAAAAACAAAAGAGCAGATGCGATTCGAACTAACCTCACCTTTCTAACCCCTTTTTTTAAACTTTTATAGGCTTATACTTGACCGCCATCTCGCCTGATGTTAAGCGACGTTGCGGTCTAAGATGCAGCGTGTTTACCTAGAAAAAACCGATTCACTCTCGATTTGAAGACACCAAGATTATAACCCCTAAGCCATCACATAAGCTATCTTTGGCTAACTTTATGTCAGAACTTTCCTAATTGTATGCAGTACCCTCGAGGTAAATTAGGACGCGCGCATCAGTGGTACGATATGTTTGATAAACAAAAACCTTCGAGTCGCAGATAATAATAAACCTGTTTTCCACAAGATTACGCAGAAAAACTACACTCATCATTACAAAAGAACACTGCCGAATTGAAAGAAAAACACAGTCTTTTTTTAAGGCGGTTAAACACTCTCAATATGGGAAACCCATCAACCAACCCATGCGGCACCAACCAACCCAGAAAATCTCGAAAAAATTTATTGTCTGTAAATTCGGTTTATAATCGGATGATAATTTTACGTGGTGACGTCATTATATATAGATTTAGACGCTTAGCCGATCGTGTCACTCGTCGCTTCTCAGCCTGGGGAAGTACCGAATTTTTGTCAGTTATTCTACCGTCAAGCAGTAATGTGTATACATTACTGTAGTCTCGTTTGAAGGATGGTTCCAGAGAAACTACAGGGCATTGAAATAAACTGTCTTAGATCTCTGGGCGATGAGCGTAGTGCCCTACTAGCGAGTGATTTGGACTCTTCGTATTCAAATAGCAGTGTGGTACTGGGCTGTTATGGGCAGACGTGTTGCTTACCATCAGAGATATGTCGTGCTTGTCCCGTTATTCTTTACTTCGAATATATAGGAAGTTAGTGAACCCGACAGACGTTGTCCTGCACACGCGTCTTAAGTATAATATAATTTGCTTATCTAAAATCGATACCTTTCCCTAAGTCACATAGAAAAAAACATTAAAATTGGTCCAGCCGTTAGTTTAATTACAAACACAGAATATTTATATGCATCTCACCCCACGTAATATCATATCCCGTTAATATCCCGTTATAAAAAGCTTATTATAAGGTTTTCTAGACTACGAGTATATTCAATGCCCCAAATTCCAACCCAACTTTTCGACCATTCCAACGTGATTGAGCAACAAATATAAATATAAACTTTGTCAGTAATAATATTCACTTGAATGCAACTCTTTGTCTTAGTGCAGTAGTTCTGTGAAACCCTTACATAGTCGAATTTATCCGTATTTAAAATAATACTTTTGTTTTATTCATGTTTCCGTGTTGCTTTAGGTATCGGCTTATACAACATAAAATACTGCCTCGCGTTGGCGCTGTTCCTGATAGCAGCGATCGTGGAGCCTGTGGGATACTCCTTCGTGCTACCAGCCGCCGTCTGCGACTTAAACATGACTGATTCAACGAGGGGTTTCATCGCTTCAGTCCCGTATATAGGTAAGATTAGCAGAGCATAAGCAGCACCACTAAACTAAACTAAACCCACTAAAGGTTCCCACTGCTGGGGCTCAGGACCTTCTCTCGCAAGTAGAGAGCCAAGGCGAAGATTGCGATAGATCAGTGCGGGTTGGTGGATGATTCAAGACCTGGAGAGACGTCAGAAACATGTCGGTTTTTCCACGATTTCGCCTCCTAGACTAGTTCTCCCGACTAGACTAGTGATAATTTATTACTAGAGACTCGGAGACTTCTCTCTTCAAGGAGAGAATCAAAAGCCTAGTTCGATTAGCGACTGACACACACCTATCCTTGAAAATTTTGTTTTATGAAAAAACCGTTTACCTCACAATGTTTTCCTTCACCCCTAAAGCCAGAAGCGATGACGATTTCGTGTATCTAATTTTGAAAAAATACTTAGATGTGCAGGTAGAGTTTTTTGATGCCTATGAAATCGAACATTATCCCTACAAGAAGACATCAAGGCTTATGACTTCATAAACACCATTTAAATTCATTTCTATACAAAGAAATCATTGCATTTTTTCCTTTTATAAAGTAATTTTATGAACGCCGAGTACATTCACGTAGTACATTCACTTTTTATCGGACCAGAACTATCAACAGAACAATTTATTGCCTTTTTATGATCTTATTTACTGTCTCCCCACAATGAAGTAGTTTATAGACCTGATTAATTTTACCTACTGTGTTATAAGTACAAGTGACGACATAATATTGTGACTCCCTGCTATCTCTCTATGAATATTCCAAACATCCATAGATACATTGACATTGTACATTTTTAATATTAGTAGTACTATCTTCTTGGGCTACGTATTTTATTAAATAGCACGCAGTATCTACCTGCCTTATTTTGTTTGGTTTTGAGTATTGTAATACGATAGAACTGAAATTAGAAAGAGTTAACCGGACGCCTTTATTTTAAAGCAGAAAGGACAGTTTTACTTATTTGATAAACATACAAATAGCATTGTTTTAAGAAATTACGGTCGTTCACTATAGTCTATAATATACTGTTATTAATTACGGGATTTATAATGTGCTGATACAGCGAAGCGAAAATAGCTGGTTTCACTATTTCCTGAGAGATGTAATGTGGAACTTGTCAAAGTGAGGTGCTTTGACGGTCAACGTGCATCACTTTCGAACACACCCTCGCATACCGTCAGGCGAACTGGTGATCAAAAGAGAGCCTATGTGCGTTAAATAAAAGTGGTCAAGTGCGAGTCGGACTCGCCCATTAAGGCTTCCGTAGCAGCAAGTAACATAATTATAAAAGTGTTTGTAGTTTATTGTTACTTTAATCAGTGTTTTAACAATGTGAGTTTATGACTTATTAAAATAAAACTACTTAATAGATCTCATTCAAACCAATTTTCGTTGATAGTTAACATGGTACATCACACACTTATTTTTATTTTTGTCATTCTCTTATTTTAGAAGTTACAGGGCCGGGGACACACATTTTACCACTTTGGAAGAGTCTCTCGCGCAAACCATTCAGTTTAGAAAAAAAAATGTTGGAAACCTCATTACCATTTTTGAAGACCTATCCATAGCCTAGCCCACACGTATGGTTTTGAAGAAAAAAATTTTTTTGAGTGTCAGTTCTAAGTATCGGGACACCCCTAAATTTTATTGTTACTCAACGTCAATCTAATGTAATTTAAAATTACAATTAAACGAGTACACATAATCAATAGATACCAGTTATTGACATGGGGAAATGAAGGAGATCAGTATTGGCTGTTGTAATATGAACTTTAGCGAAAATCCTTCGCTGAAATTTCCTTAATGAATGTAATGTATGCGGATATTCATTATATTGCGAATGTTGAAATGGAATTTTATTTTCATAGGTACTTAATTATAACAGTAAGATACAAATGTAGGTTTTTTTTAAACTGACGGTACCAGTGCGATCAAGAAGCATATCGGTGTGTAAATTAGTATTTTCTTATTAGTAAGTTGGCATTTTCATTAATAAGCGACTTTGTACGTACTTACCGAGTAGGAAGAGTACCTCAAAAGTTTTGTATAAAAACGAATGTGTTGATAACACATTTAAAATAACACCGCATTGGTATTAACCCCCTTAATAATGAGATACAAATGTATATACATTATCATAATACATAACTTAATTATGGAGAAAACTCTTACCTCTTAACCGGTGTGTAATGTAGTACCCAAAAACTTCGCAAATGACGAAAACAAACAAACTTAACTTTGCGGACGGGTTTTTGGCGGGATTTTTTAATGTGTTTTATTTGGGAAGTTAAACCTATAAATTTGTGTTTAGTGGTGTCTACTTGAACTGATATTTATTTTGACATAACCCAGATTATAATTAGGAGTTCATTTACACAGAAAAATCATCGAAATAGTGAAAATAAAAATAAAAATTCGTGCCATCGAATCCACTTTTTTTTGTGTTTTCGAGTTTGTTATTTCGTATACAACACATTCAATCCATAAAACCACTGTCTCTTTAATAAATTACGAGTATTAATGTAATAGCTGTTAGACTATTTAAAAAAAAAACATACATACGGGCGAATTGAGAAACCTCCTTTTTTGAAGTCGGTTAAAAAATCGCAACAATTTTTGCCTCAAGTGTCAAAAATGTTAGTTTACATTTTAAGTACATTAATTATAAACAAACGATACCGCTACCAGCGTCTTGAAACGCTCTCCGGCGGCCCCTAGATGACCAATCATTTTGCGCAATATTGCGATTTGTACAATATTATTGATCATTTGGGGTTAAAATTGAAGATTGCACAATGATTGAATGAAAATTTGAGCGAGTGCAATTATTGTTGCGCCATATTTTTTCATTGCGTCGTGTACAGTCACATAATAGTCAGCATTGCGCAATATTTATAAGTCTGTTGCTCGTCTTGACGAGGAGTACACATATGGCGAGAATGCAGAAGTTAAAGAAACAAAGATTATCTACAAATATGAGTATCCAATTGTACAGAGAATTGCCGTCGCTATGGAATATCAAGAGGAAAGAAAGTAATGACCACGGTAAAAAAATGTTTAGTATTAGACACTGTTGTCGAAATGGAAAGAGATATTTCCTTTTTTCTTTATAGTATAAAGTGAACAAGACGAGCAGGGCATGTGCCTGATGGTAAGCAATATGCGTGTCCATAACAGGTCAATGATACGTAGTTAACATTAATAATCCAAATCATTACCTAACAAAGCATTGCGCTCATCATCCAGAGATACAAAATGTTTTAAATCTGTGCCCGGTAATTTCAATGAAAACAATGCCATTCGAACACATTACAAACAAAGGTAAGCAAAGGTTTCCATGAACAACAACATTATTTACAATGTACATAATATAGCTGCAGCTAAATCTTGTTGAGAGAAATTTTGTCCGCACGGTACTTACGGAATCAACATCATTCTCCGACTAAACATTGAGCAGTTCGTATTTTTATGCAATATAATTGACCGTTTGGATGCTAAGTTCCTTTGAATCTTTTGTACAATAAAATGTATTGCACAACGCTATTGTAGGTCTAGGGGCTAGGGGTCGCCTTAAGAATAAATAGGCTCAAACAGGTACAAATAACGCGGCACTTCATATGCCAAAGCATAAACACCGCACTTACGTAACCTGGCGCCCGTTTTCCCGCCAAATTTGCAAACGCGAAAGGCGGTGCATCAAGCGGGTATGAAGACATTTGGAATGTTTAAGTTATGAGATGAATTGTTATCATTCCAATTGGAATGCCAATTAGCGCAAAAGTGTCAATTTAAATAATAATTATTCAGACAACATATTACATGCACTTTGGAATGTCAACAGGTTACAATTCAATTTGATTCATTACAATATAACACTTAAAGTTATAGAGTAAGAACCCAGGGCCGCCAGACGTCACGTATTTTCTGAAGAACGAAATGTGTACCATTGAGTAGGGCTAGTACGTACTAAGAACACATGCTTACTCGCTAACTTGCTTAGACGGCCAATTTTGAAATATGGGGTCCAGGGTCCAGAAGGTACATAAACACATTTATGTACGAGATTAGGAGTTTAGGTTAGGGTATGACTGGCCCCTTAAATCGGTCTGTCTTTTCGGAAAACGCTTTAAAATAGTTGTCTGTTACATATTTACAAATGAAGTAAGAGAATTTAAGTAAAGTTATGTCCTTATTTTGGGAGTTTCAAAGCGACTGTTAAGCAAAACGGCCGACGGAAAGTGTCTGGGAATATTTGGGCCTTATTTTTAAAGATATTTATTACTTCTAACATACGAGGTAAGCATGTATCTTCTGGACCCCATATCTCAAAATTGGCCGTCTAAGCAAGTTAGCGGGTAATCATGTGTTCTTAGTACGTACTAACTCTACTCAGTCGTCCACATTTCGTTCATCAAAAAATACGTGACGTCTGGCGGCTCTGGGATCTTGGACTATTAGGTCATTGAACAATAGCACATCTATACTAATATTATAAAGCTGAAGAGTTTATTTGTTTGAACGCTAGGATCTCGGGAGCTACTGGAACCACTTGAAAGAATATTTTGCTATTGGATAGTCCATTTATCGACGAAGGCAATATCACATAACGCTACTATCAATAGAAGCGAAGCATTAATGAAGAATGTAACAAAAACGGGAAATAAAATCCTTTTTAAGAGTGTTTGTACCGTGCGTTGACGTGTCAGCATGTGTCTAAGATTGCGTCATTACACGTAAACCTTTCCTAATTAAATTTGTTTCTAAATCTGAGTTGGTACGACCAATTTTTGACAGGCGGCGTACCAGATAGCTGAAGAGGTTTTTTTGTTTGAACGCGATATTCTCAGGAATTATTGAACCGATTTCAAAAATTCTTTCACCGTAGTATTTGTACGGGATCCCTGGGAGCTATAGGCTATATTTGTGCAGCGGGCGAAGCCGGGGCGTATACCTAGTAATAAATAGTCTCCAACATAATCTACATTCCATTTATGATTTTGATGAAAAGGTATAAAAATGTTTTAATGAAAGCTATTTTTAGTGACGTAAATTTGTATGGGTGTACAAGTACTACCTCAGTTCCTTTAATATTTATTTACCGTGGACCAAATCGGGGGTAAAAGTTAGTATTAGTATATGGATTTTCGTTGTCTAGCAATTGTTAGTTCATGACTATCTTAAAGTACATATGTTGAGTCACTTTTGTCTATTTTTACATGGTAAAAACTCGGCTATAAATAATTCCGAAGCATTGTCTTTCTTAAACAGTAGTTTAAAATTGTTTTAACGATGTCTATTATTTTTCCGGCACTATGTATAGCCTAATCAGATTCAGATTTGTATTGTTCTGAAGATCGGTCATGGTTGTCTTATTATTTAGCTGTCAGTTGGCCTTTTGGTTCGCCGAACAGCTTATATTCTATTTACATTCAGTATTCAGTAGTCAGATTTTGCACGCCATTTTCACGGCATTGACGGAAAGACTATCGATTTTGAAAAATATATATTTATCGATACTGATCTCGCCGTGAAGCGTAAACCCAATTTAAATCTCCACTACCGAGCATCGAGGCGTTCTCTCACAAGGCATCGAGACATGACAAGAGAGTCAAAGCCATAACACAGACATGGAAACTAAAAAAATAATTAGCCTTAATTAATTAAAATAGTTATATTATACAAAAATGTTGTAGTACACGTTTTATTTTTATTTCACAATCAAAAAATGATGGAAGACTATATCTTCGTCATTTTTGAAACGTCACGGTTAAAAAGTTTCTAGTGACGATACATCTATACCAAAGAGCTTACATATACTTCGTATGTAGAGTTAGAACAGTGTATTTCTCTACTTAGTCTGTGGTTAGAACAAACGCTTTACACCGAAAGCACGGTCTGATCGCTCTTGTAGAAGTATCATACTTTTGTCGCGGCACATCACTATGTAGCTATAGCTACAAGTAAACCCCATCTGCTTACGATTAGTACAAAAAACCGTGCGCAAAAACCTGATCTATTAACTTATTCTTTATCTAAAGTCTATACCTGTACT
This sequence comes from Ectropis grisescens, assembly GCA_017562165.1. NCBI lineage: Eukaryota > Metazoa > Arthropoda > Insecta > Lepidoptera > Geometridae > Ectropis > Ectropis grisescens. The sequence goes on along the minus strand of CM029778.1, from coordinate 7,520,891 downwards.
ATTTTTATGTAGACTTCGAAAGTTTGTTGATGTCTGTGTTTGTCGACGTTTAATAATTTGATCAAACAACAATACGTGTCCCAAAAAATTTCCATTACCTAATGGACTTTTTTTACTATTATAGGTTTACACTTGACCGCCATCTCGCCTGATGTCAAGCAACGATGCAGTCTACGATTTATTAGAATAAACTTATTAGAATAGACTTATTAGAATAGTATATTTTTGAACCTGTCGTCACACAATTCATCACCCTGGCCAAGCACAGATTTACAGATGGTAAACAAAACATGTCTTGTTACCTCACGATGTTTATCCTTCACTTTTAAAGACACAAGGACAAAGGCAAAGGACAAGACTTTTACATCTGCCTTTGGAAAAACACTCTGAGGTGCTATCGGGATTCGAACCTATGACTTCACGATTATTTAATCGAATATGCTGGCCACTAAGCCAACATTGCGAATATTACAATTTAATAAACAAAGGTCAATTCATTTTATACTTTTTTTTTTCACACGACACCTTATACCTTACGTACCCCAAACTAAGTAGTCAGACAGATGATAAAATACTTATAGACTACAGGCCCGTGAGCAAAATTTATGGGTCAAATGAAACACCAGGATACCTATGTAGGATGATAGAAGGGTAAAAAGTAATAAGATTCAGCGCTATGCCGTCACTTGTATGCTGTCCAACTGAGTGCAGTTGACCAGAGGGGTTGGAACCCTTGATCATTTCACCTTGACGCATGATTTTTGTACGACATTGCGAAGTAATGGATTAGAAAAGGTATTGAAACTGTATAGAACCAATGCCATACGTAATCAAATGACCAAGTTTACTCTGTAAATCGTCGGAAAATCATGAATTTTTCCGCCAACTAATAACTAAAATTATAATTTTTATAGTTTCAATACCTCTTCTAATCTATCATTCCGCAACGCCGTACAAAAATCATGCGTTATATTTTGAAGAAAAACAATTATTTTTGTATTCAAAAATAATTATTATTCTTAAAAAAACCGACTTCAACTTCAAATTAAATTCAGACACTTGACCAAATTTCGTAAGAATCTATCACTATCTAAGAATCTATCGTCTAAATACATGAAAGCAAAATTAAGTTTTTTGTTCATATTTCCAAAACCGCTACACCGATTTCGATAAAATGTATATGGAACCATCTCTAAACCATGATCTTTCAAACAAAATCAAAATAGATTCACAATTGGTGGCGCTATCGCGGAAATACATGCAAATTGGTAACCTCCTTTTTGGCAGTCGGCTAAAAAGAAACCAAATGACAAATATCACGGACTCGTGGACCCCGTAGTCTGTGGAGTTGCTAAATGTAAAAAAAAACTGGGATTGGGAAGAGCTGTAATGACTTCTAAGGTCAAGATATATTCGTAGCAGCGCAGCGGCGTGATCGTAATAGCATCTCGTGTCGAATATGCAGAATACACACCTTTTACAGAATCGGACTAAAATGTATAGTACAGTATGGTTATAGTTTCTAGTTTCTACTGAAATGATTATACTAATAATAGAAAAATAAAACACAAAGTCACGTTGCGTCCACGGTGACTACCAAAGAAAAGAGTTTATTTAAGATCAGAGTCCCATTCGTTTTAGAATAATACAAATACAACATGGTTTACGAGTTAAATCTTAAAATCTTATTAAACTGACTAGTCACACTCAGATCTACACACACAATCCTATCTACAAATGGCATTACTACTTTCATTTTAAGTACTGACGAATCCATTTTTTACCATTCACAACGTCAGATTTCCAAGCGCAAGGTCATATACCTACACAGGTAGGTATATGATCTTGCATGTGTTCCGAGCCCGCCTGCACTTTTAAGTATTTTCTAAGAGCTGATGCACAAGTTTGGCATTTTAAACTTGTTTTAGAGGTTGAGGAAAATATCGAGATAAAACCAAGTTGAATATCCGAATGTTCGAAAAAGGCATCGACTTATACCTAATGTCATTTTTCCCTGTTTACAATAATGAGTTATAGACTACAGGCTCGTGAACAAAATTGATAGGTCATGTGAACCACCGGGAGACTTATGTAGGATGATAGAAGGGTATAAAATAATAAGATTGAGCACTATGACGTCACATGAAAGCTGTCCAACTGAGTGCAGATGAAGATAGAGGGTTGCAACTCTCGATCATTTCTCACATGATTTTTGTATTGCGGATATGGCATTGCGGAATAATGGTTTAGAAGGGGTATTGAAACTGTATAGAACCAATGCCGTACATAATCAAATGACCAACTTTACACTGAAATCATCGGAAAAACATGAAGTTTTCCGATAACAAGAACAAATTTGAAAATTTTGACTAACCCCCGACTACCTCGGATTTGCAATCTGTTTAACATTCTACTAGTAAAACCCTTTAATTTGATACCCATATTAAGGGAGTTGTGAAAAAAGAAATGTATTTCGCCATGTTTTGGTAGCAGCCATCTTGGATTTGAAATTTGTCATAGTGCAAAGTATTTTACTAGTCAAGCCCTTTCGTTTGATACCCATATTGAGGTAGTAGTGAAAACAATAATATAATTCACCATTTTGTGGTGGCGGCCATCTTGGATTTGATTTTTTTATAGTGTACAGTATTCTACTAGTTAAGCCCTTTCATTTGATACTCATATTGAGGTAAGTTGTGAAGAAATATTTTGTCCGCCATTTTGTGGAGGCGGCCATCTTGAATTTATATTAACCAAACATAGGTAAGAACACCCGCACGGATATTACCTTTCAAATAAAAAAACCGCATCAAAATCGGTCCATCCGTTTGAGCTCTACGGTGCCACAGACAGACACACACACACAGAAAGACAGACAGACAGACATCGACGTCAAACTTATAACCCCCCTTTTTTTGGTCGGGGGTTAAAAATAACTGTTCTATGCAACCCCCTATCTTCACCTGCACTCAGTTGGACAGCTTTCAAGTTACGGCACTGTGCTGCATCTTATTATTTAATACCCTTCTATCGTCCTACATAGGTCTCCTGGTATGACCCATACATTTTGTTCACGGACCTGTAGTATTAGCTAATAAAGCTTGAGTTAAGAAGGGGTTGGTTTGGAAAGGCACCTACGACAGAAGGTTTTCCTTAGGTGTTGAATGACTTACTATTATCTACTACAAGAGATTATGTAAGCTTACGTAAACTGAACTTGAATCTATACGGTTGTATGTTTGTCGTTTATAGAATCGTAAAGTATGTATTTATTCATATGATGATTTTTAGCGAAGTTGTTGTGTCTGAGCCAAAGAAGGTTTCTGAGTTTGTACGACCAGTTTTGGACAGGTGGCGTACCAACACACGTAGTTTTTTGTTTGAACGCGCTTATCTCAAGAACTACTCGATCGATTTCAAAAATGATTTCACCGTTGTATATGCACATAATCTCTGAGTGCTATAGGCTATATATCACGTACCATGGGCGAAGCCGTGGCGGACCGATAGTTGTATCATAAAATGTACCTACATGTGATTTTGTAATAACTAAGTAATTTTTAAATTCTACCATGTTAAATAGATCCCTAATCAATTCCAGGTATCGTGCTAACGTCATACCCATGGGGCTACCTGGTGGACACTAAAGGTCGGAAGAAAGTGGTGATATATGCTTCTCTGGCCGCTGGAGTGTTGAGCGCGCTTTCTGCTTTCATGCCAGAGATCATCAGCTTCACTGTCTGCAAGTTCTTGACATCACTTTGGTAATTATATTCATAAGCCTAGTTATTCTTAAGGGCAAATGAGCCTCAAACGTCTTCTAGTCTTTCAATACTTTGACTTGTCTAGGGTGCACAATATTGGACGATGGCTCCTTCTAGATACAATTTTTCGGCAATGATTTCAACTTCAACTTCAATTTTTTCTTTTAGCTTCCATTCGGTAATGTCACCATAATTTCACCAATGTCCAGCGTTTGAGTATTGGGAGTATCTTTGGAATATTAAGTTCTTAATTCAGGTCTTCCATCGTCTTCATAGCTTCTGAGAGTTTTGAGCTTGATTTTCAGAAATCACGTGATTTCGAGGTAGCAGGGTTCTTGCTTCAAATATTCCAAACGTTTGAATGTATGTGAGTTTAGTGTGTACCTATATGTAGTGTATAAAAACCAATAGACATATACAAATAACAATACAGAATAGTACTCTTTAATATGATATTACTAAAGTAAGTCAAAAATATATAAATCTAATACATGCAGATTTAAACAAATACTGTTACAGTTTAATATTATATTTGACGGCAATGATTTTTATTTTTATCAACAAAAATAAGTATTTTTAGTAGTGTCTTGCCTGCCATTTAGCAACGATGTGATGTAACTATGGAGCGTGCTTGCCTAGAAGCGACTGATTCACAGATGATTGTTTGTACGTACCTACATTGGAACAATGGCTACCAAAAGGGTTCTGTGAAGTTCTGAGGTCTATATTATCTATTCTATGTCTGAGGTTTTCCAGAAGGATCATTGTTCCGTATCACAGCCATGCATTGATTAATGTTGGTTTGGGAGGTTTTGGGAGGTATAATTTTTTGAAGAATTTTTTATTCAATATAAAGTGACGGACCGAGCAAAACATTCTGATAATAAACGACGCTCACAACAATCACAGGGTCAAGCAGTTATTTTAATATGTAGAATTAAAACCCCAGTATACGACTGCACAGCGTTCGCCACTCGGAGATAAAAGATGAATTATCTCATTGCCCTGTTATTTTTCTGAAAAAAAATATGTTATTGTTCTTATTATTTACACAGTTAATATAATCAAGCTTAATTATTAAACAAAGTACAACATATCAGCTGGATAGATAGACGTAAAACAATGCCTTGGAATAAATTCTCAAGAAAAAAGCAAACAGGTTTTTAAATCAAAACAAAAGCAAAACAAAAAGAAATATTATTGATCTTATAAAAAATACGGTGGTTGAATTGACAACTTCCTCCTTTTGGAAGTCGGTTAAAACGCAAATAGAAAATAATCGTAAAAAGTAAAAGTAAGTACTACGGTCTTTGGCGAGGGTCTTTTCTCTTGCAGCACACTACAGAGTCGGTTCCAAGGGGGGGTCCGAGATCATGAAACAAAAACGCACATGTTTCACGATTTTGTGACTTCATGTCTATGTGACCCTTGGCGCCCAAACTGGATCCGCCCTTGGCGCCCTATCGCGCTAGCCACAACGCTTCCCTACATAAATAAATATTGACGGTGGACAATTCACACACAACACCATTTGCACTAAACTAAGCAAAGCTTGTACTATGGCGGCCAGATAGCTGATATAGTAATTATATAGTTTTTAAATACATACTTATTATAAGTACATAAAAACACCCAGACACAGTACAAACATTTGAATTCATCTTACAAATATTTGCACTGGACGGGAATCGAACCCAGTCAAGAAAGCCAGTCATTCATGTGTTTCTTTGTCAAAATTACTACCACTAACGTTTGAAAAATAAAAAAATTCCGCCAAATAGCGGCGTGAGACAGGGAGATGTTATATCTCCGAAACTGTTCACTGCCGCGCTGGAAGATGTTTTCAAGCTACTGGACTGGAACGGATATAGCTTCAATATCAACGGCGAATGCATCACTCACCTTCGGTTTGCCGACGACATAGTCATTGTGTCGGAGGACCTCGGTGCTATGCTCAGGGACCTCAGTAGAGTATCCCAACAGGTAGGTTTGAGGATGAATATGGGCAATACGAAGATCATGTCAAATGTTCATGTCACACCTGTACCGGTTCTTGTTGGGAATACCACACTCGAAGTTGTTGACGAATACGTCTACCTGGGTCAAAAGATCCAATTAGGTAGATCCAACTTCGACAAAGAGGTCCAGCGAAGGATCCAACTCGGATGGGCAGCGTTCGGTAAACTTCGGCACATCTTTGAGTCCAAAATACCCCAATGCCTAAAGACGAAAGTATTTAACCAGTGCGTGTTGCCAGTGACGTCTTATGGAACTGAGACGTGGTCCTTCACTGTGGGCCTCATAACGAAGCTCAAAGTCACACAGCGAGCTATGGAGAGAGCTATGCTTGTAGTCTCTTTGCGCGACAGAATCCGTAATGAGGATATTCGCAAATGAACGAAAGTGGCCGACATAGCTCAAAGAGTAAGCAAGCTGAAGTGGCAATGGGCAGGCCACATCTCTCGCAGACCTGACAACCGATGTGGAAGAAAGGTTCTCGAGTGGCGGCCACGAACCGGAAGACGCAGTGTTGGACGGCCTCCCACTAGATGGGCAGATGACCTCACAAAGCTCGCTGGAAACCGCTGGTTGCAGATTGCGCAGGACCGTTCGTTGTGGAAAACTGGGGGGGGGGAGGCCTATGTTCAGCAGTGGACGTCTTGCGGCTGATGATGATGATGAGCATAAACGGCCACTGGCCAAGGTTATGATTTTATTATGATCAACATCTGAACATCAACATCATGTAGGTATAGAAGTATGTATACCTACGAAAGATATTATACGTAGATAAATATTGTTTTATTAGGAAAAAGTAAAGATAAGCAGAGCCACGCGTTGATTAAACTAAAGGTCGAATAATTACAAGCCGCAATACAATTAAATACAGCCCGTAGTCTGTTTCACGGGGGGGGTAAACCTCATACAAATCTAACGTCATTTTCTTTTTTTTTTCATTATGTCATTCGAGTTTGACATCCAGCCTAACAAATCTGACACTTCTGCTCCCCTCGCTTTTTTCACAGACTAAGTAGACTTTACTTCAGTAGTCTTTATTCACTTTATTTCATGCCAACGTCACACCTTGCAAAATTCAAAAGAGGTCTAGGTGTACTTAGTCTGTGAATCTAAAAATTCCACGTTAGGGATACCTAAAAATTTGACGGTTTATCGATTCTCACTGGATCGAATTCATAGTATTCATTACATGGGGTTGAAACAGCATCGTATCTTTTAAAAAATTTGAACCCCTGCTTAACTCATTCAATGCTGTCCAACCAACCAACCGCCTCGAACACGCTAGGCGTGTTCAACTACAACATTACTCAACCTTTTGTGCTGGAAATATTCGTATGCTTTTAAATCTTATCAATCATAAAAAAACCTTATCTATATCACTATTCAGATACGTTTAGTACGATCATAGGTAACTAAGATTTTTTGAAACAAGAAACTCTGTTATAATGTTTACTTTTTTGCACAATTCCCCAGGAACTACGCTCGACACGGCTGAAACATTAGATTTCTTTTTTTCACGCCATTTGATGATGAGACGGGTATAGGTGTAAATGGAAGCCACAAGAAAATGAAGAAGTATAAACGTAACTTAATAGTAAAGTTCAATGAGATTCTGACACAAACAATTGGAAAACAGTTTAATAGACACAGAGACAGACTGATAACGTGATAACACCTAATAGTTATAGCTAAATCTGCGAATTCAGCTTACGTAGGACTTAACTTTGTAATATGTAACTTTGTACAACCGCCTACCTGAGTGTATAAAAGATGTACCCTCAGACAATTATTTTACAATCAGATTAAAGCTCATGTTAGAAACAAAAGCGTTTTACTCTGTAAAATAACTTTTAAATGTGTAGTAGTATGTGTAGGACTGTAGGTACATACAAGTTATCTATTCTGAAATAAAATAATAATTGACGTAGGGATTTACAATGTACGAGTACCTAATATCATTAATGTAACGTATAAGTACGTAAATTAATTATTAATAACATTCTAGTATCTAATATCTGTAATTGGTTCCTCACTTCTTCATCTGTGAAAGGCGTTTATTCCATTCTCTTATTTCTTCATTCTGCATTCTCTTAGGCGAAATCTGAAATTCCCGCAGGTGTAGCTAAACTAGTGAGCAGCAATTGTAACATATGTATAAAGGAGGCACCTGCACATGCTACTTACTTAAATTGTTTCACAGTTGACTTACAGTATCACCTAAAATCGTTACTTTGAGCAAGTAAAAAAAAGGTTAATCTAGAAACATCTAACTTCAGAATTTATTCTGGCGCTGCCAATTTATTTTTATAATTATCATAGTTTTTATTTAACTTGTAGTTTATATAGTAGGTATGTACCTCTATATTTATGTTTTTTCGGGTGGAATCTTAATGCTCAATTTTGAAGGAGATATCTTTAATCAATTGAGCTGAATTTTGTATATGTCACCGGAAAATAACAAGAATCGTTAGCTGATCAATGTACTAGGTAGTTGATCATTTGTCGAAAAATCATCATCAATAGGTAACACGTAACACGTGTATCATACGACATTTTTCAGCATACTTATGAATAAATTACTAGTAAAAATATAATTTCCACAATTATCATCTTGTTGAGTTGGCAAATAAACAACGTTGTGTTGATGCAATTTGTTTAATTAAAAAAGTCAAATATCATTTTCAGCATAGATTAAGTAGATTTAGTCTAGTGACCATAGAAAACGAATTGTTAAAAATGTTTCGTTATGGCGGCAAAAAATAATCAGTGCTCAAAAAATGCGCGCGCAACTAACAATGGTGACCAGCCACAGACTATTCACTACTCAGGCTAGACATACATTTCATAAAGTGGAACGTATCTCATAGCCTAAATTTTGTAATAGGTATCGATATTCCGCTTAGTTTCGATTTTAAGATTTAATTATCATATTATCGGGCATCTCTAAACCAGTTTTGGTTTTGTTTTTTCATAAAACTATAGGACCTATTTCCTATTTCTCTACTAAGTCTGTGCTCTTTTTTAGTTGTTATGACGTTTGTGAGTTATTCATAATTGTTATTGTTTGATTTATTTTCGTGTACTTCTGTTATTTATTAGCTGCAAATGTACTTTTTGCACCTGACCTAAGATTTACCTAAAAAGTTTATTGCACCAGGTTGGTTGGAGTTACTTCGGAAAATACGTGTGTTATATTCGTATCCACATTGGAAAGAAAAATACTCCAATTATGACATATATCCTGTGAAGTGGTGATTCTTTTGCTGAGAAAACTCTGTTGTGGAACTTAACAAGAAATAAATGCATGAATTCAATCTATGTGTATATTTTTCTCATAGACACTAGTTCCTTTTAGGCGCAAAAAATTAAATAATGTATGATTTGCGTACCTACAGGTACGAAAGCACCAGTTGGCAAATGAAATCTATGTGTTGATGCAGTTTGTGTAATTAAAAAAAAAAAGGAAAAAAAAGTCAGATATCATTTTCAGCACAGATAAAGTAGATTTAGTCTAGACCCATAGACCAATTTTCCTTGTTCCCGACATGTCCGTCTGAGTGTACTACTTAGTCTGTGGTCTGTTTACTCAGAATGTCAATGTCGTATTGTTAATCTAATCAATTCAATTGTTTGATTATACAGAATTATAAAATTAATGCAAGAAAAATTGTTTACATTTTTGTTTCAGCTGGATAGATGTAAGATAATTTATTTTCTCTTGAAAAATAAAAAACCGTCCTCAATTTAAAATTAAATGTCTGAATTTAATCGACTAAATTGCATATTCATATTTCTGTCACAATATCCTGTAAAGCAAATGGTAGTTTTTCGTTCATATTTCAAAAATGGTGTGGTGGACACCGATTTCGGTAAAATTTATAAATGATTTCTATCTAAACTAAGATCTACCAAATAAAAAGGACTATCAAAATCAATTTACAATTGAAGGCGGTATCTCGTAACATACATTAAAAAATTAAAACATGCAACCGAATTGAGAACCTTCTCCTTTTTTGAAGTCGGGTAAAAAAATAAAAAAAACGTGTCAGGAAATAAATTTTGAAGCAAAAATATTTTTCGAAATAGTAAATCCGGGTTCGAATCCAGACGGCCCCTCTTTTTTTCAAGTTCCTTCTTTTGGGAAAATCTATTACTAGGAGCTTTTTATCTGTAGGTATCTAAGTATACCCTCTAATAACTATAGCGAAGTTCGGTCACCCAGCTACTTTCTCTTAAAATGAAAGACAAGCAATGTTAAGATTATTTTAGTTGGGCTGAAGTTGATGTTTGCTGGTAATGTAATATAACGCAAAACATTTAACAAGTTGACCCATACAAACTGCCCCTCTACCGCGGCTACCGCCTAACCAAATTGACTATTGCTTTGCTATTGCTGCCTCTATCATTGCAATTGAAAAGAAAAGAGAGAGAAATATCAAAGCTATCAAAGACATTTTTTGTTCGGCGGTAGACCCCCTGGTCTGGTGATGTTTCTTGAGTTCCGTGTTTTTTCGTAGCTTAGCATGTCCAGCTGCCGTTCCGTACACATTTATCGGGGAAATACTGCCGCAGAGGTACCGTGACGTCACACTCTCCATAACCAACGCTCTCCAGATCACCGGCTCAGCCCTGGTACCATGTAAGTCGCACAAATTGCATATTTCATAGTGGTAGGACTCTTTGCAGAGTCCCCTTGAGGAAGCACCTTTAATAGTTATCTTACTGCTAAGTGGTAATGTCTTGATCATTTTTGAACATTTTGAAATTAATTGAGTTTGAACATATGGGATTGAACAGCAATGATTCCAGGGAAATTGCGGAGCATAGCGATAAAACATCTATTTATTACCTTTGGGTGACGAGCACAGTGCAGTGCTAGGTAATGATTTGGACTCTTCAATCTTCAATAGCTGCGTGGCACTGCTGCTATAGGCAGGCGTGTTGCTTACCATCAAGCACATCCTGCTCGTCTCGTCACTCTAAATTATAAAAAATACACATAGTTCCCGCCGCCACCGAAATTATGTCACGAAATCGTTGTACTATGTAACTGTACGTGTACCTAATGCAACAATTTTCGTTTACTATTGTTCAATACGACAATGACTCCACTCACCAACAATTATAACATTCCTTTATTGTGTTTTGTAATTTTTTCTGTCTTTCTTCTAAATTTGAAATGTGATAGTTAGTGGTTTCACAATGTGAACTATCTTATTTATCTATTGTTTTAAAGCATGTTAGTTTTGAGTTCAGATCTGTTGGCCTAATTTTCTTTATGTACGTACCTACTTATTTGTTATCTCTCATTTAATAATTGTATTATCAAACCATTGTATTTAACAAAAATTGTTTCTAAGCCCACATAGTTTGGATTGTAAGACAGTTATACTCTTATGTTATAATATGTTTATTACCATTGATAAAAATAAGGGAAGGAAGATGAGGTACCTACGTTCTAATATGATAACAACATAATGTGGCGAACATTTCACACAAATACACTTCCATCGTGAGATATGTTTTAATAAATGACGTATGATGAAATGAGGATTGAAAGTGATGCCACGAAACTTTTTCTTGGTCTTGGAACTATTTGTGCACCTTGTACACACACAAAATGGCATTGTAACAGCTCAAATCGAGTTTCGTGGAATTATTAGCACACATGCGCTCCATTTGTCGCTCACGTAGCAACTGATCTCAATCAGGAGACGTCACCTGATTTTACATCGCCATCGTTGAGGAACGTGTGCCGCTTCTTCTGTTTTTAAGAGTTCAATGTTTATTACATTCTGTTTTGTGTGCTTATTGTATAAATAAATTCCGAGAGCCGGCAGTAAATTTTGGGTTGGTATTGGTAATGAAGCAAGTTGAAAACTGGTCACATAGCTCTGCTATTATACCTCACCCAACACGGCGGTACAGACTTGACTGGGGAGTATTTATATGAACTCGTTTTTATTTCTATTTTCAGTGTTAGCTTGGGGAATACTACCATTGAATTTTAGTGCAGACTTTGGAGCTTACTACTTCCGACCGTGGCGGCTCTTAGTTATTATATACTCCAGTATATTTATAATTGCCGCTGTGTTGTTATCCTTCGGCCCTGAAAGTCCCAAATATCTAATATCTCAGCGAAGACACGACGAAGCATTGAAAGTACTGCAAACAATTTACGCAGCAAACAAAGGAAAGACGGCCAAAGAATATCCTGTGAGTACGTACCTGTATTTGTTACTAGCTGAACCCACAACTTTATAAACGAAGTAAACAGTTACCGACTGGTCTAGTTGGGAGAACAGCGACTGCCAATCCTCCTCCTCCTCCTCCAGCGTTCCTCACGCGCACCACTGACTTAACGAAGTCATGTGCGTAAAGCTGTTGTTAACTTCAGAAAGGTAAATAAAAACATCGCGAGGAAAGCGATATGTATCTAGAATCTTTCGTTAAAAAGAAACAAAACACATAGAAGGAACTACCTCGTCGAAACCGATCACCGCCATGGATGTGATAGGTTTGGATGGATGAGATAATGTAGGCTTTATCGCATCAGTAGATGCATAGAATCATCAGATAAACCAGTAAAAACAAATCTTGGATTAAAAAAAAACTCCGTTTATTACTTTAACCCTTAAATTAATTGATTTTGATCTTACTACTATTGTCTTACTTACTTTTTACTTATTTTTGTTTTTGCAGGTAAAAAGACTAATAATGGAAACAAATGAGAAACGAGAGATCGGCTTTTTAACTTCTCTGAAGGTTCAAACGATTCCTCTTCTGAAACCACCGTTCCTGAAATGGATGGCTCTGAATGGATTTTTACTCTTTGGAATATTCTCAGTGTAAGTTAATTTTCTTATAACATCATCATTATCAACCTATTCTAGTCCAGTCTTTCCTATGGTTTACCACTCAGCCTGATCGTCGCTTCGCTTTATATTTCACCCATTGTCTGCTGATTTACGTACATTAGCACCATCTACGATCAGAGAGCCCTACACTACATTTACCGGAATTCATTACATTATGAAGAACACGTATAACTCAACAGTTACCGGTTCTAAGACAGATATTATTTAACCGGCCAATTGTCATGACTACATACATAATAATAATCTAAAAAAATAAACTAATACAAATTGTATTTACCCTGTTTTAATTTTTTAATTTTGGATAGTTCACTACACTAGTCGTAGTATTTATTATCAATTATGGGATATTAACGATACATACACTACAACACAATGCGTGAGTGTCGCGGCGGATCTACATTCAAGGTGAATTTTTTTCGTTATGAGGTTTTCTCGGATGATGTCCTGAGGAAACTGATGAATCCCACAATCACCAAAAGTATTATTTAGGCTTATCTATAAAATCATAAGAAAGTGGTAGGTACTGCTGTTTCCTATCTAAATAGATTATCCAGCTTGTGATATGGCGCTAGAATCTCTAAGCCTTAGCAATGAATCTTTTACCGGCGACTTAAACGGATGGGTCGATTTCGATGCGGTTTTCTTTATTTGAAGTATAATTTCCGTGCGGATGTTTTTAGTTATGTTTGGTTAATATCGATTCAAGATGGCCGCCTCCACAAAATGGCGGACAAAATATTTCTTCACAACCGACCTCAAAATGGTTATCAAATTAATAACTATCAAATATCAAATAAATAAATAATCAAATAAAAACCTAGTAGAATACTATGCACTATGTCAAATTTCAAATACACGATGGTGAAATACTTTTTTTCACAATTCCCTCAAAATGGGTATCAAATGAAAAAGCTTGACTATTAAAATGTTGTACAGATTACAAATCCGAAATAGTCAGGGGTAAAACATTTTTTTTTACTTTCTCGTTTAGGTGCTTAATAGTTACACGCTAATCAAGCAAGCTAATAAGCAATTTTTTTTTGATAAGCTAAAAATATTTTCTCTTTCTCAATATACCACTGACACGTAGTCTTGTAAATAACTACTAATTATACTACTAATAAGTACCTACTTAATGTAGGTACATAAATTATAAATAATATGTAAATTGTGTTATTGTTCATTGTGAATACTTAAACTAAGTAGTTAATATTTTCGTACAAAAAATTAAACCGGCTTCAAAACCACAAATAGGCACTCAAAAGCGAAAAATAAACTAAAATCATTATTATAAGCGCTACTCACTCATCTATTTGAAGTCGGTGCCAGCCAAATCTAACAGGTATAGGATAGATACTACTTACCTGTGCCTACGTAGCATCAATCTACTAAACTTTTTGACCTGACTTAAATATAATAAAAACTTGTTTTTAACCCCGACCAAAAAAAAGGGGTGTTATAAGTTTGACGTCGATGTCTGTCTGTCTGTCTGTGTGTGTCTGTCTGTGGCACCGTAGAGCTCAAACGGATGGGCCGATTTCAATACGTTTTCTTTGAAAGTTAATATCCGTGCGAATGTTGTTAGCTACGTTTGGATAATATCGATTCAAGATGGCCGCCTCCACAAAATGGCGAATAAAATATTTCTTCGCAACCTACCTCAATATGGGTATCATATGAAAGGGCTTGACTAGTAGAATGTTGTATAGATAACTAATCTAAGGTAGTCGGGGGTTAATCAAATTTTTTAATTTTGTTCTTGTTAAATACCACGTCCGAACCCGGGGCAGACCGGTAGTTATTGAATATGACTCCGAAGTCTCCAGAAGTAGGTAAATGTTAATTCGTTGCCATGGACGTATAAAAAATTCGGACGTAGTCTCGCTAAAACAAAAACTGTGTCACTAGAGTGGGTCACATTTGCGTTGTCAGGTTCACACTGATAGGCTGACACGCACACATACATATACACAAGAAGCGCGTGTGATGACCCTCTGATGTGTGCGTGTCAGCCTGTATGTGACAGTGCACACGTGCATATTTTGTGGCCGACTCTATGGACACACTTTTTTGTTTTAGTGAGTCTACGTCTGACTTTTTTTTATACGTCCATATTTGTTGTAAATAAAATTTAGAATGTTGCTTTTCTCTGAAAATAGAAAATAAGTGATGAAATCAAATAAATATTGGTGGACATTTCTCACTCAACGCCATCTAGCTCCAAACTAAGCAAAGCTTGATTATACTTTTAGTTGAAGGTTCTATTTCTGAAGCTACTACAGAAATCTAGTTTAGAACTATTTTGACTTCCAAAAATAACTTTATGTATGTTACACAGTCATTAGGCCAGTTAAAACACACGTTTTTTTTTTGGTCAATTTGCATCTTTCCGTTCCATCTTTTTTTTCTTATGAGTTTAGGATCACTTACTGAGCATAAAATCACAAAACGCTGACAGGTCCAGGTAGAGTTTAAAGCGCATGCTGACAAAAACCCTAATTTGTCAGTCAGATAGATTATTTAAAAAAAAATGGACACGTATATTTTCTTTTGTTTCACAAACAGAAAACGTTGAAAAAATAGTAAATAAATTAATAAATATTGGTGGACATTTCACACACAACACCAATTCATAACACAAATATTTGCACTGGGTGGGGATCGAACCCACGACCGCCGGCTTCGCAGGCAGACCTACCAACTAAGCCACCAGGCCAGCCTGTGTTTAGTACTGTCACTTTAGTGCTTATAAGTTTCGAGTGACGTCATGTCCATATACGATTTTTATGTAGACGTGACGTCACAACCTCCCACTCTGGACGTTTGATGATATTTCTTTGTCGACTTTTAATAATTGGATAAAAACATAAAATACGTGTCCCATGTTTTTTACATAATCAACCTGACTTAATTAGAATGGTATATTATTGACCCATTCATCATGCCAATGATTGGGATTATTGGCAACAATGGGGCGTTTTCAAGACGTAAAAAGACCTGTCAAATACAGTTCCCAATTTCACCGTAGGTGGCGCCACTGTTTTATTTTGTTAGAGAAATTTCACAAAAACCAACAGTGGTGCCACACTTGACAATATTTAGAACTATCTTTGACAAGTCTTTTTGCGTCTGGAAAACGCCTCATTATTGGCACTGTATCTGAAGCAATTGACATGTGAAGACGTCGGACGAGATGTGGATCTCGTAGCCAGCAAACGTAGAGTCTAACCTATGGAGTCCGCTCATGTAGTAGGTCCTTTACAACTCAGTCAATTCAATAAACATATTACATGTACTTTGAATCGTCAATAAGCTAGGTACAAATTCATTTAGATAGGGCTTATTTTATATACCTAATTCAATAATCATTCAATTAAGACATTTTTAACATTATTAATAAATAACATTAAATTTCTAGCACCTTAATAATAACATTAAATAAAAAAATTAAAAAAATTGTTCTAATGATCATCATAATGATATCAGTCCCTTCCCACATAACCTTGCAACAGATAGTAATCAGAGATTATAATAACGTTAGTCGTCTTATTAGATTACAAAAAATAATAATCGTGTGAATAACTTGGATACTTCATATCATCATTACATAAAGGGTTTCTGTTTTTTTTTTTGCATTTATTTTTCAAGTTATACGTACCTACTTACAATTAAACTATGTTTATTATGGGGCATAGTAAAACATAGGTATCACATCAAAAGTTTTAATTGTTTAAGTATTTTTGTAAATGAGTTTTTAATTACGTTTACATGATAGCAAAAATAGCCATTGAAAATGTATGTTACCCTATCATTAGCATATTGTGATGAGGGAATTTTGCCGGTGAGCGCTTCTTCAACACGCTGGTTATCCTGGACAAGCGGTTATCTGGTAAGCTGGTTATCCAACGCATAAAAATAGGGACGTCTCGCAAAGCTGGTCCAATCCGACTCAAGTTTAGTGCCAAACGGGCAGCGATCACGCGCGCGCACTTTCCTTGAAAAAGGCTGCCGGAAAAAACATATCACACGTTAGTTACCCGTTGACTTTATTAAATACTTTAGAACAACTTGCGTCTGGTTGTTTCAACGTATAATAAGTATGTATTTACAACTTTATAAGTATCACATCAGCTATCTGGTTGTCATAGCACAAGATTTGCTTATTTTATAGTCTGATGGAGTTGTGTGTGAAATTTTAACTAATATTTATTATACTATATTTCTTGTCAACAAAGAAAAAGTCTTGTTGTTGTTGTAGGAGTGTCAATAAAGAAAAATTCGCTATAATATAATATTCTCCGTTTTCCAGGTTGAATGGTCTATACATGTGGGTACCAGATATCCTGAACAGGGTCCTGACAGGCGAAGGCAATGAACTCACGGCTTGTGAAGTTATCGCTCAAAGACTAAATGAGGTAACATCATGTAAAAATCCTACTACCATAACAAACGTCCAAAAATTATGGTTGTATGTTCTCACTATTACGCTATGACGCAATAAACTACAGAATGTACGTGAATGAGTGGATGAAATATCCTACTAATATTATAAATGTAAAAGCCTGTATGTTTAGATGTTTGTTGCTCAATCACGCCGGAACAGCTGAGGGGATCGGAATGGAAAAATTTTAGGTGGTATGACTCTTCGCCCAGTAATTTCTCTGGAAACATTCTAAAATTTCAAATCTGAACACAGTAGTGTTTGCACATTGCTAAGTACCTACATTACTAGTGGCAGTAGAATAACTGAAAAAGGTGTTAAAAGCGATACTTCTCCAGACGGGCTCTGCTATTAGTCTTACTCCTACATAATGATGATCTATTTCGGCTCAGTTCAGCCTGTTGACTATGGAAAAGCAAACTCAATGGTGAGATCTACGAGTATGACAACCTTTTCTCTACTATAAATTAACCGAAAAACTCGTTGTAACTCGCCATTTCAATCCCACAGTGAGCGTCCCAAAATAAATTGCGCTTCAATTAGAAATGGGTCGTAATAATAACTACCTACTCGTAGATCGTAGTGACCTAGAGTGGCTAGGCCGTCCGATTTCGCAGTCGTGAGGCTCAAATCCCGCTTATACCTTTTTATTTTTCGAAGTACTGATGTATCTACGAGTTTCTCATCAAAGTTGGCTTTAACAGTGGCGGAAACATCGTCTTCCTGACGACACAACTGGCACGTTCCAAAGAAAGACATCTTTCGAGAACTTGTGTTCTCCGTCAATACGCACTTGGCTAACGTGGTGGCTATTACCTTGATAGAGTAAGATCCCAGGGTCGCCAGACGTCACGTATTTTCAGATGGATGAAATGTGGACGATTGAGTAGAGTTAGTACGTACTAAGAGACTAACATAGAGTTTTAAAGCGGCTGTTAAGCAAAACGGCCGACGGAAAGTGTCTGGGAGTATTGGGGCCTTATTCGTAAAGATATTGCCTATAACATAGGTACGTGAAAATCAGTTATCAGAAAATATGTGAAGTATAGTAGCTTCTGGACCCCATATCTCAAAATTGGCCGTCTAAGCAAGTTAGCGGGTAATCATGTGTTCTTAGTACGTACTAACTCTACTCAATCGTCCACATTTCATCCATCAGAACATACGTGACGTCTGGCGGCTCTGGGATCTTGGACTATGACTCTCTCCTTGCGACAGAAAGCTCTAAATTTATGGGAAGTTAGCTGCTTAAGCTTATGCTGAATGTAGCCTATACCAATCATCATCGATATCGTCGAAACCTGAGCTGTAGATATTAAAATATCTAAAACTTTTCTTCTCCAGACCAGCATCAACCAGGAGTGCGACGACACAATCGATGAGATCACATACCTCATCAACTCGGTGGCCAACCTGAGCTGCGCGGTCATAGCAGTCGCTGTTAGCAGCACCGTCAAAATCATTGGCAAGAAGAACCTACTGATCATCGTCTACCTGCTCATAGGCACCTTCTGCATCCTCATCAACTTCATCACACAAGATATGCTGTTCGCAGTCCTACTCTCCTCCTTCCCTATTATGGGACTAGCGATTGGACCGGTCAATGCGTATGCTGTGGAAATCTTCCCAACTCATTTGAGGTAAACAGCATAGGAGACTCATTGCCTCATTAGGCTATACCTAGGGTTGCCATCTGTAAAGTTTGGGAACCAGGACAAGATTCGTGAAAACCCGGATTTTCCAGATTATAGAGCCAAAAACCCGGACATGTCAAAATTTTTTTACACATGGTTATGTGTAAAAAAATGTTATTATCTCTTCTTACATTGAGATGAAGATGAAATCCTGGCCGGACGCTGCCCGGGCGCCGTCCAAACTAGGACCAATCCGGGGAAACCCGGACGGATGGCAACCTTAGGCTACAGCTGGATTATTTGGATATTAGTGATGGATGTTATAGCTACCGCATAACCGCTGCATGACAGCCAGATTAAAACCTTGTTGTCACCGCTGGACACAATATTTTCATACTGACACGCTTCTCCTAACTCACTCCGCGATGAATAAATTTATCTGATACTAGCTGTATCCTGCCACGCTTCGCTGTAGCACATTGTGATGCAAAAGTTAGATAAAAACAATCCTTGATGCGGATTATATATCATTCTAAAATTTCAGTTCGATCGGTGCAGAACTTTTTGAGTTTTTGAAGCGTACACAAACCAACATAACATTTTTATATATAAAAATACTAGCTGTACCCTGCCACGCTTTGGTGTGGCACATTGTGATGCAAAAATTAGATAAAAACAATCCTTGATGCAGATTATATATCATTCTAAAATTTCAGCTCGATCGATGCAGAACTTTTTGAGTTTTTGAAGCGTACACAAATCAACATAACGTTTTTGTATATAGAGATATTGATTTGATAGGATTCCACGACATCGATTACGGAATTAAATATATTTTTTCACTACTACTTCAATATGGGTATCAAACGAAAGGGCTTGATTAGTAGAATACTTTGCACTATGACAAATTTCAAATCCAAGATGGCCGATACCACAAAATGGCGAATTACATTTACTTTTTCACAACTCCTTTAGTATGGGTATCAAATGAAAGGGCTTGACTAGTAGAATGTTGTACAGATAACAAATCTTAGGTAGTCGGGGGTTAGTCAAAATTTTTAATTTTGTTCTTGTCTTCTCATAATCGTAATGATATATGTATGTATGTTGATAAAAACCAAACGGCCATAGGTCACGGACCTCGGAGTTTGTGAAGATGCTAAAATTTAGCAGCTAAATCCTAATAATATTATAAATGCGAAATTTTAGACGTTTTTTTTGCTCTGAACGGATCGAGTTGTAAATTGGAACACAGATAGATTACCTACAGTCTGGAATAGCACATAGGTAGATACTCTTTAGTAAACACATCAACATAACAATAATTTACAAATTGATACAGGTTAAACACTTAAAATTAGCGCGACAGACGGCGGCCTTATCGCTATTAGCGATAAGGAATAGCACATAGCACATTTATCACAGGAAAAGGAACGGGATCTGCACTGGTAAAACCACGGGTACTGCTAGTTTTAAATAGAACAAGAGAGTATTCTACGACATCTAGCGATTTTACGAAGTTTTTTGTTATAATCTTGTAACAATACTTCCCAGGGGCATGGCTGTGAGCCTGTCGATGATGCTGGGCCGAACTGGGTCGGTCCTGGGCACCAACCTCGCCGGCCTGATGCTGAATGCGGCCTGCGAAGTCACCTTCTACTCCTTTGGAGGACTACTCATAGGTAAATTATATTGAACTCGCATATTTATATGTATGTATATTCTACTTACTAGATGACCCAGCAAACTATCCATCAACCAACCCAACCCACTAACTTTCATCTAAAAGTCAATAAATTAGCAAATTTAGGACTTTGAGACTGATGTTTTGACTAATACATTTTTATTAATTAGATATTAAGGCTTGTCCTATTACGAACGAAAATAAATCCTAAAACACAAAAATCATAAGGATTGATATAACTAGCATGACTTTCGTTTATAAATATCGACTAGCGGCCCATCACGCCTTTACTCGGATATTGTCGTAAAAATACCTTTAATCAAAATAAAAACTATCATAAACGATCATCATTATCAAAGTACAGTTGAGACCAGGTTCAATTCCCACCACGCACCATAGTCCTGTCGAAGTCATGTGCATAATGCTGCTAACTCAAAATCGGCGAGGAAACTGTTGTGGACCTATAATCTTTCGAGTTCACGTGTCATCCACCAACCCGCGCTTGGCCAGCGTGGTGGAGCATGGCTTTGACTCTCTCCTAGCGAGAGAGAAGGCCCCAAGTCCCAACAATGGGAACATTTAGTGGGCTGCTTATAAACGAACATCAAACATCCGGAGATGGGGAGTTGTGACTTGTGTGACGTCACTTCTTCGTATAAATTGCAAAATGAAATGACGTCACTCCAAATACACGCACTGTATCTTCGTCATTTTTTTGTTTGTGAAATAAAAAAAATACATGTACAATATTTTTTAAAATCTAAATGACGGATAATTTTTTTTTTCGACGCCATACCTATTCCGTTTGGAGATTTCAAATTTTCAATTAAATGTTTACTTTTATTTGTTTCAGTTTGTGGAGCAATGTCGTTGCTTCTACCGAAGTCTCGCAGCGAGAATGTAAAGCGGAAATCAATAAATACACGGCTATAGTATTTTTAAATTACTCAGTACTTAATGACTAAAATAAAACGTTTGTAGTATAAATTGTGTTTATCTATACTTATAATAAAACTGTAACGGGTCGAATTCTGTACATTGAAGATATTTTGAAAATTTTTTTTTGGGGCACTCCATAGTCGATACTGATGGCGAAACTGCATTTTTTTTCTTTCATGTCTGTCTGTCTGTCTGTCTGTCTGTCTGTCTGTCTGTCTTTCTGTATAGGGATCACGCATCACGCCGAAACTACTGATTCAATTCAGCTGAAACTTGGCATGATTTTAGTTTATACTAAGGACATTGCTGTAGGCTACTTTTGATTCCCAAATTCTGATCGGTTTTCTTGCAGGAGAAGGTGAAAGTCAGAATGTGTATTTGGTTGTAACTCATGTTTACGTTGTTTAATTTCATTAATTCTTTTTTTGTTAGAAAGAACACATTTTTTATGTTGTCCCGTCAAAATTTGAACAATATCGGTCGGTTGGTTCGGAAATTACACAAACATTAAATAATAACGACACGTTCGGCGCGCGGCGCGTTCGGTACATACTAACTTCTAAGTATTCTGTGTATCACAGACGATCTACAGAACATCTAGATTCTAGATTCAAGAAAGTGCCCACGTGATCGCGTCGCGTCGTCTTGGATGACAAAATAATTGTCAAAAATATATTTTTGTGTGGAAAAACAAACATTATTCGGTTATAATCGACTTCAAGCAAGGAGGATGTTCTCAATCGGGTTGCATGTTTATGTTTTTTTTATTTGATTTTATTTTACGCGATAACTCCGCTAATTGTTAGTTGATTTTGATAATTCCTTTTTTGTTTGGTAGAAAATACTTCTGAGGTGATCTTAGATATCGAAAACAGGGAGGTAGTTTTTCAAATATCAACAAAAAACTAAAATTTAAAAATATTTAATAAAAAATTTATCAGTAGCTTAAATTTATCTGTACGACATATTTATACCTTCTTATAAAATTTAGTCGAATGACAGAATTAAATTACCTGTCATTGAAGTAGATTTTTGTATTTTGGAGAAAACATATCAGAATAGTAAGTAGCAGCATAAACAATCCATTAAAAATGTTCCCATTGCTGGGCGTCGGGGGTCGGGGCCTTCGCTCGCAAGGAGAGAGACAAAGCTATAATCCACCACGCTGGCCAAGTGTCGGTTGGTGGATGACATATGACTAAGAACTTAGATTATAGATAGATTTCGGTTTCTTCACGGTGTTTTTCTTCACCGTTTTAATTACCGGCATTACGAACATGACTCTGAAAAGATAGTGGTGCGCGTGGTTTTGAACGCTGGGTCTCCGGATCGACAGTCGCCGTTCTCCCTACTAGGTCAGCTGTAACTTACTAGACCAGCCGTAACTTATTAGAAAACGTATTATTTCAATCCAAATACTGTTTAAAATTTAAAGGTAGTGTTCAACAAGCTTCGGTGACCGAAGCAGACCGTTGTTAGGGTTCCGTACACAAAGGGTAAAAACGGGACCCTATTACTGAGACTTCGCTGTCCGTCCGTCCGTCCGTCTGTCACCAGGCTGTATCTCAAGAACGGTGATAGCTAGACAGTTGAAATTTTCGCAGATGATGTATTTCTATTGCCGCTTTAATCTTGACGGAACGTTTCAAGTGATCGGGTTGAAATTTGAAATAGAATTAGATTAGTCTGGAAGAACACATAGGCTAAACATTGCCTATGTATAAGTACTCTATGTATTACGTAACAAACAACCAAACAGTGACATTCATAATATTTACAGGACAACGTTGGAACGGCTGAACATATTTGGATGGAATTCGAAACACACGTAGCTTGAACTCAGAAATAGCAAATCGGTTACTTATGGGTTACTGTGACGTAGGAAAGACTAAGCAAATTTGGTAGAAAATTGAAACAAAAATAACTTATAGTCTAAAATACCACATTTATGTATGTATTTATTACCTATAACCTGAAAAGAAGCATGGGCCCTAAGGAAACAAATATTAACTATCACGTCAAAACGGCACAACGATATGGGTTGACATACGAAACACATATAGTTTAGAGTCTAAAATTTCACATGGGCTAATAAGTCTACCTACATTTTCATTTAACTCCATATTAATCTAAGCATATATTTTCGTCAGGAACTTGATGTGATGGTAAGGTAAAAGCCAAAAATTTAAAATATATGCACCCGTTTTGGCGTAGATAATATAGGTGATTTGCGTTCACAATCAAAATAACAAGCAACATAATATTCTCATTAGACGGCGCTAATGCCAGTTTAAATCTAAAAGCACTAAAGGCCATTTAAATCGATGTTTTGCTTTTGTGGTATGTATTTTTTCTTTCATCACTAGGTGGCGTTACTGGTATTCTAAATTGTACTAATAAGTTTTTGCTGCTAAAAGGATTATGATGCCAAATTTGGATTCTTTCGTTCTTGATTTTTTTCTGTGTTACCTACAATTAAATTCATACATTAACATTTCACTAGGACTTGGCTTAGATTTACGGGTTCAACTTGCTTGAATATCATTAAAACTCAAAATTTTAATTATTTTGATGCCACACAGGCTTCGTTCAAAATTTTACGCCGGCGAAGTCGCGGGTAACAGCTAGAAAACAGCTTGCGGATAAAAAGAAATAGGTAAGTAGGTATCAGATCATGCACATTAGCTTCAGACTTTTGATAATGTAGGTATCCTATAAAAATCCTACAAACTTAACACTTGCGGCTATGTTCGATACTACGAAACCTTACTAAGTATGTTTGATTTTGTTTAAAAAAAGAAAAATAAAATGATAAAATTAAATAAATTTTTGTGTGGAAAAACAAATTCACTCAAACTCAAAGGTTTTTCAATGACTACTTATCCAAATGTTTGACGTACGATACTTCCAATTAATGTATAAGTCAGTAACATCTGCTTACGCGAACGAAGTAGCGGGTTCAGCTAGTAGAAAATAAATGTGCTAATTTAATTATATCTGACGTTTTGTAAAAATAATAAATGCTCAAAAATAAGTATACTTTATTTTAATGAGGCGTTTCCAAGATACAAATAGCCCTATTCAAGATCAATTTAATAAATTGGCAGTTGTAACATTAGCGTAATAGTGTGACTCGATGAGAATATAAACTAGTAAAGAAAGTTGCTACGAGTAACAGTGTGACTGGTTGGGAAAAAAATCCTGCCCTTCTTTCGCCTAACTAAGGCTTTGCTATTGCTCTCTCTATCCCCATTTACCACAGCTTGAAAGCAAGCGAAAAGAAAAGAGACAGCTATATGAAAGCTAAGACAGTTTTAGTTTGGCGGCAGACGACCCTCTGGTCACAATCAGTCTTCGTTTGCCCGTGCGCCGATTGACCTAGCGCGAAATCGTGTTATGTGACAGAATTTTGATGTAAAACTCTCGGAGATATTTACTCTATGTAGGTATTAGATAAATCCGTATCCGACAATCTTGAGCAAGTAATAAAAATATTAAACTAAAATGTGATATCAATGCGTGTTTTCAATAATGAGAACAATTTTCTTTGTTTATCATTTTTATTTAATACATGTTTTTATAACTTAGGAAAATTTTAAAATGTAGTTTTAAGTAAATACTAAGTGTCATAATCCCATTCGTACAAATCCCAACCATATAAATGAGGCAATTTTGTTTTTAGTTTTTTGGTGGTAAATGAGGCAGAAAAGCCATTTAAAAAGAATTCTTCTTTCGAGCTCTCTAAAGCCTCACCGTCCTTGCCGCCGTTACCGTCCTTGCCGCCGTTACCGTCCTTGCCGTCCTTCCCGCCCTTACCGTATTTCCCCCCCTTGCCACCCTTGCTGCTCCCTCCACCTCCGCCCTTCTTTTTCTTTTTCCCAAATTTAGGCAGAAAAGCTTTCTTATTAAATGGTTTTGCTTGCCGAGGTCTCTCTTGCCTAGGAGGCGGAGTTGGATAAGCCGTAGATTCAACTTTAAGGTCTACGTATGTATCATTTACTTCCTGCTTTATATGGTACTTCCGTTCGATCTCGTGCATCATATAGACTTCGTGTTTAATAGCCCAATACAGACGTTCAACGTATTCCAGGTACATTATCGTTTCGGTTCCGTAAAATTCTGAAATCACACAACGAAGCAACATTTTTGAGCAGGTGTCTCTCAGAAGAGACCGACCGGGCTTTGCATTTTCGCTAGAAAATCAGTCTTTTGAAAACTTGAGCTACACTTGACAATAGGGATGATAAATTGTTTTCGGAACTGCTATTATTGTGCAGATTGACGCATGTTTACCGTAAAAAATACCATTTTATTTCAAAATATTAGTATTTTCGATGAGTAAAAATACAATATTCTATTCTTGAATTTTGCCGCTAGAACACTAACGACTGACATGACGTCACTAGTCGCAAAACATTGCGATCCATGACTGTAAGTCTAGTTTATGTATTTTCTTATAATTACTTGAATACATACAATCAAAGTCGTCGTCGCTAAGATCGCAAACTATAATAAAAACTAGCGGCCCATTCCTGCTTCGCTCGGATAATCACCTAGATACCAACAGATCAGCAGCGCCATCTCCTGGGTGATTTGTGAATTTAAACCATCCAGGGCCCTACCCAAACGTATACAATATATATATATATATATATATATATATATATAACAGAAATACAGATATATATATAATAGTAAACAGTTAACAGAAAAGTAAACCGTTTAGTCAGTTTTCGACAGCTTGTTTTGCGGCTAGTGGCGTAATCAGTAGTATTTTCAGTCACGTGACAACAGATCAAAAATACAGCATTTAAAATAATTTATAATAAATGTACTGCGTTTATAATATACATCATCATCATAATCAGCCCACATTCGTCCACTGCTGGGCATAGGTCTCTCCAATAATACGCCTGATCATTGGAGGGTTTTGCCCATAGTCACTACACTGGGCATGCGGGTTGACGACCGCAGGGGCGCAACTTCTTACACCAGTGACGAGTGACGCTGCTGCCCGTCACCGGCTGGAACTTAAATTGCACCGTAGTTTGGATGGTTTAACTGCCATCGGTCGGTTCCCTATTTGTGGACTCTTACCACAGGCAGGGGGGACCGGACAGGGCTACATTCTACGCCCGGGCACCAGGGCAAATTTATAATATTATATTATAATAAAGTGATTTTCGATATTCTATTAATACAAACTATCTTAAAATTAGTATAAAACATTGATTTGTGATTAGTGTTAACATCCCTATTGTGTAGAATCGCAGAAAGTTATATTTAGAGACCTTGATTATTTAATCTTCTTGAATTCGAAATATCAATTACCCGCTGTCTTTAATTCGTCACATTTTTTGTAATGCTGAATCGCGTTTACATGTGCCTTTTACATAACTTGGAAGGGTAGCATTTCACCGATATTCATGGTCACGGTACAGTTGTACAAACTTTAAATTAATCTGAATATGCATAATCTTAGTTTGCGCTTCTTTAAATCTGAAAATCTCAGCGCGGTAGTAAAACAAACCAAATGCGTGGTTACTGCTTACTAGCTAACTGCCAACTAGCTTCGCCGACCACATGAACCTAGTAAACAAACCACGATGGTAAAATCAGTGATGGGGGTTGGGGGCGATACTAGCCTGAAAATAGAACTTCATCCTGTTAAAAACTGTCCTGGCTTGTAAACTAGCTTTTTAGCTTACTAGCTTAGAAATTAAGCTCTGCACATAGCTAGCAGAAGGTACACTCCGCGAGGCATAAGCTGAGCTTTGCATTTGTGTGAGTGTACATGGATAGTGTAGGTGTGACCGGCCTTAGGCGCGGCGCCATTCTGTCTCGCCGCGCTCCTGCCTGATTGGTGATCACTCACACTAATGCAAATCTCAGCCTATATATACCTCGCGGATAAAATTTCAAGCTCCTGCCTGATTGGTGATCACTCACACTAATGCAAAGCTCAGCTTATACCTCGCGGAGTGTACTAGCTTGCTAGCTTACTAACATAGCATATTAAAAACTCTCCTGGCTTGTAAACTAGTTTATTAGCTTACTAAGTCAGAAATGAAGCTCTGCACAAAGCTAGATGTAGGTACTAGCTTGTTAGCTTCCTAACACTAGCTTGCTATCGCAGCTTGAAAAACTGGTCTCGCGGGCATTAGAGTCTGGAATTGAAAAATATTGAGGATTCTCCAGGTCAAAACTGCAGGCCACAACTTATATTATAGAAAATATGACACTACGGCCATTGACTTAAAAAAGGACTTTAACGGTTTCGTTTTGCGAAATCGTTACTGATTTAACGTAAATTTAATCTCGTTCAACTTGTTCTCGCACTATCAAAATTTTATCAAAATACCTATGTACATATTATATTATTGTATAGTGATCTGTGATACTATAACGTATTATGGGAAAACATTGAAAATTTTCGATCGAAATAACATAAAATGCTTGTGATTTTGGAGTGAAGTTATGCACGCTTTTGATAGTAAACATCGTGGTTTGTGATAGTTAGAGAATTGCGATTTTTCTCGCCTTTCGTTACGACACAAGAAAACTTTTTCTCGGAGCCTTTTACACTGACAAGATCTGTGCGAAATGGCCGCAAACCCAAAATCAACTAGTTTTATAAAACGCAGTTGTAATTTTTTTTTTTGTTTGTCAAATAAGGTAATATAGCACTCATATAGGCACAGAAGGGGTATGTTAGAACTAGGTTCGACCTCCTATTGTTAGTTGGTCTGATCTGCCAACGTCAATCTGTTGAATTCAGCGTCCACCTCAAAACAGGATCTTAAATAATGGAAACCAACAATACTTCACATCAACCGGCAAGTCTCTTAAAACAAAAACATCTGAACATGCACTAGCACAATCAGTTATGATACAACTTGTAATGACAACGTACCTAGTTACTAAGCGTTTCGTAGATGTTTGTTCGTTTTATTTAGGTTTGTAGTGTTTGTCTTGTGTTAATACAAATATAAGATATATTATGTTACTCTTATGTGAGATCAAGTTTGAAAATGAGTGATTTAAATTTACCCCGGTGAGGGGAGGGAGCGGTGAGGGGGGGGGGGTAACTCCTCACCGAGCCCCGCGAAAAAATGTGGAAAAGTTTTGTAACCAAGCGAAGTGTCTTACCTACTACCTACTCCAATGGTTAAATGCTCTAAAATTGTGGAAAGTCTGCTAAGAGTGTTTTAATTTTTTATTTATGCCTAGGTATATTTCCATAATAAATATATCCCGTGACACCCGTGCAAAGCCAAGGTGGGCTGCTAGTTATCTGTTATACGGTTGTTTAGCTTTTTGAACAAAATAATTATAGTCTTACTTGTGACGTCGACTCTTACGGATCGCCACAAATTCAGCTGTCTCCTATACCGCTCTTGTACCATCTGGACCATGTAACCAATTTCAAATGCTGCACACTCATGATTATCCTGACGAGCCTATAAATTATGTAAAAAGATTATGTTAAACTCAAAAAGTTCTGCACCGATCGAGCTGAAATTTTAGAATGATATGTAATCAAGGATTGTTTTTATCTAATTTTTGCATCACAATATGCCACAGCAAAGCGTGGCAGGGTACAGCTAGTATATTATAAATAATGGTGGACAATTCACACACAACACCATCTGGCCCAATCTAAGCAAAGCTTGTACTATGGCGGCCAGATAGCTGTTATAATACGTATATAGTTCTAAATACATACTTATTATACATAGAAACACCCAAATACAGTACAAATATTTGAATTCATCACACAAATATTTGGACTGGGTGGGAAGGAATCGAACCCTCGACGACCCTCGGCTTCGCAGACAGAGCCACTACCCACTAAGCCACAAGGCCTGCCTCATTTATTTTATTGAAGACTAGACGTCCGCCCCGGCTTCGCCCGTGGTACATATATAGCACTCATCGGCATCCCGTACATATCCAACGGTGATAGAATGACTGAAATCGGTTCAGTCATTCCTGAGAATATCGCTTTCAAACAAAAAACCAGCTACCTGCCACGCCACCTGTCGGAAATTGGTCGTACCAACTCAGATTTTGAAACAAATTTTATTAGCAAAGGTTTATATTCAATGACGCAATCTTAGACACATGCTGTCATGTCAAAGCACGACACGAAAACTCTCAAAAAGGAATATTTTTCCCGTTTTTGTAACATTCTTGATTTCTCCGCTTCTATTGATAGTAGCGTAAGATTGTATAGCTTATACCCTTTTTCGATAAATGAACTATCCAATAGAAAAATAATCTTTCAATTCGGACCAATACTTCCCGAGATCCTAGCGTTCAAACAAACAAACTCTTCAGCTTTATATTATTAGTATAGATAATTTTGTATCCGATCTATATCTATCCAGTTATATTTTCTCAGATGGACTCTATTGCTTACCGAACTTTAGGCTAGGCAAAAGGCGCAGGCCTCTTCTGACATATACCTTCTCACTATATATACCTACTAGTTTCTCTCAGTTATGTTCAAGGGCGGATTCAGGTTTGGCTCCACGGCTCCAGGGGAGGTAACATAGCCATGGTCAAGTCACAAGACCACGTGATAAGCGCATGCGTGCGCTTTAATTTGTGATCCACCTGGGTACTGGACCCAATCCAGGGGTCTAGGTCCAGGGGCCGAGGGGGGTCATGAACCCCATGACTCCCCTGGTTCCGGCTTTGGTTATGCTTAATGTAGCCTTATAGAGATATAAACTCTTTGAATGTAGCCTTTTCAGGATTCAAATATACCTGTCAAATTATAGAACTCCACTTCGGCAAAGGTGGCGCCAAAGTTTTGTTTTGTGAAATTTCTCTAATCAAATTAAACATTAGTTTCAACGGTTTCAACTATCTGGTTAAATTAAGAAAGATCTATGACGGGTTGTTAAGCTTCTTGAAAAAGCCGCATTGTTGAAGTGAAAACTTCTTTTGACGCACCACACACAGATTGTTCGTGTGTTGCTGTGAGTTGGGCTCAAGCGTCACGCTCGTCAATGAAAGAAAACTTCGGGTGAACTCGAGACCATGGCCAACCTGAAATGCTTGCTATGCATGTTACTATGGTTACCATTACACATCTAACTATCCAACCATGGCCATCTAGCTAGATGGCCATGCTTAGAAGACTTATTTAGACAATGGCTTGAAGATATATTTCAGACTAGCAGTGCATTCCGGTTTCACCCGCGTAGCTTACAAAGTGTGCTATCAAATTCTGAGTTATAAGTTGTCACTTCTATCTGCCGTCCCTATCCCTATGACTGCCATTTTTTTTATCGACGATCGTTTTCGTTTCTCGTCCTCCGGCCGTGACACTTTTAGAATGTCGCCGATCTTTTTTTTAATGGACCCGTGAGGAGCTGAGGGCTAGGCTGACTCCAGGTCACTATTTCTCTCGGTCAGTGTAGACAGCAGGATAAGGAGGTTGTTGGAGGTTGGAAATTGGACGCTCAGACTACGAAGGCGAGCAGGACTGGTGAAAGCCACATCACAATAGCTGTCGGATATGAATGAACGTGCTGAGTGATTAAGGGTAACACGAGATCACAATACAAATCAACGTTAAACTTTAAACATTAAACTACAACATATTAAAATTGCAGTGCCTCGAGCACATGTTTTGGGATAAAAATTACAACTTTTTACATGTCATTTTACATTTTGTCCCCCCACTCACCAGCCATTTCTGAACCTCCGTGTTGGAGAATAATAGGAAAACTTGCCCCAAATACCTACCCAAAAATTGCTTCCATCTCTTTAGTAAGCATATACAAGTATAATAAGAATTATTATATACATAAAATACCCTACTAACTTACATTTGCGACTGCTTTTAGTTTCAACTTCTGACTTTTCATAACATCAGTGGTTATTTTCAGCAACATTTCAGCTATTTGCCTCCTTTCGTCGTTACTTCTCATTGGTCTATGTACTTTCTCATTATCTGGATCACATTCGACATCATGAAACACTTCTGTGAATAAAAATAAGAATGTTCTTACTATATAAAAGGGCAAGACTGACAAGACGAACAGGACGTGTGCTTGATAGTAAGCGACATACCTGTCTATAACAGCACAGTGACACAGTGCAAAACAAACAATCCAAATCATCTGTTATGGAGCTATGGGAGCGGAATAATCCACAGATAGATACTTATACACAAACACATGTGGATCCATATATCTGTCACCGGAAAATAACAAGAACCGTTAGTTAATCAATTCACTAGATAGTTGATAAACTTTCGGAAAATAACAAACGACATTCCAAAGGCTTTGTTTGTAAATTTTTTTAACCATAAGTATTGTTGCCTGTATTTTAAACAATATATGATTGTTTCTTTTGGTTCATGTGATTAAAAAGTCGGTATAGGTTAAGTTGATTAAAGCATCGATAAATATCTATAATAAAACTTGTTCTTTAAAAAAATTTTACTTTTTAAATAAATAAATTAAAAAAATTCAATGCCGAAACAATTCCGGAATTCCGATATTGGATAGGTATCCAGTATCGGAAGTCAGTTCCGGAATTGAAAACCTTCCGATATTACAAGCCCTAGTTGTAACGCTGCCGAAACGTCGAGGTATTTAAACAATGAATTATTTGTGATTAAGCCCTGTACTTTATAAGCATTACAAGTGTATTAAAGTCTGGATCAACAAATTGACAACTTTTTAACGCGGTTAAATATCAGGTACGGAAATTACGTTGGTGAAAACGCGGGGAGATGTTAGTATTACGTTACTAACAGCTCCCCGCCAGCTCCCGCCAGCCCAAGGATAGGTCCTTATTATATACATTCTGTCTACTAAATATCGGGAATTTATCAACAAAACAAAAAAAAAACAAATTATTCATCTAAATTTATTTTATCGCCTTCAAAGTAGGCCCCATAGCTTGCAATACAACATCTCCAACGCTTCACCCAGTCTTCCATACATTTGTCATAGGCTATTTGCGGTATGGCCTTTAGCTCATTCAGCAAATTTTCTTTTATGGCTTCTATCGACTCAAAACGTTTTCCTCGAAGTGGTAATTTTAACTTGGAAAATAAAAAAAAGTCAGACGGAGCCATATCAGGTGAATACGGTGCTTGGTCGAGAACTTTTGTTGAATTTTTCGCTAAAAACTCTTTCACTATAATGGCTGTGTGTGATGGTGTATTATCATGGTGCAGCATCCATGTGTTGTGTTGCCACAAATCTAGATGTTTTCGGCGGATACTCTCACGCAAACGCTTCATGACGCCTAAATAATATTCTTTATTCACTGTTTCTCCCTCTGGAAGGAATTCGGAGTGCACCACACCACGGTAGTCAAAAAAAACTGTCAGCATCACCTTGATTTTAGAGCGACTATGCCGCGGTTTCGGCTCGTGTTCGAGACGCCATTCTGAAGACTGTTGGCTTGTTTGCATGTTACTCATAAGCCCATGTCTCGTCGCCAGTTATTATACGTTTCATAAAGATCGGATCCGTAGAAGCTCGGGAAACCATGTCTTCAGCGACATGGTTTCGCTGCGCTTTTTGAACAAAATTGAGCTCTTTTGGAACTAGTCGAGCGGCGACTACGTCTAACGAGCGACGTCATGTCTAAAATGTTAATGAGAATGTTGTGGACGGACTTATATGTTCACATCACTAGCCAACTCTCTCAGATTCATACGTCGATTTTCGAGCACTAGCTTCTTGATTCTGTCGATGTTTCCTTTGGTCGTAGCGATTGAAGGTCTACCAGAACGAGGCAAGTCTACTACTACTTCTCGGCCTTCTTTAAAACCCTTATTATACCATTCATAAGCCCTTTTTTTCGATATACACGATTCGCCGTATGTATTTCGCACCATTTTTAGTGATTCACCACATGAAATATCATTCGAAACACAAAATTTAAGGCACACTCTTTGTTCAACAATATTTTCCATTGTAAAAATCGCCGAGAACTCAAAACTATGACCAACAAAAAGTGTAGTTTAAAACAAATTAAATGACATAAATATCCCGCTGAAACTTTGCGCGCTAAATCAGTACAGTGCTGTTCACACTCGAGTAGGACATACAAGAGGCGGTACATATGTCCCGTACATGACGTCAAGATGTAAGAGCGGCTCAACATTTTACATTGTACTACTTCAAATTTTATGTCGCGGCAGTCGCAAAGTCGCGTGACTTACTCTCCGTCCTCGTAAAACTATAGGACGTAGATAGAGAGGGGCGAGACGCAAGCTACAAATTACAGTAGTGCGTCATTTTACAATAACTTTACGTGTCTGCGGTAAGAAGAAACCGCCTCAGTGGCAGCAAAGTCACGCAAATATTATTTTTAAATTGTAATTTTATTCCTTAGTTTTTGTATTATATACTTCTAAATTTTAATATATTTGGTTTTTTTATTTACCTACTTACAAAAAATATTTACGAAGCATTTTCTTTTGTATTACTTTGCGAAACTGTTTATTAGTATGTCATCAATCAGAGTTCAGACTAATTGTACTGCAATAACGCCAAATGTCATGTTTTTACTCGGAACTTCAAATGTATCGCCGAGCTTTAGTAAGCCTCGCCTCATTTGAAGTGGGACATTGTACTGGTTCAGTACAAAAATGAGGCTACTCTTACAAACTCTTTTATATATATATGTAATGTCCTACCCAACATGCAGTAAAAAAATTAAAACTACATCTTTTACACGGGTCTTTTTATTGACATATTCCCGATACTTTTTACACAGAGTAGTATTATTGAGTGAAAGCTTGGACTTTTAGACATATTTTTTTTGTTTGATTGGATCGGATGGCAAAAAAAAACTAATAGACATTTTGCATATTGACTCTGTTAGGGTAGGATTTCATGGAGCGGTTTCAAACCGCACCCGCGCGCGGGCGCGGGCCCGCGTCTTCTGTAGGATGCAGATTTGTATGTAAAAATTGAATTCAAAACTCACGAGGCGGTTTACGTAGTATTTACATTCTCTTTGGTTTACGCCCGCGCTACCACGCGGATGCCGCGCGGCGCCCGCGTAGCGACCGCGCGGTTGCGCGCGCGCAGCGGCGCGGTAGCCATCTGCAGCCAATGATTTCAAAAGGAAGGATGCGCCCTACTTATACATTTTTTAGATAACTTCTTAATACAAGCAAAAACACTAAGATCTGTAAATCTAAAACTACGTGAGTGCCGCGTTGACGACAAAAGACGGCATAACATTGTGCATAACGTAATTTCATGCATATTTTTTTTATTTGCAATTGGAATAATATATGAGAATAAAATTTTTACTATACGTGTGCACACCAACAGCCAAAAAGCATCATGTAGCTGTTAAATGTCTTTCAAGTTTCTGTGAAAACTCTAAACGAACTACATATGTATAGGTATTCAAAATAGTTTCTCAAATATTTAAATACAATAATAAACATAGTAAAAAAGTATTTTTATTAATGTACGAGTATCATTCATTTTTTTTTTCAAATCGGTTCATTAGTTTCGAATCCTATTAAATGCAAACACAAAAATTCGAAAGTATTTACAAATATTTTCTCTTTGTAATGAACTCAAACCTAAGTGTAGATTAAACCTATTCAGTTTTATTCCAAAAAACTAAGATACTCGTAGTACAGATTTAAACCAGGACTAACTAATCCAGGTTTGATACGGTGTTAAACTTAGGACCAGGTTTAAAATGTGTTCCTATTAAAAAACTCAGACTATCCAAAGACTACTTAGTCCAAGGTTAAGCCTGAGATAGCCCAACGTTAAACAACAATATTAACAATTTTTGGAATTGCTTTTATTTTGAAGATTGACCCTTGTTTACCGTAAAAAAATTACATTTCATTTCAAAATATTAGTATTTTCGATGAGTAAATATACTAATATACAATATTAGACTAATTTTGAAACACTAACGACTGACATGACGTCACTTGTCGCAAAACACTGGTCGCGATTCATGACTGTATGTTCAGGTTATGTGTTTTCTTATCATTACTTGAATACAAACAATCAAAATCGTTGTCGCTAAGATCGCAAACTATAAAAAAAAACAGTTTGTTTTGCGACTAGTGACGTAATAATTCATATCGGTGTAGCCAGTCACGTGACAACAGATTAAAAATATAGGATTTAAAATCATTTATAATAAATTTACTACGTAATATTAAATTATGATAATGTAATTTTCGATATTCTATTAATGCAAACTATCATAAAATTAACATTAATGTGTAACATCCCTATTGCGAGAGTTCAAATTGTTAAATATGGAAGAAACAAGTGTTGTCCTAACCTTAAAATGACAGATCCGAAGTAAGTTCATAGTTAAACTAGCGGTTCGACTGTTAATCTTTAGGATCATAGATAGTACGCGGCTTAGAGAAAAACTTCGTTTTGTAATAACGCTTAGACTTAGACTTGGTTTAAACCTGGCTTAATTCCAGTACTATAATTAGTCCGTGTTTTGGAATAAGACGGATTACGTTTTGTTTTATTATTAAATCCCAAAATTCAAAATCACTTGCACTAAATTCGACAACAATAAAACAACAACAAAAATCACGTTTGTACAAGGATACTTCGTCCACTTCACGCGTTCAATGGCGGTTATTTTGTGGAAATCCGTAGAAAAAATAATATCACTTTAAAATGTATGCCTATAATCTAACAAACAGCAACAAAAGAAACTTAAGGTTAAATACTTACTGATGATACCATATCCCATCTTTCTTTGTAACTTTTGTGTCGTAGTTTTTGCAACCTTTTAGTACACAATTATGCATTTTAATGCCCACCAAATACTCGTTCCTTCCGCCTACTGAACGCTGTGAACTGAGTCACACTGGCCCTAAAAATGTTTTTAGGGCCAATGCGTGTTTTTTTTTTCGTACGGTTGGTCTGGTCCTTCTTTATATAAGTCAATGTTCTGGCAGTCGGTTGAGGGCGGGAGAAACAAAAATAGTGCTGCCCTTATTAATTTACTTTTCGCTTTTGAATGCCTTTTTGGTTTTGAAGTCGGTTATTTTAAACGTAACTTTTATGTTTTTTTATTTTATGTTTTGTACTTTTTAGTGTTTGTAGGCTATTCTGTAAAATAGGATAGGGTTTTTCTACCTCTCGAATACATCAAGTATTTGCTTGCTTGTAATCTATTATCTGCAATAAAATATAAGACTATTGCAGATTAGATAGATTACATATGGACTACTTTTCATCACATGAAAATAACGGGAACTAGTTATAATAAATAATGTAATATAATAATGAGGCTAAATGAATTTGACTTTGTCACTAGATCTAGTGAGTTTTTTATGCCTGGCAGAACATTTTTGTATGATTTAAGGTTAAGGTAAAAAACCTGTGTTTATTTTAGTGACTTTTTCATTGCCAACGCATCAGTTATGTCAAGTTTTACTGAAACATGCTAAACTTATGGTTTACCTCGAGGACACAGTCAACTTCCACTTGTTTTGATTCGTTGAGCTATGTCAATAACTTTGGTTCACTGACGAATGACTTCGTTTCGTATACGATCACTCAGAAAAACACCAACCATTGCTCGTTTCACAGCACGCTTTTCAACTGGTGCACGGTTTTATATAGGCTCGTTTGGAGACCGATGCGTTGGGAGGCGTAAACAAGGCCCTTCAGTATCTCTTGTAGATCCCCCAGCATTTCGGCCATTACGACGATATCGTTTGGTGAGATACGCCTGTTGCCGTAATTATTAATGTCACGTCCAGTCTAATCCAGCGAGTTTCGAACTTGAACAGTCATAGTTGCGGCGTTATACAAATATCTCATTACCTCGATATATCTCGGCTTCTCGGCAGTCAATTTGGCATCGCTGTAGGGATTCCATGACCAACCAGACTTTCACCGAGTAATCCGTCATGCTTTCTCATAGCCCACAAACGCTATGTCAAGGGGCTGATTGTACTCATTGGTCTTCTATACAATTTGCCACACAGCTTAAATAGATTCTTCTTCTTCCATCATTTCCAGAGTCTGTTTCGAACGCTTCGACTTTAATCTTGCTCTTACGCCTCATCGCAAAACATTTCGTGGCCTCCTCCCGCAAGATTCTACGAGTAGAGATTCACTCTGACAAGTTCTTGGTCAATATCGTCGGAGTCAAAAAAAAGTTTCTCAGAAATCGTCATAGAATAAGAAATTAAAACAATTTATGGAATAAGATACATATAAGTACAGATTACAGATAATATAAGCTTTTCTTAATTTGCGGCTGCGATAAACAATATAATTTATTTCCTTTATTGCCATTTTACCCGACTGAAAGAAGAATTATGGTTTTCGAGTGTATCTGGTATGTTTTTAAATTTCTTTATTTCCACGTTTCTTCCAAACGCCTGGATTTTTATAACTAAGATATTCTTAGATTAGTGTCAATCGCCAAAGTATCATCACATAGTACATAATGTTTTTTATGTGTTGATTTTTTGCAGTCGGGTTTTATAAATTAAAGGTTTTCTATCGTGTTGCTCGTTGCTCGAAAAAATCAACATCGTTCATCATTGATTAAAGAATCTAACAAAGAGTTTTATCTCCACCTTTGTAATAAGAAGGACTACTTAGGCTGTAAAACGCATTGCCAGAGTGAGTTTTTCGTGATGGTTCGAACCTTGGGATTTTCGAGTCGAGAGTGAATTTGTTTCTGTTAGAGAAGTAAGCGCCGTCGTAGACCATATTATATTCATCCACTATCATCGGCATTAACGCAACCGTATCGTTACTTAAGTTTCTGCACAATTTTTTTTTTTGGACATGTCTACGAAGTACAAGGCAACATTTTAAGAGTCAAAAAAAGAAAAGTTTAATTTTAGTGTACCTACGAGTGTAGAGAAATATTTCCTGGTTTATAAAGAAACAAAACTCTTATCACAATTGTAAACAAATCTTGAACTAAAAATAAGTTTAAACTAGTACTTAGTTCAATTTATTCAATATTTTAGTGTTATTTCTGCACTGTGGCACCGATTCCGCACAAAGTCCCTACTTTGTGATGCACTGATGCCCTCATCAGAGCGCGCGAGGCAGCGTAAATGCCTACCTTGGCAGAAAAACCTGACCATAAATATATTATTATTTAATCTAAAATTTGCCACCCCCTTAAAAGTGCCGCCCAGAGCGGGCCGCCCCTACCGCCCTCCCTACGTTATGCTACTGACTTCCAACCGCACGTTCACTCGGTTTTCGCCCGCGAACGTTGCGGGTTTCCAACCGCGCCCGGGCGCGAACCGCTACAATCAGCGGTCTCGTGAGTTTTGAAAAAAAAACGTCGCCCGTCGTGGCTCGCGCCCGCGCGCGGGCGCGATTTGAAACCGCTCCATGAAATCCTACCCTTAGCTTCGTACTCTCTTTTTTTCGCTTGAAATAATAGAGACAGCAATAGCAAAGCCAGTGCCGATTACGTTAAGCAGGTAGAACGGCAGGTTGTTTGGAACTGTTAGATTACTTATACCTCTAATATGCTTACCTCTGATTAGCTTAACAATATTTAAATATACATATATATATGTTAGATTATGTACAATGTAATAACGATACCAGAAGTATCAATTAATGTAAGGGACAAAACACGGTTTTTCAGGAGAGCCAAAAAACGATTTCATTTTTATAAATCGGTCTATAACTTTTTACTTTCGGCTCCAATTTTAATTATGTCTAGAGCAAAGTTTCTTAAAATTTCTTTTTCTTTCATGCTATAAACGAAAGATTTAGGTATACCCAGCGGTTTAAAATATAGCATGTCCCTTACATTAAAAAAATATGTTTAGTTGTGCCTTACATTGCTTATATTTTATGTGTAAATCATCAAGCATAGTGTAAGCAGCAAGAGCAATAGAAAATTATGCGTAATTCAATTGTAAAGGGCTTACACAGTGTTGCAGTTTGATGTAACCATAGAGTATCTACTAAAATTATGGTATGTTAACACCATGGAAATAGGTTTTTTGCATGATTGATATAAGTCTCAGCTTCGCTATCACAGATTTAAATAAAACCGACTACTTACTTATTTATGTCTGCTTAACTATTATAGATTCAAAACACTAATCAGTCTTTATTTTTTTCTAAGTTTAAATAAAATGAATATTCTAAAAGTAACAGTGTTGTAATTAACATTCAATACACACCTAGTTATCAATAAAATTTATCTCTTTAAATCAACAGTCCTACAAACTGTGTATCTTTCCTAATAACGTTTAATTGACTTTATAATTAAAATCACCAAATTAATAAAAAAATGTTTTCTCAGACTTAATCAAGTCTTATTTATTAAGTAATTTAATGAATGTACTGGTAACGAAAGACAGATTAACAAATATGAATGGACCGAAAGATGAATGAATAAAATAATATAAATGATATTAATATTTATAAAAGTAATGTTATTATTACAAGAATAAATAATCAGGTATAATCAGACAGATTATGATGATAACTATTAGTAAATTAAACTATTTTAATGGTGATATTGAAATGGTTGCAATAACTTTTTATGTTTGGTATTTCATTTAGTTATCATCATCAGCTGTCATCACATCTTCATCGTCGTCGGTTTCATTGAGGGTTATGTATCTTTTATTGGCGGTTTATTCGCAAGGTTCAAATATTCACCATGAAATCTTTTTTGGTAATAATAACAGTGTCACACAATTTTTTTTAGGTCATTGCATTTTGGAATAGAAATTGGAAGCCTCTCTATGGCAAATGAGACTTGAGCCATTACTAGTACGTACCAAAGATAATGTAATATGATTAGTACTTTCAGCTGCAGATTCATTTTTGTTGTCTATATTTTTAAAAATAATTCTTATAACTTTAATCATTAATTAAAGTAAGGGACATCATGTTATATAAATCAACTGATTTGAGATGTAAGGCAAGGGCGTAAATTATTTAACACTGTGACTTACTTTATTTTTTAGAGAAATAAAATGTAAACGTCTGATACATCATTTTTTTTGTCATAAATCGTTTTACGCAGGCCAAAAATTATTACTGTAAGGGATTATTTTTTAACGATATAATTTTTTCAATAATACCAATCGATAAAGCAGAAAATTCTGAATCCAATGACATATATAACTCATTTTCGCCAAAATGTCCCTTACGTTAATTGATACTTCTGGTATCGATAATTTAAATTCAATTCAATTTTATTTTTTACATTTTTATTGATGGTTATATTAAGTATCTTAGGTGTGAAATTACTTGCAAATCATACTTTTTTATCAGTAAGAATCTTTTTAACCGGGGCGAGGGCCTTGGTATGCCATTACACAGGGAAACCTAGTTTGGGTACCAAGGTCATCCTACTCAGGATTGCTGATGTCTTGATTGAAAATCAATGTTTGTTTTTTGTATTTTAATGATATATGTCTGAAGCTCAATGACAAAATATTTATTATTATTTATTTATTATATAAAAACAATAGCAGTGCCCCGCAGTTTTACCTGCGTAGTTTAAGCTGTAATACTGCCCCAAGCGCACTTGGCACTGAACTTGACGTGCGTCGTTTCCGCGCAGGCGGAACCGCGACTATCTCTAGCCGCGGTCCTGAGGGCGGACCTCTCACGGGCGACCATCTTAGCCAAGATGCTCGATAGTGAGAGGTCGTGAAAGGTGGAGACAAACCAGCCTCTTACGCATCCAATGAGATGGTAGGGGACATCCCGCCTCCACTGGAGGACCTGTCGCATCTGGCATCCCGTCTCGGGACAGGCTCTCCTGAGGAGGTAACGCGTCGTTGGTTTCCAGCGCGTCTCTTCCAAGTTTTCTACTCGTTTTCCCCATCTTTTACTCGCACTCCTCTAAGAAGATGAACGCGAGTAGGATATGTCCCCTCGACCGGGATTCACCATCACACAACAAGATGCCACCGAGGCAAGTTGTTGTGTTATGCCTGATGCCCAGGGTGCACCACATGTAGGTTCCCGAACCTCGCACCCCAGCAGTTGACCACTGCTAATATAAGTAAGTAATTTATTAACACAATGACGATGATAAAGTAAATACCTCTACTCACCGAAAAGCAGTAGCCATATTAAGAGAAACATTTATTCTTAAAATAAAACATGGGCATGTTACGAGTACCTCAAAGAGTTTCAAATTTGAAAATGTTTCGTTAAGGATTCGTTTAATTAATAATAACTTGCTATCTGCCGTATGGAATAGCAATAAAAAAATGCATATAAATTGTCAATTTGAGATAAAGTGTCGAATAAAATTGAATAGGTATGCCAGATATTAATTACATGAATAGCGACAAAACATTGTTACCTATCTAAATGATACTTGGTTGATAATTTTTGACGTGACAACGTCTAATAAATCGATGAACGCCGGCTGCATGCACGAAAAAGTGTCCCGTTTTGTCCCGTTACCATAGAATAGATAATATAGATAGAACGGACACTCCCCACCCCCCCCCACCAATTTCAAGCTTCCTCGCCCCTCAGGCCGTTTCGAGTACGCTAGGAGCACTCAACGAAAGGCTGGTATCGAACATCTAATTCCTAACGAAATATCATCATGGTGGGGTGTTGTGCTGTTTACGGCTGTCCGTCAACTAAACGGGACAAG
This sequence comes from Ectropis grisescens, assembly GCA_017562165.1. Classification (NCBI taxonomy): domain Eukaryota; kingdom Metazoa; phylum Arthropoda; class Insecta; order Lepidoptera; family Geometridae; genus Ectropis; species Ectropis grisescens. The sequence continues at coordinate 7,478,904 of CM029778.1, read as the reverse complement.
ATTAAAAGCTTTATTTATATTCCTAAGGATTATATACCGTAAGATTAGAAAGTTTTAAATAACGTTGCTTTATAATAACGTAGTAATTTTAACTCAAAGTTCGTAACTTACACAGCCAGTTTTGGGCACGGATTGATAATGCCTGGAGGAATAATTATAGTGACAGAATAAAGTTTCCTTCTTGGGTAAGTGTAAAATAATGTGCGAATGTGTACCTACTAACAAAAATAGATATCTAGGTACCTATCGATCATCGGTTTCGTTTGATTTTACGCGGCAATACATACACCCTTTTAATTAGAATAGTATAATTTGGCACTATTCTATTCATGTAACTCAACAATATAGCAAACTTATAAACTACTTTACGTCACCAGGTGAACTCAAGGGGCACAATAATTCAATAAAATAATTCAGTAGCCCTAGCTCTAACGCACACATTCACGCGTGTGTACGAACAACAACTGGGTAGTTGTGTGAAGAGTAGGTAACTCCACAGCGGCGCTTGTATGGAGTTTTAGTGGAGTGTCCGGGGTGTGCCGTTACGCTAACTTGCGCCGCATCTATCAATGTTTTGTTATGACGTTGTCACGTTAAATTTTTAACGTGACAACGTCTTAGTAAAATTTCTTTTAATTTCTACAGTTTCTTGGCTTCAAAATGGTAGTTTCTTGAATTTATTGAACAACAAGATGGAACAAGAGGCTAAAGTATGCGATGTTAGAGCCATCTTATGAGTTTGTCTCGTTGTGCGGTGATACGCCAGACAGTATTTTCTATCGTGGGTAGGTAAAAATGGAGTTGCGCTAGAGATGGATAAGACTGTTTCAAAAACTATCGACATCTCGATATTTTCCTCGCGTCATCATCATCATATTGTCATTTAACCATAATTTAGCTACTATTTAATTATTTCCGAAATATTATGTCGTTACAGAACTGATATTGAATAGTGGAAATCATAACACATACTACTTTTTGAAGTGATAACATCTTTTGATGCATCACACACAGATTTTTTGTGAGCTATGAACGAAGCTCATCGTCACGCTCGTAAATCCAAGAAAACTTCGGATGTACGCGGAACTATTAAATAAGTGATATATCGTAAACGGTAAGTTTTGGTAGATATCTCGGAAACTATGCCTTTTAAGGCGAAAGTCATTGAGAGCATTATTGTAGAAAATAACATTTTGCATCTTTTGTGTTATCTAACTAACGAACCAATTAAACTGATATTTTAAGAGTTATCAGCCGCAATAGAAAAACTGGTTCAGGAAATAAGCAATAAATCGTAAACGGTAAATTCTACAAAAAAATTGTCAGATATTAAAAGATGTAAAATTACATTTCCTACAATAATGATTCTGATATTTTTTTTTTTAAAGTGCATAGTTTTCGAGATATCAGCCAAAACGTCTTTTCAAGATGGCGCTTGAGGCTCCACCTAGATCTGTCAGTATTTTGTAATTTCATGCTCAACAACTGATCCTAGACCTGACAAAAAATATTGGATCGCCAATTTAGTGCTAGTTTCATAGTTTCCGAGATATCGCCAAAATTGTTTTTTCAAGATGGCGCTTGAGGCTCCACCTAGATTTGTCAGCATATTGTGATTTTAAAGCTGACAGAAAATATTGGATCGGCAATTTAGTGCAAGTTTTCGTGATCAAGAATTCGCCTCAGGCGCCATCTTGAAATAACGTTTTAGCTGATATCCCGAAAACTATGCACTTTAGGGCAACAATTATTGAAATCATTATTGTAGAAAATATAACTTTACATCTTTTGTTTTCTACAATTTTTTTCCACAACTAACCGTTTACGACTTATTTAATGAAACGGTTTTTCTTTCGCAGCCGATATCTCTTAAAATATCAGTTTAATTGCTTCCTTGAGTAGAGAACAAAAGATGTAAAATGTTGTTTTCTACAATAATGCTCTCAATGACTTTCGCCTTAAAATGTATAGTTTTCGAGTTATCAGCCAAACCGTTTATTCAAGATGGCGCTTGAGGCTCCACCTAGATCTGACAGTATTTTGTAATTTCATGCTCAACAACTGATCCTAAACCTGACAAAAAATATTGGATCGCCAATTTAGTGCTAGTTTCAAGAATTCGCCTCAAACGCAGTTTTGAAAAAACGATTTTGGCCGATATCTCGGAAACTATACCTTTTAAGGCGAAAGTTATAGAAAGCACGATTATTGTAGAAAACAACATTTTACATCTTTTGTTCTCTATTCAACGAAGCAATTTAATTGATATTTTAAGAGATATCGGCTGCGAAAGAAAACCCGGTCTATTAAATAAGCAATAAATCGTAAACGGTGAGTTCTGGAAAAAATATTGTAGAAAACAAAAGATGTAAAATTATATTTTCCACAATAATGATTTCAATAATTTTTGCACTTAAGTGCATAGTTTTCGAGATATCAGCTAAAACGTTATTTCATGATGGCGCGTGAAGCAAATTCTTGATTACGGAACATTGAACACGGACCTATGAAGGCGAAAGACATGGAGGTCATTTTTGTCATATTGCATCTTTCGTTTCCAGTAAACTCTTTTGTCAAACTTACCATTTATGACATATGAGTTATTTAATAGTTCCGAGTTCACCCGAGAATTTCTTTCATTTACAAGCGTGACGATAAGCTTCATTCACAGCCCATAAAATGTAAATAATATGTGTGTTGTGCGTCAAAATTAGTTATCACTTCAAAACGTAGTATTTGTTATGATTTGCACTATTCAATATTATATATATTTTCCAGTCGTCAGACTGGAAAATATCGAGATGTCGATAGATTTTTAACAGTCTTATCCATCTCTAGCGCAACTCCATTTTTACCTACCCACGACAGAAAATACTTTCTGGTGTGTCACCGCACGTTTGCTGTGGAGACTTTAGGGCCCAAAACGTCGTCAGACGACGTTAACATCCCCAACTGCCTAAAGTTTAGGCTGTTGGGGAACTGAGGCCAAATGTTTGGTAAGCGAGTTGGGGCGTAAACTACGCCACAAATCGGGGGACTCCCGCGCCGCCTCGTACCTGGTGCAAAGGCTGGCCATAGCTATCCAACGAGGCAATGCGGCCGGTATAACGGGCACTTTTGGTGCTGCTCGGGGTGGGTTATTTTAATAGATAAATGACGTATACTTTTTGTATGAATTATAATGTAATTTTCTTTTAATTGTATGATTCTTATATGAATTTATTATTTAAATAATCTCTTCACAACGAAACGTGAAACAATAGAAATAATTGTAATTATCATACTCGTCATCTACCTACTCGAAAACCGCTATTATTTGGATTTAGTACTACCACTGCTACTAACACCAACGGATAGGTAATTCCATTAAGACCATTTTGGAAGAAATATTTTTTTTCAAAAAGACCAAAATCTGATTAATTATGCGTTTATTCTAAAATTTGATCGTCAAACACATCGAACTGTAATTATATCGATGGTAAAACAGCGACAATTCCTGTTGTTTCTCTCTTGCTCTTTCTTGCGATGTGCGATGAGGTAAGATATACTTAAGGTCATTTACTCGGGGTACGGCCTTAAACTATGGACGTCCAGGACGTTCTGCATCAATTGTGCTTGTACGTTGTACCACACCGAAATTCAGTGCACCACTTTTTTATCCACAGATTTCTATCTGTTTTTTTATCATTGAAATTGACGGTGCAGAGTCTCCATAGTATTTTTCTAACTTTTCTTTCGTTTGCGTAATGGTTTTTTTTTCCCAAAAAATAATGCTTACACATAAAATATAGTACAATAATGCACACGAAATCACCACGAAATTCACTTACTGTACTACTTTGTTTGTGATTCACTCTATTATATTTTTTGGTGAAAATAAACAAACCAAAATATAGAACGAGTTCAAACTTTGATAGCTAAGCTTTGTTGCAGGCACGTAGCGGGGAGGATAGTTGGGATTTATCCCCCCCACCCCCGAGAAGTCTGACTGAAAAAAAAAAACGTTTTAAGCCATCTGTTTATTTATTCGCTTGCGTGTACTTTCAATAAGTAGGTAAAATAAAAAAATAGATAGATCTAGATCTGATTATGTAAGCGACGTTACTAGTTGCGCCTAGTAGCGCCATCTAACGAGAGAAACCGAGAACGAAAACAGTAATGAACGACATCTATCGTCGAGTAGAAAAACTAAGAGTAGAAAGATCGTCGCGTTGAGTAGCGAAATATCAAGAAGCTTCCATAACTTTCTGCTACCAAGTAGTAGATGGCGCAATATTCCACAGCGTTCCAGAATACGAAAATGTATTATAAAAATTATACGGCGCGGGCGGGACAGGCGCGGCGTCTTAGATAAGACGGTAGCGGGCAAACAGGTTTTCAACCTTAAGACGGTCATGGGCCTTTCGGGCCTGACCGTCGAAGCCCCGCAAAGCGGGGCTACCCCTCTCAATGTCACCGGTGCCAGGAGTACGGACATGCGTCCCGCTACTGCGCCGAGAGCGCCGCCCCGGCCCGCTGCGTGAAGTGCGCCGGAGGTCACAGTACCTCCGAGTGCAAGCATAAGCGGGACGATCCCTCCCCGCCCTCTTGCGTTCTCTGCGGAACCACGGGACACACCGCGAATTATCGCGGGTGTCCTAAGCTCCTAAGGCTCCCAGAGTCGCGCCCGGACCCCTCAGGTCCCAACCCCGGCGCCCCGCGCCCGCCCCGCAAAAAGCGCGCGAACGCTTCGTTCCCGCGCAACCGCCCGCGTTCACTCCGTGGTCGTTCCCGTGCCTTCCGCGCGGCGGCCCCGCCCCCGCTCCCCTTGTCGCGCCTGCCCCTGCCCCGGCCCCTGTGGCCGCCGAAGCGCAGGCGCCGCCGACCGAGCGTCCCGCTCGTCGCGATCTTAGGCCGCAGGCTCCCGCCAGCGCGCCTTCGTCCCGTCATGAGGAACTACGTTTCCTCATACGTCGATACTTTGACGAGGTTAATCTCGTCATGTCGAAAATAAGAGCCGGTGACTTACTGCAAGCAGTAAGTGACCATAGCGAGTTTTTCGCTAAACTCCGCTCTTTAGCCCTGTCCGCTCCCTCTCTCCCCGCTAGGCCGTAGTGCGCTACGCTCGCTCGATAGTGACCGCTGCGAGGTCCCGGGTTACCGGAACGTTACCGCCGCCGCCGCGGTGGTGGCGGGCACGGGCCGGTCCCCCGGCTCACGGCGGTCTAGAGAAGCCACTTGTGGTATAGGCGCCGGAATTGTTAATAATAAGTCAGCTGACATTAGAACTCTCATAAAGCCTCACCCGCCTTTAATTCGTCTCTCCTTTAATAATCAGTCCGAAGACACTCTCTGAATTATTAGTATTAATAATCAGTCAGATGACATCTAGCTAATTCCCTTATAAAAATCAGTCAGCCGACATAGTCGTTCTAAAACGAAACCATAGAATAGATAATATAGATAGAACGGACACTCCCCAACCCCCGCCAATTTCAAGCTTCCTCACCCCTCAGGCCGTTTCGGATACGTTAGGAGCACTCAACGAAGGGCTGGTATCGAACATCTAATTCCTAACGAAATACCATCATGGTGGGTTGCTGTACTGTTTACGGCTGTCCGTCAAATAAACGGGACAAGAATAAAAGCTTTATTTAATTTCCTAAGGATAAAATAACGTAAGATTAGAAATTTTTTAATAACGTTGCTTTATAATAACGTAGTAATTTTTAATTCAAAATTCGTAACTTACGCACATTCAGATAATATTATTTACGTAGTAATAATTTCTCAAAGCTTACACAGCCAGTTTTGGGCACGGATTGATAACGCCTGGAGGAATAATTATAGTGACAGTATAAAGTTTCCTTCTTGGGTAAGTGTAAAATAATATGCGAATGTGTACCTACTAACAAAAATAGATATCTAGGTACCTATCGATCATCGGTTTCGTTTGATTTTACGCGGCAATACATACACACTTTTAATTAGAATAGTATAATTTGGCACCATTCTATTTATGTAACTCAACATTACAGCAAGTTTATAAACTACTTTACGTCACCAGGTGAAGTCAAGGGGCACAACTATTCAATAAAATAATTCAGTAGCCCTAGCGCTAACGCACACATTCACGCGTGTGTACGAACAACATCTGCGTAGTTGTGTGAAGAGTAGGTAGCTCCACAGCGGAGCTTGTATGGAGTTTTAGTGGAGTGTCCGGGGTGTGACGAAACTAAGCCAGCCGGCAAAGTCTCTGTTTGCATAATTCCCTAATAATAAGTCAGTAGACATAGTAACACGCGTAGTAGTACCGGGTTCGGTTCCCGTCACGACCCGGTGGGTGTAGGCAGTAACTCTGTAAATAGGCACTAAGTGCCGAACCTTGAATTCCTCCCCGGTGACAGCGCGAGCCGAGGCCGTGCCGTCTAGGCGCCCTCGCGTGAGTGCGATAGTCACCGTACCCGCGTCACTGCCCTCCGCGACATGCGGTTCACGGGCGCACTAGGTCCGATAGCGCTCAGCTAGAGTGCTTATGGTCGGTATGTATGTATGAGTTAGATAGCTAGGTAGCTCTTTCTCCTTAGTTCGATTTTTCTTACAGGTTAGACTTCGTAAGTATGATAGGAATGTCAGGTTAGGTTATTTTGGGTCCTGTGCCTCCGGCGCTAACTCAATAGTCAGATAGGCAGTAGGGGCCTCCGGGCCAGCAGCCATAAGTCAGTTAGAAAAAAAAAAGACATTCGCGGTCCTAGCCTTGAATTTAGGAGGGGGTCACCAGTACGCAGTCTCAAATTTCGGGGGGTTCACCAGTAGGAATACAAGTTTTTTTTTAGATTTTTAGTTTAACGTTTATGATTTTGGGGGGGTCATGTCCCCTGTGACCCCCCCCCCTCCCTCGGACCGCGCATGGGGCGGGAGTCCGGGAACCTGCACGTCAGTTTATTTCGAGAGCGATTCAAGTGAGAATCGAGAGCGACAAGCGAGAGAAGAAAAGTGAAATACCTCTGCAATAGTGACAGTATAGTCCCATAGACCAGTTTATTTTGATATTGGTTTCAGTTTCATTGAGAGTAGAGTAAATTCCTTCTGACTTTGTTCACCTGATACTTTGCCCGTGCCGTGAAATAAAGGAAAAAAAACTTCAAACCCACTGTTTTCATTGGATTCGCCAAATCGCCAGTCCGTTACGTACGTGAGATAGTGTTGGACAATTTTGGACCTGCAGACGTCATAATTTGTTGGACCGTTCGCCCTATCCATCAGAGATTACTTAAATAAAGTAAAGTAATGTGTGAAGTGCTTCTTGATTTGTGCTTGTTTGAACGTATATAAATTGCTGCAGCTAAAATGAAGAGAATTGACAACTTTTCCAAGCCAGTGGCAAAAAAAATTGTTACTACTAGCGAAGAAAAAACTACTCCAAGCATGGCTTCTGCTGTTGATAGTAGACAACTAGAAACAACTTCGTCAAAATTTACAGAAAAAAAAGGGGTTTCAGCCGAACCGGCTGGAAGATGTAGAGATGAAGGAGAATGTTCAACTTCAAAAACGTGCAGCTTAGATACAATGATTATAAGTGAAACTTTTCCTGATATCGGCGTGGTTTCTAATGCCATATATAACACACAGTATCCTCCTCTTGTACTCACAGATGAAAAGGAAAAAAAATATTATTACACAGCCGTTTGTCCCAGATGCGTCATTTTCGTTTCCGACTAGTAGCTTTGGAAAGAGGAAACTTAGATTTCGAAGACAATGGATGGAATCATGGGAATGGTTAACATATTCGCCGAGGAGGAATGGTGTGTTCGGCGTTGTCTTTTCATCAGGCACCGCTGGAAAAGGTTCCCACCAAACACTTGGAAGTTTTGTCAGCAAACCATTTGATGATTGGAAAGATGCAACAGAGAGATTTCGCGAACATTCTGCTGCTAAATATCACCAGTTTTCTAAGTTATGCACAGAAAATTTCTTACGCGTAATGGATTCAGCAGCTGTTATAGACGTTGCATCGCAGCTTAATGATCAAATGCTCAAAGAAAAGGAAAGAAATAGAACAGCACTAAACCCTATAATCGTAACTATCATCTTCTGTGGAGAGCAAGAGTTGCCGCTTCGTGGAGACAAAGACAGTGGACCATTGACTTTAGAAAAGCCACTTGGTAAAGATGAAAAATTCAGGGCTCTGCTACGATACCGAGCAAGCTATGATAATATCCTGAAAGATCATATCATTACAACCCCTAAAAATGCAACGCATTTTAGCCCTATTATTCAAAATGAAATAATAGATACTTGCGGAAAGATAATTCAGAAAAAAGTTGTGACACAAATAAATAGTTCAGAGTGTGATTCTTGGCGATGAAACTTTAGATGTGAGTGGAACTGAGCAATTGTCTTTATGTGCGAGATACGTTTATAAAGGTATTTTGAGGGAGGACTTTCTCAGTTTCATTGAAATACACGACCTAAGTGCCGAAATATAAGTGCAGAAATTTTAAAGAAATATCATGAGATTGGTTTGAATCTCGATAAACTAGTAGGTTAGGGGTATGACGGAGTTGCTACCATGGGAGGACACATCAGTGGTGTGCAGACGAGAATCAGAAAAGAATTTCCTAGGGCCACATACGTACATTGCTCGGCACATCGTCTGAACCTAGTTCTTTCAAAAGCTCTTTCAGTTCTCGAGGTGAGAAATTTAATAGGTGTTGTGAAGGAAGTCTGCAATTTACTTCGCAACAATGCAATGGCCGGGAAACAGTTCAAGGAAAATGTGGAAAAGCTCACACCAGAAAGTAAGAAAAAAAGACTGGCATGTGTGACACTAGATTTATAGAACGTTACGACTCTATAAATGTATTTGGTGAGTTACTCGAACCTATTGTCATTACATTAAGAGAACTATCCTACTCAAACAGAACTGTCGCCCAAACTGCCTCTACACTCATAGCTGCGATGGAAAAGAGTAGTTTCTTGATTTCTCTAAAAACCTATGAAAGATTTTTCAGTTTTACTCTCCCACTGTCAGCATATTTGCAGAACCCTACACACGACCTGGCCTCTGCTATGAAATTTTCCGATGACATTATCGGAAAACTAAAAGAGATACCTGGCGATGTTAACCCGGTATTCTCAGAAATATATAACGCATGCTGCAAAATAGCGGAAGATGTCTTGCAAATAGAAATTCAGCGTCCTCGAGTTACTGCCCACCAAACTGCACGAAGCACCCTCCCAGCGATACTGCTGAAGAATACTTCAGAAGAACTATTTTTATACCGTGCTTGGACGATTTGATATCTGGCATAAATGATAGATTTGCGAATCAAAGAGAGCTGCTTTCTTCTTTAGAAATTATTCTTCCGAAAAATGTGGACGAGAGGAGATGATCTTCTTAGCATTCCATATATTCATCGTGCGGGTGCCGGGTCCATCGTGTGGCAGAGAGAGAAAAACTCAAGTAGTTCCCGAGACTTGTGACTCAGGCGTAGGTTTAAGGGGCCCCTTTCTGACGTACATCAACACTCACCTTCACTACTCGTTTTTCTCTCCCTGCCCAGCCAAATCTGATATGAGCCTACCAGTGCAGCTTTAGATACTCGTTCTAGTATAGAACTTACTGCACTTCTGGATAAGCCAAGGTCTTTCAGTAGGTTATAGAGAGATTTTGCTGGTATACCTCTCGCTCCCACTTCTACAGCGTGTAAACTAACTACATAGCCGTTTTTTGTTAATTCGTTTAGGAGGTCGTAATACTTATTTTGTTTCATCGCATGGTCTTTAGGTATATTAGTTTCCCAGTGCACGGTAAGTTCTACAAGGACTATGTGTTTCGTAGCTCTAGAAAAAACGAAAATGTCCGGTCTGGATGACGAAACACCCACATCTTCTGGGATTTTGTAGTGCTTTTCATACGAGTCCATTAAAATAGTCCAATCAGGTGCGGTACCCAGGATTGAGTAAGGCTTGTTCCTGGAGTTTGAAGTTGAGCCTTCTTTTACAAAGTTAATTTGTCTTTTGTTTGTCGTCAATCCCTTTTGGGCTCTAGCTACTGAAAGGCTCATGGCTTCACGTATGATTTCAAGTACTCTGTCATGACGCCGTGAGTAATGACCCCCATTAAGGAGCACCTTGCATCCCACCAATATGTGCCTCGCTGTACATATCGCCTCTCCACAAGTATAGCAACATTTTTCAGAGGCTTTTCCCCACCTTACCAAGTTACTCTGGTCAGAGAGGGTCATTTGGAATGCATTTAGATAAAATTTTAATAAGGCAGGGGACCAGTCATAGATCAAGGTGCGCCACTTTATAGCTAATGGGATACAGAACTCACCTATGGTTAACCACTCAGGTAGGGGTGCATATATTTTTCATTTTTGGCTTTTACCTTACCATCACATCAAGTTCCTTACGAAAATATATACTTATTATAGATTAATATTTACGAAAATATAGACTTAGACCCCATGTGACTTCCGGTTGGACACAGCTACGAGTTGTTTGTTATGTTATTCAGTCCGACAAAATAAATTGAAAAAAGTGTTTAACGAAGATATACAGTACCAGTATTATATCGGAAGAACTATCGATCCTGAAGAGTCATCACAAAGGTAATTGTAACACCAAATATATACGTAAAATTATGTTTTTTACATGAATTCTCTTTTGTTGTTGCAGTATAACGGAATTGTATTTTGGAAATTGTCCTGAAACACTGAGAAAGAACCAATCACGTACTTTAAATACTATATATCCGCTTTGTTTATTTTCCAACCCGCCTTCAAATAAAAATCATGCAACTTTGACATTAGATAATAGATATCAACGTGTGACATATGACAAATAACTGACGTTGAGCGGAACAATCAGCACAGATTAAAAATACTGATGCTTGATGGACTGACGAAAATCATAGTTTGACACCAATAACTTCGGATTTTTTCTTTTTTTTAGTTTTTATTGGTACAGAATATTCCGAAACGCTCCGAATTTTCGTTTTGTTACGCATTGACACCAATGAAAAGGTGAATTAAATAGATATACCATAAATTTAATCGACGTAGAATCATTTCACTGAAATCGAAATTAATTTAATTGCTAATATGAAGACTAGACAGAATAGCTTACGTGAAATGGAACAAAAACTGAAAGAAACTTTGATCGATTTACAAAATTGTAAGAGTTATAATAAAACTCTATTACAAGAAAGAGATGAAGGTGAGGTTGAGATTAAAATAATTTTGGACAAAATGTACGCTTGAAAAACGACATGAGAAATCTCGAAGAGATAAATAATCAATTGCAAGAGGAAAAACAAGGACTACTGGACATAATTAATATAAGCGAAAATAGAAATATTGAATTAGAAGAAGCGCACATAAAAATAAAAGACTTACAAAGCCAACTGTGTCAAGCTAATATGATGTTGAAAAGTTTAGAATTATACAAAATGAAAAGATAGAGAAAATATATTATGCGCTTGTACAACAAATTGCTGGAAGACAATAACAAACCTAAAATGATGGAAACCATCGATCTGACAGTGGAAAATGATAGCTTGACCCTGAAAAATAATGATGTCAACTTAATTAAAGGAAGAAACTCACTTAAAAAATATTTGAGAGTAAAAAGAATGATAATAAAATGCAAGAAGCACTTAAAATATAATCATAGATCTAATGTAGAACTCATCAAAGACAAGCTTAAGTTAAAGGAAGTGATCAGAGATGACAGAATCACCATAATGACTATTCAGCAACGCTATGATGAGAATGCTATAACGATAAATAGATTAGAACAGCAACTCAAAGATTTGAAGAATAAATATAGCATAGCACAAAGAGAAATAGAACAGCTAATAGGTGCGATGAATAGTCTAATAGGTCCGAGTCCATCTAAGCAACGATACTCGATTTCAGCTACAGACTTATTGTCTGACACAACAACGACTCCCACAAATGATTTATCCTTTATGATAGGTCCCGACCACATTACATCATCATCAGTACTGTGTAACAACAAGAAATCTAACTTAAATACAACAACAGAGATGACTACCAATGCTGACGTGATTCAAGAGACTTGTCAACAAACTGAACATGATTTTAGTGAAATAGAAAAAAACATTAAAAATTGGCAAAGTTGAACTTTTTTCTGATGGAATTGGCATAGGTTTTGGAAACATTTTCAACAGTATAAATAATGATAGTTAACCGTTGGAGTAGACGTGTTCTTGAGTGGAGACCACGAATCGGCAAACGTAGTGTAGGACACCCTGAGACTAGATGGAGTGACGATATACGGAAGACAGCAGGCAGTGGATGGAGACGTATAGCTGAGGATAGGGCTGAGTGGCGAGCCATGGGAGAGGCCTATGTCCAGCAGTGGACTAAGATAGGCTGATGATGATGATGATGATGATGATGATGATGAAATAATGATAGTAAATTTTCTAACACATGTATTACAAATGTAAATTTTCAACAACTAATTGCTAAAGTTGTGGACAGCAAATTTAAGCAAAAATCAAATGTTGTAATAATGATGGGTAATTCATTGGGTACTACAAAAAAAGGATCTTATTAATTGTATAGAATCATTGGTAGATTTTCACAGTTCAGGAACGGTTGGAAAAATAGTGTTGTGTACATTTCCGTATTCGACATCATTGAGTGAAAGGCAAAATCGAAAAATATATACTTTAAATGTAATTTTGCACAACCTCATTTCAAACAAAGGAGGAGACTTTGTATTATTCGACATAAATGATTTTATAAACAATTTTGTTATATCTAACGGAAAACAATTTCTAGTCCGTCGTTTAAAAATTAAAGTAGCCAAACTGATTGTTTTCACATTATTAAATGAGCAAACCAGGAAATCTCAAAACCTGACAAATATTGTAATAACTGACAGTCATCTTTTAAACTGACAAACTTGACAACAGGGAGGCATTATTATGTTTCAGCAAAGCGTCGCAATATAATAGGCCCCCCTTGCAACAAAGCAACTACTATTGATAAGGTTCAAGAAACCTCTATTAACATTTTGTACCAGAATATAAATAGACTGTTAGGTAAATTAGAAGAAATAGAATTATTCCTTGAAAGCTCAAAAAATTATGAAGTAATTTGTTTTACTGAGACGTGGCTATCAAAAAATGAATTGAACTTTTGCCTAAACAGTTATACAATTGGTAGTATTTTCTATAGAAAATTCGCGATAGGCGGTGGTTGCATAATTTTGTCAATAATAGTGTAAAATTTAAGTGTCGAAAAGATATAGAAAAAATTACCGTGGAACGACATTGTGAACTAGCATGCATTGAGTTGGATAATCATATTGTTGTATGTGTTTATAAACCGCCTAGTGCTGACATTGAGATCTTCCTTACTACTTTAGAAGAAGCACTAAGTAAAATTTCAAAGAAAAGTAAACAGATAGTGATGTGTGGAGACTTCAACACAGACATACTTTTGGAATCACGTACTAAGAGCAATATACTAATGTTATGCCAATCTTTTAATTTAAAAAGTGTTCACTGAACCAACAAGGGTGGCAGTAACTAAGAAAGGTAGTTCTGCAACCTGTATTGACAATGTCTTTGTCAACTGTGAATATCTGCACACTGAAGTCCTGGATTGTTTGCGTTCAGACCATAGGGGACTGAGCATTTGCCTTCCTGCTTGTATAAAAAGGGCAGAAGACAAGGTGCTTATTAGGCCTATTACGTTATCTCGCATATCAGCTTTAAATAATGTGATAGGTAATCATTTTTCCAAAAGTTTTTTCGATATGACAATCGACAGCCCTAATCAAAACTATGCTGATTTTTTTAAAATGTTAAGTTCACAATTTGATAGTATCTTTCAGACGAAATTAATTAATATTAACGCAAAACCTAAGTTCGCTGAATGGGCTACACCGGGACTATTTAAAAGTCGAAACAATTTGTATAATTTATATAAACTAAAGACATATTGCAATGATGATGCAACAAAAAACTATGTTAATAAATATTCTAAAAATTTCAGAAATTCATGTATACAAGCTAAAACAATATTTATTCGAGATCAAATTAAAAACTCTAATAACATGATAAAAAACACGTGGAAGATTATAAACAAAGAGACTGGGAGATCTAAAAGTCGTGAAAAGATAAACGCACTTCGGGTTGGTGAAGGAGTAACTACAAGAAAATCGGAAATAGTAGATGCTTTCAGGACTTATTTTGCTGATATCCCCTTGGAAACAACTAAGCACTTAACATCGTCCCCCTTACTTGCTGAAGAAATGTTAAAAGAAAACGTTAAGTGTCCTTCATCTACATTTGAATTTCATCAAGTGACTGCTATTACAATACTAAAAACATTCAAAGACATTAAAGTAAAGAGTACGGAGGACTTATGGGGATTATCAGTAAGAGTACTTGATGGAATTATAAATATAGCATTGCTCCTTACTTAGCGGAATTGTTCAACGAGTGCATTAGAGGTGGCACATTCCCTGACATGATGAAATATAGCAAAGTTATACCACTGTTCAAATCTGGAGATAAAAACGAACCTGGCAATTACAGACCCATCTCTGTATTACCCTGCCTTAGTAAAATATTTGAGAAACTTATATGCAATCAACTTCTATCTTACTTTAATGTTAATAACCTATTACATAGCAACCAATTTGGATTCACAAAGGGACGTTCCACTATTGATGCAGGCGTTGAACTAAATAATTATATTTTAAGTGCCTGGGAAGATCATCACGATGTTCTGGGTGTGTTTTGTGACTTGTCTAAAGCTTTCGACTGCGTTCATCATGATACTCTTTTGAAGAAACTACAGTTCTATGGGCTATCGAAGCCAGCTCTAAATTTTATTTCTTCTTATCTTAAAGATCGTGTACAGATAGTTGAAATTGACGGTGTGCAATCAAATGAGTCCCCTTTAAAATGGTGTACCTCAAGGTTCCATCCTTGGACCCTTATTGTTTCTTATATACGTTAATGATCTACCTTTTATGATAAAAACCATAAAAACGTAGAAATAGTTATGTTCGCTGATGATACATCACTTCTTTTTAAGGTTAAAAGAGGAATAAATGATTTCACAGAAGTAAACGCAATTTTGGACATCACATACAAATGGTTCGATGCAAATAATCTAGTTCTAAATCCAAATAAAACTAAATGTATAAAGTTTACGCTATGCAATGTACTGGGCTGTAAACTTGATATTAGACTGAAAGATAAAGTGATCGAACCCGTACAATCTACTCTTTTTCTGGGCATTTCAGTGGATTCAAAGCTGCAGTGGGGTCCTCACATAGAGAGACTAGCTGATAGACTCAGTTCAGCTGCCCATGCAGTTCGTCAAATTAAGAAAATATCTGACGTGGAAACAGCTAGACTTGTTTATTTTGGATACTTTCATAGTATTATGTCCTATGGGATTTTATTATGGGGATCGGCCGCGGATAGAAATTCAATTTTTATATTACAAAAGAGAGCAATCCGTGCTCTGTACAATCTGTCTGCTAGAAAATCATTACGGGAGATGTTTAAAACTATAAATATACTAACAGTCCCGTCGTTATACATTTATGAAAGTATAATGTATGTGAGAAAAACCGTACTCGACTGCAGAAAATGTCTGATTTGAATCCAAAAGCACATCATAAACATAAAATTGTATTTCCTAAATGCAGACTACAGAAAACCATTAACTCTTTCAAATGTAATGGTATTCGCTTCTATAATTTAATACCTGCACAAGTGGAAGGTCTCAATGAAACTAGGTTTAAAACCGAAATAAAAACTACCTAATGAGCAAAGCATATTACACTGTAGATGATTTTGTAAAGGACAGCAATATTTGGAAAAGGAATATGTCAAAATCAGAACTATCGAGTAAAGTGGAATAATACTAAACATTAATGTAAATTTGTTTAAGTACCTACTGTATGTATTCATTGTTTGGATAATTTGTTTTTTTCACCATGACAAAGCCTTTTTACAGCTGCACCTAAATGACAAGGCCCCTTTACAGCTGATTATATTTTATTTGACATTATTCTTTAGTATTATTTTATTACATACACAGATTATTTATGTATAATTTTATTGTAAGTGACGTTACCAAGTGTTCTTTTGAAATAATGGTTCGAATAAATGAATTGAATTGAATTGACTCACTTTGCATTTCTAAATTCATAGCGTGCACTTTGTAACCGTCATTTTCGTCTTGATGTAGAAAGGTTTTTACTAGGGCTTCCAATACCGGGATCCCGGTATAGCCAATACCGGGATCCCGGATTTTTTTTCGAGTTTTTTAATACCGGTATTGAAATGTTCATAACCGGGATCCCGGTATTAGTGATGTTATTTTAATTTTGGTACAAAACATGAAACATTGAGCAGTGGAATTGCACAATGCACTCCTGCACCTGCACCTATAGCTTCAACAACTTCTGAAGATGGCTCAAATTGCAACGAGAGTGAAAATAGTGCAGATGACAATTCAAACGGGGCTTTCGTTGTTAAAACTGCTAATAGTTTCCATAGACAGTGACAGTAGCGACGACATTCTTTCATTGAATTTGAGCATGCCCACTTATGTTGAATTGCCGATTGAAAAGCAACTAGAAGCAGAAATAAAAGCTAAAACTCAAAAGAAGACGTCTAAACAGCAAGATTCTTCTAGCACTGATATTGATTCTATTGTACGCGTTGAAATGGGTATTTATGATAGTACTGGAGGTGGCCGAGTAATGTATCTTGATATGGCTTATAATTATTTGTTAAGCATTCCGCCAACAAGTGTAGAAGCGGAAAGAGGGTTTTCCTCGGTCACATATTTATGCAATCGATTAAGAAATTCGCTCTCTGATAAAAGTCTAGATGCTTTATCTTTACTTAGAACGCAATTTCAGGAAGAAAGAGCCACAGCCCAATGATATCGTGCTTGATAAGAAAAGTAAAATTGTGAATTAAGCTTTTTTTTTAACCATTATATATTTTTTATGTTTATTTTTTTGTAAATGTTAACCAAATTACATAGGTTTACAAATTATATTATTAAGATAAATTAACATAAATTAGATTTTATTAAAAAAACTTTTGTTAGCTAGACATTATGTGTTGATTACGGAGTATGTAAAAGTTTTTATTTTCACTGTTATTGTCTATCTTAAATGTTAAAACCCAAATATCATTGAGATTCTTATTACTGGTCATACTTTTTATAACACGGATTATCGTAAAAAAAAGACTGATCTAACTGAACTTAATATTATTGTTATACAAAAAAAATATTGTTTGTACCACACGTTAATAATACATGATTTGACATTGAAACTTTGTTTATTGATTTACGTTCTAAATACGTACTTCCAAAAAAGAATAAAATTCAAAGTCTGAAAAAATAAGGTTTCTTTGTTTCAATACCGGTATCCCGGAATCCCGGTATTTAGAAAAAAACATCCGGTAGTAATACCGGTATTGAAAAAATCCGGTATTCGAAAACCCTAGTTTTTACCATGTCTCGGTCTTGCCTTTTCTTTCTCGCACCCAACCCAACAGTATTTACTTGTGCACCTGCCATAAATTGTTGATGGAATTGAAGTCTAGATTCCAGGTCTGAAGCAGTTTTGTCTTTTGGGAGAGATGTAATTAATTCGTCTTGCGACTTTCCTAAAACATGCGTTTTTGTAACTCTTAGGTGTTTGTAAAGTTCAGACGTTTTCTTTAGTTTCAGCCCAAAACTATTGTGATCCCCCTAAAAAGAGTAGAGGGATCAGCCGGATGTGCCAATCCGAACCATGACTTCAATATCTTTATGACATTGGCATCTAGCTTTGCCAAGAGAGTTTTACCGATGTCATATACTAGGAAAGGCCAAGTGAGACGTGATGTGAGGTAGTTGTCATATATCCATGCTTTTTTGATATTGCTGATAGGCTGCTGGTCTACCTTATTGAGGTTGTTCATGAAATTTTCAACAACCACCTCTAATGATGGTGTACGTCCTTTGTGGTCTATCTTTCTACCAAGAAATTTGAAAGGCACTGCCTCTGCAATTGTGGCAACTCCTTGGCCACTTATGGAGAGTCCCGGATGGTAAGACGTATATTTGGTATTTCGTCTACCCAGACAAAGACAATGACATTTAGATGGTTTTGTCCTCATTCCCTCCGTCCATGTACAGAACACATCGACTTCGTTCAACAATTCTTGACACTGTTTGGGATTACGTGTAAGTATTACAAGGTCATCCGCAAAGGCCAAGATTGACTCAGTGTACTTATTGTTGATTTTAAACCGGTAGCCCAATTTCTTTTCACGGGATATTAATTTGTCTACTAAAATATTTATAACTATATCAAATGCTATTGGTGATAAGCAGCACCCTTGGAATAGTCCTACATTGTATTCAAGTGGTTTTGTGTATTCCTTGTTTACTGCTATGACGAATTTTAACTGGCAATAATAAGAATTAATTATGTCAATAATTTCAGCAGGAAAGTTATACCATTTTAGGGCAAATATCATAAGTTCATGCTGGACAGAACCAAACGCGTTCTCTAGGTCTATCCAGCAGACTATTATTTGCCTCTCATGTGTTCTGGCATCTTTCAAACTTTCTGCTAGTAATG
This sequence comes from Ectropis grisescens, assembly GCA_017562165.1. Lineage (NCBI taxonomy): Eukaryota > Metazoa > Arthropoda > Insecta > Lepidoptera > Geometridae > Ectropis > Ectropis grisescens. The sequence goes on along the minus strand of CM029778.1, from coordinate 7,460,265 downwards.
TATTGTGTTCCAGGCATCCAGAAATACCAGGCAAGAACCCTTTCTGGTGATTGGGCCTGAAATACCTATTGCTAGTCATAAATGTGGTCATTTTTTGTTTGCAAAATACTGAAAAAGATTTTAGAAATTGTATTGGTTAGGGCTATCGGCACACCCCGGACACTCCACTAAAATTCCATACAAACGCCGCTGTGGAGCTACCTACTCTTCACACAACTACGCAGATGTCGTTCGTACACACGCGTGAATGTGTGCGTTAGAGCTAGGGCTACTGAATTATTTTATTGAATAGTTGTGCCCCTTGAGTTCACCTGGTGACGTAGTCTATAAACTTGCTATAATGTTGAGTTCCATAAAGAGAATGGACCCAAATTAAAAAGGGTGTTTGCACAGATTTCTAAATTGTTTCAGAAATTTGTGGGTGTTTGTATTGCCGCGTAAAATGAAACGAAATCGATTATAGATTAGATCAGGTACCTAGATATCTATTTCTGTTGGTAGGTACACATTCGCATTCTATTTTACACTTACCCATGAAGGAAACTTTATTCTGTCACTATAATTATTCCTCCAGGCATTATCAATCCGTGCTCGGGCACATAAGTTACTGGCTGTGTGAGTTACGAAGTTTGAGTTAAAAATGACTTCGTTATTATAAATAAATAAATATTGGTAGACAATTCACACACAACACCATTTGACCCCAAACTAAGCAAAGCTTGTAATATTATAAAGCAACGTTATTGAAAAGTTTTTAATCTTACGTTATTTTATCATTAGGAAATTAAATAAAGCTTTTAATCTTGTCCCGTTCAGTTGACGGAAAGCCGTAAACAGTACAACAACCCACCATGATGATATTTCGTTAGGAATTAGATGTTCGATACCATCCCTTCGTTGAGTGCTCCTAGCGTATCCGAAACGGCCTGAAGGGTGAGGAAGCTTGAAATTGGCGGGGGGGGGGGGGAGTGTCCGTTCTATCTATATTATCTATTCTATGCTATCGGTCTGGTGTCTTTGGGATGAGTTACTTCCTGCTTTTTAGGGATGAGGACAAAAATTGCTCTTCCGAATGCTACTGGGACTTACTTTCTTGACCAGATCTTAATGAATATATTCAAGATATGTTTACGAACTGATGAACCCTTTTAAGCTATTGCATAGCTTTTATCGCGGGCCTGGGGACCGAATTTTAGTGATCGTGCATCTCTTTCTTATGTTCACAAGAAAGAGGGATGGAAGACCGTAACGCCGTCCTCCCCACTCGGTCATTCGGCTTTGAATCTTATTTGGATTCGCTTTACAGACTAAATGCTCTTAGCAGTGTTGCCAACTTAACGGATTTCCCGTGATATTTTTATGGTAAACAAATGTCACTCTTTAAAATAAAAACAAATCCGAAAAATTGTTAACATCCCTATTGCTTTTGTTGATAAAAATGCATGCAACATGCAATAGCTTTACCGCGGCAGTCCCCGAGTGCCACACTTCTTTTTTTATACACTATGTAAGGAATGCCATCTGGGCCAGGAGCTGATTTAGTAGTTTTCTTTTTAATTTGATAGTTTACTTCCTCTTCACTAGGTGGGGTGACTTGAAAGCCTGTCAGAGGATCATTAGGTCTTTGGATGTTTGGTTCTACGTACGAGCTCCCGCGTTTAGGCATTTCGTATGTGCTTTTAAAGTGATCGTGAATTTGCGCGTTAGTCAAGATAAGCTTTCCATTTTGCTCCCTGAAAATATTTTTGGAGTATTGAAAAGGGTTTTTATCAGTCTACTTCGTGTTTAGCTCTGTTAAAATTATCACGATTTTTAATTTTTTTTTTTTTTTTTTAACTTTTGTAGGTTTACACTTGACCGCCATCTCGCCTGATGTTAAACGACAATGCGGTCTACGATGGAGCGTGTTTACCTAGAAATAACCTATTCACTCTCGATTTGAAGACACAAAGATTGTAATCATCAGGGAAAACCCACTCAGGCAACGTATTCCACAGCCTAGACGTTCTTATCACAAAATTAGAGTCAAATCTCTTCGTTCGTGTTTTTGGAACATCAACCATGAAACGATGTCGCTTTTTCGAGCTACGAGCATTCCGATAAAAACAAGGGCAAGGTGGTATCAGATCATGCAAATCAATCGCACACTCTCCGAAGTGTATCCGATAAAAAACCGATAGCAATTTTTCGGCGATGTTCAAGACTTTGAAGTCTTTTTCGCACAAGAGTATCATTGCCTATGAGCCTTTTGGCACGTCTCTCGATCGATTCCAGTGCCTCCAGCTGATACTTAGCTGATCCATCCCAAAGGTGCGAACAGTACTCCATACAGGAATTAATTACTAATTTGAAGCGATATTCCTTGTATTAATTTAAGGATTGATGTTAGAGCCCTGGACAGTTGGTGACTTAGATGGTTGTCGCCCATGGTTTTAGCTACACGAAGACGTTTTATTAACTCTCTTTTCTTCCTCCGCAATTTCATTTTGAACATATTTTCCTTGCTATTTTGAGCATAACAAGTTGATGGTGGGTAATGTTCCGAGAAGTATGTATATATGGTGTCCTGGAAAGTTTCTACTTGGCTGTTTAGGTCTTGTTTTGGCCCAGGATGTTCTAACAAGATCGCCAAGTTTTCGTCATGAACTTTCCAGGTAGAGTTTTTTAGACTGGGAATGCCAAGACGTGTCCGGATGACAATGGACTCCTGATAGTTTTCACTCGATGGTTCACCTTGGGATATATGTTTATACTCTAGCCATAGTGTTTGTCGAAGTACTGACCGACGGCTGTCGTGCTTCAACACCATCATGTGTCTTTAAATGGTTTTGGTACCAGGCTCGTCTCTTGTAAATTTTCCCGCACACAGGGCATCTCAAATCCGTATTCGCGCCAGGGTCGTCATTACTACGAGTATCACACGGTGGACAGATCTTCCGCCCCGCCTCTCGGACTGTCCCAGAATAAATGAATTAGAAAATATGAAAATTTATTGGGAAGAAAGTGTTGGAGAATCACTAATAAAAGCAGAATACAGTATGTGGTGTGCCAAGTGGAAAAACACAGATAAGAAACCAGTCGAAATTATGAAAATTTTAGACACGTGTGACAAAGTTTTCTTTCCTACCATTAACAGGCTAATACATATTCTGGCCACCCTTCCGGTTTCAACGGCATCTGTGGAGCGGTCATTGATGATGCCTAAAGAGAATAAAATCCTTCCTAAGGAATAGAATGGCGGGCGAGAGGCTTACTGGTCTCGCTCTATTGTCTATTCATTCCGGTTTGGCGCCAGATCCTGATATGGTACTAGACGTAATGGCTGCCAGCGGAAACAGAAAAATACTTGTATAATTATAGTATGGTACAGTGAAAATTATAGTACAGTGATTACAGCGATTTTCACACAGTTCACATGGTTGTTTCAATATTTGTCCGCCCCCCGAACCAAAAGTCTGGATACGTGCCTGCGTTGTTGAATAGTTGTTGACTATCCAGTATGATCCAGTATTTATTTTTTGCTAAATAGGCGGAAAATGCAAAAAGTGACGAACTTGTTGGCCGGTGACACACCAGACAGTATTTTGTGTCGTGGGTAGAGTCTGGCTAACGAAAGTTGATACTGACAAAGCGCGGCAAATTTAAAATATATCAGCATGGCATCCCTAAACTGAAAATCAGGCCAATAATAAACACTGAGTGGGTTTTCCCCGATGGTTACACTCTTGGTGTCTTCAAATCGAGAGTGAATCGGTTGTTTCCTCCATCGTAGATCTCATCAAAAAAAACACAAGCCAGCTAGTACTACGAAACATCAAAAACACGCATTTTCTTGCGTCAGTGATAGGGATACCATACACTGATTCTGATTCTACCAAATCTTTCGGGTAATGGCCAAAAAATAATTTCTTAAAAATAAAATTGCACAAGCTTTTCTCTATTAAATAGCGTAATTGATGAATCTATCCATAAGGCCAATCAGAATCATTATTGTAGGAAATGTAATTTTACATCTTTTAATATCTAACTATTTTTTTGTAGAATTTACCGTTTACGATTTATTGCTTATTTCCTGAACCAGTTTTTCTATTGCGGCTGATAACTCTTAAAATATCAGTTTAATTGGTTCGTTAGTTAGATAACAAAAGATGCAAAATGTTATTTTCTACAATAATGCTCTCAATGACTTTCGCCTTAAAAGGCATAGTTTCCGAGATATCTACCAAAACTTACCGTTCACGATTTATCACTTATTTAATAGTTCCGCGTACATCCGAAGTTTTCTTGCATTTACGAGCGTGACGAGGAGCTTCGTTCATAGCTCACGAGAAATCTGTGTGTGGTGCATCAAAAGATGTTATTACTTCAAAAAGTAGTATGTATAAATCAGATTTATGATTTCCACTATTCAATATCAGTTCTGTAACGACATAAAATTTCGGAAATAATTAAATATTAGCTAAATTATGGTTAAATGACAATATGACGATGATGACGCGAGGAAAATATCGAGATGTCGATAGTTTTTGGAACAGTCTTATCCATCTCTAGCGCAACTCCATTTTTACCTACCCACGATAGAAAATACTGTCTGGTGTGGCACCGCACAATGACTTTCGCCTTAAAAGGTATAGTTTCTGTGTAGGCAGATGAGGTATAGCTACATAGATATGTAGGTTAGGGATTACTAGGGATGGGGACGCGGGCAACGCAAAATCATTTTGTTGGCGATTGATGCTTTATTTGATTGATTGGGTAATTAGTCTCTTTTCTTTCAACTCGTTGAGTGCCTGCGACAAATTTTCCACTTTCTTTTTCAAACGCCGACATGTTGCGTAGAGAGCATTACATCGCAATCGGCGATGTTTAGCGACGTCTTTCAATCGAATAATTTCTTTTTCCAATTTCCGTTCTCTTGGGGTGTCGCCTACATTTGGGAGAAGTGGACATATATCTGGAGGCGCTTCTAAATCGATATGCACGATATACATTGAAGTAGAAGGTACAGTTTCTGTGCCTGAATTAAATGCCTCTCCTGCCGATGACTTATGATCAGAAGGTGTCGATGGACCAAGAAACAGCGATGGGACAGCTGTACTTATTAATTTGCGTTTATTAACAGTTTCTGTGCCTGAATCAGATGACTCTCCTGCCGATGAATTATGATCAGAAGGTGTCGATGGACCAAGAAACAGCGATGGGACAGCTGTACTTATTAATTTGCGTAGTCCTTTTTTTGTTTCATAGAAATTCGCATCAGGAAAGTGTATTGAACAAACTTTATTCCATATGTTTGGCTCAAAATTTGCTTGTTTTAAAGCGATAATCCACTTCTTCATTAAATTTCGGTCTTTTGGAAATCTGAAAAATAAGAAAACAATCGATATTTTTTTTAATATTTCCCCTTTCCGATTTTTTTTTTATATTCCCTTTTTTTAGGAAAAATGTTCAGTGTTTTGAGTAGGTTTGTCCTTAAAATATTTTATACTAAATTTGTGGGACCCTGTTACAAAAAAGATACCTTTCATTGTCATTTTTTTTAATTGAATTTTACTACATTCTATACCTACTAAAATCTTGAAAATTATTTTAACTGTTGTTATTGTTGACGTGATATCGTAACATTACATAATATTATGTACCTACTTTCAGTTTACTCTATAATACTTTCGTATTAAAAAAAATTGGTTGCCTGTAAAGTCGGTATACGGGCGAAAGTTTTGCGTGACAACGACTTTGAGTGGTAAAATAATTTTACGGAAGGGACGCGTGCCTTTCACTTTTTATGTCTGTCTCTCTCGCTCTTAGGCGGGCTAACCATGCCCGAGTGGAAAGGACGCGTGCCTCTCACTCGCTCTCGTTGTGAGCGCATAACGTGAGCGGAGCGTAACGCAGTTTCTTGAAGTGTCACCCGGCAAACCAATTTATAAGACGTTGTAAAAGTACCTATATCGTACAAAACACACTATAAAATTATTTATAAAACACATTATAAAATATTTAACATTTTGAGCATTAGAGTTACAAAAATCTGTTATAATATTATTATGTAGTTTTTCTCGGCAACATTATTTCGACTACAGAGTTGGTACGTCCCATCTCTAAATCACGCGGCGGGGGTGCGCGGTGCACGGGGCGCAGGCAGCAGGCAAGCCAATCCTGCGCGTGCCCTCCCCCTCCTCCCACGTCTCTTTCACCTCTCCAATTCCGGATTAGTTTTCAATAGTTTTTATAAAAATAAGTAAAATAATCGACTTACCGATGAAATGTGATACTGGATTTCAATTTTGTATGTTTTCTAGTATCGTTTTTACAAGGTCGAACTGCACATTTCACCATTTTATTAACAATATTTTAAAAAACTATCGAGTAACGCACTTTCCTAGTAACCAAATACGACTACAGGCGCTCGCGATGGGAACGGTGCATGTTCTCACTGGTGCCTACTGTTCCCTTCCCACTTTGTTGTGCGCGCTCTGTAGTACTTATATATTGTATAATCTTACTCTAAGCTAAGACAACAACAAACAACAACTCGATACTACTTGTAATTGGCATAATATATCATTTCATCCATTTTCTTGGGTACTGAAGCAGTGAAGCTAAATAATAGTTAAATAGCTGAAATAAATATGTACTGAAACTAGAACGATAAATCCAAAGTTATATAGTCCTACGTAACCTTATGGCTTATATATTATAACATGCAGAATAGTTACGAATCTGATAGTGAAGACGAACTTCCTGCAGGATGGGAAGAGAAGAGCACACAAGATGGAAATGTTTTCTACGTAAAGTAAGTACTTTATACAATATCCATCAGTAGGTAGGTATGTACAATGGCCTGAACTCCTCGCTTGTTGTCTAAAGTATTGGAATAAATTCGCCTCGCTGCTGCAATGTGCAGGTAGGTACATATCTGACCAGAGCACTTAGCAGGGTCTTAGGTCATAGCTAAAGGAGGTATTGAGGAGCTGTCTTTACTATATATACAGGGTATTCACATTAGCCCGTCCGTAGACGTATTCTTAATCAAGTATAATAATAACCAGGTTACATTTTGTACCTACCTAACAAATTTTACTGTTTTATTGTTTCTGTTCATTAAAGCAATATTGTAATAGTAAGGAGTGTATCTATTTGTATAAAACAGTTTCCTGCTCCTTAAGCTCTGCTGCTACTTTCGAAAATGTAGCAGCACTTGCTCTTATACACCAAAGTAACAATTTTAGAAATATAATATTGCAACATTGTGCAGATTTACAAGTTGAGTCTTTGCATTTTAATTAAATGGCCTGAAAATCTAATAACTGCTTATTGTGGATTATAGCTAAGTAATACAGTATAAATTCAACTATAACCATAGAATACTGTTTCAAAGCAGACCTTAAAATTGACTCAACAAATTCCACCATTGTAACCAGTCATTTAGGTCCAATTTTGAACACCTTTTTGTATGGTAATTCTCTTGGTTTTTTATTACAATTTACCTGATTCATTGTAACTATTTATTTCCAGTTCCCACTTAAATAAGACTCAATGGACACATCCAACAACAGGAAAGAAAAAAGTTATTCCTAAAGAATTGCCTTTTGGTTGGAGCAAGACAGTCGATGAAGATGGCAAAACTTTGTACATCCATAAAGAAACTGGTAGCAAAACTCACATAGATCCGAGATTAGCATTTGCTAAGGAGGAAAAAAGGCATGTGAATGATTTTAGACAAAGATTTGATGCTTCATCTACGGCTTTTCAGGTATGGTATTTTTTATGTATTGAATTACAAATGGAATGAGTGTCTTTTTGAACTTATCCCACTTAAAATATAAATATCAATGTTTGGATGTTTGTTGCATTGCATTGGATGCATAGGGTTTTGCTACTTCAGCCACCTTAGAAACAAAGGTCCAAGCTCTGTGTCAGAATTTACATTTATGTATGAGACAATTTTAATCCAGAAAAAAACGATTAAGTAGGAATAAGAGCTGGAGGCATAGTTATACACAATCTCCATTTATTTATACATACTTAACTACGGTGTTTGCTGATTTTATTACATTACATTACACACACAACACACAATTTGTTTTGTTGAATTAATAGACCTAAAACATAAAATTGTCTTTAGATTCTTCATGGAGTCGATTTATCAGGAAAGTATGCTGTGATAACTGGCTCCAATGCTGGCATTGGCTATGAAACTGCCAAGTCTCTGGCGAGACATGGCTGTACCGTCATATTTGCTAACAGAAATATGGAGGCTTCTCAGAAAGCCATTGATGACATTGTAAAGGACACAAATTGTGCTGAAGAAAATTTAAAGGCAGTTCAACTTGATTTGGCTTCACTGGACAGCGTGAAAAAATGTGCCTTAGAAATCAGAAATACTTATCAGTAAGTTTTTTAACACATAATAATACAAACAAATTTGAGGTATACTTTTACTAGCTGTGCCTGCGGTTTCACGCGCGTTTTTAAGGTTTTTTTGTTTAGTTCGCGGTATTCTTTTGGCCTCTATGTTGGCACTAAACTCAAACTAAAGATAAATAAATAAAAATCGGCACTTGTTGGGAATACCGATTGAAGTGAACACTTATAATTTTATAATGAAACAGCGCTAATGTTGCTCAATTCAATTTGTAAAATATGTTACCTGAATAGTTACAAATGTACTGCTATTACTGCATGTTGAAGCAAAACTCAACAAATTTCACTCATCCAAAAGGAGTCTCATGTGCACTCCATGGTAAGGTACTTACCTAAAGATAAAGATTTGTAGTGGTAGGACTCTTGGCAGAGTCCGCCTGGAGAGCTACCATACCTTTGCCAGTTATTCTACCGCCAAGCAGTAATGTGAAAGCATTACTGTACTCCGGTTCGAAGGGCAATGTTTCCAGTGAAAATACAGGGCCTAGAGATATAACATCTTAGATATCTGGGTGATGTGCGCAGCGTAGTGCTAGGTAATGATTTGGACTCTTCATGTTCCAATAGCTGCATATTACTGCTGTTATGTGCCAGGCATGTTGCTTACCATCAGGCACGTGGCAGGATCGTCTCATCACTCTTTATAAAAAAAAATAGCCTTTATGTCTAGAGTGTTAACAATATTTATGTGTATTTGCATATTTATTCTAATTTTATAATTTATTCTCCAGTTTGTCTTTTGACATAGGCCTCCCATTCCTCTCTGTTACACGCCTTTTTTGTCCATGTGGTAGTGACGTACCTACCTATAGACTACTTATTATTTTAATATAGAATACTGGGGACCCGGTTTGGCACGGGTGTGATGCTGATGTTAAATATAAGTACATACTAATAAAAATGGTTATTGTGGGTTATTCCTAAGAGATAGACATATGAGTACTATTGCAGACTTTTTGAAGGGTTATTGCTGTACATTATTTTGATCTAGCTCATAGGGTTCAACCAGCATTTGCAGCGTAAATGCAAAAAAAGTATTTATTTATGACATTACATTAGAAACCTTTAAAACTATCCATGTTTCTCTGCTAGTTTATGCACGTATTATACATAGTACCTGGGTGACCGAGCTTGGCTCGGTTACTTCTATATGTACTTACAGATTTTCTCAAAAAAAAGAAACTTGAAAAAAGATAGGCGGCCGGCTGGATTCGAACCCGGATCTACCATATTATGACTGCCCAACTTCCTGACTGCTAATTTACTGTCGCGCGGTGTCGCGAAATTTACCGTCGCATTCGAATGTTTATGTAACAGTTTTTCATTGTCTAAAAACGCGCATAAAACAGCGTTTTTTTTTAAATGAAACCTGTCTAGATCGATTTATCGTCCCCGAAACCCTCTGTATACATAATTTCATGAAAATCGTTCGATCCGTTTCCGAGATTCAGATTCTATACAGTGTGTTTCCTGATGGATTACCTATATTTGAGGGGGGCATTTTTAGCTATTTTTATCAATAAAACCACCCGATTACCCTGACCTACCCCACCCCCCTCAAAATTGCGGCCATTTTTATTTTTTAATTACACCAACGTTACTGATGTATGAAAATGACAATAACGAAATACCTGACCGGCCTAGGCCAATAAAATTGATGTCATTTAAAAGAGCGATGATCAGCCTAACGTTAATTACAGAGATCATGTCGATTTTCATAACATTACTTACTACAAAATAATCCAAATCCAAAAATTGGCGAAAAAAACATGCATATTTTTGCATTGTCCAACTTACTGTAAAAACAAGCCTGTCAAGTTCAAAGTTTTTAATGGTTTACTAGCAGCTGTGGATATACTCTTTCATACGACATCAAAAGGGTAACCTTGAGTCACTTACTTTACGTACTATTATTTTTTGAAATGACCCTTTCGAAATCCTTCCTAATTCTAAGAATGCCGGACCCCACATTCCTAGAGCGAGCAGGAAGGATAGAGATAAGAGATTTGTAATAGAATGAGACAACAGCTGTCGAAAGGTCTCAATACAAAATTCAGGTACTTTTTAGTTGTCCTTTGTTACCCATTGAAATAAACACACCTTTTTTCGTTAGATATTTTGTGGTAGAGACAAAGGAAGTACAGCAGCTGCCGTAAGAGAGTCGACGAAGATAGGTACCCTAATCGACGAACACCTAGTGCTCGGACTTTCGCATTTACCTTTATGAGATTAGCTGAAAACGGTATCCGAAGACCTGTCAACGAACGTTCTCGCGCAAGGTTATTGCTCAAAATGAAGAAGCGGTACTGAATCTCATCACTAGAGATCCCAGACTCAGTGTGAGAAGGATTGCCACGAGATTACGGCCTCGACTTCTTCAGTATGGAGAATACTCAAGAGAGAAGGTCTCCACCCATATCATTTTCAAAAATTATTAAGCCTGACTATGCAGCTACAGCAACATTTTGCTCATGGCTTCAACTGCAACAACGGCTGGACAATATTTAAAAAAAAAATCTTTGGACTGATGAGGCCACATTCAGAAGGGCTTGTTTCGTCAACCACAGAAATAACCATTCATGGCAGCTGGAAAATCCACACGTTGTGCGATCAAGCACATTCCAACATAAATTTAGCGTCAATCTTTGGGCCGGAATGATAGACGGGTACTTAATAGACCCAGTGGAATTGCCACGATCATTAAACGGACCACGGTTTTTGGAGTTCCTACAAACAGAGTTTGCTGATTTGCTGATGGAGTTGCCGCTGATGTATCGCCGCAATATGTGGTTGCAGCTAGACGGAGCTCCTGCCCACTTTGCACGCTCTGTAAGAGCGCATAGAGTAGACGAGAACTATTCTCCATGGATCGGACGAAGTGGCAAGTGGTTCGCCGTTCTACTCAGCAAATAGCTATAAGAGCTACTGCTTGCCTCCTAAACAATGGAGGCCATTTTTAACAACTTTTCTAAATGATTTTCTATGTAGTTGTTTGTAAATTGTGCAAATTAAATTATTAGAGAAAAAAAACTGGTTTTATTTCAGTTCTGGCGGTTGTAAAGGTAACATTTTTTTATCGATATCATATCGATTATCGATATCGATAACATTTTGAATCGATACTAACCAAACATAGCCAAGAACATCCGCACGGATAGTAACCTTCAAATAAAAAAACTTTCGACTTTTATTTTATTACACTACTACCTCAATATGGGTATCAAATGAAAGGATTTGACTAGTAAAATGCTTTGCACTTTGACAAATTTAAATCCAAGATGGCCACTACCATAAAATTTCGAAATACGTTTCGTTTTTCACAACTCCCTAAAAAACCGCATCGAAATCGGCCCATCCGTTTGAGCTCTACGGTGCCACAGACAGACAGACATCGACGTCAAACTTATAACACCCCTTTTTTTGATCGGGGGTTAATTAAAAAACCCGAATCAAAATTTGTTTGATAGTTTTAAATATCTACTATACGGACGGACGGAAAGACGCGGGAAGTAGGTAACTTTGTTTTATACTATGTAGTAATTAGTCACGCGTCACTCCTACGTAATCAGTTTTAGTCAAATTTGTACAATGTATGCACAGTTTGAGCCAACTTGAAAGAAAATATAGTTTTTATTTCAATTAATTAATAATTACATATTATTTAAATAGTCTTTATGTTTCGTTTCCAGGCACCTAGACATGCTGATCTTAAACGCTGGAGTATTTGGTCTTCCATACTCGGAAACAGAAGACCAGCTTGAGACAGTGTTTCAAGTTAACCACCTTAGTCACATGTATTTGGCCTTATTACTGGAGCCAGTCTTGAAGAAAGGTTCCAGAGTAGTGTTCGTTTCGTCGGAGTCTCACAGGTACAATGGGCACATGAAATAATAGTACATTATGGTACAAGTGTGAAATGTTAGTAATTATATATACTCATTAGGTACATATATATAATATATATACCTCTGCGGCACCATTGAGACCCGAGCCGGGGTAAGGTTCTTAAGAGAGGACGGTAATCATCAATACACACGTGTACACTCCGCGAGGCATAAGCTGAGCTTTGCATTTGTGTGAGTGTACATGGATAGTGTAGGTGTGACAACCGGCCTTAGGCGCGGCGCCATTCTGTCTTGCCGCGCTCCTGCCTGATTGGTGATCACTCACACTAATGCAAAGCTCAGCTTATACCTCGCGGAGTGTGTCATGCCACGTTTTTCAACAAAATAATAATAATAAAATGATGTATAAGTACGCACTTCTGTCAGTTTTCGAGAATGACCGTGCATGCCTGATATCGTGCTGGTAGACCGGTCTCAGCGCCGGGCTGTGATCATCGATATCACTACCACGTGACGAGAACCTCGCGAAATCCGAGAAGGCCAACCTTAGCAACATAACTAAGAACATCCGCACAGTTATTAACCATCAAATAAAAATAACCGCATCGAAATCGGCCCAGCCGTTTGAGCTCTACGGTGCCACAGACAGACACACACGCGGACAGACAGAGGGAAGTACCACACCTTTTCCAGTTATTCTACCGCCAAACAGTAATATGCAAACATTACTGTGTTCCGGTTTGAAATGCAATGTTTACAGTAAAATTAGAGCATAGAGATAAAGCATCTTATTATGTCGGGGTGACGAACACAGTGCAGCGTTAGGTAATGATTTAGACTCTTCATGTTCCAATAGCTGTGTGTCGCTATGTTGTTATGGGTAGGCATGCTGCTTACCATCAGGCACACGTCCTGCTCGTTTACTCACTCTATAGCTTTATAGTCTATGGTATAAAACTGACACTACCTGCGCTTACCTACAAAATGGCTTATTCCCCCCCACTATTGCTATGTTTTTTGGTTTGGAACTAAATGAAGTACAGAATTATAGCAATTCATTAATAGCAACAATTTGTTTGTTCGGCACCTCCCATGGTCAAGCACAGGCACAGGAGCGGGATCCTTTATATTGTAAATTAATTTAGTAAAAATGTATGTTCCACTAACCACATTTTAGAACTTCAAAACTTCAAACAATAAAAAAAATGTATTAAATATTTCTAATGATCTTGCAAAATCAAATTCACTAAAACTCATTATAGAATTAAACTCAATACAAAAAATTGTACTCGGATTACATTAAAATATTATTTTACCTATTTCTTTCAGATTTGCAAGTCTCAAGAACACTTTTGTGAAGCAAAACCTCGCAATGGCCAAAGACGAATATTATTCTATGATGGCTTACAACAACTCGAAATTGTACAATGTCGTAACGGCAAAGGTAATGTATAAATTTACATATCTATACTAATATTATAAAGCTGAAGAGTTTGTTTGTTTGTTTGAAATCTAGGATCTCGGGAAGTACTGGTCCGAATTGAACGATTATTTTTCTATTGGATAGTCCATTTATCGAGGAAGGTAGGTAGGCTATAGAACATAACGCTACTATCAATAGAAGCAGAGCATGAATCAAGAATATAACAAAAACGGGAAAAATATTCCTTTTTGAGAGTTTTCGTACGTTTCGTGCTTTGACATGACACTTCTAAATCAGCTCCTGGCCCCGATGGCATTCCTTACATAGTGTATAAAAAGTGTCCATCAGTTCGTAATATCTTGAATATATTCATTAAGATCTGGTCAAGAAAGCAAGTCTATCATTCGGAAGAGCAATTTTTGTCCTCATCCCTAAAAAGCAGGAAGTAACTCATCCCAAAGACACCAGACCGATAGCCCTAACCAATACAATTTCTAAAATCTTTTTCAGTATATTGCAAACAAAAATGACCACATTTATGACTAGCAATAGGTATTTCAGGCCCAATCACCAGAAAGGGTTCTTGCCTGGTATTTCTGGATGCCTGGAACACAATACATTACTAGCAGAAAGTTTGAAAGATGCCAGAACACATAAGAGGCAAATAATAGTCTGCTGGATAGACCTAGAGAACGCGTTTGGTTCTGTCCAGCATGAACTTATGATATTTGCCCTAAAATGGTATAACTTTCCTGCTGAAATTATTGACATAATTAATTCTTATTATTGTCACTTAAAATTCGTCATAGCAGTAAACAAGGAATACACAAAACCACTTGAATACAATGTAGGACTATTCCAAGGGTGCTGCTTATCACCAATAGCATTTAATATAGTTATAAATATTTTAGTAGACAAATTAATATCCCGTGAAAAGAAATGGGGCTACCGGTTTAAAATCAACAATAAGTACACTGAGTCAATCTTGGCCTTTGCGGACGACCTTGCAATACTTACACGCAATCCCAAACAGTGTCAGGAATTGTTGAACGAAGTCGATGAGTTCTGTACATGGACGGAGGGGAATGAGGACAAAACCAAATAAATGTCATTGTCTTTGTCTGGGTAGACGAAATACCAAATATACTTCTTACGATCCGGGACTCTCCATAAGTGGCCAAGGAGTTGCCACAATTGCAGAGGCAGTGCCTTTCAAATTTCTTGGTAGAAAGATAGATCACAAAGGACGTACACCGTCATTAGAGGTGGTTGTTGAAAATTTCATGAACAACCTCAATAAGGTAGACCAGCAGCCTATCAGCAATATTAAAAAAAGCATGGATATATGACAACTACCTCACATCACGTCTCACGGCCTTTCCTAGTATATGACATCGGTAAAACTCTCCTGGCAAAGCTAGATGCCAATGTCAATGATTGATTAAACTTGTTGCCTGGAAGAGATCGCTCTCAGTAATAAGGCCGCCACTTGTGGCACTAGGTTATAAGAGTAATATTTCAATTTGTTTGTGTCACAACAAAGAGTTTTCTATCTATTTCTATCTATCCAAACTGTGTATGTGTGCGCAACGCCGCTAACTTAAAACGGTGATGAAAAATATCGTGGGGAAACCGACATGTATGTAGAATCTTTCGAAGTCCTGTTTCATCCACCAACCCGCACTAGGCCAGAATCTTTCAATTCGACCAGTACTTTCCGAGATCCTAGCGTTCAAACAAATAAACAAACTCTTCAGCTTTATAATATTAGTTTAGATAGATATTTGGGTGACGAGCGCAGTGCAGTGCTTGGTAATGATTTGGACTCATCGTGTTCCAATAGCTGCGTGTCACTGTACTGTTATGTGGCAGGCATGTTGCTTACCATCAGGCACATGTCCTGATCATCTCGTCACTCTACATTTAAAAAAAAAGGGAGGTTGATTAAAGGATAGGCCTATGTCCAACAGTGGACTAGGGTAGCTTGATGATGCTGCCACTTCATTTGATTTATTGTTCTTTGTTCTAGATGTTAAGTGAAGAATGGAAAGCGAAAGGCATCTGTGTGAACTCTCTACACCCAGGAAACATGGTATACACAAACCTGAGTAAATCGTGGTGGCTGTTCCGACTAGCCTTCTTCTTTGTGCGGCCCTTCACGAAATCTATGGTAAGTTTTTTAGAGCTCTTTATGAAAGCAGAAACAGTACAAGATTTAGTGTTGCGTTTGCGTGAATTCATCCTACTAATATTATGCTCGGTTTGCATTATTCCAGTCCAGCGAACGAATCCAGCGCTGGTTTACTCACTGGAAAAATGTTAACCGGCACTGGAAAGTAATGTATCCAGTTAGCATTCTAGTCTGCCGGTTTACATTTTTCCAGTAAGCAATCCAGCGCTGGATTCGATCGCTGGACTGGAATAATGTAAACCGGGCATAAAGCATAAAAAGCCCATCAAATATTCCCACTGCTGCCTTGACTCTCTCACAAGGAGAGAGTCAAGGCCATAATCCACCACGCTGGCCCAGTCTGTGTTCGTGAATGACACATGACTTCAATGATTCTGGGTACATGTCGGTTTCCTCACGATGTTTTCCTTCGCCGTTTTAAGTTAGCGGCATTTCGCACGTGACTTCGAAAAGACTGGTGCGCGTGGTTTTGAACCCGGGGTCTCCGGATCGGCTGTCGCCGTTCTCCCGACTAGACCAGTCGTAATTTCACTAATATTAAAAATAACTAAATAAATATTACGAGTAGGTATAAATGTCAAGTTTTGTTTGTTGCTCAACCATGTCGTAACGTCTGAGCAGTTCAGATTGAAATTTTGGAGCACAGTTAAATTATGCTCTGAAAGAACACATAAGCTACTTTTTATCTCGGGAAAATAATGGGAACGATACCTAAGTGGGTAATACCGCGAGGTACTGCTTTAATTAATCAAATTTAAAGTAACGAGACGATCAGGACACGTGCCTGATGGTAAGCAACATGCCTGCCACATAACAGCACAGTGCAACACAGCTATTGGAACATGATGAGTCCAAATCATTAACTAGTACTGCACTGTGCTCGTTACCCAGAGATCTAAGATGTTATATCATTAAGCCCTGTAATATCACTGGAAGCATTGCCCTTCAAACCGGAACACAGTATTGTTTGCACATTACTGTTTGGCGGGAGAAAAACTGGCAAAGGTGTGGTACTTCCCCCTTGCGGACTCTGCCAAGAGTCCTACCACTACTAAAATTAACTTAAGATCTTATTGTGCCTACCCATTTTTAACCCCCGACCAAAACAAGGGGTGTTATAAGTTTGACGTCGATGTCTGTCTGTCTGTCTGTCTGTCTGTCTATCTGTCTATCTGTCTGTCTGTGGCACCATAGAGCTCAAACGGATGGGTCGATTTCGATGCGGTTTTTTTATTTGAAGGTTAATACCCGTGCGGATGTTCTTAGCTATGTTTGGTTAATATCGATTCATGGCCGCCTCCACAAAATGGCGGACAAGATATTTCTTCACAACCTACCTCAATATGGGTATCAAATGAAAGCTAGTAAAATACTATACACTATAACAAATTTCAAATCCAAGATGGCCACCACCACAAAATGGCGAATTGTATTACTTTTTTTACTACTACCTCAATATGGGTATCAAATGAAAGGGCTTGACTAGTAGAACGTTCTACAGATAATCCGAGATCCGAGGTAGTCGGGGGGTTAATCAAAATTTTTAATTTTGTTCTTGTCGCAAATAAAGTAATTTATTTCTGTTATAATTTCCAGCAACAAGCCGCGGCTACGTCGGTGTACGTAGCGACGGCCGAGGACCTTGTCGGCGTCACCGGGCTGTACTTCAACAACTGCTTCTACTGCGAAGAGTCCGCACTAGCCCGGGACCGGGACATCGCCACCTCTGTCTTCGAGATGTCGCTTAAAATGATCCACGAAAGAATGGGCTCCGAACATATTGAACGATATGTTGCCAAATTTAATTCTACTTAACACGAATATTGTGAGACTTTCGCGGTTGTTCATATACATATTAAATCGACTTAAGTAACTTCAAAATTTTAGGTTAACCAATAACCTTCTCATAAACGAGTCAAAGTCAAAGTACTTTATTCATAAATGTACAATTTACACGTCAATTAATAAAAAATAAAAACAAAAGAAAGAGCATACAAATTGTATACATTTTCAAAGTTTGAAACTACTACTTTACTGTATTACAATAAGTCTGCGCTTGTAAGGGACCCGAGATATCACCACTTCTATCTAACTACCCGAACATATTGCATGGGCTCCGAACATATTGATCGAAGTGTTGCAAAACTAAATATTTGGCACGGATATTGCGAGAATTTTGTTTGAAATGTATGTCAATTTAAATTGACTTTAAGAAGCTTCTGAAATGTTTCAATAGCCGCTTCTGTGATAAACGAGTCTTTTTTTCTAACTAAATGAAACTTTGACGCCACCTATGGTGTAATTGCGAACTATCTTTAACAGCTATATTTGCACTCTGAAAACGCCTAGTTATTAAACATCATGATTGATATACCGTGTTAATTCTTTAAATAATATAAAAATACAACAATTTGCAATTAATTTAGCTTAGCAGAAGAATACCTAAGCCTAAAGGCATGCTCGATACTCATTATTGTTGCTGCAATAATCAATGTGGTTGTAACAATCTGTCCAAATATAAATACATATAGCTAACTATGAAAAAAACTAAGCTATGGGGAAATCAAGGATGTTAAAGAAGGACATGGGTAGTTTTAAGGTAAATTAAGAGGTTTTGTAATAATATAATTTGTTGACAAAATATTACATGTTTGTTATTGTCGGGCTTAAGTTATATTCCTCATTATTTTTGAAATGTAAAGTGACATTCACTACATCCGCGCGACTTAAAGGCTGAATTCAGAATCACGTTTAAAGCAAGCAATCCTTTCTTCTGAATTTAGTATCCTAGCTTACTACTAATGCTATTACACTTCACTGAATTCAGTAGAGGCTAAATTCGGTCGAGTAAATTTAGGAAAGTATAATAAGCCTTTTAGTTAGATTAGGGTGGTAGCTTGGAACTCTAGCGCCGCCCGGCACCCCATCTAAGGATAGGCCCTGCTGAGGCGGTGACGCATCGCTGGTTTCCGACTTGTCTCTGGAGCCTGATGCAGGGCTCCATACTCCAATGCGGGCCCGTAAGCACACCCCGGACACTCCACTAAAATTCCATACAAACGCCGTTGTGGAGCTACCTACTCTTCACACAACTACGCAGATGTCGTTCGTACACACGCGTGAATGTGTGCGTTAGCGCTAGGGCTACTTAATTGTTTTATTGTATAGTTGTGCCCCTTGAGTTCACCTGATTACGTAGTCTATAAACTTGCTATAATGTTGAGTTACATAAATAGAATGGAGCCAAATTATACTATTCTAATTAAATAAGGGTGTTTGCACAGGTTTCTAAATTGTTTCAGAAATCTGTGGGTGTTTGTATTGCCGCGTAAAATGAAACGAAACCGATGATAGATTAGATCAGGTACCTAGATATCTATTTCTGTTAGTAGGTACACATTCGCATTTTATTTTACACTTACCCATGAAGGAAACTTTATTCTGTCACTATAATTATTCCTCCAGGCATTATCAATCCGTGCTTGGGCACATAAGTTACTGTCTGTGTGAGTTATGAACTTTGAGTTAAAAATGACTTCGTTATTATAAATAAATAAATATTGGTAGACAATTCACACACAACACCATCTGACCCCAAACTAAGCAAAGCTTGTAATATTATAAAGCAACGTTATTGAAAAAATTCTAATCTTACGTTATTTTATCATTAGGAAATTATATAAAGCTTTTAATATTGTCCCGTTTAGTTGACGGACAGCCGTAAACAGTACAACAACCCACCATGATGATATTTCGTTAGGAATTAGATGTTCGATACCAGCCCTTCGTTGAGTGCTCCTAACGTATCCGAAACGGCCTGAGGGGTGAGGAAGCTTGAAATTGGCGAAATTGGTGGGGAGTGTCCGTTCTATCTATATTATCTATTCTATGCCGTAAGAGCGCCGACGGTGTCAAGTCGGTGGTCGAGTGTAATAGCGGTCTAGCCAATCGGACTCCAAGCCATGCTAGAGAACCTGTGGGGGTTTTAGTTGATACGGGCAACATGAAGCGGTGTCGAGTCCGACATGCGACGGCGGGTAAAAGCATTTAACGCAATACAAAATAATGTATACCTATTAAAAATACGTAACTATTATAAAGACTACATACTAAATAATTTTAATAATTAAAAGTAAAAACTTTGATTTATAAAATGCAATTTAATACCTAGACCTTAGTAAGCACAGCAATAGGAAAATAACATGCGGATGAATGACTAGTATCCATGGCCAAGAATAAATTAAAAATAATATTTTACGCTGGTTTTTTTTATTAAAATGTGCACTCCACGGACTCCGGGGACCGCGACCTTTGTCATTTTTCATCTTTTTTACGTATTTCTTGGATTAGGAGAAAAATAGGAAATTACGAGTAGGGAATATTACAATTTTTTTGTAAAAAGGCGGGAAAACATGGTCTCTTGCCTGACTGGCTTGAAGTCTACAGACCGCACGCGACTGCCATACTAACACCTGTACGTATAACACGCATACGCTGTAGGTACGTATAACGTATATCACGCGTCGCGTTGCTCCTTATAGTTATAGTATGAAAGTCTGGGTGTAACTGCGGCGTTGCTTGCGACTTAATGTTACCGTTCTCTAAATTGTGTGTGCAAAAAATGTGTAGGTGTAACAGTTAAATATTGGATTTATTTTGCATATTTTGTTTGAAAAAAAAGAATTTGGTTAGCGTTTACGGGGTGTGAGGTTCAGTAACCACGAGGTGGACATACGACATGGCCCTGGATTCGTTTTATCGGATCAATTAAAACTGTAGCGTACCTAGGTAGTTCCTAAAATCATAGGTAAAAGTATACGTAAACTTGTAAACTCTTTGATGCATGGTATGTAGGTACTTAACATAAAACCTCTGTAGTATCCTTGGCACGTCAAATGACCGAAAAAAAAATGTCGTATAATATAAATTACTTATTTTGCATTGATTATTATTCTGTGTCTGTGTCACTATCCGTTCAAAAAAGTGTTGTCAATTGGTGGTCAATTGTCAATAACGAAACGTATGGTACTAACTTGCCATAATAATTTACATTCTCTTTGCTCTTTATTACTTACCTATTACCACAAAATCAATGAATTCGCCTTATTTGAAATAGGGCATTTGTAGGGCACAAAATATGAAGGAACTGAATCAGAAGTTCTGCTAGAATCTAGAATGGACGGAAATAAATGTACAACAGATGGCGGCTGCAAACGACAACGTCAAAAGAAAAAACGCAGTAACGAAATACCATACAAATGCGAGTTTTGCGAAAATAAATTGTTTCAAAGCCACAGCGCGTTAAAACAGCACACCAGAACTCATACTGGCTACAAACCCCATAAATGTGGACAATGTGACGCAAAATTTGCTTTATCGAGCAATTTGTACCGGCATTTGAACAAACACAAAGGAATAAAACCATATGTTTGTGATCTATGCTCTGCTAAATTATCCACTAAAGTTGCACTAAAATTGCATTTACGAACACACACGGG
This sequence comes from Ectropis grisescens, assembly GCA_017562165.1. Lineage (NCBI taxonomy): Eukaryota > Metazoa > Arthropoda > Insecta > Lepidoptera > Geometridae > Ectropis > Ectropis grisescens. The sequence goes on along the minus strand of CM029778.1, from coordinate 7,438,881 downwards.
CTTCAAACCGTACGAATGTACAGTTTGCGACTACAAATCGTCTCAAGAACATAAAGTAAAGCGACATAATTTGGTACATACGGGTGAGAAATCGTATGAGTGCAATTTATGTGACTCGAAATTCGCTCAACTCGGATATTTAAAGAACCATCAAAGAGTACACATGAGCGAAAAACCATTTGCCTGTAAATTGTGTCAATACAGATCAAACTTCGCGAGTAACTTAACGAGACATAATAAAAATCACCACACTGATGACAAACCATATAAATGTGATCAATGCGATTTTAAATCAGCAATTTTACACGTTCTAAACAGCCACCGCACACAAAAACATGGCGAAAAAAGATATGAATGCACGTTTTGCGATTACAAATCTTCTCTATCTAGTAATTTAAAACGGCATTTAAAGATCCATGCTGGAGAGAAAGCGTACAAATGTGAAATTTGCGATTACAGATCTGTTGACGGAAGCTATTTAGAAGTGCATCGAAGAACGCACACCGGCGAGAAACCGTATGAATGCAATATGTGCTCTTATAAAGGTACTGTAAAGAGTTTGTTGACAAATCACGTATTAAGAAAACACACTAACGAAAAGTCAAATATGCGAGTCGTCTGATTTCGGGACTACAGCAGTAGCATTCTTGAATAAACACGTCGACAGCCCCAGTAAGAAAATTGATTAAAAACTTTTTAAATAAAAAAAAAATCGCGCGATTGACGCGGCACAGGAGATTCACGTTCATGCGGAAACGCTGTAAACTACTTACGCCGAGAAGCTCATTTTTCGAGCTCGTAATGAGCTTTTTTTTAACTATAATAGGTTCGCACTTGACCACCATCTCGCCTGATGTTAAGCGAGGATGAGATCTACGATGGAGCGTGCTTACCTAGAAAAAACCGATTCACTCTCGATTTGAAGACACCAAGATTGTAACCATCAGGGAAAACCCACTCAGGCAACGCATTCCACAACCTAGACGTTCTTATCACAAACGTGGAGTCAAATCTCTTCGTTCGCGTTTTTGGAACATCAACCATGAAACGATGTCGCCCATTTGTGGAACGAGAAGTCCGATAGAAGAAAGGGCAAGGTGGTATTAGATCATGCAGATCAGTTCCACACTCTCCGAAGTGTATCCGATAAAAAACCGATAAGCTAGCGATTTTGCTTTTACATAAAAATCACGCCTATAATAGGTAGCACCATAGCCTAAGTAGTGATTAGTTATTAAAATTATTACATACAAAGCATCCAGCAGGGAAAAATGTTAATTTACAAATGAATAAGTATTTGCTCGAAACTATTTCTCTACTGTTTCCATAATGGTTTTTGGAGTGAAAACTTCTTTAGCATTGCGCATTGACCCCTTTTTTGGTAAGGGAAAATTGTATGGGCTCGCGTCACCAACATGCTAATCTAGCGTCGGAGCGGCGGCGGAGCAGCAAAACGGATCAATGGCGTTACAAAGCTTTTAGTGTTGTTTAATACTGTAACTAAGTTATTATTTTTCAAATCTAGCGGCCAAGGTTTGGTCAAGTGTTGTTTATAATGAGCCTTTTATTACGTTCTTTTCAATCGGCGAAGTGTGAAAAGCCGTAGAGCAATGTGGCCCGACCCTAAGTTTAAACAGATTAATGGAAAAATCGAGTTTGTTTTATAATTACTTTTAGGCTTTTTCAGTTGTTGTATTTTTCATGAATCGTAAAAGTAAGAGATATAGAGATATTTAGGTACTTAAGTGAGAGTTTTAAAATACCTAATAAACAGAATTTAAGCACCTACCTTTGATGTTTTCTTTAATTATATTACTTAATATTATAGATGTCAATGTATGGATGTTTGTCGCTCAATCACGTCGTAACGTATGAACGGATCGGAAATTTGGAATAGGTACAGGTAAGAGTATAGTCTGGAAGAACACATAGGCATCCATTTTTTATTTTAAAGGGGACGGACTCGATACCACGAGGTACCCCTACCTAATAAAACCTTCACGAGGACCTCCCACTTTGCATATGGCGGGAACGAGGAGACTCTCGCAATCTTGCATTCTTCCCCGAACCTACCGCGGCTTTCCCGTCCCCGAGCCCTCCTATACTACGTGAGCCTTCAGCATGACCCGGGAGACAAGACAAGAACACAAGACACGTCGCGTCGACGAGACGACCTCAGGTCATAGTATTAGTATCATAATAATTAATAACCCACTGCCCGTCGGAAGCACGTCTAGCATGCTGGTAATGCTTTTACTTTGAACCAAATGAACTGCCAAGAAGAACTTTTGCACACGCCACTTGTCGACATAGAGCTAACCCGATATCCGTGGAGCTAACGGAGGGTCTACCGCCTAACTAAAACTTTACTGTCTTGGCTTTGATATTCCTCTCTCTTTTCTATTCGCTTTTAATGACACAGACAGCAATACCAAAGTGAACGCCGATTTAGCTCATGACCACCATGCGCAGGAGGGACATAACGGGCTATGTGTCTATGTCGGGATCGATACTACGGTTAATACATGGTTGGTGCGCCCCTTCGCATTCGACCCTGACATTCACATGTCAGGGTCGAATGCGAGGTCGAATGTCACCTCTGAACTGAAAAATGCGGGGTCATTTTGCTACTCCAATGACGCTCTTGAATTATGTACTCAAACTAAGCAAAGCTAAATAAGCCGGACAGCTGATATTTCTCTCACGCACACTGCTAATGATAGCCGCGGTTCCACCTCTGCGGCCATATCGCGGCCCTTGTCCTTTCATTGAGCTATGAAAGTGCTCGTGAAGGATCCTCATCTATATTAGAGATTAGATCTATCTGATCTAGATTAGAGTATCAGATGAGTTAATTTCCAAAGTCTTCCAGCCGCTTTCCCCTGCCTCTAAAGTAGAAGCTCTTTCCCCGGCCAGGGTTATCACGCAACAAGATCCCACCGAAGCAAGTTGTTAATAAAACAATATACCTACTTTTTGAATCAGTTCAATAGCTTCTTGGCACAATGTGGCAGAAAGAACACCTACAACATTTAAGGAGTGAGTCAAGAATGGCACAAACTCTGGCAGCTCATTCCTTTCTATAATTCTGGCTGGTTTCTTCTGGTTTCTTTGTGGATGTTGTTTTGAACCCATTACTTATCAAAAAAAATGGCCACGATATGTCGTGGTCAATTTAATAAATCCCAATATCTATCTAAATTAACAACTGCCAAATAAAAAAAAAGATTATTAAACATTGATATTTAGGTTATTAATTTAATAGGTCATTGTTTTGAGGCGAGATTTTTTCCGAACCTAATGCGCGATTCGTTCCTAACGTTCCTCTCATTTCTCACGACTTCATTGGGCAAGAAACGTCTAAACACCAAACAATGAAATGGATAATAAATTCTAAATATTAGTAAGATTTTTTAGTTTACCAAATGACTTACCAAGTTACCAACCGCTGCGCTGTAAAAATATCTACAATATCTACATGTTACCACTTTGCGGCAAATGTAATGTACGACATGATACAAAAACAAAAAAAACAGTGGTTGTCTATGCCATCATGGCGGTTTGATTTGACATTATGTTTTTGTGTCAAGGCAAAATTTATGAAAAGGAAACATCGTAAGTTTTTTGTGAGAAATCTGCATCATATACATGTTTTCGAATAACCAGTGATTGTTTTAAATTTTATTTACATGAAAATGTGCTTTTCACAACAGACTACAGAATAATATGAAATGTTTCTGCGGATGCTAAGAAGGCGCTCCCAATTATTGTCGACCAAACTTTGTTTCATATTAACATCAAAATGATTAAAAACAGTTTTAGAAATGTGATTTTTCGTAATTATCTTTATAAATGATGATATAGGAACTACAGTATAGGTAAAAAAGTGCAGTGAAAATGAGTGATAAGTTAAACAGGGAGTACTATGAACCTGGAACTGCTGCCTTCAATTACAACAATGTGGTAAGTAGTAATGTATTACTGAAATCCTAGTTATAAACAGTGGCATTTGGAGTAGTAGATTCTTAATTTCCTGTAATAATCCTCAAAATAATATAATGCTATTCTATGGAATACACTCAGTGGACGATAGTTCTTCAACTTCAACTTCAACTTTTGGTTTATGGCTTTTATTGTGGTTTAGCCTCACAATTTCGCCAATGTCACGTAGAAAGATAGACCGCCACACGGGGAGATTGGTGTACGGTAACTTTTGTTGCATGTAATTCGTGTATATTTGTTTTCCCCCTTTTCTGAAAAAGAAAGGGGTTAGTTCTAACTACAGGACGAGCACAAGACAACACACACATATATTTCCACATATATTAGAATATATACAAGTATAGATAGTTATAGTTTTATTTTATTTTTTTTAATATATTTACATAAAATATATACAAAGGGAGTATTAACTAGGGAGAGGAGGATTTAAGGGAGGTAGGACGAGGAATATCTGGGGATGACATCATATAAGGACTGCTGCATCAAGGGCAACTGAAGAATATGTGATCCACATTTCCCTCATCTAAGCCACATTCACAAATGGAGTGATTCCTGATCCTGAGTTTGGCTAGAAAGACAGGCGTACAAAGTGGTTCAAGCGAAGACGGCATATTGTCGAAATGGTAGATTTGTTAATTTTTTGTGTTTTAAAAAACCAGGGTTTGTTGGAGATATCTGGTTGTAAGTTACCGTAGAATATACCCTTTTCTTTTCTAGATGTTTGCCATTTTTGGTTCCAACATTTATTCATCATAGGTTTCAGAATAGTGCATAAATCATGAGTATGGATTTGGGAGTAATCAGGGATCCTGAAATTACAGCGTTTTTGGCACAGGCATCTGCATGCTCATTACCAACAATGCCTGAGTGGCCAGGTATCCAAGCCAGAACAATGTTAATATTTTGTTTGAGGCATTCTAGTAGGGTTTCTCGTATTTTCAGGATTATGGGGAATTTGGTTTTTGTTCGGAATGGATTAGAGAGGATAGCTTGAGGCAGCTCTTAGAGTCTGTAAGAATTAAGGATTTGTTGAGGTTATGTGATATAATAAATTTGATGGATTCTAGGATAGCTATAGCTTCACCAGTAAAGACAGAAGTTACAGAGGGGCACTTGAAGTTCAAGATTATACTTGTAGAAGGTACCCATACAGCAGCACCAACTGGAGAGTAGGGGGACTTAGAAGCATCAGTGAATATTTTGTGCCAGTCTTTATATTCAGTTTCAATTTTCCAACTAAACACTTTATTAGCTTCTACAGTGTTCTTGTCCACCCCAAAGTCCAGGATGATGTTGTTGGGTAGGAAAGTTAACGCTTCATAAGGCGTAGAATATAGGGGAAGGATGGGATACTGTACGAGAGGGTAGGGAAGACGACATAGAAATATGTAGCTGCGCAGTATGCATGGAATGGAATCATCTAATAATCTCTGTGGTTGGTATAGTGATGCTAAGTATTCCAGCTTTGGGATTAGGGGGTGATTGCCTTGTTGAGCTAATTTGACGAAAAACCTGTCAGATAGATACTGCCGCCTCAGGCACAGAGGGGGTTCGCAGCATTCCACCTGCATTGCGTTGATGGGAGACGACCTCATAGCTCCAAGGATGATTCTCATGGATTTTGATTGTATTTTGTCTATAGTTTTGAGGCTAGCTTTATTACCAGGGTCCAAAAGAAAGGAACCATAGTCTATGTGGCTGCGTACTATAGCATTGTACATAATCTTTTGCGTGAAGGGGTGAGAGCCCCACCACACACCAGATAAGGACCTCAGGATATTGATGTTTCTCTCGCATTTTTTGTTTACATACTCCCAGTGGGAAATACCAGACAATTTGCGGTCTAACCACACACCCAGGAACTTGATTTTGCTATCTTCTGGAATTATTTCTCCATTAATTTCAACCACTGCAGGGGGGACTATTCTCTTATTGGTGAAGACTATTACTCTACATTTAGCTGCCGCTAGACCTAGACCATGGCCCAATAACCATTTTGTGAGGTGCTCCAGAGCGGTATTGAGTTGATTGATACAGTCCTCAAAAGATTTACCAGTGGAATATAGAGCAATATCATCAGCATATTGGAGTATCTCGCAGAAAGGCAGAACTGTTTGTTCCAGGTCGTATGTGTAGAGGCTGTATAAGATTGGACTAGCTACTGATCCTTGGGGTAAACCCCTCCACACACTTCTAGCAAGGGTCTCGGAGTTAGGGCACCTTATTGAAACCTTTCTTTCCACTAGCATGCTGCATATGAATTGGGACAGCTTTGATGGAATGCTCAGCTCAGAGAGTTTTCTCCTGAGCACCGGAAGGAGGACGTTATCGTATGCGGCTTCAATATCCAAAAAGACAGCAATAAGGTACTCTTTTTTTAATATAGCAGTTCGTATGTCAGTAGTCAAGATCGTCAGATTGTCCATGGTACTCATGCCCTTTCTGAAGCCATACTGAGTCTTTGCAAGCAGGTTATTATGCTCCACATACCACTCCAACCTATTTTTAATCATGTGTTCTGTGGTTTTGCTAATGTAGAGGATAGAGCAATAGGCCTGTAACTATTAGCATCAGAGGGTTTTACCTGGTTTAAGTATTGGGATGATCACCTGGGATTTCCACGTGGGAGGGACTATACCATTCTCAAACAAGCTGTTGATGATGTCTAAAAGAACTCCTTGGTCCTATCAGATGCATTCTGTAAGAATGAATAGGGAATGCCATCTGCCCCAGGGAGGAGTCCATAAGGCCATTGAGTGCTAGTTTGAGTTCTGGGAATGAAAAGGAGAGTCTAGGTTATGAGCTGGTGGGAGACTAGATGGTATGTATGGGAGGCAATCAGAGTTTGGGACGGAGGGTGGGGCTAGTTTGTCAGCGAAATTTTCTATCCATTCAGATGGGTCAATGTTTGTTGAGATATCAGAGATGAATGAACCTCGGTATCTTTTCATTTGTTTCCAAACTAGAGATGATGGTGTTCTTGGAGACAAACTTTCGCAGAAACTAATCCACCCTTGCCTTTTCTTTTTTTTGAATAGCCTAGTTGCTGAGGCGGCAATATTTTGATAATCAAGGAAGTTCGCTAATGTCATGGAGAGCTTGTATGTTTTTTCTGCCTCCTTCCTTTTCTTAGCAGCGGTTGTGCAATCTGCATCCCACCAAGGAGTGGAGGTTTTAAAATTAGGTGATTTTTTTAATGGGAAATGTTCGTCAGCAGTGGCAGTTATAGCCTCAACAAGCTGATGGTAATTTTGGGTGGTATTGGAGTGATTTGTTGGTGGAAGTGATTCTATTTTGTTTTCTAGGGGAAAGGGAGAAGGATGACCAATTGGGGTTTGATAGTCTGTATTTGAGGAGAGGATTAAAGTTGTAGCCAGGGAGAGTTCTGCTAGGGATAGAGATGGAGATAGGGAAATGGTCACTGCCATAGGACTGGGGTAAAACTTGCCAAGAGATGAGTGAAGCTAGTGTTGGGGTGCATATGGTGAGGTCAACTGCACTATTGGGATTTTGGGTGGGAGAGACTCTACGGGTGGGGGGAACCATCATTCATAACACATAGGTTGGAGTCATCAAAAACGTCTAGAAGTGATAGGGCAAAGTCGTCATCCATACTACAACCCCATGAAGTGTGATGGGCATTGAAGTCTCCCATCACAATCATGGGAGGTTGTATCGTGGAGATTAAGTACTGGATATCAGGGATCATGGTAGAATTGGGGTGGGGTATATAAATGGACACATAGGAGATGTCCAATACTTTCACAGCTACTATATTAATGTCAGGAAGGGCAGGGGAGAGGGATTTGTGAAAAGGGAGTGAGCGCCTTACAAATAATGCGCTTCCGGAATACCCATCAGCCCTGTCATCTCGAAGACATGAGTAACCGGGACCCTAAATCGGGAACCGGGCACTAGCCACGTCTCCGAAACAGCAATGACTGTAGGGTTATATTTGTTAATTAAGTGGAGAAGACTAGGCTTCTTGGGACGGAGACTGCGAGCATTCCATTGTAGGATGACTTGGTCCATGATTGGTTAAAGATAGTAACTGTGATAATTTATGGGCAACGTGGGACGGTATACAGGAATTGTTTTGGGAAATTAAACTTATAATAGTTGAGAGAAGGACATCCAGGATGCTATGATCCTGAGGTAGAGGAGAGATTGGGACAAGGCATATCCATTGGGTAAGTCAGATGTCTCTTCTAAGGTTATAGCTTCATGAGCTTCTCTGTCATAAGATTTACTTAGTGGGGCTCTGGGCCGAGGGTAGCAAACACTGTTTTTCTGTAGCTGTTTTGAGATTTGGATTGGGTTTGGTGTGAAGTGGAAGTGTGGGAAGTGGGAGCAGAAAGTGTTTTAACTACCTCTGAGTATGGTCTAATAGCCTTTGGGTATCGAAGTGAGGCTTCTGCATAAGGTAGGTTATCTTGAGACATTAGGAGTTTGATGGCCTTCTGCCTCCCTTGCTCAGGGCAACTCCTGTTGCCAGCAAAATGTTGTCCGGAGCAGTGTAGACACGTGGCCTCACTCTCCTCTACACTGCAAGACTCACCAGAGTGAGGTTGGGTACACCGATAACACCTAGGTTTGGAACGGCATTGGGCTTTGACGTGACCAAACCGGCAACAGTTGAGGCATTGAATGGTTGGGAATTGGTATGTGTCTACAGGAGGGATGTGTGGAAGAGATAGACTTTTGTGGGAGTATTTGACCCTGGAATGTAACGACCACAGTCTGAGTTGGGACCCAGGAGGGCTTTCCATCAGTAATAACTTTCCTGTTGAATCTTCGCGCTTTTAATGGAACACCATATCCGTTAGGAACGACCAGTGAGTTAGCAAATTCATCCATAGATACATCAACAGGAACTTGGCGGACTATTCCCATTTTTGTTATATTGTAGTTGGGAATCACAGCTTGATACAAATTGTCTTCCAGAATAGGATTGTCTAAGAAGGAGTTAGCAGCAGTATATGTCGTAAATTCTACGGATAACTTATTTCTACCCACTTTTTATTCCGTCTGGGCGAATGTTTTGTATGCGATTTTGACAGAGAAACTGTCCGAATTTAATTGCTCTAATAGATGCGCCTCCCGCAGGGTCAGGGTCAGATCGGGAAACATGGATCAAAAAAGGTCCCTTATCAACAGCTGTATACTCTTTTACACCGATAACAAGCGATGGGTGAATATAAACATTCTGTATTGATGCAGAGGTCATTTCTGGGTTCACTATAGTTTTTTTAGGATCTTCATTATGAGCTACCTCTGTAGCGCTTCGTTTTGAGCCTGTTGTAGGTGTTGAAGAGATATCCGGCGGGTCAGGAGGTTTTGGTTGGGGAGCGTCCATGATGGACGCCTACAGAATGGAAAAAAAAACACTAAACTGTTATTTATAATACGCACTCACCTTGTTAGTATATCCCACCACCAAGGGGTAACACTATTTATCAATATTTAACACGAATAGCGCCTAATTAGGCGCGATTAACCGGGTTTTTCTGCCAAAATTCGCGCCTCCCGTGTGCCGGCTATCAGTTGCGACGGCGAAAAAAAAACCACCGACGATAGTTCTTTTTCACCTATGTAATATGAAGGCTTATTTTCCCCTGTCAAACTGCACCTTACTCTCTATTTACAATTCTAATTCGAATTCTAATATTGAATACAAAGCAGTCTTTCTGAAGTACTTAGTCTCTTTGGTGAAATATATGATGTTCTAAATTATGCTAATATTAATAACAAACTTCCAAATACATTCAAGGTGATTGTCTTATAATGTAAAAAATTCAAGGTTGATGACAAAAAGTCAACTGCATATTATTATTCTACGTAAGCGGGTATTGAAGGTTTTATTTATAAAATTCTGTGTACACAATTAACAGATTTAAGGTATGATTTTCACTTTATCATTAACTAAGTCTAAATCGATCTAGGGCCAAAATGAGTGATAAACAAAAAAACCACATGTTTTGGAATACAGCCATTGTAAGATATTGTTCATGTTGTTTCTTGCAATAAACTATGTTGTAAATTTCCTTTTGGTTTAATCAACGTCTTAGTCCAATTTTAACAAATACTTATAAATATAAAACTTAGACCTAAATGGTCTTTCATGCTGCAGATGTCCGTAACTAGTTATGACCACTTACCAATTACCAATACCAATTACCAATCTCCTTGTTTCTTCACTATTTCTAGAAAACCCTTAAAAAATATAGTTTTGTGTGACAGGCATCATAGTGTTGTCTTGCTCAATCACATTACAATTTGTTTTTCTTATTCTTATCTGGTATGAGTTCTTTTTTAGAGTTTTGTAGTGGTAGGACTCTTGGCAGAGTCCGCCTGGGGAAGTACCACACCTTTGCCAGTTATTCTACCGCCAAGCAGTAATGTGCAAACATTACTGTGTTCCGGTTTGAAGGGCAATGTTTCCAGAGAAATTACAGGGCTTAGAGATATAAGGTCTTAGATCTCTGGGTGACGAGCGCAGTGCAGTGCTAGGTAATAATTTTGACTCTTCTTGTTCCAATAGCTGCGTGTCATTGTGCTGTTATGTGTCAGGCATGTTGCTTACCATCAGGCACATGTCCTGATCGTCTCGTCACTCTTTATTTAAAAAAAAAAAAAATAAAGTTCCAATTAATGTAAAGTACTGTAAACATGTATTGATTGAACTTATTTATAGAAGTACAATGGATACAGGTTTAAATGTTGGTACAAGTTATTTATGTGCTGATGCTCTCGAAGCTATGTGTTGTGAACTGAGGATGTGTTCTTGTAAGCATCCCGCAGCTGCTGTTCAACTTCCAGTGATGTATCAATACTAATATTACAAAGCTGAAGCTGTTTTTTGTTTGAACATGCTAATCTCAGAACTACTTACTAGACTGATTAAAAAATTCTTTCACCTTTGGATATGTATGTTATCCCTGAGAGCTATCGGCTATGTATTATATAAAGCGCGTGACGCTGGAATGAATTGCTAGTTATTGTATGAAACAAAAAATATATAGAATGGTATCTATCATCATCATAATATCAAGCGAAGGACTTCCACTGCTGGACAAAGACTTTCCCACAAAGATCTCCAGAAAGACCAGTCTTACAGTCTTTTTGGTTAAATGGTATATTTTTGTTCATGTGTATAAATATATCCTACTAAAATTATGTATGTGAATGTTCAGATGGTTGCATGTTTTATTTATTTATTGAATAATAGGTGCGTGCTTCATTGATATACCTATATCTCAGTGTTGAAATAACAAATTATAGGTAATCGTCTGTTCAAATTATATTGTCTTTCACTATCCATTTGTCCAGTTTGTTCTTGAAAGAGTTCAATGAGTTTGCTGAAATAACATCCTCAGGCAACCTCTTCCTTGTTTGTCAGAGATGGTGTGTGGGGACAACTGAGTTGTCATTACTTTCAGATCAATATACAATACAATAGTAGGAGATCCCGCTATACAACAACCTTCACCGAGCTGTTTATTGGATGAAAAGTGTTTTATATGTAATTTAATATGCCAACAAATATATTGCAAATTGGTTGCCTAAAAAATTTCAGTCCAGAATATGATTAAATATTTCACTTAAATTGATTGAATTTTATAAAAAAACTATATAACTTAACTTATTATTTTGGCTATATAGTTTTTTATAAAATTCAATCAATTTAAGTGAAATATTTAATCATATTCTGGACAAAAATTTTTCAGGCAACCATTTGCATTATATTTGTTGACATATTAAATTACATATGTATACAACACTTTTCATCCAATAAACAGCTCGGTGAAGGTTGTTGTATAGCGGGGATCTTAGACTACAACAATACCAGTAACATAAGCTGGAGACAAAACTTGGTTTCTTTTAAACTTAACAGTTACAGATTTATCTTAATGCCATTATGGTAAATAAAGTGGTAATTCAATGGTTAAAGAAAAATTTGCAGCACAAACAATAATTCAAAATTATTGCAAGTCCATAGAATGTCGACATAAAAGATAAGGATAAAACATAACAAGTTATTTTAAAACCAAGATAAGATTTATCTTTATGCAAATCGATATTGACATCAATCTTCAGGTTTTTATGAAAAAGTAAAGGACAGATACATTATTATGTATTGCATGTAAACTAAGAAATTTTAAGAAAAAAAGCCAGTGTGAAAATGTTGCTTTAAGACATTGGCTACATTCATTCTTAGGACATACATTTTCAGTACTGAATTTGCAGACAATAATAAACCCTATATCTGTCCCCAAACTTAGCTTGAATTTCGAACATTAGATGGGTGACGAAGTACGAAGTATAAAAAATGAAATGTCAAATGAAATAGTGTGTACCTACCCTAAAATTCTTTTTCTATATTATGCTACTATTTCGTCACTAACCAGTGTAGAAATATACCATATAACAACATTTTTTAAAGTTTGGTAGGCAGAAGGAGCTACCTCATGCTCTATTTTTTTGTTAACTCTGCCATAGAATCAGGTAAAAATCTAATATTGGGTACAGATAATCTTTGACCTATCACATATTGAAGGATGGACATGACGAAACTGTAAGGTAAGGTTTCCTTGTTGACTACAGACTCCTTCAATGACGTAAAATTGTAGTGAATTTTACCTTATTTTTCTATTACATACTAATAGTTTCATGGCAGTGAAAGGGCCTTATAAAATTGCTCATCATTATTTACAGGATTAAATTTGTTATTTGGCATCAGTTTTAATGCGGGGAAAAAAAACAGCTTTGTTCACTATTTTCTATTTTAACAGCGGCTTACGGCGAGGCTTATCACAACAGCTATACGCTGACATAGCAGTATACTTACTATCACATTTTGCTTTTACGCTAAGTGTTTAAGATGCTTGAATCGCGTCTCGCGGGCCCTAGACTAAAGAACATATGGCATGTGGTAGTTTTCCGATAAATATTGCTTATCGCACATCATTGGCATTTCACGTTCATGACGAGCAAACACAAACCTATTTAGGTCGTAAAGATGTAGCAATTTACCCAAGACTGAGGGTACATTGTCAATTGATTCGCGAAAAGAAAAAAAACAATATGATTATAGAAGTGTTTAGGTAGTTCAACGTAGGGCAGGGCAACGTCATCGACGAGGAAATGAAGAACAACTGGCGTGCTACTAATCTTAAATCAAATGTGGTAGTGTTAAAAAATCGTACATCAATATCTATTGTCCAGAATGTACGCCGTAAAGAATTCAAATTGACAGTATTTTCATTAAAAACGGTTATTGAAATTTGTTATCCTGCAAATACTTTCATGTTTTTGTTGTAGAACTATAGATTGTTCCAAAAAATGTTTGTATGTAAAAATTGTGAAACTTATTGTCACTCACCATGTATGGTTAGCGTCCTTACTATGCTTAGTTCGTCACCTAGACGATAAACAATGATCGTCGCGGTCCCACGCCGAGACAATGCGATGTGGGGCAAGCAGCTGACACAATTTAATTTGCTCGAATTGCCGTCTTCACGTATTAATTGTACTGTAAGAGGTACTTTTTACTCTCACGCTTCCACCTGCATTTATGATCAATATGTCGTTTTACAAGATTAATGTCTTCTGGAAATCTACATTTATAAGCCTTATTAATAAACGAGTATCTCATTAGGTATCTTCGTTCGACCTACATCTTACAACTGGCTACGTCTCTCGTGCAATTCCTTACATTATGTATTTCAACAGATCGCTTGCGCAGCATCTGTCATTGCACATCTGTTGATCGGGCGGAAAAGCTATGCAATTCAACCTACCTATATTGGAAGTAAAAACTTGCGAAACTCTTCTACTTGAGTCTCTTTACAGCTAAACTAAATTATCTCTTGGTCGGATGAGGCGCTAGTAGTTTGAATATAGTCAGTAAAGTACTCGGCAGTCATACTTACCTTCATTACAACTTTTAGTTCGTCCAATTCATCAATGAAATGAAATTTATTTATTTCACATACAAAAACTAACAAGACAGGCTCAGAATGAATTATACCGGCACGCTAAGATTTTGGTTCTTGGACAAGCACAAAATTAAAAAATTTGATTAACCCCCAACTACCTCGGATTTGTTACCTGTACAACATTCTACTAGTCAAGCCCTTTCATTTGATCCCCATATTACGGGAGTTGTGAAAAAATAAATGTATTTCGCCGTTTTGTGGTAGCGGCTATCTTGGATTTGAAATTTGTCATAGTGCAAAGCATTCTACTAGTCAAGCCGTTTCGTCTGATACCCATATTGAGATAGTATTGAAAAAAAATAATATAATTCACCATTTTGTGGTGGCGGCCATCTTGAATTTGAAATTTGTTATAGTGTATAGTATTCTACTAGTCAATCCCTTTCATTTGATACTCATATTGAGGTAGGTTGTGAAGAAATATTTCGTCCGCTATTTTGTGGAGGCGGCCATCTTGAATCGATATTAACCTCCGAAATGTCAAGTTAACCATAGCCAAGAACATCCGCACGGATATTAACCTTCAAATGAAAAGAACCGCATCGAAATCGGCTCATCCGTTTGACGTCTACGGTACCACAGACAGACACACATAAAGACAGACATCGACGTCAAACTTACAACACCCCTTTTTTGGTCGGTTAAAAATGGAAGTACGTGTTCGGGGATACAACAAATAAATGAATTTTGATCGACAATTTTTCACACAACACATCTAACCCCAAACAAAGCAAAACTTGCACCATTGAAGCTTGATGTATGTATTTACTTATTTTTTTATTTTATTTTAATGTATAGAAACACCCTAACATCAAAATTTGTGCGTAGTTCATCACGCATATTTTTGGTCCTGCTGGGTGGGAGTCGAACGCTCGATCTTTGGTTCGGTGGGTTAACTTACTACTTACGGAGCCATGAAGCCAGTTTGTGAAGGCAGATAATAGGTTCGTGTTGGCAAAGTTCGCATAGGCTCTCAAGTGCTAAACTCTTTTATGATGATAGGTTAATGCTGCGATAAAGAAAGTTGCTAACTATTGATACACATGGTTTAGCCGCATACATTTCTGACCCAGTAAGAAACTTTTTCAAATAAATTCACGTTACGTTCCAAAGTTTGTTGCATTTTGTCACGAATCAACCCATACCTATTCAATGCCATGTCTAAAATGTACCAATTCTTACGAATGTTGGTAGATAACGTGGTTACTTTAAGAGTGTGAATCTACATTGAACAAACGACATAGAAACCATTTGGTTAGCAATTAATTGTTCTATGATTGTTTTTTTTTAATTCTGGAAGAGATTTGCCGTGTATGTAGTCTTCATTATACACGGAATGTACAAAATTGAAAATGGACAATAATTTACTAAACATGGAATATTTCATCATCAGCCATAAATGCTAGACAATAGATTTTCCCATAACTCGTCATTTTGCTCGACTTAAGGGCATTAGCTAAAGAACAAAAGCCAAGACATAGTTATTTAAAAGAGTTAAATTGTAAACTCTTTTGATTTTATTACAAATTTAAAGATTCCCAAACTAAAACGACACTAAAAATTTTATTTCAATTAATTTATTTTGATAAAAATATAACCGCGGATCGTTAAGTTTCTACCACAATAGATAGATACACCATTTTTATAGCCTCAAAGGTCGCATGTTAAAAGCGAAGATATCGGTACCAGGCCGCCAGAATTACCTTGGATCGCGTGAACAGCCCCCACTGCCTCCGACCGCCACATAAAAACCTGCTTTCTTGGATGGACTTTGTTGAAATGCAGTATAACAGTTTGGTCCTTGATAGGTACCTTATTATTAAGATAAGTCAATTATGTACCGAATCATCAATACACCTATCAATACTTATTTTAAACTTCCTGAATTTATCTCGAATTATAACCGTAAAAGTAAAACAACGCAATCCTTATATTTGAATTTTTATTCCGTTATCAGGCAATATTATGGACAAAGTTCACTGCGACAGCGTTGACGGCTGCAATGAACATTGTAATGTATCGGATTTTTGTATAAAATATCGAGATTACGAAGTTAAAGATTCCAAGCTGTAAAGTTGGGAATTTACGGCTCAGACATCAAACTCTAAGACAATATCGTGAAAGACACACAATGTTATTGGCACGGGTAAGGCTATGTACGTACCGATCGCGTGATTGTGGCAAAACCTATCTACCTAGTTGGCAATGTCGGAGTACAGTTTTGTCAGCCAGTTCGTTTCAGGCTTGCGAAATAGCTGCCTCGCCGCGGACAATTTACCTCCTTCGTGATGTCAATAATTCGATATAAAGTTTATTGCGTTATTGAATGACGAGAAGGACATACTGTATCTGAAATGGAAACCGATAAAATACATGGTCCTGACAGGGAAAACCACGGTGCAAGCAAGCGCGGTTGAATTTTGAACCAGGTTCTACCGTCACAGGTGTTGTGATTTGTGATGTCTTTTGTGAAACGTAATCAATGATTTATTTTTTTCAAATGAAACTAAACATATTATTTGATTGTTAATAAGTGAGTGAACAAGTAGTGCAATGAAAAAGGTTTGGTTTGCTAAAAAGAAACCGAAGAAAACGGTGCGTTTACCATCATGCCATAGATTATATTGCCGCACGCAATAGGTACAGAGCATTGCACAGGGTAAGATTCATTCTACGAGTACCTAATTTGTTTCGTTGCCGTAGCTAGAACATTTTTGTAGTAAGTATTATTGACGGTTACTAGAATCCTGCAACAACCAATACATCCAAAAGTTTAGCGTTCTCCAGTCCGCCACGCAAAAATACTAAATTTTCATGTAATGTAGAAAAATGTATCAAAACTTATTTGTTTACTAAAACTAGCTGCTAGTGCTCAAGCCAGTCCTATTTCACGTAAGAACGAAATATCTAGAAAGTTTAAAAATAGGTTGAAGCACATAGTGGATCCTGAATTATTTATTCAGTAAACTAGATGACCTAACAAAGATAATGCTAGCAAGGATAATGGCTAGAAATGGATAGGAGTCATTGTTCTTCATATTGTGAATTCTCGGCTTGAACACTGACATACCATCTGTACAAGTTACATCACCGTGTCATTATTAAGTATTACAATTCCAATCACTCTTTTACCTTATTTCATTGCATCAACTAATTTTGTGTTACATCGATACCACTATTTCTCAGTATCCAAGGATTTCCATTAAAATTTAATGTTCGACTTACCGCTTGCGCAATATCTAAGTAGCACTTTGTCTTACTTGATTCCTATATTATGTGATTGAACGTGTTCATTTTAACACGAGGTTGCTCTGTATATAATCACAATGTGCTCAAAATTTATATCAATTAAATGTTACTACGTGTAATGCTACAGGCAGTATCTTCGTTATGGGTCTCTAATTCGGAAATTTGTTTGAATATGTCTGATAGTAACATTCTTACGATACAAATAAATAAATTGAATATTATAGTCAATAGTTGGTTAGTGTGATAAAGCGTCAGATGAAATACCTACTCGCTTTTATATATGGACCGTTCATATCGAGGGCTTGTTCCACAAAACAACGACCGTAAATATCCCGTAAATTATGCTAAACAACCATGATAGCGTAAATGCAGTGTCCCTACGGAATCGAAACCATGTAAAATTATTGATTTATTATACTGATAAGGATTAACAAACAAACAACTCTTTTGGATTTATCTTTACAATATCTGTGACATTAATAGCGTCCTTTCTGTCACCTTGTAGGTTGTTAACGATATATCTAACGTTTTAAACTCTCGTCACATCTTCATAAAAGTGTAGTTTGAGTTAGATATTATGTCGTTAGGACGTGCGCCGAATAACTACCTTTTGGGAGTTTAACCACAATAGGTCCTTATTTTTTAATGCTAGAAAACATCATAAGTGTTGCATTTATATTATGTTACATGTTTGTTGGTCACTGACTACAATTTTTATTTTATTATTATTTTAATTTTATTTATTATCTCTTTTTTCCTTACTGTCTTACTTAATGTGGTAGTTAGTGGCTATGGATATCGATAGTTATATGAAATGATCAAAAGAAACCCTTGTTTTAGTTGCTTGTGAGCTTAGTGTCTATTATATACGAGTCTCTAGTAAAAACGACAGTAAATCTATACTAATATTATAAAGCTGAAGAGTTTGTTTGTTTGAACGCTAGGATCTCGGGAAGTACTGGTCCGAATTAAAAGATTCTTTTTAAGATTCTTTTTCTATTGGATAGTCCATTTATCGAGGAAGGCTATAGACTATAGAATATAACGCTACTATCAATAGAAGCGGAGCATGAATTAATAATGTAACAAAAACGGGGGAAAAAAGTCCTTTTTGAGAGTTTTCGTGCTTTGACATGACACCATGACAGCATGTGTCATGTGTCTAAGATGGCGCCATTGAATATAAACCATTGCTAATTGGTACGACCGATTACCATTGATTACGATTTAAGAACGAATTACGATTGAGTTGGTACGACCAATTTCCGACAGGCGGCGTAGCAGGTAGCTAAAGAGGTTTTTTGTTTGAAAGCGATATTCTCAGGAATGACTGAACCGACTTCAGTCATTTTTTCATCGTAGGATATATATGGGATCCCGATAAGTGGTATATAATGTACTACGGGCGAAGCCGGGGCGGACATCTAGTAGATAATATGTGGAAATGCATGACATAGTTAGGCACGTTGAATCGACTTGCACAGTGTTAGGCACAGCACCTGTACTAAACCAAAATATGCATGCTATTCTATATAATATGTAAATCATGCCCATTATCATCATCCACAGCTCTCTAAATGTTCCCACTGCTGGGACTCGGGGCCTTCTCTCGCAAGGACAGTTTCACGTCCAGCTGACTGCTAATTAGTCATCCAGCAGAACGCCGCGGTGTTACCCTCGTAATTCCCGTTTCCGTGATTTTCTCACGATAAAAAGCGAATCGGTTTCTTCTAGGTAAACACGCTCCATCGTAGACCGCATCGTCGTTTAACATAAGGCTAGATGGCTGTCAAGTGTAAACCTATAAAAGTAAAAAAGAGAAAAAAAAGTAGCTTACGTGTCTTTCCAGACAATATTCCATCCATATTCCAAATTCCAACCCGATCCATTCAAACGTTCCGACGTTATTGAGCAACAAAACATCTAAACATTCAAACTTTCGAATTTATAGGATTAGTAGGATTTTTACCTTTTATTTGCCAAACCCCTTTTTCGCAATTTAAAAGTTGAATCTGTAGTAAAAGTTGTTGGTGATAATGAGTAGGAAATGTTTTTTTGGCTTAGCACAATGTGCTGTTCCATAGATTTGAAGGCAAAGAAAATCCTTAAAATTAAGAATTGGATATGTCGTGGACGATCGTTGAATGTGTCACATCGTGGTATGTCAGGGCACATCGTATCCCATCCTTCTTACCTCGCCATACTCGTATCTTTTTTATGGCCTCTTCTACCTACTGAACTTAGGATTCTCGCAGAAAGCGCAGATCTCTACTAACCTAAACATACTAACTATAATACAACTAAACTACCGTACATACGTAAAAATTACCTATAAGCATCGTGAAGCACACTTGAAGCAATTATATAACATACCATACACACTTACCGCACTCGATGAATAACTAAATCTTCCGCGCAAGGACTCTTCAGACAGTACGACCTCAACTTGAACTGCATTACTACATCTTGCGCGTAAGGGCACTTCGGCTTAGAATGCTACCAGTAGGGAAAATCAAGGAGCGATCTGGCATCCTCGAAGGGGATCCTCCTTTGCGGAGAAAATCTGGCACTTGGCTGCTTGTAGCCGGTATGAAACGCTCAAATACTATTTTTACGACAGATTTAACTAGGATAACAGGGAAGAGTTCAAGGTTTGATTCCTACTCGTTTAGAACAGATTTTGTTTTTCTACGATATTAGTCTGTCATTCACAATGATAATAGAATGCAGGCACGTGAATAAAATGTATGGGTTAAATGAACCACTAGTAGACCTATATAGGTGATAGAAGTAATAAGATTCAGCACTATGCCGTCACTTGTAGGCTGTCCAACTGAGTGCAATTGAAGAGGGGGGGGGGAGTTCTAAACCTCGATTATTTCTCCTTGTCGCATGATTTTTGTACGGCGTTGCGGAATAATAGATTAGAAGAAGGTGAAACTAAAAGTTATAGATTTTAAAATTTTAATTATTAGTTTGTCGGAAAAATTCATGATTTTCCGACGATTTACAGAGTAAATTTGGTCATTTGATTATGTTCGGCATTCGTTCCATACAGTTTCAATACCTGTTCTAATCCATTATTTCGCAATGCCGTACAAAAATCATGCGACAAGGAGAAATGATCGATTATTGCTACCCCCCCATCTTCAACTGCACTTAGTTGGACAGCTTACAAGTGACGGCATAGTGCTGAATCTTATTATTTTATACCCTTACATCGGTCTCCTGGTGTATCATATGACCCATACATTTTGTTCACGCGCCTGCAGTCTATAAGTAAATGAATGAATATTGCTGGACATTTCACACACCATCTGACCCCAAACTAGCAAAGAGAGACGATCTTCTTAGCATTCCATGGATTCACCGTGCGGGTGCCGGGTCCATCGTGTGGCAGAGAGAGAAAAACTCGAGTAGTTCCCGAGACTTGTGACTCGGGCGTAGGTTTAAGGGGCCCCTTTCTGACGTACATCAACACTCACCTTCACCACTCGTTTTTCTCTCCCTGCCCAGCCAAATCTGATATGAGCCTACTAGTGCAGCTTTAGATACACGTTCTAGTATAGAACTTACAGCACTTCTGGATAAGCCAAGGTCTTTCAGTAGGTTATAGAGAGATTTTGCTGGTATACCTCTCGCTCCCACTTCTACAGCGTATAAACTAACTACATAGCCGTTTTTGTTAATTCGTTTAGGAGGTCGTAATACTTATTTTGTTTCATCGCGTGGTCTTTAGGTATATTAGTTTCCCACGGTACGGTAAGTTCTACAAGGACTATGCGTTTCGTAGCTCTAGAAAAAGGAAAATGTCCGGTCTGGATGACGAAACACCCACATCCTCTGGGATTTTGTAGTGCTTTTCATACGTGTCCATTAAAATAGTCCAATCAGGTGCTGTACCCAGGATTGAGTAAGGCTTGTTCCTGGAGTTTGAAGTTGAGCCTTCTTTTTACAAAGTTAATTTGTCTGTTGTTTGTCGTCAATCCCTTTTGGGCTCTAGCTACCGAAAGGCTCATGGCTTCACGTATGATTTCAAGTACTCTGTCATGACGCCGTGAGTAATGACCCCCATTAAGGAGCACCTTGCATCCCACCAATATGTGCCTTGCTGTACATATCGCCTCTCCACAAGTATAGCAACATTTTTCAGAGGCTTTTCCCCACCTTACCAAATTACTCTGGTCAGGAGGGTCATTTGGAATGCATTTAGATAAAATTTTAATAAGGCAGGGGACCAGTCATAGATCAAGGTGCGCCATTTTAGAGCTAATGGGATACAGAACTCACCTATGGTTAACCACTCACTTTGCATTTCTAAATTCATAGCGTGCACTTTGTAACCGTCATTTTCGTCTTGTTGTAGAAAGGTTTTTACCATGTCTCGGTCTTCCTTTTTTTCTCGCACCCAACCCAGCAGTATTTACTTGTGCACCTGCCATAAATTGTTTATGGAATTGAAGTCTAGATTCCAGGTCTGAAGCAGTTTTGTCTTTTGGGAGAGATGTAATTAATTCGTCTTGCGACTTTCCCAAAACATGCGTTTTGTAACTCTTAGGTGTTTGTAAAGTTCAGACGGTTTCTTTAGTTTCAGCCCAAAACTATTGTGATCCCTAAAAGAGTAGAGGATCAGCCGGATGTGCCAATCCGAACCATGACTTCAATATCTTTATGACATTGGCATCTAGCTTTGCCAGGAGAGTTTTACCGATGTCATATACTAGGAAAGGCCAAGTGAGACGTGATGAGGTAGTTGTCATATATCCATGCTTTTTGATATTGCTGATAGGCTGCTGGTCTACCTTATTGAGGTTGTTCATGAAATTTTCAACAACCACCTCTAATGATGGTGTACGTCCTTTGTGATCTATCTTTCTACCAAGAAATTTGAAAGGCACTGCCTCTGCAATTGTGGCAACTCCTTGGCCACTTATGGAGAGTCCCGGATCGTAAGACGTATATTTGGTATTTCTTCTACCCAGACAAAGACAATGACATTTAGATGGTTTTGTCCTCATTCCCTCCGTCCATGTACAGAACTCATCGACTTCGTTCAACAATTCTTGACACTGTTTGGGATTACGTGTAAGTATTGCAAGGTCGTCCGCAAAGGCCAAGATTGACTCAGTGTACTTATTGTTGATTTTAAACCGGTAGCCCCATTTCTTTTCTTTTAAAGCTGATATAAGTAATACGTATATAGTTGTAAATACAACAACATGGTTACAACGCATATCTGTCGGCTTACTAGGTACTCCTTTCTTGATAGCCCCGTATCCAATATTATAGGCGTCATTTGGTTTCAATAACGCATAAGTACAGTTTTCTAACCGCAGTCACTGTCTAGTCGTATTACCATTGATATGCTGCAATTCCGATAAATATTTCCCATATTTAATTGAGCACTCAATCTAATGTCTTTTCCAAGTTACATTTCAGATAACACGATTAAATCCCGATTCGATTTCGATTTTAATCATACGTAACGTATTAGATAATATTTCCGTAAGTGATGTATTGTCGGGTTTTCTTTGATGGACTTGAGTGATTTTATGGCTCGAAAATTTCGGTCTTCTTTAGCTGAGCCGCAGAGGTTTACGTAAGTCAAATACAAGGTGCTTGTTTATTTGTACAAATAAACAAGCACAAAAGCATATTTCTTCAAATACACTTATTTTTGGAATGGTTTTTTTTAATTGAAAAAAGGCATTCGTGTATGCCTTATTCGTTCCCTAATAGATCCCATTGAATTTGTACTTATATAATTTATTTTGCAATGGAAATGTTTCGTAGAATATTACCCTAGTGCCTAGTGTGTTATAAGGTGCAAGCTACCTCTTCTCATCTATTTTTATTTTATCGCGAATATGTCAAATCTAATTTCTAATCATTATGTTTTCGCTTCCCTCTAGTTAAGTATGCTTGCATTCACTATTTAACCGACTTCCAAAAAGGAGGAGGTTAATAATTCGACCCTGTGTTTAAATGTGTGTTACCTGATTTCTCGAGAACCCCCGCACCGATTTTAAAATTTATTTTTGTGTTCGGATGGGTCATGCTTCCCGAATGGTCCCATATATATAAATCTTATCGAATAGGCACTCAACAGCGAAAAATAAACTAAAATCATTATTATAAGCGCTACTCACTCATCTATTTGAAGTCGGTGCCAGTCACGTCAAAAAAGTTAGTAGATTGATACTAAGTAGTATCCATCCACTACCCGTTAGACTTGACTGGCACCGACTTGCAATATGTATGTATTTGTTAACATATTAAATTACAAATAAAACCCTTTTCATCCAATAAACAGCTCGGTGAAGGTCGTTGTATTGCGGGATCTTAGACTATTAAATCAGTTTTTTAACAATAGTCAATTTATGACGTATTAAAATAAAACTACTTACTAAATCTCATTCAAACCAATTTCCGTTGATAGTTTACATGGTAATGTACATCATACACTTTTTTATTTTTGTCATTCTCTTATTTCAGAAGTTACAGCCCCCAATGTTACTTCTAAAATAAGAGAATGGTGGTAAAAAGTGGTAGTGGTAGGGGCACACTTTTTACCACTTTGCAAGAGTCACTCGCGCAAACTGTTCAGTTTAGAAAAAAATATATTTGTAACTTCAATATCATTTTTGATGACCCTATCCATAGATACCTCACATGTAGGGTTTTGATAAACATTTTTTTTTAGTTTCAGTTCTAAGTTCTAAGTATGGGACACCCCTAAATTTTTTTGTTTTTTTTTTTCAATTTTTTTGTATCAAAATCTTTATGCGGTTTACAGATTACATCTACTTACTAAGTTTCAATAGTATAGCTTATATAGTTTCGGAGAAAAGTGGCTGTGACATACGGAGACAGACAGACAGACATGACGAATCTATAAGGGTCCCGTATTTTGCTACGGAACCCTAAAAAGTCGTTGGCTTGTAGATTTATAATTTCAATAATTTTCCTGCCGTACTTTGAAATATGTTTTCTTTCATATCTGACTATTTTCTGATAGGGCGCAATACTTATTCTATCTGACAATTTAAGTATTTGATGTTTTTCAACACAGGCACTGTTACACGAGTATATTTCCAAGTTACACAATCGTGATTGCGATAAATAATTAACATATGCAATTGAAAGCTTAGCTTATGCCTAAATCATGACTAATTACCATGTTACCACGCCTGCATTTACCCGGAGGACGAAAGCCTCGACTTAGCAGTCTGACCAGGTCCCGTTGCGTGTTTATGACCACATTATTCTAGTCGTTACTGCAATTAGTCACTTTCCCTGACCATTACCAACTACTGTATTATACCGTTCTAAGTAACACGTCTTGGAGATTTGCATTTTTCGAAATTGCATAATAGAAATAGGGAAACTGTGCCATATTACTTTTGCAAATAACAAAAATACCTTTTCTTATTTTGGCTGTGCAATCGTTAAGATACAAGACAGCATAGTAGAAATTCAAAAATAAGTAGTATTACTAAATCCATACAATAATTATGTTTCTAAACTCCCGGAAATCTTTCCAGATAAACTACCAATGTTGTAATCAAATAAAGATATATAGAGCTAAATGTTTAATTTAACTGAACATTTACACGTACATTTAAACTCAAAACCTTCAACCCTAGTAATAATATGCATTTTAGACTTGGTTTTCTTTGTGTAATTTAGATTTTCATTGAAAAGATTTCTCGAAATTCGTCCCTAACTGGGTCAAACTGACTATTAAAGTTTACTTGTGTAAGCGTACGTGAACGAAGCCACGAGCATAAAATAGGTTAAAACACAGAAGTTAAATGTCAGACAACAGCGACAACTACCCAAACATTACAAATTATAATAGAAAGTTAGAAATCCCAAACATTCATAAATCAATAAAATCAATATCGAAACACTATCACGCCTATCCGCGAACTAATTAACGAAGTTATTGATGAAGCTGATTGATATTTGAAACAACCAGTGCTAGTTCACTTGCCGGGCTTTCCTAGACGTAGGATAGAAACCTTACTGTACGTCTATTGTCAAGGGCGTGCATTTGTTGCGTAGAGGCCGGAGCGTATTATATTATAGAACATAGAACCTGTTTTACATAACACTGATTTATTTCCCTGTCAGTGGCAGCGTTCCGTTTGTTGGAAACGATTTTTTGCTCAAATGGTTTGTATGGAAAGAAATTTATTTTATCAGCAAAACATGATAAAATTATAGCTTTTCAGAATCCGTTGCGAAACAAAATGCTTTATATAATCAAATTTTTTTTTCAAATATTTTTGGTTTACAGTAAGTTTTTTTTTGCTGTCTTGGTTATTTTAGTCATTCATTTTTTTTAATAAGAACCGACTGATTGTATGTAACGTGCCTGCCGAAAATGACGCAGTGCCACGCTACTGTTTGAACGTGAAGAACTCAAATCATTGTCTAGAACCCCTTACACCTTACTCGTCACCTTACTCGTCACCCGGATATACATATAAGTTGATTGATCTCTTTGAACTGTAATTTCTCTAGAAACATTTTGAGATCCTTTCCGTCCCTTCAAATCAGAATGTTTAAATAGTGGTATCTTCATTCAATTATAAACAAAAGAAATGGGTTATCATAGTGATTATTAACTTAAGTTAAAATATTAATCTCAGCCCTGTTTTTGTTGACAGCAGCATCAAGTAGCTAGATAAAGGAAGTAAATAGTCATACATTGGTGTTCAATGAATATTAAAATTCCAAGAATGAGTGCTGAACCGCAGCATAAAACAATTAGAATATAGATATGTATACGTAATTTGTCATACTTACGCACGGCGCGGCGGTTGGACTAGTGCATTTAGTGCATTGGTCTCTACTTTAGCATTAAAACTTGCGGTTGTGACCTTATTTCTAGTTTTTTAAATTGAGTTTTGAGAAAACAAAACAGGAAGATCGAAAATCCAAACTTACTTATTAGATAAACTTGTCACGGATATCTCTTAGAACTGTGTCACCGGTCACAGTAAAGTAGAATTTAAATATCCAACAAATGAATAGATATGACAACCACTTGTGTTCCTCCACCTTTATACAAAAAAAAACATTACAGAAAGCATGTCCGCTGATTCGCTCTTCCACTGTTCCGAACCGTTCCGAGATATAAAAAGTCGGTGAACAGTGTATTATGTGTGCGTTACTCGGGCGTTTGTTGTATGTTGTTTGATTTTTGAGTAGTGGTTGTTTTGTGACCACTGTAGATAAAGAAGTCGAGAGTGAATCGGGTTTTTTCTAGGTAGAGATGCTTCATCGTGGACTGCAGCTTCGCTTAATATGTTAGCTATGAAGGCGGTCTAGCGTAAGTCACGATTAAAAAAACAAAGTTCGCACGGACAGAAAAATAAGCGAATTATAATATTAGGGCAGTTTTATGCTGGGAGAATTATTCTGCAGTCCTTGACCACCACTATAAATGGTTGGCGTACAAAATGTTTAGGTGTTGTAGCAATAGTGCGAAAATTTAGATGTGGTTTAAAAATGAAACATAACCTAAAACGTACCCACGAGTACAAATTAATGTAGATACCTGAATTGCTCCTCACGCTGTACCGAAATCCTGTACTTTATGTAAAAAAAAAAACGTTTTTTCTAAGTAATGTTCGATATAATTTAGTACTGTGATTTGCAAATCTTAATATATATAAATCTCCTGTCACGATGTTTGTCCACGATGGACTCCTAAACTACTTAGCCGATTTTAATCAAATTTGGACACCGTGTGTAGATTAATCCAACTTAAAAAATAGGATAGTTTTTATTTCGATTAATGTGGGCTTTATGTGACAATATCCGAGCGAAGCCGGACCGGGCCGCTAGTAATATTATATATTATAGTAAGTTTACATATTATAGTAAGGTTATATATTATAGTATTGGTATGGTATTATAGTAAATACAAAATTACACGATTATTTTTGGGACTGCAGTTGGCTTCAGGTGGCCTCTATCGCCTACCGATAAATGAATGCAATGTCGTAGTTGTAGGTATCCTAATGGTAAACTGCTTGACACCACCTACACTAGCAACCGAAATAGATTGGCTTTTTTGCAAACTCTAAATTCAATTTTATTGGAGTCAAATAAAAAGCAATTGATTCCGCGAGTGGGTTTTAATATCCTGTGTCAATTGTGAATCACTGTAATAAACACTAGCTAACTACACGCAATGGGGTATTAAGAGCGACATTTTGAATACCATTTTTACTTTTTTGTAAGTTTTACTACATAATTATGTTAAAGCTGAAGAGGTTTTGTTGTTTGAACGAATCTCAGGCACTATTGAACCAATTTAAACAATTATTTCACCGTTGAATATGTACGTGTTTCCTGAGTGGTGATACATTCTATGGATTATAAGGGGTCATATCACAAGGTCATTCACAATTTCTCAAAAATTTAGTAGAACGTAAAAAAAGTAAAGATATATGTACCTACTAAACTTTAGACACGACTTTTCTACATATTTGTACTCCGCATGAATAGTCATTAGATAACCAAAAAATAAATACATTCAGACATACTCATCAATACTTTAGAAACATTTCGGCATCACACATCAAAGTTACAGTTGGATAAAAAAAATCATTTTAATTGGCGGCTATATCGCTTATAGCGATCTCTACCAGGCAACCATGCAAGAACAAATTAAAAAGAGACAAAAAGTCTTAAGAGTAAAGTGAATACACTTCAATGACTAACACAACATACTCGTATTAACTTCATGAGCATCGTAACTGCTCTACTTAAAATATAATATATGTACTGTTATTAAATATTATGATCAAAACACAGATAACTTTCCCAGAAACGGTTCCACGATTAATCTAGCTACTTAATAAACATCCAGCGTAATGAGTAGTTACGCCGATTCATCCCACTATGGTTGTATAACAGTTACGTAATTCACTTAGTCCCGATATTATCTTTCGATCGACATTAGTAGATGATACGGTATCTGCATTCATCTAATGAATCGCTTACTTATGATCTATCAGGTCAGTTTGATAGAATGCACGTCGGGTCCGACCAAACGCTGAATCACGCTCCGTTGGTACTTTGAAAATTTTCTTTGGCGTTTGATGTTATATCCTACCATCGATTACAGGCACGGGTTTATATTATTCCATAATTGTTATACTACACAAATATAAAGGCGAAAGTTTGTGTGTTTGTAAATATGTATTACCCATGTACCTCGGTAATGAGATCGCGCTCCATATATCAATGAAATAAAATATGACCAAACACCGTAACATATAGGCTGCTTCTTATCCCGCAAAATTACCTTTGGCGGAATTAAATAGCAGCCTGTGTTAATCCGTTTACTATAAATAACTGCGTATATAATTTCATTGAAATCCTTTGAGCCGTTATAGAGATAAGTGAGATCATACAAACATATGACGACACACGCTCACACCTTTGCCTTTGTAATAGGTATTTGTTTGATAAAATATATTTTAGTTCATGTGAATCCATAATTAGTATACTCGTACATATATGTATTCATTTAGGTTCCTTAATCTAATTTTCCTGAATATGCTCCATGATCCGGATCACTTCGCAGATTCACCTAATATGCCTAGTGATCAAGATCATCACATTTAAAACACCATATCTTCTGAACTACAATTTTCATCGATAGACGTCCATTCTATAATATCAATGTGTAAAAATTTAAACAACAATTTTCTACATTAGAAACTCAGTGGTCGTTTAATCGCAACATCATTTAATCCGACGTCGCGTCGGTCGTTTAAGGCAAACCTTGATACATTAATTGCGTCTAGCAAAGTAATTACGAAGTTATAGATTGGGTAATAAACTAACCCATGTAAGCTGTATCGAAATTATAAAAATTAGAATTAGCTATTTTACGCAATTTTTGTATTCTAGATTGTTTCTCAAAAAGGATGAGGCAGATTAAGAGGGCAACGACGCGAATAAATTAATGTATTTTAATTTATCTTACGCCTCGTTTTGGTTATGGTTTCCTTTAGCTCTACGCCTTACTTTCTGAGGAATTGTATAATATCCGGGTAATGATTATAATTGCTTCTCAGCGAATTTAACGTCCGACCGAGTTTTCTCACCGCGATCATAACAACATGATCGTTCTCACACAATTAAATAGTTTACTGTGTAAAGATGTTTATGTCGACCTCCAAAATTTATTTTACAGCAGACCATCACGATTTCTCATACCTTGTGGCAATAGTTTACCTATTGCCTATATCAAGTCCACGGTAAAATTGTAGACTCATTGAATATACGTACAGGCTGGTATGTAGAAATCTAGGATCGGGCTACTTCTGTTAAACTTGATCTTGAGTTAATACGTACGTATTAGCACGCCAAGACGGCAAGATTAGAACGTGGTGTAATTTATGTATTGAAGTGTATTGATTTATCAAAGCTATAGTGGAAACGCAATCAACATATATTTTAAAATAAATCTGGTTTTAAAATATTACTAAAACGTATTCTAAATTCAATAAACAATCAAACAAAATAAATAGAAGGTCATGAACATGAAGATTCTGAATTATAACACCGCACTGCGCTAATCACCCAGAGATCTCTGTACCCTATAATTTATCTCGAGAAATTTACCTGGGACCTCAGCAAATTGTCAAGCTACGATAAAAAACATCGATTCTATCGATCTAAGTGATTTTGACATATAAAAATAATAAAATAAATGTTGGTGGACATTTCACACACAACACCATCTGACCCCAAACTAAGCAAAGCTTGTACTATGGAAGCCAGATAGCTGATATAATACATATGTCTTTTTTAAATACATACTTATTATACATAGAAAATACCCAGGCCCCGTACAAATATTTGAATTCATCACACAAACGTTTGCACTGGGTGGGGTTCGAACCCACGGCCCACGGCTTCGCAGGCAGACTTCATTAACTTACGAAACGGCACACTGATATTTGCAAACAATGACTAAATTACCATTATAATTGAGAACTTACGAAATATTCCAATGGACAAAAGTTGGCGCCCAACCGGGAACAATACAATAAGAAACGCTTTATTGGCACCTCAAACAAAGTTGACAATAGACATAAAACATACGAGTTTTTATAATAACCATCAAAGTATTAGCGTGATTTGTTAAATATGTGTACCGTATCGAAAATTAAGAGAAAGGGCCTATACACGTTTTTGTGGGTTACCCCGTAACTAAACACTGACCATAAATTGACATTCACCTATCTGCTTATCACCTGAGCTAAAGTTATGCTTCTGAGATAGCTCAGCTGTGCGATAGCGGTTTCTAAAGTGATATCGGCGGAAACGTCCGGTCGGGGATTTGTTTCGCCGCAACGACTGCTCTACAAGGCTAGTGCAACCAGTTTATTTATACAACTCCTTGATCAAATTACAATGCCTAATGATTAATTGGAAATTGGGTCACGATTTAACAGGGAAATATGTTATAATTAAAAGGGTACCTACTTAATTAAAGGTTTTTACAGTTTTACGGTCACATCAACAGTTTTGATTATAAAAAACACAACACAACTAGGACCTGTAATGTAACGTATAATATTTCGTTTAGTGAGTTTGATTGTTGATCGTCTGTAAGACAAGATGTGGTATGTGGATCTAAGTGATGATTCTAAGTACTTTATATTTACTCTTTAAGTACTCAAATAAATACTTAGAGTAAATTTACTTATGTACGTACTCTTAGTAGTCAAGTAGTAATTACTCTTAGTATTCTTTGTCAAAATTCAAGTACATTTCTTTACATACATTACAATATCATACATTTGGAGACGTAAGACCGAGGATTGGACTGA
Source organism: Ectropis grisescens (assembly GCA_017562165.1). NCBI lineage: Eukaryota > Metazoa > Arthropoda > Insecta > Lepidoptera > Geometridae > Ectropis > Ectropis grisescens. The sequence continues at coordinate 7,407,764 of CM029778.1, read as the reverse complement.
GTGGCGTATTATGGGAGACGCATTTGTCCAGCAGTGGACGAACACAGACTGATGATTATGATGATTATTCTTTATGTAAACCGTTAGATTACGATCTTGTAAGAAATATCTATTTTATTTAATGTAGACTTCTAATTGTCATGTACGTGTCTTTCGACAATTAGCAAACTAATAACGCCGACCTACAAAGGCCGTGAGGTCATTCTACCTCTGTGTAAAAAGACAACGCGAGTTCAATTTAGAAATGAACATGGCTCATTCGCACAGGAATTCGGCACAAAACTATGCTAAACGGTGTCACGTTATCGTGTTTCGTGTCAAATGTAATTACTTTACCGTTTGTTTTACGAATGGGCGACCTGACACGATGTTAACCTATATTTATCGGTGAGGGTAGTCACCGGCAGTGTGTCCAGCCCCGCCCTAGAGGTAATCCCAGAACAACAAGCCGACAGGCGAACCCTTTGGTGACACGAAATGGGTGCGGGTGCTCTAAAGCCGGATATCTATCTCCACGTTCAATTGCAGTTAAAGAACTATATTTAATGATTTACTTTGACACTATTGTAAATAATGCGAAATGTATTATACCCTTTGAATATTATTTAAGTTATCACGGTTGTTCAATGCACTAGTATTGTAAATATGGAATATCTACCGTGGTCCAATTGTAATACGAATTCCCGATAATTCGACGTTGTTTTATGCAACACGTTTACATACTTACTCCCTCACTCCTGAAAATTATACATTAAACTGCGTCGAAATACCGGGAACTCGCTCTATAGTATAACTATGGTAAATATCCCGTAATGTATTACTCGTAGTAATACATTTTGTCTAGTTTTCGATATTGTGTGTCTTTTCATAGTATATATAAAGCTTTGCCTGGTTTGGGGATAGATGGTGTTGTGTGTGAAATGGCCACCACCTATATTTTATTTTATTGTCATTGTCAAGAATAATTTATTGAAATATAAAAAATGTTTTCATAATTTATCATGAACCGATTCGTTGACGGTGACTAATTTAAAATCATATTTAGAGTGCACCATCGACTTTCCAGAGAGTGTCTAATTTATGGAAAGTGTTTTGTATACGGAAACTTTCGTTTGCCAAAGAAAAAGTGTTAAAAATAGCGTAATAAAGCTCTACATTGGTTGATTGACGGCCGCTGCAATAGGCTGGTAGTTTTTTTTGGTCGCGGCGACGACGCGCTCTACTTATTTGCTTGTGTACGATAATTTTAAGGCGAATTCGTGACGATTAACTGTAACGATGGCTGTTTCACATCACTACACTGTGGTAAATTACTTCAATCAAATTATAACTACTCATCCACACTACACAAACTTGGACGTATGAATCGTATCTCGATTACAGAAAGAAACAAACATTATGCAGATCCGGTACTTAGATCGGACCACTTAGCTTATCGATATGAGCGGAGTCTTAGTTGGTTTTGCAGATAAATTATTGGTCGTAAAATATAATTTGTAGCGATTACAAATTAAACAGAATACGACAGTGCTGGACTCTAAGCTTTCGCCCAAGATTGTCTTACATAATTTCGCAATAGAGTAGCATAATTATGTGCGCACGAGCGTACATCGACTCGACACTCACGAATTGTCCAGTAATGATTGCATAAATTTATTTGATAATATCTGTCTTCAGTCTTATTATGTGTTTATTGCCAAATCCCATTGTCTCTCGCAGCTAGCTCACAACTTACAAAAAGTAATTGATTTAAATACCTTTGCTCATACTGCAATCAACGTTGATATCTTGGTGGGTGTTGTCAATACATGCAGAGGCATTGTCTTAGCGAAAGTTTGCGTCAACAATACAGTCGACAATTCGAAATCGAAGATTTGCGGTTTACCAGATTACCAAAAATTACGTCGTCAAAGATAAGTATCAATAAAAGTAAAATATTTTACAGTCCACGTTGTTATGTGCGCTACCGAGTAAGACATCAACTTTCAAATTCGCCCCAACCACATCCATCGGGTAAGTAATGTAAGTATCGATTTCTTTTCGATCTTCCGGTTCAATTTCACCCGATGCTGATTAAAGTTAATATACTATACAATTCTCGTTGCACACATGCGCTTGTCTGATATATTTGCCTCTGGCAATAATTTACTCTTTCAGATTGATTTATCGGTTGCTAGTTTTGGATGGTCATTAGCGGATAAAGTGGCGTTATCGATAACCGCATCGATTCATAGTTCACCGATTTGACGCCTTCATCAATCACGATCCAACGTGTCTTTTATTACTCATATGTCCCCACCGAATTAACATTTATCGTGTGTTCCATGTCTGCAAGTTGAAGTTTTATGTGATGCTCTGGCGTGTTCTATGGCTCTCAAACAGAACTGTCTAAATTAAAATGTTTTTTATGTCTGTTTATTGCTCTGTATGATGTCATCTCGATGTTTGAAAGTAACACGGCGTGTGTTCCTTATGTCCGTGTTACCGAACGAACGTTTCGAAGATTTTTGCTCCACATTTGATAACAGTAGAATGAGTAATATTGGTACATGAGGAGTTATCTTCATCTCTGAATTTATTTATAATGGTTTTGTTTACCGCTTATTGACTATATATTACTCAATTACAATTTACAAAAGAGGCCGTGGTGGCCTAGCGGCGGCATTAACTGTGCGAAAACATCGTGATGGCATGATTCAAGAAAGACATTTTTAGGGCATTTGTGTTATCCGCCACAAATGCATTTAGCCTACATAGTGAATTACGGATTTGACTCCCTTTTTGTAAAAGAAGACCCATATTCCTAGAAAGGGGAATATAAAGTGGATTTTATAAGTTTATTGATTAGATATTAAACGTCTCAAATGATGGCAAATTTTGAAAAATTATCCCGTTCTTTGGTCACCTATTCTCGACTGAGTGGCGGCGTCGTCGTAAGATTTTAATCGGCGAAAGTAGTTGCATTGCGTGACATGCGCGTGCGCCGCGCCGCTGTTTGATCGCCGTCCCTACTTCTAGCATCTATTATTCTCTACTTAGAATCTTTACATATTGCCGTAAGGTATGTCGGGATTCAAAAGTAAAACATGATAACATGAAATTAAGTTTAAAACACCTTTAATTTCGTAAATAAATAATACTTTTCACCATTATCGGCAAAAAAAAAAAATTCTTCTGGAAGGTCGCTTCACTCTTTATTTCTTTCCGCAAAATTGTGTGATACCACGTGATTTATTCAACGAGGTACTGAAACACAGGAATCACGTGTTAGTTTCTCTAATGTAGCCTGATAAATTACGTGAGAAATTTTCACGTTTTTTCATATTGAATACGTGTAATGATTTTTCTATAAAGTTTTACGTATGTGTGTTGATCAATGCTACTCGTATTTAAGCATACACCAGCAGCACCCTGCGGTTTCACCCGTATAATCCCCCTTTCTCGTTAAATTCCCGGGATAAAAGTAGCCTTTGTGTTAATTCTATAATATTTATCTTTGTTCTAAATTTCAACCCGATCCGTTCAGCCGTTCCGACTTGATTGAGCAACAAACATCCAGACTTTCGCATTTGTAATAGCAGTGAAATAACCAATTATTGTGAATTTAGTGCGAAAGGGTCTATTAGTGATTAGATAAATAATAACAATGATATACTCAATAAAAGTCATGCAAATTGTTGCTTTATTACATATGAGTTGAATGCTTTCGTAATTAAGGCTAATTTAGTGCTAATAATATAACTTGTCGGAAGAGATAAATGGTAATAAATGTATGTGGTTAAATATAATTAATACCTGTATTAGCCCTTCTTACAGGCTGCCCCAAGGCGTAGGCGTCTTGTTAGAAACTAATGGTCTGCAATGTACGTCGCTGACCCAGAATGGGCAATTTGTTTTTTAGCTTTACTCTTTAGTTGTCTTATTATTATTTTACTATTATACAAGACTAGAAACACCCCGCGTCTTTACCCTCGTAGTTCCCAATCCCGTTATTTTACTGGGATAATAATTTGCCTATTTGTTATTCGAGACTTTATCTATCTATGTACCAATGTCATCTAGATCCCATCAGTAGTTTTTGCGTGAAAAAGTAACAGATATCATGTCTACTCAAAAACTTGCGCTTTTATAATCGTAAGGATAGGTAGGTCAAAGTTTGACCGCGATTTGTCTATTAAACATAATCACGGGCTAGGATTTAACACTTTTATCTAGAAGCTACCTTGTTTACTCTAGATTTTAAGACATAGATACGTGTTGTACCTGTCTGAAAACACAGAGTCGGGTAGAATATTCCACAGCAGAGCATAAATAACCCACTGTGTATTGTCACTGCTGGGACTCGCAGATTGCTTTCTTAAGGAGAGAGTTCCGAGAGAGTGAGAGTTAAGAGAGAGAAGGCCGTAGTACATCGCGTTGGCCAGATATGAGTTGCCGGACGACATATGTTCTCGAAATATGTATTGTCTGGGGCCGGTCATTTTCCTCACAATATTTCCCTTACCTTTAAAACAGTATTGATGACAAACTTGCACAATAGCACTTGGAGCGGTTGTAAGCGAAGTTCGAATTTCACTATTGTGAAGTTGTACGTTCTCGCTACTTTAATTTAACAAAATTTATTTTAGGCAATCATAACTCTCGTCTCTGCCGCTAAGAGGCTTGTTTTTCTCAACTTTGGCACTATCTTCTACTGAACTGTCCAATAGAAAATAATTACATTCGAACGTCATCTTGTACTTATCCACTTTGCACTTTGATTAAGTAATAAGTATTATTAAACGGGTTTGCGTTGTTTTTTCAACTCCAGTTCGCAACTCTAGGAGATTTGTCTTTTGGAGTCATGCTTATGATTTTTCTGAAATTACGCTCAGTTTGAATTTGCATTTATGTTGCAAATTTTAATGCTAAACTGAAAGATTGTTTTAATATAATAGCATTTTCTTCTATTTTTAAAAAATTTACAATTTAAAATAAATTACATATTTTGCAATGACTTTCTTTTTTGTGTTTAGCGGTAACAGCTTGATTATACAAATCTAATTATAAAATTCAACCTTAATAGATACACTTGCTCAGCGAAATTTCATAAAAATATAATACGGGCTTGCCGCTGTTAAATGGAAATGTCAGACTAAAACAGATGCGCGCTTCCAACACAAAAGCTCAAATTAGTCATTTGCACTTCGACCTTCGGCACCATAGAACGCTACCAGAGTTGCCATTGTTAAAGCCTCACGTACAACCACACTTGCTCCGACTGACTTTGATTGTTTTATTACGCGATCATACAGCCTCTATCTATTTGTGAGGCTCGAAATTGCTCCAGTGGTATCATTACCGCATTTACACAATTGAACATTGTCAGTTCTTATTGCAAAAGTAGATCGCTGTTAAATTGCTTTTCGTCATATGGTTTAGAAAATTACAGTCGCATTTGACAAGTGTGTTATGTGTTACGTAGGCATCTATATCAGTTATGTGTTATGTCATGTAAACGTGTATAAATTGACGGCGTTATTTATAATGGGTAATTCCTTTATGTGTTGAATTAGGTGTAGTTGTGTTTGGTTATTGAACAGCTAAATTAGTCGATCAATTCAGACGAGCATTGCTTCATCGTCCAACGCTATTCGTCGCTGTGTTAAAACGGGACTTCATGACATTTAAGATCTAATAAGCATTGCCTGTTTGAGTTCTGAATGATAAACTAAGATCAATGGATAGAAAGAAATGTATCTAAACCATTGCTTTAGACATATTTTCTGTTCCCGGGTCTGTATTAAAAGTCAATATTGTAAGAACATGGCAAAAACTGGACGAACTTGAGTTTCCTGTCAGCATGTTACTAAAACTTAACATTACAGTCCTGACAACTCTCTAAACTTAGGCAAATGCTTACATCTGCTCTCGGAAACTTTGGCTACCCCTACGGGAAGTAGGCGTGATCTTATGTATGAAGTAGTTTTAGATTTATTCCACGCTACATTGTAACTTTGTCAAGAGTGTAGAATAGACAGAATAGCAGAATGTAATAAAAACTCCTCCCTTTGCCAATAGCCTCCATAAACTACTTCGAAGATAATAAATAATTACTGGTATGGGTTCGTGACTGCTCGTTGTTAATTAAATTAATGAAATGCCAATTTGCAGGGCTCCACTTTTTGACGTTGTTGTAGCTACCTGTATCAAAGATATTACTAATTAGTGGAAGTATTCTTTGACTTTTATAGTTAAACTTAATAGACTTACGAATTTATCTTTAGGCGAGTCTAACTTACACTATTTTTTAAAAACTTTGCAAAACAAAAATTGTAAATTTAGACTACGTTTACACACTGAGCTAAGCTTGTTTTGTGAAAGCCAGAAAGTTGAACATTTCTAATCTCATTTGACCTAAACAAATACCTTATATTTTTTTTTATGATACTGATTTCTACCTTGACGAAATCTATTTAGTTTAGTGAAAATATGATTATTTATTGTTTATGTGTTTTCTTAATCATCGTTTTTGAATGATAAATTCGTAACTGTTTAGCAGCGACTGATACATCGATCGAAAAAATATTCGGTACATTTGTATAGATGAATACATCATTATCGTTAAGTATACGTAAAAAGGACGGTGTTGTAAGTGTTGCCAAAATACAGCCTAGGGTCAGTCCGGCCAGCGTAGTGTGTGACGTCACCTGAATCACTCTCGCTTCTTCCATCGCGGTTGTATTCGGGTCACTGTGTCACTTTCTTCATCTTTCGCCTCCGATATCACCCATTACCATTTACATATGCAGAGCATCGTATTCGCAATCATATTTGGCAACTAAAAAATATATATATATATTATTGCACAAACAAGTCTACGATCATTTAAATCGTATTAATAAAAAAATAGCAAGAATAGATGTTTCTTTGTTTTTACCATTATAAATATCTTATGAAAGAACTACCTACTTACATAAATTATGTTACGTCGGCTATGTAATTTAAAATATTATGAACCTTTGTTTCAATTCATAAAAACATAGATAAATTATCTGCAATTCTGATTTATTACGGGCCGTTTAATAGGTGTAAATAATCATACAAAAATAAAAAGCTTTTAAAACGGTATATCCGAAGTCACGGCTAACACTTAACCTTCCATCTCATGTCTGGTTTCATTCGTCTCGGCAAATGCATCAGCCAAAACACGTTTGTTTTAATCACGTTGTGATGAGTCCACACAAACTTTCTTCAAGCGCATTGTCAAATTTCTCTTTACGCCCAGTCTCTCGCTACAATGAGCAAATTAGTGCGTTTTCATTGCCATTGTTATCTTTAGGAGAGTTTGCTATCTACATTTGAATATTTGTCTCATCATTATCGTATCTACTTTGACCATTATTAAAATGATATAAATCTTATCCCTGACAAAAGGAAAGTCTATTTAGTATATTTCTATACGTTTCCATTTGAACATTAGCTCCGGCACGTGTAGAAGAAGTTTATTGTATAAAGATGATTGTTATTCTTGTTCCTATTTACGTAACTCGAAGAACAATCGCAGACGTGTGGTTAATGTCACATTCAAAATCTTTATTGCGGTTTTGTGTAGAATTTGTTACGTAAAATGTTTTCTTCATGACGACGAAACGTTGACTTTATTGCAGACTTGTAGTTTCGAGTAACCTTGATGGAGTGAAGCGAACTTGACCCAACGTGATCTGTTTATGCAGCTCCGTAATTGGTCTTAGGTTAATGTGCAGTGCAGTTTAAATCTGACTGACAAGCTGGAGCCAGTTGACTGATTGATGACCGTGACGTCTCTCATTATCCTTCAGAGGCGCACGGTTGACTGATTTAAGTAATTAATTTTATTATAGAACCTAACAATGTTGTGACCTACTGCAATGCACGCCTGCCTGCAAAAAAATAGAAAAATGTGTAAATACAAGTTACTAAAGTATTTATGCGAGGACCACCGCGTACATTAGTAATCTTAAACTTGAAGCTAGGTAAATTTTGTTATGTATTGACGCGTAATAATTAGTTGTTAGTTACTTTAAGCATGTGACATGTAATTTAAATTTCATGTAAATTAAGGGTGATTTCACTCCAATGCGGTCATTATTTGTGTGGAAATAGACCAAAGCGAAGAAAATTTTCAAGGAAATCACTTTTATTACCGTAGTTGTTAAGGTTAATCCGTCAATATTTGACAGAGCAACCATAAACAGCATTTATCGACTCGTGTAATCCCGTATAAAATATAGCTTATTTTAAATCTGTCTCGATAAAATACATTGTTAAGTAAAATTTTAAATCTCAATTTGCGCAATATCAAGTGCTCATTATAATTATCCTCGGAGCCGAAATGTCGAGAATGTGACTGCAATTTCAGACCATAATGTGTGTCAATGCTAATATCCACCGCGAACACCCACTGCATGAACTGAGGTCAAAGCTTAGGCGTGTGCTGTACTTGGGAACATAGACTGATAGGGTAATTTACCCGTCCATCTATGGCTTACGTTGTGTAGGCAGGTAAATTGTTTGATGAAAGGTTAATAAATTCTGTTTTACAGCGCTCTGTCCTATCAATCTGTCAGTAATTAAAAGCTTGAACTACATAACAACCTATTTTAGGATATTAGGAAAACAAATACATCTAAATTAGGCGTTACTTAAAGCTCAACGAAATGTATAGTTCGGATAGGGGTGAGACGATTATACTCTTGTAAAATAATCCTTTTAATGGACGGTTATTTAAACCGTCTATTAAAAGGATTGGCCTACAAAAACCTTCAATATGAACAGCTATAAAGGGCTAAAAGAATGATGATTAGTTAAAAGTAAGTTATGGATATTCATGACAGAAGACAGAATAACTAAACCTTGAACGTAACCTAACCAAAATTTTCACTATGGATATAATATTATCCGTGTAACAATAATGAAGTGGAGATATTGTAGTCCAAAATTTATTTGAAATAGGAGAAAAGTCTTATCCATTGCAGCCAGTGATTTGGACTCTTCGTGTTCAAATAGTTGTGGGATATCGCTTGTCATCAGGCGTATGCAATATGCATGTCATAGTCCTGTAAGCTAATGGTAAAGGATTTTATAAGAGATCACAGATCGTACTGTTGTAGGTACATTTTTGCTCCTTAAAACTTTTTGGTTTAATATGTATTGCGATGTGACAAAACTTGTGGTTTTATCATACATAGGTACCAATTTATGCAAAAGTGTATGATTGTGTCCGTAACTTTCACAGCATTGTTATCTCATTGATAGAGCCTGTGAGATTCCCATAAAAACAGGGAAAGTATACAATTGGCAGACCACTGAAAGCCCCCGGGCTCCGGTGACGCCCATCGCCTGCTATAGACAGACAGAAAGTGAAATTCTGTGTCGATTGACGACTCTTCGTGGTGAAACGCAAGGGAGGACAGTTGCGTAAATTGATGTGCTTTATTTTTGTGAGTTGATAAGAGGTACATCTGTTATTTATTGCGTAGAAGGGCACAATAACTCCTTCACGGTCCGACGGGCGCTCCGCCCTCGAAGTGGGGCCTCTACGGTTTACACCGATTCGCACGTGCACCATAGAAAAAAGTGAACACAATACTACCGCGATACCTCTACTTTAACCGCCTTATAAGGAAGTAATTACCATGCTCGGTAAAGTTGTTTGACCCCAAAGCGAAGAATCGAGCTGTACCAACATGATGATAGATGTAAGATGACTCATACGTTCTCGGTGCCACCGTCAATTGGGCGTTAGATTAAAATTTAGATTACATATTTAAAGCCCCTTTCATCAGAGCTAACGGTGTTTAAAGCTGATAACGTTTATTTTCAAAACGATCGTGATATTTAAAGTGGTACGGTTATGGTCGACATTGCAATCCATAAAGGTTGTTTCAGCATATTTGTCTACACGAAAATATCGTAATATTCGTAGGCGGTGACGTCGGTGGCAGGTACCGAAGCGATGCGCCATCATTTACAATGTCATCTGATAACTGAACTGTAGCGGATGACTCTTTTCGTCAGTATTGATTATGGTTTTCTAAGGTGGATAGTGTTAAACGGTATAGACTCGCTAAAACAATCACTTCAATTAGATATACAAGTGTGGGATTGAGGAAGGTAAGTCGTGGGCTGATAATTAATTTATGTGGTTGCATCACAGACTACGTATTCATTACGTAGGAACGAAACCTTAGGTTGTCCAAGTGAATCACGTACGCGCCTTGCACTACTCGAGTATTGTATATTCTATTCGTAACGCGCGTGCGTTGAAGAATTGTCGCTCTCACAGAAATAATCGCATGAAGTAAGAATTGCAAAGGCGTGATTGGATCTTCTAATAATACATATCGTGCGAACACATCACGATAAAATCGAGATCATAATGTTTTTGCGTAAGATTCTGTTGTAGCTTTGTGTTTAAGTTCTAATATTAAAAACATATTTCGATGCCTCCTACGTATGTTGTTATATCATGACATCGTGATTTTACGGAGAGCGTCCCAAAGACATTGCATTTAAATCGCTGTTTCTTGTTATATTTTTTTGTAAAACTTGGTGTATGTATAATATGTTTTTACCCAAATTTTACAAAAATATTACAAGAAATGACGTTTTCAATGCAATGTTTATCTTTGGAACGCTCTCCTGTAAAGTCACGATATTGGAGATACTCGTACACCAAGTTACGTAGGAGGCATCGATTTATATGTGTACTGTTTGGACCTATCTTACTGATACGTACAGTGTAAACAGCTGTATGTAAAAACATCAATTTAATGTCGTTTATTTGGCTTTCTTTGAGAAAGAATGTGACTAAAGACTCATCAGTTCTGAATTTACAAATATTTCACTAGTGCAGGATGCTATGTGAAGACGAAGCTATGAACATAAACTAGTATATTGCAAGTACTTCACAGGAATGCACGTGGACAGGTATGCAATTGAACCGATGGATTTCAAGAAATATTCACGTTTTAAGTTGGCCAATAATGATCGACGAGTTGGCTTCTTGCTCAGTTTTGCATAACAAGTGCAAATGCAATTACCAGAAATTGGAGCATAACAGCTACTGTGCAAACCTCTACCCACAGCAAACTATATAAATTAAATATCGCTCGATACTTAAAGATGCAACCGGTTTAGAAATCCACTATGAATTTGGAAATTGATGCGGTCTTGGATTCGCGTCGCACATCTTTAACACTTGCTAGAAAGAACAATTCTGAATATCGCCTCCTCTTGCGTCCTACCGGACGCAATGTTGAATTTACAATAATGTCATGTCTTTAGTGTCACTCGCCAAACTAAGAGGAATCGATTGAAATGTGAATCATAAAAATCGGCCCAGGCGTTTGGTCTGTATAGCTATAGTGCTTTAAAGGATCATACATACATAGAGTGATAAGAACATACTACTCCTTTGCATCGCACAGTCGGGTAAAAAACGATAATATAGGTATACGTTGTGACAAAAAAGTTCATATTTTTTGATTACTCGTAGTATCTCATAAGGTAATCTCACTCTATCCTAGGCCGAGTTATTTCTGTACCTACATCAAGCAACTCATTGACAAACGTTAGGCTTTATTTTTTTTTTTTTTTTTTTTTTTTTTTTATTTAAATTATCCACTCCACAGACTCCGGGGTCCGTGATCTTTGTCATTACAATAATCTTTTTTTTTTACACATTTCTTGGATAAGGAGAAGAGGAAAATAGAAGGGATTTGGGTACATTTAAAATCTAATTCTAGTGCTCGTCTGTAGAGCCGATCACTACCAGTTGGGATTCCGCTAGTAATCGACTCGACATCGAGTGTTTGCCTAATTGCCTTTTGCCATTTGCCTAAGCTGCCTCCTCCCGGCCCAGAGCCTCCACAACGGCCGCATTTCTGTCCCTGATGGCCATCTGTAGGTTGAAATCGCGGATGGTCTTCGATGATGCAGCCCACGCTCGCCGCACGAACCGACCGATGGCGTCGTCGGTGTCGTCAGCGTAGTATGTGAAGGTCCCCGTGTGCCGTGAGATTGCAACTACCGCATGGGGCACGCTCTCGTGCAGCTTCATGTTTGCCTTGGTTTTGATTACGATTACCGACTCGTATGTTAGTCCCTGAGCTTCATGGATGGTAAGGATGCGTGACCCGGTGCCTGACCCATAACCCTGGTTTGTCAGGGTCTCCTTCTCCTCTTGAGTGTGAACTAAGAAGAGGGTGTTTGGTTGGGTGTTGGGTATTTGCGCTCCCTTATATCTTCTCTGCTCTAGGGACTTTATACGGGACGCTGAGGAGTACATACCGGAGTATATTTCCCTCAGTGCATATGCGACGTCCATTGGGTTTCGATGTGTGCAGAGCAACTCCTGGCTGATCTTTGTTACCAGGTTCGGGCGATGATACCTCATTTCGAAGAGATTTTCCCTGTCGATATAAGGCAACTGATTGACGTCTCCAATGAGGACAATTTCGCCAACACCAGACAGCCTTGAAGCCATCACAATGGCTCCAAAATGGTTCATGAGAGCTTCGTCCACCATGAGGCGGCTGAAACTTTCTCTACCGAAACCATTTACCAGAGCAGAAGCCATGGTTCGCACTCTGGTTTTGACCAGGTTTCCGATTCGGTGCGATAGCTTTTCTCTTAGATCTTTTGCTGCCTCAGTTGTTGTAGTGATGATGGCGTCCTTGTCCCGTTAGGCTTTATTATAAACCTAACTATCATCGCCCTGCGGGAAATGCGCAGGTGTAGCCATACCAGCACAGTTGTCCCGTGCCCGTTGTTTTCCTGAGATAAAAGGTAGCCTATGTGCTATTGCAGAATATAATCTGTGTCCCAAATGTCAACCCTATCCGTCCAGAGGTACCCTGCGCGCGTTTGTACGCTACCGGTCAAAAATTGGTCGTACCAACTCAGAAACCTTTTTAGCTCATGCATAACAACTTTCCCAAAGATCAACACATGAGCAAATGCATAGTTTACGATTCTATGAAGATCATACTGAAAATAACTCATTTTTTATGTATAAATGAATATTTTTATTTTAGAAGTTTGATGAAAAGCAAAAGTTTTCAGTGTTTTTTTGTCCGGCCACGTGAACTGACGGTCACATGGCGAGGTTGAGACACACTTTAATAACAGGATCTATTTTTGGCTTTGTTTTATTTTGTATGGTTTCGTAGAAACGTGAATATTTTTTCTTTTATTTTTGTTTTTTACGCTATTACACATTTATTGTTTTTGTTTTTAGTGGCCACGTTTATCTCCTTTCGGACCCAAGGCACAACCTTTGTGGATATTGGGTTTTGTTTTAGAAATTATGTCATTAGAGCAATAGTGATCATGTGGTCGCCACTTTAAATCCTCCGTTGAACTATTTATTGTCTTGAACTCAAGCATGCGTATATCTTAGACTAGCGATCCGCCCCGGCTTCGCCCTTGGTAGACATTATATAGCCTATAGCACTCAAGGATCGTACGTACATAACCAACGATGTTTTTTTATATTTTTAATATTTGTTTAGATATAAAAGGTTAACAAGGGCACTATTAACATTTTTCGTGTGATAAGTATGTGCATAGTGCCGCAGTAGTTGCTGCAGTTTTTTAGAAAAAGAGTTTACCAATTAAGTATTATTAGTGTCTATGTGCTTTTCCAATGGAACGGTATCAAAAATCAAGATCTTACCGATTGATGCGTTTAAATACCTATGATCTGTGAATGTGTGCATCATTAGCAAACACACCTACATCCTACATTTAACAAACGTTCAAAGCTCCCAAATTTTACTGAAGCGATTTGGATGAGACTTTATACAGCAAACAATATAAAAAAGTATGCATTATATTTTCGCTGGTCTGGTGGCTTAGTTGGTACCAAGCCTGCCTGCGAAGCCATAGGTCGTTGGTTCAATCCCCACCCAGTGCAAATGTTTATGCGATGAATACAAATATTTGTTCTATGTCTGGGTGTGTCTATGTCTATTATGTAGTTACATACTACAAAGTAAGTATCAATTAATATTCATACAAATATACAAGTATTATATCAGGTAGCTGGTTCCAATCTCCAATAGTACAAGCTTTGCTTAGTTAAGGGCTAGACGTCGTTGTGCGAGAAAAGTCCACCAATATTTGTTTATTATTTAGTTATTGACGAGGAAATTTTAAGTGACATGTAATATATATATATCTCATTAATAAACGTAACTATTTATATTGCTTTAGAGTTGAAACATAGTAATTACAATCTAGTAAACGTCCCGTGTCTCCATAAGAAGATTTAATTAACATTTACCGTAAATAATACTAAGGTAGTGAACGTACTTAGGTACGTTATAAAATAAAACGTTTATGGGACAACTGGAACAGAAACTTATTGCATCGAAATTAACATTATATTAGAAAGTTGTACAAATCTCTGCAATATAATTTCTCTTTGGTTCCGTCCGGCCTTCCGGAGTTTCGTCGTGGTTAACACTTGAAATGGGGCCGGGATAAGGAAAATGGGCCAGTAAATTGTTAAACTTTCCAAAGTTTCCTCTTCATTATTTAAGGTGTTATATGGATTAAGTACAATAAATATATTTTTGGATCGACGATTTGAATTATCGAATTGGGAGGCTTATTTTTGTTGAACTAATTGAATGTTTAATGCTAATATAATAAGACCATTGATAAATATTTGAATTTCAAAGTGCCGTAGTAATTATTCTGTAACATTAAGAATTTGTAATCAAGTTAAACTTTTGGTTTGTTAATATACTACTTTATGGAATATGTCCTGATATAATTGTTATTTTATTTTTGCCTTTTTCCAGTATTGAGCAAAGGCCTTTCTTCCCTTCCTCCCTTCCTCCCTCCCTCTCTCCCTCCAATAGTCTTTATCGAGAGTAATTGCGAGTCAATCCTTGTTGTGGACGTTAAACTCCTCTTTTCACCTTTCTGTACCGGGCTGGTGGCCGCTTACCCTCCGAAACCCAATCAGTGGTATAGTTTGCCCGTAGTTGTTCTGGCATACGACAGACGTGACCTTACCAGTACAATTTCAGCATAGCAGCCTTCGGAGCCGCTGTGCCTGAACTGAAATAATGATAAGTTTAAATCTAACACGGCTAGCATAGTAGTCGATTTCTGAAAAAAATACATTTCTTAGGTCTGAAATCTCAATTTTGAATGGTTTTGGTTGATCGCCATCTGTTATCTCTTAAGCGTGTGAGTCAGTACCTCAGTAGGGAAGTGACTTTTGTTGATATAGATGATATTATTAGATATAGAAACGAATGACTAAGTGTATAATATAAATATGAAAAGGACGATAATTGAGTCGGGCCCTATCACTTTCGCTCATACTTTTAAATTATAATACTGATCCTAAACAAAAAATACATATGATTGTATTAGTATCACCCGTGTAGACGTTACCCGTGCACATGATACGTGAATGTGCATCGAAATGTCGGGGTTCGTGAAATGTGATAAAAACTAACGTGAACTATATAGGTATTCAATGGAAAAAAGTAATAAATAATAACTTCGTAGTCTCAAGCTAAATCCTTAAAATGATATTATGAGTATATACAACGTTATGTAGTTACAACTCTCCGAGTTGTAGAAATAAGTAAAATTGAGCAAATAATATTGATAAATTCGTTGAGCCTATAAGTAATAAGCAAGTTTTTCTTGCCTTATCCTAAACTATGCTAAACTATGCTTATACTTATGCTAAACCTTATCCAGCACACATTTGACCGTTTATTCTTGTTTTAATTACTATTGATGCATGTCATTTTGAAAAGATAATATAATATCGTCAAAGTTGTTACCTTTCTGTTTTTCAATGGTTTCAATCGAATTTGCATTTGTATCAACATTGTCACAGCGGTGACGCACGGACGTGCACACATTTTAAACAAGGGGCTAATACACCGAGACTTAAATGTAAATTTACACGAATTTCACACATTCTATTACATTTGGAAACACTTGTATTACGTATGTGAACGAACAACAACTGCCCAACAAAAGATATGCTACTTCATATTCGGCAGATGCTCTCAATTCACACAAGTTACGATAAGATACTCTACAATGCGTTGACGTAACCTTTTACCATCACGGTGACGGGATAATTGCCATCTTCTTCTCTGTATAACGAAATAAAATGGGAATAATGTTGATTAATAGATGCCACGCCTACATTCGCCTCGATCCATCATCACCTCGCTTGCCGCTGCGTCGTTACGTCGATAACTAGCAAAACTTCACAAATAATGCGTTATGCCGACACTACTCATTCATCGAAGATGATGAAATGTATATGGATCTTAATTGTACCTCGCCGCTCTTTATTCATAAGAATTTGTTTTAGTAATGTAAAATTACTTCCCACCGTGCCGCTGCTATTGTTGTTGGTTCAGAAAATGTAATTAAACCTTTACTGTAGGTATTACATCAAACGCGCGCCAACTACTTACCTTTTTAAGTAACAGCAATGAATTGAAGAGTCTATTTTCTTTAGATAAACATCGGCGAGCCAACCTCTATAGGTTGAAAGCTCCTGTGCATTTTATTAGCTCGTTTCCTGCGCCCATCCAAAGGGCCGCTCGAATGGCTCCTCATTAATAAACAATGTCGTGTATCAAAGAACCAATTCTGAGGATCGTTTAAATTGTACACTCTCACTAAATATAGATGAATTAATACTATTCGAGTATCGAAGGCAGGAACCTCGTCGTGCTTGTAAATTAGACAAAAAGTTCCTAAGTTATTAGGTAGACGTGCGTGGCCTTACATTATTCACTTCCTCATGTTACTCTTGTCGAGTCTGACTCCGGTACTATGAAATATGAATCATTCTTACGATTACTATTATTGTGACGTCAGAAATTTAGCCGAATAGTCCTAATAAAATGTATTTTATTGACAATCATTTATATTCCCTTTGTTTAGACGTAGGTATTTTATTTCCCAACAATCGCGCATCGTGACGTTAGGATGCATGCGGTTTTGCATTACAAATAAAATGTGCATCGTGCGTTCGTTGGCAACCATCAGGTCAGTGGCTTTAGTCAATTGTGTCGGACGTTGCGGATTCCACTCAATGTTCCTATTGCTCGGGTAATTGTCAATACTGGTTCATCAGTGAAAACGCGTCGTAGAACGCGCAATCCGCTGGTGTTTGATTGAGTTTCATTTGCTTCGAGGTCGTTCTAATATACAACCGTACAAGTTTGCTTTAAAAACAATATTTTTAAATTATGCTTCGCGAACGTGCGCAGAGTCATGCAACCTTCCTTTCTATGTCGACTGTAGTTGTGGTTACACATTATACTCACAAAACGGCCCGAATTACAATTACCTCTAGCATGTCTTATACCAACGAGGTCTTCAGTTTTAACTAGTCTTGTGAGAAATGAATGAAGATATTTCCCGCGATGTAATATGAAATTCTAATCTTTAAAGGGAATCCAAGTTAATTAACATTCGCATTTAATTGACTACTGCATGCTCAAAAGGGAATTGCGCTTTTTGTTTCGTACATCGTTGGTGAATAATGATGTTGTCAAGTCAGTTGCAAAGGTCACATCACGTAGACAAATGGCGAGTGTCTTATACGTTGCAGCTTTTGTACAAGAGACCGTTGATGGTTTAAAAAAAAACAAATGTTTCAACCGGTCAAACAGCATTCAATGACATTTACATTATGTTAACAAACTGGACGAGTCACCTCTGCCTCTGGGACGTAAAAAGAAAGTAGTTACGCTCCGATGCGACGCCGATATGTTGATATTGAACTCGACTCGAGTGTCATATACTACTTTTCTTGCAATTTCTCTTGGTTTAACTGCTACTTATGGCATTCAGGACGTGTCGTGGGAATTAGGGATTTCCCGTTCGATGAGATTTGGTCCGTTAAATTTCATATTAAATCTATCTATAATCCTATTGTAATTTCCTTATGTTTTATCATGATAAAGCATTTTAGTCATAAGTTCTGAGAACGGAACGGGCTTCGTGCGCTTCACATTTTTGGCAGACGCAAAATAAATTAATTTTCTCCATGTCAACGCTGACCGTTATCTATCTCAGTCCCGTGTAATCCTATGGCTTTGCAGATACAACTCCTGGAGCGGTCGCTGACCGCCGCCCACAGTGTATCGATTGCCTTCCAGCTGTGTTCATAAGACTGTCAAATGTTTCTATACCTGTAGAGACCTTCTGACGTCACTCTGCGTGGCGTCCGGCAATCCAATTAATGCGAATTGAGAAATCTGGTAGGGCCACTTATTTAGTCATTGGAAATCACGTGGGCAGACGGCGCGTCGATTGACGTTAAAACTAAGGCTTCGAAGGAATCCGACATTTGGGAACTAATGCGATAAAAATAACCTCTCACGAATAAAATCGATGCTTTATGGCGATGGTATGTGGAGTAAGTCTTTGACCCGAGTGTGACCTCGGGATGGTAAGCACCCAGGTAAACCAAGACAGCATTGGAATGAGAGTATAATCTGGGAGGTATTTAGATCAAGAGTGAATAGTTTATGAATAGATATACTACTTCACCGTAGGCCACATCGTCGCTGAATATCAGACGAGATAGCGGTCAAGCGAAAACCTACTACTACAAATACAAATATTAACATATTCTATGGTACTTAGTACCGGTTTCAATGGGCACAAGATAGGAAAGATTGGCGAAAGAGGGAGGAAACGTATGCCTTGCAGTGGGCTGAAAATAGCTAACAATAATGGTAAAGGTTGTATTGTCGTTTACTTATTCGGTGTCTACTGTCTACATATTTTTTGCAATATCTACATACATGAGTTCATATTCAGCGATCTTTGACGCTTGAATGATGAACAGATGCTAGTCGAGAAAATGCATTCCGAACGTTTAAGTTAGTGTCTGTTCATGAGATGGTGTTCGTTGCCGCCATATGCACAACTACATTCAAACAAAGTTACATATTTTGCAGTCCATTGGCTTTATGACATTTATCATATCGAATGGCTTCACGAAACTCCATTTCAAATGTACAAAAGCAATAAAAAATTTCTGTGAAAAATGATAAATTAAAAATTAACCATCAAGTTCAAGTGCGATTTCACATCGAGGGTTTCCTATCACCAAAGCCACCATATATATTGATAGATTAACTATTCAATTCGAAATTCATACTGTCAACAACTTGATCAATCAGTCGTTTCTTTTTGTTGTCGTACATTAAGATAACACTTATAATACTGACAAATTTCGTAATTTTATTGGCATTTTTTTCCATAATAAGCATAGAAAAACGTCGACATTTCACAGTCTATATTTATGACCTAATACGAATTATGCAACGGATACCATCTGGGTGTTTTAGAGCGAATCGATTTCTGTAAAGCAAACGCTCTCCTAGAGGGTTTGTAGTATGTGAGATAAGGTCATGTGACGCGTAACTTACCCATTATTTAATTAATAAAAAATAATAATTTTGGGTCGTCTCTGATAGATAAATTCTATCGAACTGCTCGGAGCTCTACAAAGCGTCTTAATTTTTTTTTATGGTAAGACTCGAACGAAGAGGTTTCACTCTACTTTTGTGATAAGAACGTCTTGGCTGTGGAATGCGTTGCCTGAGTGTGTTTCTCCCGATGGTTACAATCTTGGTGTCTTCATATCAAGAGTGAATCGGTTACTTCTAGGTAAGCACGCTCCATTTTCCATCATAGACCCCAACGTCACTAAACATCATTCTGTAAAACTATAACTTTAGTATATATGTTTTAAGTGTTGTATTAGCCCTCGTAATGTAAATATCATCTTTGACGTCAGTTTGATGGCTCGTATCTCATTTCTTATTGTTACGCGTATTGTTTTCTAGTATTATCTGTTTAAACTATAATTAATTATTATCGGCCAGTCTCTTATCGAGATTCCTAATCACCATTGTTAGTGTGATTACGGAAAACGAATTGTCAAACAAAAATAAAAGCGAAATAAATGAAACAAAATTAAAACTTATTACCTTTCTACTGAAATTTAAGTGCCTAATATATATTTTAAAAAAATACCTGTAACGTAAAGCCTTAACTTGGTGCAACAATTTACAGTAAGACAAACATAGATGCAGCTCTATAGGTGTGCAAGGAGGCACGTCTAGTCTTCGCAAAACGTGACGTTAGCCGGCCTTGGCGGTCGGCCCCGCTCGGTCTGACTCGACAGCCTTCGGTAGGTTTCAGCGCCCTTCTCTTTCGCACTCAATGCTGGTACTACTCGCGCTGTCTCGATTTTCCACAATCTACACCCGTGGAAATCGACTCAGCTGTTCGTATCAGTTCTGATAAAATACACTCTATTGCTCCGTAACTACGGCCCGTATCAGCACTTCTAACTGAGCCAGTTACAATCTTGTCGCTCCGACAAGCCATTTTAAATGTAGTTCTTTCTCGCTTTCTCAGACCCGCACCGCTGCCTTCCGTCCAGTATGGTAAAAGCGTTGAAGTAACACGGACTGTTACGTTGTTTTCACGTCGAACCCATAAACGATATCGAACGTAACGAAATAAAACGACGTGATTTGCCTCCGAAATCATAATAATAACCGTCAATCACGTATTACTGGCTGGTGTTTCGAGTGACGAAATATTTCATTTGACGGAGAACAATTGCAATGCTCGCTCGAAACTCGACTCGATACGAGCAAAATCGTGCTATTGTTTCCAAAACATGCGATTTGTCGTCGTGCTGGCGTGCGGTTTAATAAGTGTGACATGACTGTGACGATATATTTAAATTATAGGTAGTGGTAAACATTGGATCGTTGAGTGCGTGTGTTAGATGCGGCCGAGTGCCTCTGTGTGTACCCTGTGAAATTGCATATTTGCATTACCTGAAGAACCGGTGACTGATGGAGGATTGTGCAGTTGTTTCGAGAGGTCGCTATGTATCTCCGCGAAGTTGGGACTAGTGACAGCAAACACCAGCAAAACGGCGACCACAGACGCAGACCCGACTATTTCACCACAGGTTCGATTTCCAACATCACATAGAGTTAAAGAAAGTGTTAGAGTTAAGACCCTTGTAATGTCCATAGTTACGGAATCCATAGAGGTCAGCCTGTGTCAGCTTGTAAATAAAGCTCGTTTCACTTTGAATAATTACCTACCCAACCTATGTACCTTATTCGTGTACATATTAAGACAATTTATGAACAAGTTTCCAAGGTAAATTGTGAAGGGTTAACCATTGTACAATTAAATTGATAAACCACACCGGTGTCAAACTTGCATTCGATACGGTTTTTAACGTTCGGTATGTTCAAGTTGACATGGCACTTCAAAACCAAGTAATGTAAAGATCCATTCTTATCTTCGCCAAATAAGATAAGAATGAGGCAAACAGTATTTTGATAGTTGAAATATTAATTTTCTTACTGATACTACTAGCGTTATATATATCAACAGTCTTTCGTTGGAACTCTCTTTGTTTGGGTGTGGTAAAATATTTCTAAAAATATACTTATTTTAATAAGACTGCAGAACTAACAATCAACTCCATAAATTGCCAGTGATGCAAATGAGTCATTTTAGAAAGTGCCTACTGTCTGCAGTAGGCACTACAACTGCTTCCAAGAGTACTGTACCATTTGGGATCAATAAGTTTGTATCGACAGGTGTATTCACTTAAGAAACTAGTTTGAAAGCCTCTCCTTAACCGATACCTGCACAAAAACGGTTAAGCTACATCTACCTACGGCCCGTATTTTTTCTGAATAATTTATCCTTGATGTGTCGACACAGCTATGCAATTTGAAAGTTAAACACCTGCTCATTTTTTCACACATACATGGCATTCTACAAACGCATCATTATAACACAAATGGCACCGTTTAATATAATAGACATACAGTATTTTCAAACGGACAGGTTTAGTAAAAAAAATATAAAAATGTACTTACATACCTGTGAAATTGAACCTAAAATCGCAAAATGGATCTATATTTATAGACAACAGGCGTTGCAGTGCGTTAGCCTTTACCTAAAACGGCGTATGCAACATGTGTACGTACCTAATGGCACAAAATAATCAGCGAACAGAAGCCAATCTCAATTATGAATGCACTCCAATTTTCATACCTACTTTCAGCGTTCACGTTAGCAACCCTGTTCTAACTGTTCAGTTAGTATCAACCTTGGCAATAACTCGATAGTGGAATTCGTTTCTACATATTAAGTTGATATAGAATAAAACGGAAAAATGGGAATAATTCTAAAATAATTTAATATTTTAACAAATTTGTCACGGAAAATATCTTACGACTAATTAGACATTGGCAAATGCAAGACTAGGTAGGTATTATATTTTATAGTGTTCGTAAGTGTAATAGATAACTTTATTTGTTGCTCCATTTTCGCATACTCATCCAAATCGAGAGTGAATCAGTTTCTTCTAGGTAAACACGCTCCTTTGTAGACCACATCGACACTTAACATCCGGCGAGATAGCGGTCAAATGTAAATCTATAAGTTAAAAAATTAATCGTAAAGACGTCACAATACGCTTATCTGCTTATCCCGCGAATAGCAGTCGCGTTCGCCCTGTTCCCAACTGTTCTACGATTTAGTGCCCGTGAGCGTTCTCTATGTGTGCGTTGCTTGATCTCGCTTTTATGTAGCTTAACTTGTGTGCCTTGTGTAACTTGTTATTTATTGTTATATATCACACCTTACACATACACCAACATACCTGAGTTTCTGAGCTAAAATTCAAAACGTGCTCACAATAAATGTATGTATATCTAAACTGCTTAACGACCCTCCCAATAAAACATGAGACAAAAACTCTTTATTAGACCACAAAATAGTACCAAACATTGTTTTATGCTACATATTATGATTGTTCACAACACTAGTATTACTTTAACGTGGTTATATGGTAGACCGAGTCCACGGTATTTCGATCCCGTTTCGATTTTATATGTACAAGTACATAATAGTGATGCTAAATACGTACATTTCTAATGTTACTCTCTATATATTCTTACTCTCCCCGCTTCCTTACCAGACATAAATGCCAGTATCTCTGTTTTAGCAACAACTTACAAGACCCCACACTTAGCCACTTCTTAACCGACTTCAAAAAAAGGAACAGGTTCTGAATTTGGTTACGTTATTGTTTTGTATGTATGTTACGCGATTTTCATTCTATTTTTAACCGACTTCAAAAAAGGAGGTTTCTCAATTCGACCGTATATGTTTTTTTTTTATGTGTGTTCGCAGATAACTTCGTCGTTTATGAACCGATTTTGATGATTCTTTTTTTGTTGTAAAGGAGATATTTCAAGGGTGGTACCGTGATAAGGACACCAGGACCTGATGATGGCATCCCAGAGAAATCGAGGATAACTTTCGAAAATTGTAAAGATGACTAGTGCGTTAGTTATGTTTTTGCTTGAGCATTTTAAAGCAGTATAATTGAAAGATGGTCTGGAGTCGATCTGATGAAGGAGCGGGAAGACGGTCGAGGGAACTCCTCGACGGTACATAGTAGTTACCTTGTGTTTGGGCTCGATGAATTTGTATTGATGAGAACTTTTTACATAGATGGGTTGTGACTGTCATTAGTGGTCTGATGATGAAGACAAAGGACAGCCAAGGGAATTTCTTAACGACTTGCAGGAACTACCCAGTGTTTGGGGTTAATTCATGTTTTGAGATCCTTCAACCGTGGGAGAGGTCTATGTCCAGCAGTGGACTAAGAATGACTGAACCGATTTCAGTCATTCTTTCACATTGGATATGTACGGGATCCCGCTGAGTGCTATATATGTACCACGGGCAAAGCCGGGGCGGCATCTAGTATGAACATAAAACTACATTTTGTCTGGATGACATATTTGTCGATTTCACAAAGTTATGAAATTCGACCTTGTCAGCACGAAATCGAGTAAATGCATTAATGAAAACCTGATTAGCACTAAAAAGGGTAAAATAAACTATTTTTAACAAAAAATTAAACCGACTTCAACACCACAAATAGGCACTCAAAAGCGAAAAATAATTTAATGTAGGTAATTATTATAAAAAGACATGTTATGATTAGACCTAGGTTGAGTAGACTTGTGAACGAGTTTCAGAAATCTTCGGAAATAGACATATTTGGTGACAGTCTCATTAACATTAAAGTTAAGTTAAAAAATAATAACATGAAAGTACCGAGCGTTACTGAAACTCATATCCAATTCAATTATAATTAATTATTAATTCCCTACACATAGTTTAACGAATTATCTAAATGCTAATTGCATGCTGTGCTTTGTCTCAACGATAAATACTTTTAACAATAACAGATTAAGAACAATTAGTTTAATAAGCAATGTAATATTGTAATTTATCAACACAAAGCCAAATTAAATAAATAAAATAAATAAAATGATACTTTACAAAGTAAATGTTGTAAGTATGTACTTTATGTACTTTATAATGTTATGAAACTTGTGACACTTTAAGACAGAAGGTTATGAAAAGGTCATGAATTTTGTGACTGACATTTCTTTGTATCTTGAATGATTGTATATTGTAACTAAATAAAGACGAGAAGAAACGTCTACTACTCAGACAGTATCCTTATTTCAAACGTCGATAAACATAACTAGCCCGCAGCTTCAGAACTGCAACTTTAATAGGTAATGAATCGAACTCTTCATGTTCCAATAGCTGCGTGGCAAGTGCTGTTATGAGCAGGCGTGTTACATACCATCAGGCGCATGTCCTGCTCGTACTGTCACATATTTTCCAGTGGCTCCATAGATTTTCCCAACGAAACTGAGCGACGTTTGTGTTATCTTTGCGTACACTCCATCTATATCTACTCACAGAACAATATCGGGGTCACAGATGTGAGACGACAACAATGTTTTATAGAACAGCAAATTTTCTGTTGTTACATCTTGAATCTGGCGTGACAGGTGGCCACTTTGTAACATCATCTGCATCCGGCAAACCGGTTTGTCAATACATACCTTATGTTGGTAGCGTTGATACTACTGGGTTACCCAGGAACCAATCTTACTTAGAACTGGCTGCGATCTGCGGTGACAGCCGCGGCTTACCTATTGAATGTCATAACATTTATTTTATTCATCTATCATATCATAGTTATTTATTTGTTTTGTTTTCGTGGTACTCTATTTTTTTTTTTTCGAAAATAATGGTAGCCTGTTTGATAGCCAAAGTTACTCTTTTGACCTCAACTATTTAAACGAGTCCACCTGTTTTAGGGATTAGTCGAAACAAAAAGATAAAGAGCACAGACTAATTACAGACTATGTAAGTACCTTAAATATATAGTTTTAAACGCATTTAGTGAAAAGCTGTTAATTTGGAATCACAAATAGACACATCAATTTTATTAATATCTGTAGATTATTATGAATTGACCCCGTAAACGTGCTGGCATAATAAATTATCAGATAAATGAAATGTGGTAGTAACGTGCCACTTCATGTATATGACTACATGTCGATGAACGACGCGACGGTTAAACTGTATGGCAATTGGTTGCACAAAAAATTCAGACGCAACAAAAAAATTAAGAGTAGCGCAGAAGGTTAAAACGCCTTTACGACCTACATACTCGTATTTGCATACCTACCAAATACACGTAAAAATTCAAAAAAACATATTTCAAAACAAAGTTATAAAAGTGTGGAAGTTTGTGATTCGATCATGTTCCAAGCACCGAATGGAACGAGTTACTATGCGGAACCCTGATGACTAGAATAGTCATCAGGGTTATTAACTATTTTTCTATCACGATACAGTTTCTATCTAAATTTTGCGCGGAGAAAATTGGGCAAATACAAGGAGAAATGTATTAAATTGAATTAAAAACATTATTACAAATTGTGAACCAATTGAATCCGTTCAAGTGAACACTATGCTACGGACTTAATAGCTTCTCTAAGCTTCTCTAATATAAATATTAAATTATATCTAAACAAACACACGCAGAACAGCTGTAGGTCGAAAGAGGTGCGTTCCAGTCATGATGAAAAAAGTTTACTAGCTCCCTTCACTACCATCCTAAAATCTCGAAATATGAAAATTTGTTGTTGTATTCATTTAAGGCGTGGAACAACTTACCACCTGGAACTTAATGCAACAAACTTAAGTAAGGGTGTTTAAATCTCTCTTTGGAAGCAACGCACTGTAAAAACATAAAATTACAAATCAAAATATACCTTTTTAAACAATCTTACTTATACACACAATAAATGCGAAAATGTGTATGGATATTTGGTACAAAGTTTTATACTGCGAAAATAACAGGATCGAATCGAGACCTACGCGTCATCCGCCAACCTGCATTGGGACAGCGTGGTGGAGCGTCTATGCTCTTGACCTCATGACTCTATCCTTGGGACAGAAAGCTCTGAATCCTAGAATTGGGAACTTGACAACATTTAATGGGCTGCTCGTGCATAAATAGAACCCTGTCAGCTGAGTACAGGCGTTTTGCTTAACCTTGTAAATTGTATCAAAACCACCTGCTATCCGAATCTAAAGCAATGGTTACCCATATGTACAGTTACATAACCGCCGTAAAATATTTTATTGCTCCATATAATAGTTACAACTACGCTTCTAAAACTACGACCTGAGTTTACGGTCATCGAAAGCTATCCAGTTTCGTTATCTAGAGATTTATGTAAGATATAGTTCTTTGCAGCACAACATAAGCAGACCACTATCTACCCACTGCTGGGACTCAAGGCGTTCGTCTCCCAAATATAAAGTATAATCCAGAACTCAATTTATCACGCTGCCCTTGTGCGGGTTGGTGTATAATGAATGGCTTCAAAAGATGTCCTTGGTATATGTCTTCGGCGTTAAAGCAAGAGCTGATGACAAACTCGTAAATCTGCACTTGGAAAAATACTCAGTGGTTCAAGCGGGATTCGAACCTACAACATCACGTTTCTAAAATCAGACGTATTCGCCACTAAGCCACCACGTCTCCAAGTAAGAAATATTGTTTAACATACAGAGACGCTGTCTCAATGTCCGTGCTATGATGAGCGATCAGCACGAGTACGATTTGTAATACATAGTTATATAAAAAAAATTAAAATGTAAGTAATTTACATAAAAGTATCAAAAAATGTATTGTAATATAATACAAACTATTGTCAACATCGACGACCTTATAGTTTTGTAGTGGAGGAATGTTTCGTTTCCATCGTGACACTAAAATCGAGAACGAAACTGAGTTTCACTTCTCTACATAATATTTTTTCCCCAAATCGATTGAGAGTTGTCGATTCGACGCCGGTTTCTAATAGTTCAGTTTTTATGGTCTATTAAAATGTAATAAGAACTAAAAATAACTGCACTTACGAGGGGTGATCCAAAAGTAATGATAATCAATAATAAACACAATGAATAAAATCAAAAACTAAATTTATTTCTCAACATAGTCTCCTAGCAAGTCTATACATTTAGTCCAACTCTTTTCTAAACCTAAAATTCCTTTAAAAAAAATCTTTATCTTGACTCTCAAAAGTCCTCAACCGCGGCCATCACGTCGCTATCATCGTCAAATTTCTTGCCCCGGAGGTGTTCCTTGAGTCGTGGAAAGAGATGGAAGTCACTGGGGGCTAGATCTGGTGAATAGGGGGGGTGTTCCACCAGCTCAAAGCCCGCTTCCTGAATGGCAGCCATGGCAATTGCAGCTTTGTGAACCGGTGCGTTGTCTTGATGGAACAGCACTCCAGCCCGCAGTTTGCCTCGCCTTTTCTCCTTAATAGCCTCCCGCAATCTTCTTATTTGTTCTGCATAGTAGGAGCCTGTAATAGTGGCCCCCTTCTCCAAGTAGTCCACCATGATTATTCCTTCAGCGTCCCAAAAAACAGACGCCATAACCTTCCCTGCTGAGCTTGACACTTTGAATTTCTTCGGCGTCGGTTCATCGGATCGTTTCCATGTCATCGATTGTTGTTTTGTTTCAGGATCAAAATGGTGGATCCAGGTTTCGTCCATGGTCACAAAACGTGACAAAAATTATCCTTGTCTGCCTGGAACTTTTCGAGATTTGCTCTTGACATGTCGACTCGTTTCTTCTTTTGCTCGTCGTTTAACATTTTCGGTACCCAACGCGCGGAGACCTTTCTCATATGCAATTCGTTCACAAGGATTCTTTGAATGCTGCCATATGAGATCCCTGTGACCTCAGCTACATGCCTGGTAGTCACTCTTCGATCTTCCAATACAACTTCTTCAACTTTTTTCACAATTTCTCCAATGAGGGACGTCGATGGGCGCCCTTCGCGGTGTTCGTCTTCCGTCGATGTTCTTCCCAGCTTAAACTCCTTAGCCCAGCGTGCAACTGTGGAATATGGAGGAGAACAGTCCCCTAATGTTTCCACCAAGTCGCTGTGTATGTCTTTGGTAGACATTTTTTTCAAGCAGAGGTATTTAATGACAGCTCTGATTTCATGTTTTTCCATTTTGATGTTCACTCCTTGACAGTCCGTATTCAAATGAATGTAGCTCCCGGGAATCGTGGCCTATTTATATGATTTTTTTTCCTGAACTAGTGGGTAATTGAGCAAGTGACTGTATTTTTTTTGTATTTTTGTGTGCACTAGAAATAACTGATTATCATTACTTTTGGATCACCCCTCGTATTTGACTCGTATAGTTCGGTTACTTGCCCGACAAGATTTAAATAATTCCCTGTAATTTGAAACGGGAGAAAGCAGCTAGTTAAAAGCAGTTGAAAGTTTCACGGATATTATTATGTGCTTAAGTTACTGCACATTTATGCAATAACCGATAGTGGTCGAATCAAATTGGCACGTGGAAACAGAATCGTGTTTTGCTTAGATCGCGATAAGAGCTGACGTTTAGCTATCGATTGTTCACAGGTTTCTTTTAACTCATATGTGTATAGTATAACCATAGGTACGCAGTTTACTTTATGGGCCCACTGCTGGGACTCGTGGCCTTCAGGAGAGAAGCCCATAATCCACTACACTGTCCAAGTGCGGGTTGGCAGATGACACATGTTCTCTAGATATATCTTCCGTGGAAGACAGCGGTCTCCTAACTTTGTGTTCGTTCACCAAAATCGTTATTCAAAGGCCAATGGTGATTATAGACACGTACATTTGCATTTTAAAAAATTACCAGAGATTTAGACAGGATTCGAACCTACGACCTCACTATGAAATTTGACGTTCTCCCCACTAGATCAGCGTGGCTTACTCATATGCATATTCTTCAACAACGGCAAATATTTTCCGTTCATTTCTGTAATCATCAATAATTCAGAATAACACCTGGAATATTTTATTATTTCGAACTGAATCATATCACATAGTTTATCGCTTTGAACAAAAGACATCCTATTCAAATAAAAATATATACGTTATTTCTATTGAAATTATAAATATATAAAATCATTGTATTAGTCTTTGGCATACGTTACTCGGCTGTCTAGGCGAGACCATATTAACACGACCACATACCGTGAAGACTTAAATGTCTGTACTTAAAAACGAATCAAACAACAATAGTCGACATGTAGAGTTTCAAGCCAAATATGTAGCGATGGCTGAGATAAAGCTTGCGGATTACTGGCCCGGCTTCGAGTTCTTCTGTGCAGAGGCGTTTATCGTGAGAGGTGGCCTTGTGCCGTCTGACATTGGAATCGTCGATTTCGAATCGAGTTTTGGTCCTGGCGAGACCTTAGCGCCCGCGCACTTATCTGCATGATCTCATAGCGTATCACACCACCTTTTCAACAAAGTTTCTTTGAACTTATGTGTAAAGTTTATCTAAGCTCTGGCGTCATCTAGGAATTAAAAAGAACTACATGAATTCCAACTTGTTATTTTCTCATTTTAATGAGGAAATGTACCCAAAATAAAATAAAATCGCCGTTGTGGCCTAGTGGGCAAAAAACCAGTTCCCACATAAGTCAAGTCATGAGTTTGAATTCCGCCTGCATCTCTTGAGTGTTTTCCCAATACAAATGTAAGAGTTTGTCGTAGCAGCTTGATTTAACGGTGCGGGAAATTGACGGGACACATCCGGCAACTTTCTCGGCATGTTCCAAGAAAGTTATTTTTCGAGGGACATGTGTTATCCGCCAACCAGCACTTGGCCAGCGTGGTGAACTATGGCCTTGACACCTTACGAAAGACTAAGTCCCAGCATTCTGAACATGAAGTGAGCTCATATTTTAAACATTATACATGACTTATAATCATGATTCAAATTACTTATTACCTAATTACCTCGGCGTTTTTCATTAAATAATAATTTAGATCGTGCTTAAGTCCAGTATAATGTTTAAAATATGTGTTGAAATCGCAAAAGTTTAAAAACAATATAAAGTATACCTACATACGCACCAAAAAACAGTGACGGTGTTACATTAGTTAGAGCTAGATTTTTTGCTGGCCGAGTGGTATGTTTCAGGTATGACAGCAAAAAGGAATGCGGAAAACATGTATAGTACAAAGGAAACGTAAAATGTCTGTGTTTTAAATGTCCTGTGGCGGAAATAAATACACACCAACATAACTTTCACATGTGTATAGGTTTTACATGCCTGGAATATGATACCATTTATATTTGAAATAACTACAACATAGTACTTAAGTAGAATTAGAAGCTTATTCGTTTTGATAGCTTAAATAGCTGAATACGATTTGAAGCTATTTTCTGTTTTGAGTTTGCTCAACGCGCGTAACGCGGTTGTATTCCAACGGCGCTTTCTATCTGCTATCTCGAAATCGCCACCTCTTTCCTCTCGGTAGCCGATGTCGGCGAGATTAGGGGTGCTTGATTAAATGTTGCCAGCTAAATAATCTGATTTAACGCCTTGTTGATCGCTCACTGTCTGTTTCTGGGTCAGCGGACCTGTTTAGACGTAGTCTATGTTCGACTTTGTGAAATGCGCGCTTTTGTACGACTTCGTATAGAAAATAGATTTATCGACTGATATTTTATGTCTTCATCGATAAAGTAGCGTTATGTACCATTTTCGTGTTCAAGACTAACGCCAGCAACCGCATGCGGAGTGTTGCGGTTGTTCGCCATCTACAACGCATTCGTCTCGAACGGACGTCGACCCAGTCTTTATGATTTACGAAATCATTCTCTATCACATTTCCACTAGTATTAGAAATTAATTCCATGCACGGAAATTTATGAAGCAATAGACGTGATCAACAGACACCACACGTACTTCCGTTAAACACACGTAATGTTTAAACTCTCGGATCTTTATTTGCAGGAACAAAATCGGACCCCGAGAGGTTTACAATTATGTCACTCGATATGGCAACAGTCACGACGGCGCCGCGACGGTAGAACATAAATAGAAAGTGTCAAATGCTTCGCATTCGTTTGCCATACCGAATACCTTAGACACCGGTCGATGTACTATCCTAATTGCGGCTTGTTAGCTGCATTTTTAGAGCCGTTTACGCACGGTTATTTACCGTTAGACCACTAGTCTGCTACGCACTGCATACGGCTCGCTGGTTGTTGCAGAATCGGAGGCATCCTTATAGAGTCACGTAATTGATTTCAGGGAATCGAGAGTCAACGGCTCAGTAATTTAGGGTAAGGTCAACCGCTGAGTTTTCGACAGCAAACCCTATTTATATAAATTCACATTTATACTCGTACGCGACATAGTCATTTTATTCACAATAAATAAATTAATTAACTTTTCTGCTCTCGTCGTATAATTTTTTTTAAAGAGGCCTATGACTGTAGTAGGCTTCAGATGACCACTACCGAACTTTAAGTCAAAATTATTACGTTTAAATCTACATCTCTGCTATTGACGAAGTTCTCTGTATAAATATCTATCTACATTTCCACTGTCGTCATAATGCTGAGTCTTAAATATCGTCATAACTCTGCGTCTATAATTTCTACGTTTTAGTTGACGTCGAAAGTATAAGTACTAGCCCATGAATTACTACGGAGTACATTAGTACTGTAATCAAAGTTCTACGTCTGTAAATATTGATTGTTGCAGTCGGCAAAGTACGCTACGGGTATAACATCTACATACGTTTCGCTGTCGTCAAAATGATATCGTCAACTCTATCCGAGTGTTGTTAAGTAATTGTACGCGAGGGATAAATGATTTCCGCCGTGAAGGGAATTTCGGTCGGACTCGCGGGCGAGTCACGTTCCATTGAACGGCCCGAGGATACCTCTCATGCAGAACGGGCGGTCAGCCTCAGCGGGTATCTAACAACTCTATAAGTTGTACTTGTCGTCCAGTTGCAGAAAATAAGAAACTAAATGTGTAAAAAAATAATGACTTTATATGCAAAATTCTGAAAATAGTATATCGTAGTAAACCAACTCAAATTTTACTCAAACTTTTATACGACTATCAAACAATGAAGCGTTGATGTGAGTGTTTCTTATCGTCACCATGTCTTTATAAAATACGTATTCTATGGATACCAAAAGTTTAGTATCTTTAGTATATATGTTGTTGACGTGTACATATGCTGGTGAAATTTCAGATTGCCAAAAATATCCACTACACGCAAATATACAATTGACAATTATTTACTAAAAGTATTAAAAAATTGGTAACATCCGAAGCGTTGGAATCTATACTAATATTATAAGGCTGAAGAGTTTGTTTGTTTGTTTGAACGCTAGGATCTTGGGAAGTACTGGTCCGGATTGAAAGATTATTTTTCTATTGGATAGTCCATTTTTCGAGGAAGGCTATAGAAAATAACGCTACTATTAATAGAAGCGGAGCATGAATCAAGAATGTAACAAAATCGGGAAAAAAAATTCCTTATTCAGGGTTTTGCGTACGTTTCGTGCTTTGACATGACACATGACAGCATGTGTCTAAGATTGCGTCATTGAATATCACAGATTACAATACCTCTTGAATATAAAACCTTTGCTAATCTTTTTTTTCTTCTAAATCTGAGTTGGTACAAAGGAAGAGGTGTTTTGTTTGAAAGCGATATTCTCAGGAATGACTGAAACGATTTCAGTAATTCTTTCACCGGTGTATAATGTACGGGGTCCTGATGAGTACTATATAATGTACCACGGGCAACACCGGGGCTGGCATCTAGTATAATATATGTATCCAGGTCGTATTTTACTAACAAAATGTCTCAACAACTATGTAATACTAGTCCACTCTAATAATTGCACTCACTACACAACTGTGTAGTATAACTATACTGTATACATTATAACTATACTGTCACTGATTACGAGTAGCAAACTAAGCTTCATCTTTATCTGTTTATTTTGACCGCTGCAATAACAAACAACATCAAAACAAGCTTTACATAAATTGAAACTTTGATCCGATAGCCTCAATACCATCAACCTCTGCATTGCATCAACTTTTATTTCTGTTCTATCTCAGTCTAGGCTTGTGCATAAAACCAGAAATCCGTGAACTAGACTGTCATCTTGTTGCCTTATGTAACATGTGCGATAGACCTGTTTACATATATTACATACTAGATGTCCGCCCCGGCTTCGCTCGTGGAACATAAATAGCACTCATCGAGATCCCGCACATATACAACGGTGAAAAAATTTTTGAAATCGGTTCAGTAATTCCTGAGAATATCGCTTTCAAACAAAACACCTCTTCAGCTACCTGCTACGCCACCTGTCGGAAATTGGTCGTACCAACTTTTTTTTTTTAAATAAAGAGTGACGAGACGATCAGGACATGTGCCTGATGGTAAGCAACATGCCTGACACATAACAGCACAGTGACACGCAGCTATTGGAACATGAAGAGTCCAAATCATTACCTAGCACTGCGCTGCGCTCGTCACCCAGAGATCTAAGATCTTATATCTCTAAGCCCTGTAATTTCTCTGGACACATTGCCCTTCAAACCGGAACACAGTAATGTTTGCACATTACTGCTTGGCGGTAGAATAACTGGCAAAGGTGTGGTACTTCTCCAGGCGGACTCTGCCAAGAGTCCTACCACTACAAAACTCAGAGATTAGCAAAGGTTTTATATTCAAGAGGTATGTAATCTGTGATATTCAATGACACAATCTTAGAAACATGCTGTCATGTGTCATGTCAAAGCACGAAACGTACGAAAACTCTCAAAAAAAAATATTTTTCCCGATTTTGTTACATTCTTGATTCATGCTCCGCTTCTGTTAATAGTAGCATTATTTTCTATAGCCTTTAGCCTTCCTCGAAAAATGGACTATCTAATAGAAAAAGAATCTTTCAATTCGGACCAGCACTTACCGAGATCCTAGCGTTCAAACAAACAAACAAACTCTTCAGCTTTATAATATTAGTATAGATAATACGGACAGAGACGATCTAGTAGCAAAATTCATACAGCGCCAATAGTGTATTGAGCTGCGCGCCGTGCAATAAAAAAATTAAAACGTTCAGTTTCACGAGCCATAGGGCGCACCCATAACCTAAATTAGTAAAGTTAGCCGTTGACGGAATATCAAGAAAACTAACAGAGACTGAAATTGACGTGTTTTGTGCATCAATATGTATAAATTTTACCATGTTTGATATTGTATAGTCATACACAAAAAACAGGCGCAAGAATGTAATTTGTTTGTTGCATATTTGATAAACACCTATGTAAAGTTATAATATTTTTTGGTTATTTAAAATTGTTCTTTCATCATAATTTAAATATGTATGTAAAACTGTATATTTTTATCGTTGTTTAGAGCATACTCGTACGAATAGCTATTTGAAGGTAAGCAGAAAGCTGCAAAACAAGATTTATTTATTGTAGGATCAGTAATATTTTCAATAGTACAGGGCGATTTTTTCAGGGGCCTATATAGCAGTTAGCTGCCGTGGGTCTCTATAGTCTGCCGGCAATTTTTGTAATATTATCATCACGTTACTAGGGTTATTTATCTGATGATTATATGTTATAGTGATGTGCTTATCACATTCTGTTTGGCTCTGCGCACCTTTCCTAAGCAACACTATATTTTAATTTCTCATATGGTCATTACCGCACACACGAGTGCATACTATACCGTAGTATGAAATCTGTTGCACCGTTACTGACTGCCCAGCGCACATCTGTCGTATTTACATGAGCTTGGCTAACAATGCGGGTTCACGGAACCGATTGTCATTCCAACTCGTATCACCCCCTATTGTTTATGTAGGGTTATGCATTAAGGGTGTTACGTTTAAGGCATATCGGTGTAGTCGCCATAGTTAATATCTTTTAATAAATTGCAAACACGAACAAAATTAAAAATTTTGATTAACCCCCGACTACATCGGATTTGTTATCTGTACATCATTCTACTAGTCAAGTCCTTTCATTTGATACCCATATTAAGGGAGTTGTGAAAAAAGAAATGTATTTCGCCATTTTGTGGTAGCGGCCATCTTGGATTTGTAATTTGTCATAAAGCAAAGTATTCTACTAGTCAAGCCCTTTCGTTTGATATCCATATTGAGGTAGTAGTGAAAAAATAATATAATTCGCCATTTTGTGGTGGCGGCCATCTTGGATTTGAAATTTGTTATAGTGTATAGTATTCTACTAGCCGAGCCCTTTCATTTGATACCCATATTGAGGTAGGTTGTGAAGAAATATTTTGTCCGCCATTTTGTGGAGGCGTACCAGCTATGTGTAACCAAACATAGCTAAGAACATCCGCACGGATATTAACTTTCAAATAAATAAAAACCGCATCGATATTGGCCCATCCGTTTGAGCTCTACGGTGCCACAGACAGACACACACACACACACAGACAGACATCGACGCCAAACTTATAACACCCCTTTTTTTGGTCGGGGGTTAAAAAGGAAACAATTGGCGTAGTGGGCTTGAGGATCTTGATTATCTTTAGACCTTAATTTGTCTATGGATGATTTAGACGTTATTATGGTTAGTAGTTAGGAATGTAGCGTAATGTAGTTCTCATTGTATATTAGTACTTTTAACCGACTTCCAAAAAAGGAGGAGGTTATCATTTCGAACCCTATGCTTTTTTTTATGTATTTTGTCTGATTCTCGAGTACCCATGCATGCGATTTTAAAATTTATTTTTGTGTTCGGATGGGTATGCTTCCCGAATGGTCCCATATAAATCATATCGAAATCGGTCGGGTGGTTTTTGAAATATGAACCTTTAGACTCTCTCATTATGAAAAGAGACCTGAAGTCCCAGCAGTGAGAAAATACAGTGTGTTGCTTACGCTGTTATGCATATAGTGCACATCAATGTTTTCCTAATCATACTCGTACGTTTGTTTACAGTACGTAATAGTAAATTGAATTCAGATGAATCATTTATAGTTGCATAAGAAAATGAGTAATTAAAGCGGCATGAGTACAATGGGGAAACACAACCACCACATGAAGAAAAAAATGCTATGAATTCTCATACAACCGTAGAAATCTTGGTAAGGTTTCTTGGTAAGGAAATCTAGGTAAATGTAAGGTTTTGTATTTTTTTAATAAAGAGTGGACAAGACGAGCAGGGCATGTGCCTGATGGTAAGCAACATGTCTGCCACATAACAGGACAGTGACTTGCAGCTACATTGGAACATGAAGAGTCAAAATCATTACCTAGCGCTGTACTACGGTTGTCACCCAGAGATCTAAGATGTTATATCGCTAAGCCCTGTAATTTCTCTGAAATTGTATTAACCAATCCACGGTTCTGAGGATCTAAAAAAAACTTTTAGATGGAACATCTATTTTCTATACAAATATTTAAAAAATGTTTTTTTTTATTAAATTCGCTAATTCTGGAACTACTGGACTAATTTCAAAAATTCTTTCTCTGTTATATGTATATGTTAGTGATCTCTGAGTGCTATAGACTATAATAATATATCATATACCATGGGCGAAGCCGAGTCGGACCGTAATGTATGAACAAAATGTCAAAGTGTGCCAACGTAGTTACAACTTTTTTGTTGATGTAATAAACTTCAAACCTGTTAATTTCATTTTTTCACTTATTTCAAAATG
The DNA here is from genome assembly GCA_017562165.1 of Ectropis grisescens. Taxonomy (NCBI): domain Eukaryota; kingdom Metazoa; phylum Arthropoda; class Insecta; order Lepidoptera; family Geometridae; genus Ectropis; species Ectropis grisescens. The sequence goes on along the minus strand of CM029778.1, from coordinate 7,370,720 downwards.
TATCAGACTGGTTTCACTCTCCTCCTAGTGATAATTGATGTTCATTGATTTTCGGAAGACTGTATCGAATTTCCGCCAGTGATGCTTTATAAATGTACTGCTTCTAAAGTACTGTTTTCTAAAGCATCCACTATTGCAAATGCGATACAACTCGTTTCATTAACTGTCAAGACTTGTACTAAGAATTCTCGTAAATTTGATAATGATATCACGGAAGACAACAGAAGTTACGGACGTCGTTACGTACGTATCGATTTCGTAAGATACTATTGATATTGGAGAAAGCAGGTTAATCACAAAATTTTGATAGACCATTTTTATTCATTCCACAAAATATTGAGTTACATTGAACAGTTGCGTCATAATGAAGTGTACCGATAAGACGATAATGCTGAAATAATGGACACAATGCAGATTAATGCAGTTACATAAAAAAACTGACTGTAAGTACTCTAATATAAATAGAACCGTGATGTAACGTGTATCATATTTTTGCAATCACACCTAATGAATTTTCGCTGTAATTAAATAGTCTTTAAGCTCGCTTTTGCTGAGTCGTACATATAATTATTCTGTTTTATGCCTAGTAATTGAACGGTATGAGGTTTGGTAAGCCTTTGTTTTGGGACATGCTGTCTAGCGTTTCGTAAAGGTATTATTATGTTGTTTGTTCGTATCTCAATGACTAATGGCTGGTTGCCAAGTTTTAATTCCATGCATTTCTTTTCATTTGTAACATGATGATCTGTTGTTGCTACACTGCATACCGTGATTGCGATCACTTCTGCTTTGTTGTCATATTTTTCAAGGCTGTTTTTTTTTTATTTGTAACAATACTTCCGAATAGAAATTTGTTGTGTTTAAGGATGAAGAATCTATTATATGACTATTCAACGATTGTATTTAATAGATTTCTAATTAACACTAGCAGTAGGTATAGACATTACAGTTTATTTGTAATAGTAAAACTAAAAAATACCATTTTATAATTTTTGTAGTTTAGTTGTGGTCTAGTGTTGAGAACATTATATTTCACACTGGCACATTATGTGGGGTGCTTTAAGCTTTATTAATATACTCTTTATTTTTTATGGTACCTGATTAATTACATATATGTACAATAAATACTTATCTATGCTTTTCATTCTTTCAGGTAAGCACATCGGAGTAAATATTTACCTAACGTTTATCGCCATTACAGACGCCTGTGAGTACAACTGATATTTATTGTCGTTTTCACAATACGATGTTTAATGTAATCAAGTACCATTGAATTTATGTAATCCTATTTTTCTAAATGATTAACACCGGGATCTATACATCAATTTATTGTTATCGCCTCGAGGATGATCTAGATTGAATCTTCCGCGGCGTCCACAAGAGTAATTCAATTACCACTCGCCTCATAAATAGGTTAGTGGCCCGGCCCCCTACTACTACAACTAACGTCATGCGTACGTACGCTATAAAAATACATACGTCAGCATCTGTATGCTTATCAACAGCACTGTTTCGTAGTTCTATTGTCAAATGATATTATTACCACTACTGCCGACTCTCCCTCTCTCTTTTCCTGGCTAGATCTCGAACATGCTGATGGGGTCACTACTACTGACAACCACCACCAAATATTATATAAGTCACTTTGAACTTTACAAATAAACACAGGAAGCGAACGATGCGACGCTGTCGTCCCATTCACGAACCCTACCACATCTATCATTTTAAGTGATATTTATTAGATACTCTATAAAGCTGCGACTACTAAATCGTTATTATTTTTGTTTTTTACCAACAGCTACTGGGTCAATTCGAAGTTTCTGCTTTGATGATCTATTTTATTTCTCGCGTAATCTTTATTAGGATGAAGGCTTCCGGAAATTACGAGAACTTTGCTAGTTGGCTGTTCATAAAATTACAGACTACAAGCCACTATTCTAGGCCTATTATTACGAGTAGCAAATAACTACTTTTGGTGCGGACGCAAAGCTAGATAGCATAGAAACGTGAAAGTTACAATTAATATTGTGCAATACTAATATACGTTTTAACGATATTACGTGCGATTGGGTATCTAATCAAATGAAAACCGCTAATTTTCTTCGCGTGACATTCGTATATCGTAGATGTGCTCTGTTATTATTGGTACTATTTCAATACTGCTTAGATACTGTTCTCATATGAATGAACTTTCTAATTGTTTCTCCACTGTGATTCGCCGAGAATTCATGCGAACCATGTTAAATACTTTATTCTTTGTAAACACTTGGTATTAAAAACGTTGAATTTTCAATCTACGCTTAATGCTGCTTTGTATTATAATAGGAATATTTAAAGTTACTTCTTTGTTTTTTCTGTTTTGTTTTAACCGTGTTTACTTACCATAGTTTTTGCTTGATGTTTTTTGCATTTGAGATCGTCGTAATAGAAATAGAATCGCGTTACGGGGTTCTAGTTTCTTTTCGTAGTTAAAAACTCATGTTTTTGTATATTGCTATAAGGAACTTATAGCTCGGCTTTGGACATAGCTAAATTTACATAGATTTAAACATTTGCATTCAATTCTTGGTGCCAGTATTTTCACGCTTAACGAATTAATAGACTATTGAATTCTATATTTTATTGATATCTTTGACACACATCGTTGTTTTAGTCGACTTTAAAATATATAGTGGATATCGTCGTCACCTGGAAACCAATTTCAATTATTTTTTTTTCATTTAATTAATTAAAGTAAAATATTTCTAGGCATGTGTCCTCCTCGCCCTTGGTTTTGCTTTCAAACGGCATTGTCAACATTAGGCCGACATGATGATTCAGGTTCTGCTTAACAGACCACCTAGTAGAGTAAGCTGTGAGTTAATGTTAAATAAATAACTTCTATCTGACTTCTTTTTTTTATATATGAAATAACATGTTTATTATCAACAAATTAAACAAAAATTATAGATTGGATCTAGTAAGTTAAGTGAGTTTGCGATGAAATAGTGTAAACAACAAATTAAGATAAATTAATATCACACAACGAAGTAATTTAAAAGTCAGCTAATTTAAGCACACTGCATAATCTATGTTAATCATTATAAAATAATAAATTAATGTTCCCTGTTTTGTCCCCTTTAGCATAAGGTAGCATTTTTTAATGTTGTCATTCCAAAGCTGTGTTGGTATACCTATCATAGTTGCAGCTACCACCACGAAATCTCCACTTGGTCTCTGAGACTTACTTTACCTGTCGTAACCATAGCTGGTCAAGTACTCCATGTCCAACCAATGCCACTTGATTATACGGGATGCAAACTGTTCCACTTGGTCCTTCTTTGGATCTCCGTATTTTGTCGAATACTATATGTCGTGATATAATTTATATAAGTTATATTTAATACTAGCATACTTAGATTAATACTAGCGTTGCCCTGTGGTTTTACTCGTGTATTTCCTGTTCCCTTTACTTTCCCGTAATAAAAGTATCTAAGTACTATTCCAGACTATAATCTGTGTTTCAACCCGATCCATTAATACATTAATAATAATAAATATTGGTGGACAATTCACACACAACACCATCTGACCCCAAACTAAGCAAAGCTTGTGTGATGGCAGCCAGATAGTTGATATAATACTTATATAGTTTTAAATACATACTTATTATACATAGAAACATCCAGACACAGTTGAATTCATCACACAAATATTTGCACTGGGTGGGGATCGAACCCACGACCCTCGGCTTCGCAGGCAGAGCTACTACCAACTAAGCCACCAGGGCAGTCCAGCGTGATTGAGCAACAAACATTCAAACTTGTATTTTTTTATAATATTGGTAGGATATATGTTTGTGTATCTGCGTATAACTCTGTTATATCATTTTACTTCACGGTTAAAGTATGTGTAACTAAAATACGAAAAGGACAACATTGCAAAATATTTTTCGTATCTGGAGCGTAGGTAGGTATCAAATTCTAATCGCCTTGAAATGTCACAAGATACAGGTTGGTATTCGATAAAGTAGAGCTGCTTGAGTGTCGTAAACGGATCGTATGTCGATGTTTCAATTGTTGGGATAAGTTTAAGTGAATTTTGAAATTCCGATGTATTTGAAATATAATCTTGTGTATACGTTTCGTGAAATACATTATTTCACAAATATACCTAAAAGTATTTCAAAGTATCAATATCGACTTATATATTTCAGTATAAAAATATTTTTTTTTTGGTATTAATTCCCTCTTATCTTCCAAATAAATCATATAAGTACTTGTTACATTTTCTTATAAATGTATTTTAGAATATGAAGTTTATTACTGAAGAAGAGCTGCATTCTAAATCTATACTAATATTATAAAGCTGAAGAGTTTGTTTGTTTGAACGCTAGGATCTCGGGAAGTACTGGTCCGAATTTAAAGATTGTTATCCAAGAGAAACTTTTTCTATTGGATAGACCATTTATCGAGGAAGGCTATAGGCACGGATATCGGGGGATATGCCTTGAGGGCGTGGCAGTGTCTTCTCGATATGGTTAATATGACCGCATAACTCTGACATTCGTTCAGTCGCTCTGAAGCGTCTAGAGAGTACGTTGGAGCGTTAGTGATGAGTTAGGAGATTGCCGATGTGAAATTTCTTCGAAAATTTCTTCGGTAATTGACATGGACAATGTTCGTTTTTTTCATTTTTAATTAACTACCTATTTTTCCATGTTTTTTTACTTGTTTTATGTTTATTAATAATAATACATACAAAGAAATAAAATTGGAGCGTTTGTATGTAGTATCAAATTAACAACTGTTTACTAAGTTCAAATGAGAGTATGTACGGTACCTATACCTAAAAAACACTATTTTAAAACTTTTTGTCTATCTTGTTTGTTCCGCTAATCTACCAAACAGCTGGTCCAATTATGACGGGACTTTCACTACCGTCTAAGGCGTAACTTTTTACGTTTTTTAACGTGTACTTTTCTCATGCTTGATGAAAATAATATATTAATATTATTACTAGCCTAGATTGTCCCACTGCTGGGCAAATGCCTCTCTTCCTTCCTTGCAGATAGTCCAATTCACGGCATTAGGATTTACGGCGTTCGACAGTCTGAGATATGATATTTTACCTCCATGCCCTGTAATTTCGCTGGAAATATAGTCCTTCAAACCGGAATAAAGTGATGTTTATTTAAGCCTATAGCTAAGCCATCAGCTATCTTTCATTAAAAGTCCCTTAAATGTAGTCCAGCCGTTTCAGAGATTACCCAGTACAAGCCGGAAAGCAAAAAAAAAAGTTTGTCTTATGTATCGTAAATCCTGCTACCTAATATTACAAATGCCAATGTTTGGACGTTTGGGTATTTGTTGCTCAATTCCGTTGAAACGTATGAACGGATCGAGTTGTAATTTGATATACAGTAAGATTATGTTATGGAAGAACACATATGCTTAGGCTACTTTTATCTCGATAAAAGAACGGGAACGAGAACTACGCGGGTAAACCCGCGGGGCACTGCTAGTACTTTCGTATACATTTGACGTAAAACTGTTAATTTGAAAACTGCAAACTGATTCCTACTCCAACTTTATACATTTCTTTAAAGTATAATGCATGACGTACAGGGTATCAAGTTTTATTTATAAATATATTTACGTATTTGTATATTAGTAAAACTTAATAAATGTAAATATAATAATACAGCCCAAAATATTTATTTTTTTTTTTTTTTTTTAATAAACGAATAAATTTTGTAAGTGATTACATATCCCCCGATATCCGTGCCTATAGCCTTCCTCGATAAATGGTCTATCCAATAGAAAAAGTTTCTATTGGATAACAATCTTTAAATTCGGACCAGTACTTCCCGAGATCCTAGCGTTCAAACAAACAAACAAACTCTTCAGCTTTATAATATTAGTATAGATTTTGAATGCAGCTCTTCTTCAGTAATAAACTTCATATTCTAAAATACATTTATAAGAAAATGTAACAAGTACTTATATGATTTATTTGGAAGATAGAGGGAATGAATACCAAAAAAAATATATTTTTATACTGAAATACATAAGTCGATATTGAAACTTTGAAATACTTTTAGGTATATTTGTGAAATATATAAGTCGATATTGATACTTTGAAATACTTTTAGGTACATTGCAATCCCTAGTTACGTGTGTGAGCGTTGAGTGACTCCTACATAGACAAAAGTATTTGTTTATACAAAAATTTTCCGCCTATTTTATGTATGTTGTCATAAAGAGTGCAATCATAATTCTTAGTGTGCATGCTAAAATATGCGGTTGTGTGTCGTAATTATTACTTTTGTTTATGTAGTAATTATTTAGGTGAGAGGAGACTGGAGACACTAGGTTTCGAACTAAATTCGCAATCAAGGCATATCCCCCGAATATCCGTGGCTATAGGCTATAAAACATAACGCTACTATTAATAGAAGTGGAGCATGAAAAAAAAATGTAACAAAATCGGGAAAAAATATTCCTTTTTGAGAGTTTTCGTACGTTTCGTGCTTTGACATGACACAAATGACAGCATGTGTCTAAGATTGCGTCATTAAATATCACAGATTACATACCTCTTGAATATAAACCTTTGCTAATCAAATTTGTTGGTACGACCAATTTCCGACAGGTGGCGTAGCGGGTAGCTGAAGAAGTGTTTTGTTTGAAAGCGATATTCTCAGGAATGACTGAACCGACTTCAGTCCAGGGGTGGTCGACTCTTCTAGGGCCAGGTGGGATAAAAGTACATACACGTGGGGGTCCCAAACGAGGAGTGGCAACATATATTTGCGTCTCTTTCTAACGCTCCATTTTAGAGATAAGTAACCTGTGAAAAATAAAGATTTTATTTATTACGATATACGATTTTTAGTAACTAATAGTATCGATTTTGAGTCAATTATTAATTTAGTAGCTCTTTTTATGCCCTGGGCGGTGTATTCGCAACGCAACCCAAACGATTCGGGCACGGGATGACAATCCTTGTCTCTGTGATTCCAATTGGATAGGCCAAAGACAGAGAGGTTTGATGCCGTGTCGAGATCAATCAGATTGCGTTGTGAATCTCGGTCCTGAATTAAAGTAGCAACCTGTATCCTGTTTGAACACGTAGGTGTATTTTTAATAACAGTTTGCTACACGGGTAGTTTCTGGCTGATCTACAACTTATTACTTTGTCCGTTCCTAATTATTAGATCATTTGGATCCAACTGAAAAAATGTGTAATAACAATTACATTATTCATTATTATCACGTGTATAAATCTCAAGAGAAATCGAATAGTAGAATAACAATAAACAGAACTATCGATTATTTTATCATTACTTAAATACTCATCTCTAAAATCGTCACAAAAAACGGCTTCTTGGTTTTGTGTTGTAAAAAGTTTGCATCTTTCTTTGTTTTTGTTCTAAACGAAGTATTCCTGATGTTTTTCATTATGAAAGAGAAAAGAAAATGTGGCAGATCGCCTCCTAGACTTGGAAATAGGAATTCTCTACGGTAAGCATGTGGTACCTTAGTACCTAGTTAATAAAAGTTCTATGTAGTGCCAAATTGCGATTTTTTTCATAATCACATAGTAAGAGCGCCCGGTGTAATCTAAAACATATGGGTTCATTTTTAATTATGTTTTCAGTTGCGAGTTGAGGGGCGATGTATTGCTATCTTAAGAAGAATGGTTTTCAAACCCATTTCAAGAACAGCTGTACAAAAGCATCTTGATGTTGTTTATGATAGAAAACAACTCATAAGATCTGCTGGACTAGATAAAAACTGTGATAAGGTAAATATGTGAATCATAAGATAAAATAAATATATTAATCATATTCAAAAGATAACATGATATAATATATGTATATAGTCCTTATTATGCTTGGTAAAATAGTTTATAATTTGTTTCATTTAGATGCTAAACAGCACTGAACCTGAAGCAAGGCCATCTACAAAGCAGACAGCCGCTGCTAGTAGAAAACGCATCATTTTGAATACTGGCAGTGGTTACTACAACTGAAAATGATGCAGGTCCATCCGCAAAACAAATGACAATGCGATCGCTGACATAAAGCAAGTGACTACTAGAATGCATCAAAAAAATATGAGGTTGGTATACTGAAGCAATTTAAAAATAAAACACTAATCAGGAAAAATAACAATGTAATTGTGTTAGAATTTAGTGTAGGTTTCATTATCTCAACATTTAACTATTGTGCTTATTCAATAACACTATAAATATCTCATTACATGCTATCCATGGTTTTTTAATTATAATAGTTTAGAGTGATGGGATGAGCGGGGCTTGTGCCGGATAGTGATATAGTGAGCAATATGCTTGTCCATAACAGGAGCGATACATATCTCTGCCATGTAATATTTATCTGGATACATTGACCCTTAAAGTCTTGCATTGCAATAACAACAATTAAATGTATTACTTTCAACTGAGTGATGATGATGAATGCTGATGTTAATTAACTTTCAGATGCTGAGCCTTTTCAAACAAGAAAGAGGACCATCGAAGAAGGCAGAGTTTGAAGAAAATAATATAAAAGCGACTGCGACTCAGGCTGATAAGTCTCATTAAGGTGTAAACATCACATTTTAATGTCAGAGTTCAATTTTTTTTGCTCTTTTTTGCCCAGTAAGATGTGCAACTATTTTATGGGCTTATGGAACATTTTTGATTTTTCTTAACATTATCATATCATTTTTTTTTGTTTATGAATGTGATACAAAAGATTTTTATTTTATATAAGAAAGTCATGCCGTTTACATACTTAAAAACTAGAGATTCTTTGAGGGAACTTTTTAAAATTATTTATATTTTGCTAATGGCCATATTGTCCAAATACCTTTATAAATTGTAAAAATAAATGAATTGAAATAAATTTACTAAAACTTAACGCATGTTTTTGTTCAGGTCCACATGGAGCTACGGGCCATAAATATAAACAAGACAAGTTTCGTTTATATTTGGGCTGTAGTTCCTTGTGGTACGTAAACTACCTATTATATTCCAACGAAATTTGAATTTTATCCGCCTACGCAAACAATACATTTCGAAATTTCCCGCCTACGCAAATTTTTGATTTTAAAATTTCCCGCCTTGAGCCTGGAAAAAGTTTTAAGGGGGCAAACGATAGATGGCGCTACTTTTTCATGAAGTATGGAGTTGGCATTCTTCTCCGTGAGTATATGTTCTGTGCTTCAGTCATTCTTTCACCGTTGTATATGTACGGGATCCTGATGAGTACTATATAATGTACAACGGGCAACGCCGGGGCGTACATCTAGCGTTAGGTATATTATTATGCAATAGAAGATGATCATAAACGCCTGCAACATGAATACGTTTCTATTGTGACTTATGTTTAAAATTATAACTTGTTTTTTTAATAGATCTCTAAATGAAACTTGTTTTCTTTACCTGTGTCACCCGGGAGTGGGCCCGATGACGTCACGTCATAGTGCGCGCCCGTGTCCCATAGACCGCGACGCTTCGCTTCCGCCGCTATTTCCGCCTTCCACAAAATTATGTGAACTGTTTTATCCACTTCCATGTTGTAATCTGGTTTAATCGAGTTGATGAAATCGGATTCGACTCCTAGATTAACCGAATTATTTACTTCAAAGTCTTTGTCTAAACGTTTTATCTGTATTTTACTTATTTATTCAGTCTAGACGAAGATGTTTCGAGATCTTTGTCTCTATATCGAATTGGGTATTTAAACGTCACTCATGTTTAGTTAACGACTGACTCTGACTAAGATTTTCAGATTTTCTGTTTTACACTCAACTTAATTACTATTCATAAACAGAGTATGAACACAGCTTGGTTTCTTACGCTTGGTAAATATGTACTTAATATTTTGTTAATCTTTAATTAATCCTGTTTGAAATGTTTGTTGAAATAATTTTAAAATATAAATACTTATTACATATTTTTTTATTTTTCTGATACAAAAGTTTGGATGTTTAGAATGTTAGATGTTTGTTTGTTGGGCTTAGATTATAGTCTGCAATACACATAGGTATACTATTCACCCCGAAAAACTGTAGAGTTCCTTGGGGAATAGCCATTTTCTGTATTCTAAGCGGATGCTAAGTTGAAATTTAATACTTATCTAAATAGAAAATCTATGAGATTGCCTAAATATTTGCATAGATTTAAAAAATATTTTTGAAACGGGTGGACCAACTTACAGATTATACTTATTATTTAAGGTGCGTCCCCCAGCAAAACGAGTTTTTTTGGCCAGTTTTCAGAGCTATCTACTCGTTAGCCAAAACAAACATCAACTGGTAAAAAATACATTAAATTTCTAGTTTCTTGGCTTCAAAATGGTAGTTTCTTTTTTTTTTTGTTAATGAATTTATTGTATGAATAATCTTCTCACAACGAAACCAAAGAAAATAGAAATAATTGTAATTATCATGCATTTATTAGAAAAATTGCCATTATATGGATTTTGTACTTACACCAACGAATAGGCAGTTTCATTACGAACATTTTGGTAGATTTTTTTTTCAAAAGACCAAAATCTGATTTTATAAAGGGTTTAGTCTAAAATTTTAGCGTGAAACAGCGACTAATCCTACTGTTTCTCTCTTGCTCTTTCTTGCGGTGTGCGATGAGGAAAGAAATACTCAAGGTAATTTGCTCGGTGTACGCCCTTAACATCGAAGACTGAGACCACGGAGAACAGTTAGGGTAGCTGTGTTTTCATTGCTCCCTGTGTAAATAGAAAGTGAATATGTAACGTTCAATATGTGAATCGTACCAATAATGATTTCATTCGAGGAAAACGCAAATCATTTTATGTCTCAGTAAAGTAATACAGTTTCCAGGTATACAATTCTTTCTCAGAGAACTGAACCGTGTTCAAACCCGCTGAAATCAGCATAATAATTTTTAATTCCCCTTTTTGTGTGAAGCTATGGTGGTCTAGTGGATCAAATCCTGCCTACACTTCTGAGCAATTCTCCAAGTCTAAAGATGTTCAAGTTTTTATTACTACTGGTCTTAATAGTGAACGAAAAACATCGTAAGGAAACCGGCATGTGCCATAAAAGATTTGTATATTATGTGGTAGGCATGTTGCTTACCATCAGGCAGATGACCTGCTCGTCTCGTCACTATTTAAGAAAAATAAAGATATCATTTACGACACGTTTCGTCCGCTGACTCGCCTTTGGCCAGCGTCGAGGATATGACTTTTGACTTTTTCCTTATGAGAGAAGGCCTTTAGTCAGCTGTGGAACATATAATGGGCAGCTTATGCGTATAATTTTTTTTTATAAATACTTTCGTTACTGCGGTAGGAATTCTTCGTGTAATTAATTCTTCATCAAGAGAAGAAACGGGAGTTATCGATCGTACAAAGCAATCGGTGCAACCATTTTGCACCGAAATTAAAAAAATTGAACAACGATAAAAACCATCTAAATCTTCGGGTGTAAGCGAATGGCAACTTATAGATAGGCTGTTGTACAAAATATTCTTGGTCAAAAAACTGCGGGGGGCACGCTGTGGTGTCAGGTTGATGTTACTGGTTACTGCCGAATGCATGGTACTATAGTGGTATGGATAAGTGCATTGTTAATTTGTTCACCCTCAATAGCACGACTTGTTTATTTTGTCGCTCTATTTCCTTAAAAAATACATATATATCGTCGTATCCTTGTGTGGGGACGGTTCCAGACATCCAATACTTGCAGTACTCATGAAACCGCAGGAAACCAGAGCCGAGTTGGATCGGACCGCGAGCCGTCGTCGTTTCGAGTGACACGTTGCCACACGATACCGTCTTATCGGATTTCGAAGTGCACTAAGTACAATTAGCGCGTAGAGAAACGCTCACTTGCTAATCATTGACTGTATATAAGCCGACCTCTTTGTTTATGGTCTGGTTATGCGTTTGATCTATACTATCAACGGTTTAGTTCAGATCGTGTCTCGTGATCCGTTCCTTGAACTCGCATATTTACTTCATACATTATATAAGCCGAATCTGTCCACAAAGTTTTTACTGAATGCTTATTTTCAAACTAGGTAAGTACATGGCACATATTTCAGCAACAAGTTATTTAACTATCTTCTACTTCTTTATGATTCATGCTTCTTATTGGAATCAAGTTCCTTATCGCGCGTTGCACGCTGTGATCGGATGGGAGCTAGTCTGAAAAAAAACGTTATCATATTTTTTTCCGACACGTCTTGATTTACTGACTATATGGATTTCGTTCCAACCGGTTTCCATAAACTCCTTAAGCCTTATTATTTTACACTTTTGTTTGATGCACCCTTCGACTGTCCCGAGTTAAAACATATTGTTACATAATACTGTACTCCCAAGTTCTCGGTCAAATGCGATTAAACCCTATAAAGACTTGTCGTAGCACTTAATCTTATCACCGACAAAATTGTCGTCGTTTTTATGAGTCATAAAATAAAACTCGTCTACTTACATAAATGAATAGAAAGTGTCGACTCCGACAATGTGTTCGGGGCTCTTTCACCGTAAACTTTACCAGACGTGGCGCGCATGTGAATAAAATTTATTGTGCAGTACGATTTTAATTCTCGTCTTCGAATATAACGAGTCGGATTACATAGGTTTTGAATTAAAAAGGCGTGAGCCAGGGCTCCAACGGTGAAAGTGTCCCACTCTCAGAACAATCGATTGTCGTTCTTTGAAGTGTCACTAAGATATATGATAGATAATCTCAGACTTCCTAGAAGCTTATGTTGCAATATGCATAGTTAAAGGCTTTCGACACAATCGATTTCAATTTCTACAACTTTTGATTTATAACTTCTTGTTTCACTAGTCATAACGTACCATTTGCTTTTTATTAAAGTACTATCGTTAGATAACCACCACATGCATTTATTCTTTGTTTATTGTTGCATTGATTTTGCTTGTGGTCGAAAGAAATGCCATAAAAGTGTTGTAGTTGACCCACATTACCTCCACGGAATTACTAGTTTCCTTGTTTACAAGAGAAATACTGCTCCATGTGAAGTTTATAGGTTTCCAGTACTATAAAAAGGAATATTAAATAGGGGCAGTGGTAGTCGCCTTGATGCTTTTACGCTTCATCAAGTATAATGGCTATCATCCGGGAGTTTATATAGCTTTTATTACGTTTGTGATTTCGTTGTCCGTCATTTCGCTCAATATTTTATTCTTAACGTGCGTCCTCGGCTTCCTTATTGTATTAATTCATTTTCGTGAGAATAAAAATATATCGCAGTTAGTTTATGCTCCAACTTTCATAGACACGATACACTTCGAATTCGTATTTATATCCAAAGAAGGAAACAAGCTCACTATTCTCTCTTTCGTTTACCTGAAGCATCTGAAGTGATGAAATAGTGAACACGGTGCAACAACGGATGGTCTATTTTTGTTTCGGGAGCAGCGACCTACTGTCTAATACGCTTCATTCACAGATGTGATGATTCACTGTATTGTCCGCACCCACACTTCAAGACTATGCGCTCCCGGGCATGTGGCGTTAAAGTTTTTACTTCGATATCTCAAGTACTTTATTCCACTTCGACAGCCCACTTGGATGCCGAAAGTGATATCGTTTATCTTTTGTAACAGAGGTGTTGGCGTTTCTTTGCAATTGTCTTTTTTTTACACGACTGGTTTGTTTTACTTTTCACATTTTGCTCGTGGTTAGTTTCGCAACCGTTTCTGTTGTTGACCTATTTGTCCATGATATTATGATCTTGTCATATTGAACATCAAGCAGAAATGTCGCTGATAAAAAACCACTTGCCGTTGTGATATTGTCAACGTCAGTGATAAAATCTGCTTATACCTATGGATTTATTTTTATTGATAATAATTGCTGATTATGACTCATGCGTTAGTTTAGAATTCAAAAGAAAGAGATGTAATGCTTGGTATTGGAAAAATAAAATGCTACAGGACCAGAGTGACACAAATAAGTGACGCAAAAGGCAGCAGCAGTCGTTGTGACGAGGGGCCGGTCTCATTAGTTCCGTTAAGGGGCCACAAAGCGTGTCACCGCGCGCCGTAACAGTGGGGACACCTAACCCATGTTTAGATTCTACTGATGCGTATGCTGTCATTGGTATCGTGACTATTACTAGATTGGAGAACTTCACACTATTGTTACAAATATCGATATATTTGTAACAAATCACTCGCAACGTTTAGACATTCCTATGACTCATTATAACTCTTCTCGCATGTAATAACTAGCTAAACTTATAGTTAAAATCAAAAGTTTTATGTTGATGATGAAATTTATTGGGAAAGAAAAAATATTAAACGAAAAGTAATAACGGTCCATTCCAAACTATTCGAACCTCATGTGTGCACATGAGTGTCGTTCGTAGATAGGTGGATACGGTAGGCAGTTAATGGTGAAATAATTTTGTAAAGGGACCAACTTGTTCAGGGATCCTTAACAACAGCGTAACTGATATTTACGAAATAAGTGGTCTACAAGTATACCTAAATGTATTATAGCAAGTCGAATCAATACTCGTTTTATCGTTTATAGCTGCTAAGTTTAATCTAAATGCCCAGACGCTTTTAAAACGGCTTTAAGTGATCATAAATGAGTCTCATTTAGGCGCCATGTCTCTTCAGTCATCTCTCAAATCAATTAGGTTTTCTCTACTCCTCATTTGTATGTGACGACAGTTTCATGTGGAACTGTTGACGCGTTTTGTTCATCTAATATTAACATTTAACTTCTGTTTTGTGAATGATCACAATCTATACCTTGAGTAACGTTAGTTTCGTTTTGCTTGGTTTCCTTTATCCATTCGTCACTTTCTTTATTGTGAGCTATTTTATACGTATTGTGATGTTACGTGTTAAATTTACTTGCTGCAGTTCCATTCAAGATTGTATGTAACATTTTCCATAGAATCGTCTTCCAGAGTTCCATGGTACAATGTATATAGCCATTAGGTACGAGTACAATATGCGAATAATATACTAAAGGAACCGTGGGCGAAATACAATATGTGTATGTTTTTGGATCCACTATATTCTGATAAAATTTTCATATCAAGACCCATTTTATCAATCCATACAATAGGTATTTAGCTATAGCCATTTCTCACACAACACAATCTAGACTCAAACTAAGCAACGGTTGAACTACCAAAGTAGGTACCAAAGTTAGGTACCAGATAATATCTAACTTTAAGATTTCGGGCTTGCAATACCGAGCTGTAACGGTGAATCAAAGTTCATAGATTATATTAAAGTAACGGTAACAAAACTAAAGGAATTCTTACAACTATTAATTACTCAAGGTTTTTTAATACCAACCATCAATCGTCATCATGTTCAATAGACCAGTGGCACAGTTAAATGTCAATGTACACGATTGTCATTACGATTCTATCAATGATTCATTTACATAGGCTATTAATATACCTATGTATTGTCGTACGTCGATGTAGGTGCCGTCGGACTGTGTTCTATTTTTTTTTAATTATTTACCAGGCTATAAATCAGATTTTGTTTCCTTTTTATACTTATGACGTGTCTGGAATGACTACTACGATTACTTAATTTCCCAATATTAGTACCAAACATTACGTAGCGTTTATTTACGGTTGGCATTAGAAGCAATCGAGAGCTAACTACCTAACATTTTTTTTTGTAATAAGTATATCGACGTCAAAAAACTTAGCCCTTATTGGATTTTAAACATTAATTACTTGACCGGTTATTCGATAACTCAGTAATTGAATAACGCACCCTTGTTACATTTGCATACTAGACTTGAAACACCGTTGAATTATTATCAACAATATTACTATAACTACTTGCCCCACAGACATTCCATCCATAATTTTATCTAATTGATACGTTTGCTTCGGCATTGTGAAAGATAATGTACGTTTGTGAAACAATCTCTCCAATTACATACTCATGATCTTATACATTACTTTTTAAATCTTAACGGGCCTCTATGATTATTAGCTACATTATGTCTAACGCGTTCGTATCTGTAGAGGTATTTTTAATTGACGATTATATTTTATTAATATAGCTCTCTTAACCTTTTACTATGTTCTGTTGCTAATTGGATTTCAAAATTATATTAAGACGGTTTGAGCCACAAAGTAAAACTGTAAAGGTACAATCAAACTTTTGTGATTGATTGATTTTGCAATTTGGTTATTTCATTACTTGAGCTTCTTTGTTTCCAGCACAGTTGTCTTTGAATTATAAGCATTTAAACTTATACTAATTTTAACCGGTGTGGCCTCGTTTATGGCGAGTACGCCTTTATGCATTTCCGTTTCATTGTGACTTTAATTGAGATTAATTTACTTCGCACTATGCGCACTATGCAATCGTTCAGCTGTATCTAAACGTATGGGTGGGTTCAACAATCGGTCACCTACGCACGCTGAAACAATGAACCATGAATGAGGCTCTAAACTTCTCCCTTGTAAGGCACACCAGCCTACGAGTAAATGCTGCTAATTTATTACTTGTGTACAATGTACACTCGATTGTTCTTGCTTGATTTTTTCGTTTATAGCGATGTTTATGACCTTTTCTAAATGTCAACACAATCGGTTTCAACACGTCGGTAATCAGGATTATACCTCTAATTAGACGGCCTTAGTGGCTCTATCAGACACTTCGGATCGTTGCACGTGCTCGTATCGGACGTTTGAAACGTGCATTCCCATATATCCGAGGAACGTGACACGTCATGTTTAATGCAGACCAATCGGCTTACTTCCAAATCCAATATTCTCGAAAAGGGTATTGTTCGTGCCGAGCCCATACCTATCAGAATCGAATAAAAGCATGTTTGCTCGATCCATGTGAACTGCATTTAACATGCCAGTTATACATGTGTCAGTTTGTTTTTATCGGTTATCTTTATATTGATTTCAATATTGAATACTAATGAATGTGGTAATCGTATTGTTCGATTAAATACTATTGCTAGCAAAACACATAAAATGAGACTTTTGTAACTCGTGTCATTTCTCACAGCAGTATCTTTGTTCTGGTGTCACTATTCAAATGTCAATAATACTGAAAATTCAATTCAACACGCCGCATTATAGACGTAATTACATTTCTATTATAAAGTGATTCTGTTATTTTGAAACAATCCGGATACCAGGTGTTACTCAACTTCTACTCAGCTCCCAATTAAACTCTGTTACACTGAATTGCCATACCGAGTGTATATTTACCGCGCAGCCGACTCCACAAGGCGTTGAAGGAAATAAATTGAAATTAGTATACATGCAATGGATCGCTACAGAAGTTTTTCAATGGAAACTATTTGAATTCGTTTCACGCATAGAATTGTATTTGGGCGTAGCGAGTCCACGCTCAGTTGGCAGCTGGCATGCGGGCCTTTTCCGTATTCGTGCACCAGTTTCCAACCAAAATACATATGTAATTTCACACGACGTGCTCTACCGTCCACTGGGCTCGACCACGGATTTAATTCCGACCAGATTAACATCGCATTACGAAAGTAAGTACAGAAGCAATTTGTTGAACGTTACTTTCAAAGTCATCGGTGTAACTAATATGGGCTTTATGTTAATATCTGATTCTTGAAGAGATTGTTTTGTTTAAATTCGTAATCATTTTGGTTTCGTAAATATGGTTGTCTTCCAAGTTCGTCAATTTTATGGCGCGGTGTCTCGATAGTGAAACCGTGACGGCAACATTTTAAGGTATATCACAAATCGTGCCCTAACATGGAACTGGCAAACCGAAGAGTGAAAGCACGTAATGCTTGATTAAATCACGTTGCTTACTTTTTTACGTCTTATTGGCGAGTGTCAAACTGTTTGCCAACATCTAATTTCGCGCTGGTTATACTTCTCTATTTATCTTGACTGTCGATACTGACGCTGCCATTCCGGTCGTAGAAAACGTAGCGAGATTCCAATATCAGCCTCTTCGACCTTATAAGTAAATTCTAGTTGACAACACGGTGACTTGGAAATCTCAATTAAAAATAAATGGAATCACGAATATTCTATACAGAAAGCTGCCTAACCTGATAAAGAGATTGATTACTTTGCTTCCTTCGGCAGGAAGCAAAGTAATCAGTTTAACTAACTGACAAAGAAAATTCCAAAGAATAATGACGTGATTTAGGCAAACAAACAAGATTAAATTATTTGTTTATATTGAAACTCGTTACGATGTCGACTTAAATCTAATTTAGTAGAATTATACGAATATTGTACACTGTCATTGAAATAAATATAGCTTCATTAGAGTTTATACGTAGTTAGTAAATTGTCCAAATTATAAGTATGATGATGGGTTAAATTACGCTATTCATAAACATTTTGTATTTCTTAGATTATCATTGTTCCACGGTCGCCTTATGAGCGTCAAACTTCTTCGTCATAGGTACATATACCAAAAGGATGACGATAAAACTATTATATCTGAGAGTTTAAATTAGTGTTTGTTTCTCTATTGTCTCTCCACCATAATTTTAACCACTAGTTATTTTTGGTTTTAAATAAGAGCTATATTATATAAATATCAATGTGTGTTGCTCAATCACGTCGGAACATCATGCTTCACAGTCTTCTGTATGCTCTAACAATTCTAAGTACGCCTTCATGAATAGGCCTAAGTAATGTGTAAAGGGATTGTATTTAATTGATTTTAATTACACATAGTTATGGTCATGTGGTTGTTCAAATTTCAAAAATAATAAAAGAACGTTTAAGTTCAGAAAGACTGCAATCCAAGTCCTAATTAAAGTTTTCTTCCAAAATAAAGAATAAAAATTAAAACGTTTTCGGTAAGATCGATTCACGATCTCATTATGATCCAGCGCAAGTAACTCGGCCTAACGTTTGCTTGTTTGTTGACAGCCTCACTACGAAACAAACCGCACCACACGATCCTCTGTTTGTATCAATTTCTAAATGAAGATATTAAGGCTGGCCTTAAATTGATACATTTTTATAATAGCGGACAAAATGAAGGTTGTAATTTGTTTGTTCTCTGTCCTCATTCATTTTGCAAACCTTGCCCTCTCGCTTAGCGGCTTAAATGAGCAATTTTGCAATTATCTACGGTTCCCGGTGTACTATTATTTCATTTTTTGTGCCTTCACATGGCCGAATATAATGCCTGTCCTATTTTTTACACTCGCTGTTTGATCACTGCGCTCGTAATATCGCGTGTTGAAACATAATTCCATGGCACGCAGAGTATCACAGCTGGTACGAATGTTCAATGCTGTGTCAAGTTTTATATCTTATGTGTTCGCATTCAAAGAAACGACTCCAGTATCAGTGTGCTTTCTTGTTTACTGCCACGTCCTGATACTTGCTTGGTTTGCTTTATTAGCTCCGCGACGAATTTTCTCTCATAAGTTGAAATGATCATAACTGTTGCTGATTTAGCATGACTTAATGGAAGTATCGCACCTTGAGACCATATAAGATTTGATTATGCTAATAAAAGCAATTTACTTGAAAGCAGAGAAAAGAAATAGAGCATGACTGCGTTGCTATGTCCGTCATTACCATAATGAATTCCATTCTGTGTGCGATCGTCACCAGTAGTCGCCGAGTGGTCCGACTTGCAACTCCACGTTGCGGAATAATGACAAGACCATCTTTTGTAAATGTTGTGTCACTCCACCACATGTGTTACTCCATACATTATCTATTTGACTTTTGTGTTTAACGCATGAGTTTATCAATTGCCAATTTCAACTGTAGCGTTTCGCAAACAGAGTACTTAGTGGCGCCCACAACAATGCCGGTCGTATCGTAGTGTGTATCGAAAGTAGAATTTGACACAAATTCTTTCGATGCGAATCGTTGGAATCGGCACATATGTTAATTTGCTAACACCCGCATATTATGTTACACTGAATGCAATAGAAATGTTGCAACTACGTTGCAATCTTCATGATACATAACTGGATATACCTAAGTTTGTTGTGAACATGAACCAATAAGTACAGGTTTTTCTCATTATATGTCTAGATACGGCTTCAATAAACCCTTTATACTTGAATAGAGAAACTAGTCCCCATTTAGAACTCATTCTGTAATTAAAACGGGAAATATTCCATAAAGACTAGAAGTTACAATTCAATGCCGTTGGTTTAAACTTTTATTATCAATTTCTCTTGTTTATTTACCTCTTTGACTTACTTCCATGGTCTGATTCTTTTCGATGTTGTAAACTAAGTAATTAAAAAGATCCATATAAGATCATGGGTGTAATTAATTGAAGAATCCTATCTGGCACCGGCACATTCTCTAAGTTTTATGCTCTTGTTAAAATGATAATTACTGTATTAAGCTTTATTCTGTCGTAACATAACTAAGATGCCGTTATAATTGCTGCGCTCATAGAGACCTACATATTAATACTTGCGTTGAAGCTGAATATTTTCTCTTCACTACAAATAATACGGTTATCTGGCACCATTCTATATAGACAAAGAAATGTGATGAAGATCCTTTATACGTATACGAGTCCCGAAATTCTTAACTGGAAACCATTGTTGTGACAATGGTACCTACGATCAAGTACAGACCTACATAACGCAATGTTAAGAGGTTAAGACTAATAATAATTAGACTTTTGACCGTAAAAAATTGATTTCTCAGATTTAAGTTTTTATAATATTAATATATGTATAAAAAACAACAACATAAAAACCTAAACCTAGTTTGCCGCCAGCATCGGGGCAGGCCCAAGCTACCGGTGGTCAGGGCTGCAGAGTGAGGAACATCCTGATGATGCGCGCTGTGTCGAGGATGACCGCCGCGTGCATCTCACCCTTGATCCAACCGTCTAGCGAAAGCCTTTTATTTATTATTATTGATAAGTATATTTCGTTCCAGGTTGCCATAGAGAATTAAAATTTATTCATTCACAGATCACTAGATCGGTTCATAGGTACGTCTTGCTCTATTTTTTATGTATTACTAGCAGCGCTCTGTGGTTTCACCCACGTAGTTTCCGTTCCAGTGGGTTTTCCGCTATGAAAACTAGCTCCTAGACTCTGGGGTCCGTGACCTTTATCACTACAGTTACATTATTTTTTACATACTTCTTGGTTTAGGAGAAGAAGGGGAAAACAGGGGGGTGTTGTGAACATTTTGAACCTAAGCCTAGTACTAGTCAGTCGGATTTCGTCTGTTGAGCGGATCACTACCGGTTGGGATTCCGATAGTAATCGACTCGAGATCGTCTTTTGCCTAAGCCGCCTCCTCCCGGCCCAGAGCCTCCACCACGGCCGCATTTCTGTCCTTGATGGCCGTCTGTAAGTTGAAAATTCTCGGATGGTCTTCGGTGATGCAGCTAACGCTCGCCGTACAAACCGACCGAAAAAGTATGAAAAGTAGCATATGTGTTTTCCTGCCTCTATTAATAATCTGTTTCTAATTTTAACCCGATCCGTTCCGACGTGATTGAGCAAACAAACACCCAAACTTTCTCACTTGTAATATTAGTAGAGTTTTCCGAGGTTACAAGGTACATATCCACTGTTGAATCTCTCGTGGTTCGCTTCCACTTTGTTTTTCCTATCAAGTCTATCAACAATTCAACATAGGCAACGCAGCGTGACCCGTATACACGCGTACCGCTTAGGTAAACGTATTCTACATATATAATATATACAGTTAATGGAAAGCATTCTATTCTATTGAAAATGTTTGTAAAATTGTATAATATTCCGTTGCTAAAATCAGTATTGGTACATTTTGATATCATCATTTTGATGTTGAAGTTGTTGAAATAACAGAATGTTAGGTTACTCGTATTTTGGTAGTTAAGTACTGAGCGTTCTATTTTATTGAATAAATCAGAAATATGTATTTGTACACGTTATATGAGGTGTATTAATAACATTTCAAACTGTAATTATTATAAAACAAGAGGTAGAAAACTAAAAAAAAATATATTTAGGCTGTCATAGGAAATGCCGATAGAAGTGAAAATTTATAACTCAGAATTTGGTAGTTTACTTTGTAAACTACGCGGGTGCAACCGGAGGGCGTGGCCATGAGCATGGCCATGGTCCCGAGTCTATCCGAAGATTTCTTATCATTCCCGAGCCTGACGCTAGAATTCTATTCACAGCCCACAAATAATCTGTCGCTCCAAAACAATTTTTCACTTCAAAAAAGATTATTAGATTACACTTCAGAAAGCATGCAGCTGGTCTGCATGATATAACACCACCCTGCCCAATTTTTAACCGGTCTGCTCATAGCTCGAAAAAGCGACTCGTTTCCTGGTTGATAAACGTCAACAATAAAGACAACAAGAAGAAGTTTGTGCTTCACTTTCGTAATAAGAACAGTTAAACATTAGAATACGTTGTCTGAGTGGGAATTTCCTGACGATAAAAATAGTCTAGAAGTCTTGAGCTATTGAGTACTTAAATTGATTTCTTCAAAGCAATGGAGCTCCTTCGTAGACCGCATCGTTATCGCTTATTCACAAAATATCTGGCATTTCCATCTTATACATTTTTATCTAAGAAGATTTAACCAAATTAAACTTTAACTTTAATTGAAGATTAAACCAGTTAAATTTAACCAATACCACAAGCAAATTTATACCGTCTGCCCAACTGACACCTTGCGTTTTCTCTTATAAGTCTGCGTGTAGGTCGTAAAAAAGCGATATCGTTTCATTGTTGACGTTCCAAAGACTTAGACAAAGAAATGTGGCTCCACGTTATAAGTAAGTACATCTAAACTGTCGAGTGGGTTACTTGATTGTGTATTCTAAGATGGATATGATATATCTAGAATACAGATCGAGGGTGAATCGGTTTCTTCTCCGTAAGCGGTCCATGATGGAGTCATTATGGATTCATGGACCGCTTCGTTGCCTATCATCAGGCGAGATGACAAACACATACCTATTCTCGTTTAAAAGAAGCAAAAGTTAAACTCTAAAACTCAAATACATAATACCCTCTCTAACATTGATGTTTCTAGAAACATTAAGATGATTATCTGTTTATGCCATCACGTCATAGGAAGTGCAGTTACAAAAATTACCCAATAGCCAAGTGACCGGATAATAACTTTCCGCCTTATTGTTTGCTCGTATCCTTGTCCCTATTCTCAGTGTATATTTACTGATAGGGTTCTATTTACATTTCAATTTAGAAACCATGATTATATGCTCGTAACATTTCAAATACATATCGTGAATATTGTTTATTATTACTACTGCCTTACCTTTAGCCCAGTATTTTAGTAAGATTTAGGTACATTGAGTAAATAACTACTTCAGATGCACTCCAACGATTCATACGATGAAATTTTCTAGATCTTATCGATTTTGAACTGTTTGTGTAAACCAGAATAAGTATTTACCTATCTGTTGCCATAAACATATTTATTGAATCTTAACAGAGTATTTGCTAACTATATCAAATAAATTCTTCGTGTATGCTCCTGAGACCTCCTGAGTCATACATACATTTCAAAACTGGATAATTGCATTAATAACTGTGTGATTCTGTCGGATGCCTGATCCAGGGATGGGAATCAACTCTAATTTGCCTCCCTAATAACCTTCGAACCGAAAATCGTCCATTACGTGTTTAAAATGGACGAAAATTACAGAGCTCACGTTTGCGTACCCAAACATAATGCCGAGAACCTACAAGAATAATTGTAAAAGATAACGTAAGTAACTCGCTAACGGAACCGTAATGCGAGTGATTATTCATCGGAGAAGTAGAGCGTCCATCAAAAGTACTGCACCAGCCACCAGGTCAGTGGCGCTCGTTTTGAATGAATTTTTCAGCAGCCCCACTTTCCGCTAATGTTCTTGGTTTAGAGCAGTGTATCACTGGCTTTCTGTAATGCTAATGAATTAATACGAAATATAATATCAACGTGGTAATGCTGAAAACATGCTGAGTGCGCTTTCGATCGTTAGTAGGTTTGTATAAAATATGGGGATTACCTTTTGTCTTTTTAGTCTAAATCTAGGCGGTAATTTAATTATTACTCTAAATCTAGATAATCGATTTTCTTTGCATGTTAATTTTCATCCAAAATGTTATACATTTTTCTTCAGTATGTAATTCTATGAACAGTCACGTGATTAGTTTCGATGTCTTCTGCCTGTTCATATAGTAATCTACGAAATATTTATTCTGCGTACCGATAGCAAACTTAAATTATTATGCTGTAATTATTTTGTCTGAAGGTGTAAATTGCCGCTTTTAAACTTGACAGCTGACCTCAGTTTGCCTTAGCATTCTTGCATCATTAGCATCATCGTTTTGCAAAGGTTAGGCCTAACTAGACGGACATACGTCTGTCAAGTTACATACTGCAGTCGTTATTTCCACAGCTCTACCCATATTACAAAATACTTAGTTAACACCATCGGCACCGAACACCATGTCTCTCAATTGGTCTGGCGTGCGTGATTTATCAATCATTGTTATCGAATCAACATGAATCAACCGGGGTGACGTTGACTTGCCTACTTTTAACTTTAGACATTGATTTAACGCGTCGCTGTTCAGTTCAATTTGTTTCAAACTTCCTCTTATCTCCGTGGAAATATGTATACGTTGTTTCATTATCGATCGATCATTATAAGTTTATTGAGTGTTTAGATAATGAACAACGGAGTCATCATTACTGGTTCGCATGGAACATCCATTACGTGATGCACGTCCGACCGTTTATAATTTGCGTATTGTTACGTCTCGGGAGAGTGAAAATAAAGAATCGACAGGTCCGGCAGTTCCCTCCACTAATCACTCTCAAGTGGCACGAAGCCTCTTGATGTCATACCACATTAGTGAATTGCTCTTATAATAACAGAACTAGTGTTTAACGAGATGTAAACACGGCCTTGCTCTGACGCAACGTGCCGCGTCGCGAAGAAAGTGAAACTATGAAATTGCTACCAAAACGCGGTGTCATTGAATGAAAACGCTGCCGGTCCGCCGATTGTTCAAGTGGTTTGTCAACAATCCGTAGACAAGCGATTACCACAGACAAAGCTTTCACACGGCCCCCCGCTGTGCCGATGCTTCCGTTAATTGTTAATAATATATTCAAATTCGTGATTTCATTATGAATATTCGCCGGAAACGGAATTCGAATAGAGATACGCTTGTATTAAACTTTCCTTCACTGTGGTTACCCTCACGCACATGACATCACTACACGCGCATACCTCTTCATTGTAAATTTAGCAAGAATCGTATTGAAATTCTAGCATCGAAGGTTGATAATGCGATGACGATTCAAGAAGTTATCCATACTACATACTTCCTTGGAATCTAAACCGTGTTATCTTCCAACTATGTTTTGTTTTTACTACGGTTATTGCATTGTGATTCACACCCGTATTAAAATCAATCAATCATGTACGTATGCATCAGTGTAATATGATTTCACAACGAAATTCTTAAAATATCATGTCCAGACTTTGTACCAGTTGTATCTCTTGGAAACAAACGCACTTCGTATTTATTCATAACCATTAGAGAAGCGACATCGACATTTCTCTATAGTGCGTGTTCTCTTATCAAATCTGATAAAAGGTTTAGTAAGTTATTCACAACATTATGTTTAGCGATAACGCAACTGGAATGTATCCGTCCGAAAACTGTCACGTACGCCTTTTCAATTAAGATTATCTGGTCAAACCAGACTATTCGTAAGCTTATTAACAGTGATATCCTAAATCGTCTTATTTAATACAAATTTCCTATAGTTCTTTGCACTGTGACTCACTGACTTTGGTGCTTTTTTTCAGTCACTTCAAAAAAAAAAGCCTTACACAAAGTTCGAACATGACTGGCAAATTTAGCGTTGTGTCAAAAAAAAACCGTATTACATTTTTTCGGTCTAGCTCCTATTTGCTCAGAGTGTGCAACGTGTGTTAAGGAACTTAGGTCCGTAAATATTAAACCCTAACATTAGCAAGAGCTTTGCCTTGTAATCCATTAGTTCTTAGCTAAACTGTAAAGGCAACTTGTAGCATGTCAATACAAAGAATGCCTTTTAGCCTCATAGAAGTACCTAATTCAATGGAATGTTTAGCAATGGCATTTTTGATAATGCAACGTTCCATTGTCGCAAAGGAAGAGCGACGCTGTGCGGACTCCATCCATGCCCGGACGGAGCGCACTCGTCTGTAACGCAATTTACCGGTGGAGTACACGACAACACAGTTCCTTTGGAAAACCTATGACAAAGTGATTTATCCATTTTAGAACGATTCTGTTGTAAACACTCGTAATGGTGCTCGGACTGAACAAATATAGTGTTTCTAAATGGTCCGGATAATCGGATAATTTGACCGACACAAGTGGTCGTTACCGTTTATTGCCACATTTTGTTCTGCTCTGAGTAAATGGCAAGGTTTGCAAAATGAACAAGTGTGCTTCACAATCTTTACATCTTTTTCGAGAAAATTTCACCTCATTGTAGTTATGTTCGCAAGACATTAAAATTAAGTTACGTCGATAACGCATTGTGTAAGTTACTAGTACCTACAACAATAATTATGTTTCTCATCTGAGTTAAGGTTTTTCCTTTTATTACATCACAGATTTTCGGAAGTCAGCAATTTATCGATCGTAAAATCAATATGAGATTTTAATAAAAATTACATTGACTGAACAACACAGTTACGGATAGTTTAAAAAAATAATAACACGGTCTGAATGACGACAGTATTCTATATCCTGTTACAAACGAGTACATCGTTGCACTCCAATTGTTTCTGGAAGACTTAAATGTTATTGCTATGCAACATTGCCCTTGTTGACACTAGACCGCTAGAAGAAACGTACAAAAGTGGGTTACAATAATTCATGTTTGGATGGTGTTCAGGTCGACCGTTGATATTAAAGTAGTGGTCTACATTGTGTGTAATCTTACAATACTTATCGATGTTATTTTGTTTCAGACGGGCGGTGGCGACAGCGCCAGCGGCGGTTCGGGCGGTTCTGGCATGGAGTGCCTGCCCCTGCGCACGCCTCCCGAACCCTTCCACTACCTCATCTCCGAGCAGGCCAAGTCCCTCGTCGCTCTACAGGTAATTACATTTGTGAACCTATACTACAGTGTGACAAACTTGATGGCGACTCTGAAGCTGGCAGAGAAACGCGATGATATAGCCAAGACGCCAAAAGTAGATACCCTGTGTAAGACAAGAAATTGAGTTCATTTGCCCATTTCAACCCCCAGTCTCGTACGAATCAGTCTACCACTTGTTTTGGTTTCTTTGTCTAACACCAGAGACGCTGATGGCGAAATAATTAATACACTTATCGCGGCAGTGTATCTAGGGAACACGTATCTAAGTTCAATTCAATGAGACTATTCAGACTTTAGACAAAGTCCAAAGTAATATCGCAAAAATACGATCCATTTCTCTCGCGCCTAACGTTATCGTAGGCCGTGCCAGGGGCTGTACTGTCTGGTACTGGTTGTTAGTTCCCTGGCGTATTCATGGGCAAAACAGGAAAAAGATTCAAAGGTGATGTAGGTGCTCGTTTGTTACAGACTACCCGGCAAAAGACCGGTGGTATATATTTTATTATTAAATCCAGTTCCCCCGGTTCATCAGATCAAGTCAATCAAGTAGACTCTGGGGCGAGTCTTTTTGCAAAGAGTAAACAAGAGTACCTATAACGCAATACTTAGCACGACAATAAAACTCAATGAAAACGAACTCGTCTCGAAGTTACGTGCCCTTCTACCGTAACGCAGTACTCGGAGTCTACGTAAAATCGATTTTTGACTGGAAAAGTTTTGATTCACTGAATTCGACAGTGAAACGGGTAAAGTGAAAAAGTTGGAGAACGGAGTTCATATTCCGGAAAATGTTTGGTAAGAAGAATTTACACAAATGAAAATGGAAATCAAATAATTCTTTTTTTGTAAGTACCTGTCCAGTCCAAATATTTTTGAATGATTTTTAGACGTAACTTTTAAGAATACGAAAGTATTGAAATAGCGGTAATTGGAGTTTAAATGAGGATTGGACTGAGAAGTACACGTAGTTGGGAGAGCTTTCATGCTCAACACAATCACCAATATCAAACATGTACTTGAACATAACGTAACATGATACTATGTACCTACAGATTTTTTTGGAGGTATTAGAAGTAACATAGGCTACTTTTTATTTCGGGAAAATAACGACATCTAGTACTATAGACGGGACAAGCTGCGGGGCACTGCTAGTGTGGTAATTTACCAAAACTTGCACCTTGTGCCAAAACGTATAAAATCCTATTAATTAATATTATATAATTATAAAATGTCAATGTTTGGATGTTTGTTGCTCAATCGCGTCGTAAGTTATGAACGGATCGGGATGAAATTTGGAACGTAGTTAGATTATAGTCTGGAAGAACAGATATGCTGTTTTTATCCTGGGAAAATAACGAGAAGGGGAAATACGCAGGTAAAAACTGCTCCTAAAACGTAATAAAGTGTATTTGAATGAGTTTTCAGTAACTTTGTTTGCATTGTTGTGCACAGGAACTTCAGAATGAGGTCGGAGCGCTGTTGGAATTCCGCGACCTCGTCATCGAGACGTTCCCGAACCTGCGCTCGAAGATGCCGCCGTCGACGCCCGCAGGCGGCGCGCGGCGCGACTGGGAGCCCGGCGTGCGCGTGCGCAGGAAACTCGCCGCCTCCGCCGACTCCGCGCGCGCCAAGCCGCAGCCCTCTGTACAGGTGCGCTTTATACACTTCTGCGTTAATACTGTTCGACATAACAACATAAACAGCCCACTAAATATTCCCACTGCTGGGACTCGGGGACTTCTCTCGCAAGGAGACAGTTAAGGCCATAATCCACCACGCTGGCCCACTGCGGTTTGGTGGATGACACATGACTTCGAAAGAGTCTAGGTACATGTCGGTTTCCTCGCGATGTTTTCGTTCGCCGTTTTAAAGCGGCATTACGAACATGACTTCGAAAAGACAGTGGTGCGCGTGGTTTTGAACCCGGGGTTTTGGGATCGGCAGTCGCCGGTCTCCCGACTAGACTAGCCGTAACTTAGTACTGTTCAAACTACGTCAAACTGTAAGCTTTCTTGGGCTTGCGGGTAGTTAGGGTAAAAATGAGGTATTTTTAAACCTTGAACGACAACAAAAATTAAACTCTGAAATTGAAATTTGAAGTGGGACTGGCCAGGAAGGCCGCTTCTAGCGAATTCCAAAAGAACAAGTCTGTGCGTAATCGTAATTTTTGGTCTTAATGCAAAATCGCCACATCGGAAATACGAACTAAATAGGTACATAAGAGAATTGGCCAACAATAATCGTTATTATGGACAACTGGAGGGAAGGAAGAGATGTATTTGCCTAAAATTGGGAAAAGATGGGCTGAAGTAATAATAGTGATCACGAAATCTGTATCAGAAATCTTTAAACATCTTGTTGACCAATATCAAACTAGGAAATATTAGAAGTCTGAATGTCTATGACACTAAATATTACTACATAAATATTCTGAAGAGTTCGTGTGTAAAAGAAATATTACAACATTTTTGCAAAGGAAAAAGACTTTAGAAGAAGTAATGACAAAGCGACCCAAGGCTGTATCTCGTGCAATCTCATTAGGCCTACCGATTGGCCTTGCACACAGGTTAATCGGTGTGCCAGTGTGTTCTGGGTAAAGAACTCAAGGAATTGCTTCACGCAATTAACCCTACTTCCGTGTATGTAACTTTTAATGCACAATGCAGTGCAATATAAGGAAAGGAAAATAAATGGAATATAATCTGAAAAAAAAAATATATATTGAAAACTAAAGATGATTTAAAGTATTAAGTACATTGACAATGATCAATAGTTCAAATATTTTCTTATCTACATATGTGTCATTGGCTGCTTTGCTTTGATTTCTTCTTTCTTTTTATATTAAACAAACACTCCAGGATCCGTAGGTAACATGATTTTTTATTGCGATGATTGTTCGCTGAACACTGTCGTGTGTTCCACTAGGTCTCAACCTACGAAAATGAAGTGTTTCGTAAAATCAATTCAGCAATATAATCATTTCGGATCACTACTTTAGGCATACGCGCCTGATCATCTGAATCAGTGATAACTACTTTAGGAGTTTAGGCACACGCACCTGAAAATAAATTAGTCAGAACTGCAGGTATAATTTGAACCTAATATGATCGCACTATTGTGAAATGAGACGTTGATGCTACTAGGACACCACGGTTTTACTTTTTGTATAATTCGTGTGAATTTGTGCAGGATTCTGGGTTCAGCACCGAGACATCGTGTGGCAAGGACGCGCATTCATCCGCGTCGGCGTCGGCGTCACGGTCGCGGCCCGCCGAGGACGAGCTGTGGGCGCTGCTGGACGTCATCCAGCGCAAGGGCAGCCGGCTGCGAGACGAGGCCGAGCAGCTGCGGACGGAGATCGACAGCTCCACGGCCGAGGATTCCTTCGCGAGGGCGCTGCAAGCATGCCACTGTGGGGATCTGCACGCGTATGTTATTCTCTATAATATGGCCTTTCTCCTCCTTTCAGTAGCATATAGCTATTACCCCTTAATAGTAATTCTAATTAATAATTCTTACGTATGAAATAATTTTGGAGGTTCAGTAGCTCCTGATATTCGCGCGTTCAAACAAAAAATCTCTTCAGCTTTATAAAACCTCGATTAGTTTAGATTAAACCTAGGGACCGTTCAAGTATTAAAATTTTATTTTAATACTTGAACGGTCTAATTGTAACGCACCTAAACACTGATATAAACAAGTAATATTTTTTACTTAAAAGTCATGATCCCTGCTGAAAGTCATTGATGCGGCTAATTTCTATGTGGAAGCTACAACTAGAACGCACCTTCCAACTACGTCTAGACCCCATTCCAGCGTCTATCGGCAATGTTGCAGACTGCGCGAGGAGCGCGATGCTCTGCTCGCGCGCGCGGCGGAGCTGGAAGCGGCGGCGGCCGCGTCGACCCCCGGGCGGCCCGGCCGCTCCTCCCCCGCGCCCCTCGGCCGCCTGGACGCGGCCCTGGACGCGCCGCCGCACCCCCCGCGCGTCCTCGCCCCCGACGCCAGGAAGTTCGCTGCGATTCTACTCGAGAGCAATCCGGTCGAACTGCAACGCCAGCTACTCACTTCCACCGTCACCAATCAGGTTAGTTCACGTCTGCATACCTCAGACTGTTCAGATACACATAAGCTAAATGTTCCTACTACTGGGAATCGGGTCCGTCTCATCACATGATTACGAAAAGCCAATGGTGCGGGTGGGATTAGAACCAGGGGCTCCCAGGGGATCGCCAGTCGCCGCTCTCCTGATTAGACCGGCCCTAATCAGATACACAGCAATACTTAAATTTGCTCACAAACATTGTATAAAATATAGGTAAAAGAGAGAGGGCAAGGAGGAGGCCTACCCAGCAGTGGGATAGAGAGGAGGTTGGAAATGACGATAATAAAATATATAGATGATTATTTTGTACTAGTGTTTGTGCCACATTTGGCAACAAAATTCACTAAAACTGATTTTGCATCTTAATTTTGACTTGTCATGGGACCTAATATTTTCCATAAAAATACTAGATTTTATACGGTAAAATATAAAATAGTTTTACGATAGTATAATAAGAAAGATAGGTAAGCGCGCTCTTAAATTTTGACCTCAGAAACTCAAACACAATTTCGTGCTTCGACACTGATAGATTTCTAAAGATAATGACAGTCATATCACTAAAATCACATCAAGTTTATTATATTTTTTTAGTAAAATCCATTTTAAATCTGTTTATACTTACACAGAATAAAAATGGATTTTACTACTAATTATCTTTTTGTTTCACCTCATCCTCTTAACGCCCCAGAAATAATTAAAGTGGGTCACATTTTTGCTCTTGCTTCTATTTCGCGTCGAATTTGAAACAATTGCAGATGTAATCGGTGGAACGTTTAGCCGTTGCGTGACAGAACAAAAACTCGCAAACTCTAGAACAGTGTCGCGAAATGACGCCTTTCTAATTACCACAGGATCTTGTCCAATCACGACCTTGCACGGCTCAATACCAATCCAGTACCTGTTGCTGAAGCTACGTGTTTTTTTACCAAGTAACTTATTTATACAAATACAAAAATCTTTATTGCTGTTTGCAGGTAAGATAAGGTGATATAAATCATTTAAATAATTGACCCATACAAACTGGCCTCTTCTTCTAGAGGCATGTAATATGTCTGACAACACAGTTTCCATAATAATAGCTGATAAAGTCTTATTTTTTCATTTTTAACTTTTAATCGGTGGTATCATATATGTCATCTGATTCATCGTCTATTAATTTCTGGCTTTATCTGATCCTGAAAAGTAATTTTCTAAAAGTAATAAATAATATGTGGATCCCGCAAAACGCTTTATTAATTTACTCCCTCGGTAGTCTGTTTCAAGACC
Organism: Ectropis grisescens; assembly: GCA_017562165.1. Taxonomy (NCBI): domain Eukaryota; kingdom Metazoa; phylum Arthropoda; class Insecta; order Lepidoptera; family Geometridae; genus Ectropis; species Ectropis grisescens. The sequence goes on along the minus strand of CM029778.1, from coordinate 7,338,259 downwards.
TGATAGAGGTTTTAATTAATGTAGATTATTAAGAATGTTAGGGGTTACAATTGCCACTGGTTAGAATTTCTTTAAAAATGAGATGATTTTTCCTTATAAAGCTTTGGTCACAGAATAGATATTACTACAGAACCCTCACATAGCGAATTTTTTTATATAAATAGCGACTCTTACTGGGACGCAACAAAGTGCAATTCAGCTCGCATTAGCGCTCAATGCCTATCGCAATTTTTAACCTAAACATTTGCGCTCTCTTAACTTTTTTTCTCTCTTAATTTGCGTAACTCTGTCGCTGTCTGGCGCGGAATGATGCGCATCGAAAGGGTTGTCGACATATTATCTAATAAAAAATTAAATTAACCTTTCGTTATGTAGGTAGTCAGCATTGTAGCTCATAATATACATTTTAGTTATTTACTTCGTAACGCGCAAGACAGCTAGAAGAGACCGTAACATAGGGTCGGACACATTGAAATTAAAACAAAAGTATACTTTAACTGTTTTTATTTTACTTGATCGTCTAAATGTTGTTTGATAAATATGTAACATATTTTAATGTACTTACCTACACTAATACATACCCAGCTTCGATTACAAGCTATTTTATAATGTCCCGTACTTTTTGTACGGTTAACAGAAGAATATAAAAAATAATGGTATATTTTGTACAACTAGGAAAAAATGATAATTATTTGTTTTTTGACTCGTGCATCCATATACAGCACAATATATGGCGACGTAATTTTGCGCGGGATACGTGTTGCGCGAGCGCTCAGACGTGCGCTCGACAACCGCCTGGCACTTGTTCCGTGCGAGGAACGGTCTAGCTGTAGGCTAAAACCGCGCGACCTTGAGCGAGTGAGGATGCACTGCTTTGGTTTTTCAATTTATTTATTCAATGAGCACACAAAACAGAATGTAATAAACACATATTACGAGTATAACATAAGAGGTATACTGTACAGAACTGTATTACATTTCAAACTATGTGGGCCTAGAAACGATTTTTGTTAAAATATAGTGGTTTGGGAAGATTTCTTTTTATTCCTATTTACAACCATGTGCCACAGTCGTTGTTGTGACTTGTTTACGAAGTATCCCCTCAAGGCGCACGCTTCAAATAGTATAAGTAGTGCGTTGTCCTAAGACAAAGTACAATAAACCTTCACCTGATTAGGGCTGACAGTGCCGGAACCGCTCTCTGATGACTCACCGGCGGAATATTTAATTGCCATAGGAAAATAGGTTGTTTTAACTTGGAAATAAATTGCATTTTAAATCGATTTTTGCGTTACGAAACCATTATCTAAACAAAAGTGCTTTGCTTATTTCCGTTCCGACCACGTCACCTGTTCCATTTGTGTATTGATCCCACGCGTATCGCTAGATCATCTCATGAATTATAAAGACCTCAAATCGGTAGACGAAGGTCGCATAATGAGTCACGTTCACGAGAAAACCCACTATATCATTTGCGAAATCGAAACCCGCGGAACGATTTTATAAAACTGACAGAATACGTAATCTAAGTACGTGCCGTCAAACGACAAACAGAACTGTCGCGCTAACGAGACCTACTCCAAGGAGGTGACGCAAAACGCAATTTGGTCAGAATTACGCGGACCGAGAAAGAGGAGCTAATGGAGTGTGGCCGAGATACCGACGTCATTAAACTAGAAAAATCACCATTTTCACAGTTTAGTCCGCCTTTGACGGTACCCTGGCCGTGTGTTTTGGTAATATCTTTTTGCGTCATGAAGTAAGTACTGACTGTTTGGAGGACGTTGACCAGTCTCATATTGTCAACACCTAAAGAATACATAATTATGCAAGCATACAGTCCTCATTCTTATTCGACAAGATAAACATTAGCATCATAACTCTGTACGTGAACAGTAACGATGGTAATACATGTTTCTCTTCTCACATACCATAACAATTGACCTCTGATTCTACATCCTGTGAAGCAACAACGCCGGGTGCCCTGAGAGTATCCGATTTAATGTCTCATAATCATAACCATTTGCCTAATAATTGCACGAGAATACTTTAAACTGTTTGAAACCGGAAAACATTTATTTATCTGGCAATCGATAGGTAGGCAGAAAATAACCGGCCTTCAGGACCTTCATATCATTTCTGTTAATAATTATACACTCTCACAACATTGAAGGTTTTAGGAAGGATTGTGAAAAATTGTTAAACAAAGAAATAATAAGTTCACTAAAATTTCTTCCTGATCAGTTCAGCTGTTAGATCATGAAGGAGTGTGAAGTCCTGCAAAATTTTAATTCCTTGAATACTATTATTAAAAAAACACAATATTTCACCTTGACTATAACATAGTCAAGCTAAATTGAGCTTCAGTAAAGTATCTGTAAAACCTCTTTATCTCGTTATCAATGTGAATCCACACTCAACATCTGTATTTTTGTGTTATCATTTTTGATTCATGCGTCAGAAGCCTTGGCCTATACTTATTGATCACAATAGACGGTTTTTCTTTCAAACAAGTTGGTGTATATGATACGTTAACTTTTGTTAAATGTTGTTCAAAATAATGTACCCATATTAATTTAATTCAACGGATGTGTTATATTCTAGAACCTACTAATTGCGCGTGTTCGCAGTAGTTGCGTATTAAAATAATTTTGTAACGTTCATGTAAATAACAGTTTGTGTTTGTAAGAGGTTTAGTTTTAAATCATTCATCTTGCTGCTAGACATCGATTTTATTATTTATATTATTTCTGGATCTAAGTATCTACTACTTATTTTTTTGTACTCTGCCGTCTTCCATAATTTTCATACTTTACTTTTGTGTTTTTCTGTACGTTTTTTTCATAATTTAAGTGCAATGGAGAGTGTATGTTATCTACTAATGTTTAACCCTTATCAACCCACAGTCTAGTGTCCTTCAGACGTGTTGTCATGTTATGTTACTTATAAAACCTAATGTTGTTATTTTCATGATGACCTGTTTTTATCTGATCTATCATCAAACAGAATTGGGGCTTAATGATCTCTTATTAGAATTATTATTAACATCGTCTAAACGCTAGTCAATATATAGAAAATATGGTGAACGAGTATAGAAGGTGGTCTGATTTCAAATTGCTTATTCTAGTTTGTTTTTTTTTTTTGTATTTCGCTTTCTGTACTGTACGTTTTTTTCATAATTTAAGTGCAATGGAGAGTGTATGTTATCTACTAATGTTTAACCCTTATCAACCCACAGTCTAGTGTCCTTCAGACGTGTTGTCATGTTATGTTACTTACAAAACCTAATGTTGTTATTTTCATGATGACCTGTTTTTATCTGATCTATCATCAAACAGAATTGGGGCTTAATGATCTCTTATTAGAATTATTATTAACATCGTCTAAACGCTAGTCAATATATAGAAAATATGGTGAACGAGTATAGAAGGTGGTCTGATTTCAAATTGCTTATTCTTGTTTGTTTTTTTTTGTATTTCGCTTTCTGTACTGGCACTACCATCTGAAAGTTCACCTCGGCAGTCGGCGCCGCGGTCGCAACAAGTGGGTTATATGCATAATTTATAACATACCTACTAACTTGATCCGGTTATGCACGCGTGATGTATGGCAACTGTTTTCTTAACTTCTTTGAACGTCGTTTCTGGAAACTCCGACGTGGCCAAACCTGTGGGTCGCGGATTATATATCGTTATTTTTTATAATTTGTAGAATACACTGTACATGTGACACTAGTACGCGTAATTCCCGTTCTCGTAATTTTACCCGCAATTAAAAGTATATATTCAAACTTTGATAAAATGTTGAAGATAAGCGTAAAAAAACTATAGACTAAATCGTTTGTCAAATTGCAAATTAAATTGTGAAGTGCTGACTTAACTATTTCTTTGCGAACTTACTCACTTTCCTATTTGTTTCTAAAGTTACTGACTTATCTAATTGTTTGTTCAGGCCCATAAATTCTGTTGTTACAACTCAGCGTTTTTATTCTATTTAGGTATTTTTTATCTTTGTAAATTGTTTTGATCTTAGTGTTACACTTATTTCGAATTGTGATTATTTAATGCCGTTAGATTCAAATTGAATTTTAATAACTAACAACTACAGTCGAAATCGATTATAACGACAACGTTTACAACGACCGATCGGTTATTACAGCCAGATTGTAAGGTCCCGCCCGAATATCTAGTAAACTATTATTGTATAATATTGTATTATAAAAACAAAGTAAAAATAACTAATTCATTTACCTAGCAAGACATGGTCCGATGCATGAATTGATAAATTATATTAAATAGTCAGAAAGTAGGAAATGAAAGTAGAATCACGACTTCCTAGCTAAAAAATACCTACTTATTCTCAACCGAAACAGATGGTATCCACACTAACGAATTACATTTTCAACCAACTGTTGCCTATGGTTTCATAATAAAATCTATTATTTGTAAAAAGCTGCTCTCTTTTCATGAGACAGTACAATAACTCATGTCTAAAGTTCATTGGCGTGCAAAAAATATCGAGCGTCACCGTTATCGGCCATAATATATTTGGCAATTACTCATTCTCCAACAACGTATAATTTATATCGTTTTTACAATAGCAACCTTCTGATTTTTTACACTCGTTTCACATGTTACCATTATAATAATGATCTGACGTCTTAGACTATTTAAGTTTGGTCTAGGTGGAATCAGCTACACCCAATTTTTTTTGCTAGATTTGATAAATAAGGAAATATTTTCTTGCTGTTTAAACGCGGTTTCATTCGATGGGTGGACGTTAAAAAGTACGTGAGTTTGGCTGTCAAAATATGTAAAAGGAATTTCTAAAATCTGGCTGATAGGTCCACTGATGAAAATGCCGTGGTAGTCTAGTGATGATTATATCCGATTCACAAGATCTACAAAAGTTTGTCAAAACCACTTTAACTTTAATGGTACAGGAAAACATCGCGAGAAAACCGAAATGTATCAAGAATCATATGTCGAAGACTTGCGTGATCCGTCAACCCGCTCTTGGACAGAGCGGTGATTTATGTCCTTAGCTCTATTCTTCTGAGAAAAGGTCCAGCTGTGGGAACATTAATTGGTTAGCTTATGTGTAGGTCAAACATAATCATTCAACAGCTTTACGTAAACATGTACTTGTATAGGTAAAAGTGGTCAGATACTGGGGCTTGACCTTATAGTGACCTAATGGGCGAAAACGATTGCAACTTTGAATTTCAGAGAGACAATGAAGATTCAATTGTCATCAAGGTCATTGTTGCCCAAAAATATGTCAATAGAATAATACGTGAATTTAGTAGGTATTTTCAAGCTCTAGAACTTTAAGTCCTCTCATACATTCATATTTCATAGTTTGTTGCATTAGACGGATGGATGTGTGTTACTCTTTCGCGCAAAAAACTACGTACCTAATAGTAATATATTTGTGTGTTCACTATCGCTTACTTATCGCTATTGTACTTTTTATCCCCGAATATTTGATTAAATCCGGTTGCGGCTAACCAAGGGAGCACCGCTAGTTATAAATATAAATAATGCTAATCAAGTCCTTATGTTTTGTTTCCAGGTGTTGTGTGAGCGTTTGAGACGAGCTGCAGAACAACGCACGCTTCTGCTCGAGAGACTGGAGAAGGAGCGAGACCTCACGGACGACCTCAAATTCAGAGTAAGTGAACCAGAAAGGATGTTTGATCCTCTTTTTTGGTCATTCATTAACCCCATGTGTGCAATATCATTGACAGACATTGCCATTTAGAGAAAAAAGCAATCTTTTAAGCCAAAAAGGCAAGCTTTAAATTACTGACAACACCAAAATTATAATGAAATGGGAAGCTTACATGGTACATGTACATGTCATGTTTGTAAGTACATTATTACGCCACTTTGAATCAGGAAGTTTTTGAATTATCAGTTAATGCATTACGCCGAGTCCAATCTTACGTGGGGGGAGAGGAAATCGGTGATCTCGGCAAATCTCACGTCATTTTTTTTTCGCAAAACAATGTTCATTCTGTGAGAAATTAAGTAAAAATTTGTAAAATTGTCACGTGTTTTTAACAAAATCTCACCAAGAAGAGGGTCTCCTCTTATTGGTATCGAAAAGTCGTTAAAATTACCTCAAGTAGTTTATGGATACCACCGTACTAAGCAGTAATATCCTATGTAGCTGTATCCTACGCTCCCTAAGTAGTAATATACTACTATTGTTTTGAATGGTAATTCCAGAGTGATTGCAGAACAACAAGATAGACCATTCCAGATTACATTAATATACCTGGTATGCAAAGTAGTGTACCTACTACATGAATTATTATGAGCAAACTTCTTGCTTACTATCAAGCACCTGTCTTTCTCGTATCTACGTAAACGAGACATTTCCTATTGTTTGTTACAACCAACAAGCAATCAAATTTAAAATGTATTTTTTTTATTACGCCATAAACAAATCAAAGTACGGGTCGTAATTTAGTAGAAACAAAAAATGTTGGATACATTACTCAAATTACATTTAATTCGACGATCATGTGATTAGAATTACATTAATCCCCTCAATGAAAACAACATTTACTACTACTGCGTTGTATTTTTAATTTACCAGTTATTGTGACGTAATGTCGGAATTAAGTTCAATTGTTACCTACACGGTGTAGGTAAGTACTCGTAAATGTATATGTAATATTTATTATACAAAACACAAAGCAGATATTTGGTTTATCAAATCTTATCTTGTAATACGGGGTTTGCAAAATGTACTTAACAAAACAGGCTTCGTATACTCGCCTACAGGATCAACCCTGAAATAGCGAAAAACAGCTGTTCAACATGTAGTCCGGAAAATATTTGTATTCGTAATTTCCAGAGTTGAGTTAGATGAAGAGGAACTTCACTTTCAGCTTCGTACTGCCTGTCTGTGTAATACGGTCAGTCAGGAATAAAATTTATAATTCGTCTGATTACTCAATAAAGTTATGCGTAAAGGAAAAAGGCCGGTACCGAGGTTTCATCATGATTGAAATTCAGGGTTAATGGCGCCCTGATTTGTATGATACACGACTTAATATCGACCACAGTACGTACTCGTTAAGGTTTACTGCTGGCCTGTGTAATGCTGGTTGGAGGTCGGTACCAAGATTCGATCCCATAGATTGAATACTAGATTTCATATATTACAATAGATCCGCTGTTTTGACACAAAATCTCACAAGTTGGTTCTTAGAAATGCGACGCCTGTGTAGTCGGTACTTTGTTACGAATGTCGTCTACTCAGTTTTTAGTACATTTAGGAAAGTACACTCTATAAACGGCCATACTGTGGTAGCTCTGCCTATTAATGTCTTGTTTTAATAAATATTTAGTATTATGAATGCTCGTTTTTTACATGATACAAGTAAATTTTAATTTCGTAATGTGTTTTTGGAAGCATTGTGTTTTTTTTATTTCTCGATAGTATTTTAACTGTGCTCTTGTGTATAGAAATATGAGAATCTGTGGCAAATATGCCAAGGCTAGACCCACTCATGCGCGGGTCCGAAGGAAGGGGGGGTCAGAGGGGACATGACCAAATCGTATACGTTAAACTAAAAATCTAAAATAAATAAAAAGATCTAATAGTACATACACTATTTTTTAACGCGGGAAAACAACTGGAACGGTATATACGTGGGTAAAATCGTGGGGTACTACTAGTAAAGTATTTTTTACTCGATTTATATTTCTACTGGTGAAAAAAAAATCCAAAATCTGAGGCTGCGTACTGGTGACCCCTCCAAAATTCGAGGCTGGGACCGCGCTTGGACCCACTAGACGTATAGGTATATTTGGGAGTGTATTTGTTTATTTTGCTAACTTCCGACAAGAACATATTATGGATGAAAACAAATACCTATGTGTATCATAAAATAAGGAAATAGTATGACGCTCAGCAAATAATGTTAGATTAGTGCTACTTGCTAAGTTAGGAACAGTACCTGTTTTGAGACCATTTTTGTAAGCTGTAACCAGTCTTAAAAGGAGACTCTTATCGTATCACTCATTACGTACCTACCTACTTTTATTCATTTGTATACCTCACCTCATGTTTGTGTTGTAACCCTTAACTAATCGGAAGGGTATGCTATACCTTATTTATTACGAAAACTGTTTACTGCCCGATTAACTAAGAAAAACATTATTTAGAATTTAAGTCCATTCCAAAGCACTTTTCTAATGTATATTGTAAATAAAACTGGCTCAGTCTTTATTATCTGTAATAATAGTGATGAGGTTTATCGATTAGACATTTAATAAACTGGTCTACGCGGCAAAACTCCATTGTTGTTTGACTTGCCACTAAAAATATATTTGCTTCATTAAATTAATGATTTTGGCGCAAATTTTGTTTACAAATTAGTGATAGCAAAATTGTGATTTGTTTTTTTACCATTTTAAAACAGACTGTTGGAATTAACTAGCTATGTACATCCTTATACTTTTCATACCTACGAGTACCTTTTGGCTTTGCTTTCTACGTAACTCGATGTGCGCCTGGACAGTTTAGCTTATGTATATTTTTACCATGTTCTGTGTTTGGATGTTTATGTGTATACAATATGTATTATATCAGCTATTTGGCTCCCATAGAACAAGCTTTGCTCAATTTGGGGTCCTATGGTGTTGTCTGTGGATTGTCCACCAATAGTACTTATTATCATTATCGTAAATAAAACAAAGCAGCTGTCCTTAGCTTATATGTATAATGTATCGTTTCAGCTGGAAGAGAAGAGTATAGAGCTGGAGGGCGCGAAAGCCCTGGTGCGGCAGCTGGAGGCGCGCGCGGGCAGCGCGGAAGGCGCCGGCAGCGCGGGCGGGCGCGGCGCGCGCACGCCGCACTCGTCGATGCGCGACATGGAGCCGCTGCAGCTGCCGTCGGGCGGCAGCGAGACGCCGCGCCAGCGCCCGTCTCGCATCCCGCGGGTCGCGGCGCACAAGGGCGCGGCGCCGCGGCCGCCCGCGCCCGCGCCGCCGCCGCGCCCGCCGTCCGCGCACTCGGCCCGCTCCGCCGCCTCCGGCCGCCGCTCCGCCGTGCCCGTGCGCCGCGACCCGCCCTCGGACCACAAGGTGCGGCCCCGCTCCTTCTGGAACGCCTGGTTCTTTAATAAGGACTAACCGTGAGACGCCCGCGACCGCTCGCGACACTCCGCCATGCCATTATGTCGATAGTGAGTTTTGGTTGGCGTTTATTTTTCGATTCGCTTGCGTCGTAGTTCCGCCGGCGTGCGTGTTACTAACGACGGTGCGGCGGTATCACGAACACTCTTACCGATCTGTCGCGTTTGCATGTCGAATACCGAATGTATTATTTTATGTATCGGTAGATTATCTTGATGCCATCGCTGTTTTACATGTATCATGTTAATTTAATTATTAATCGTCACATTCCTTGTAAAAGTGGTCGTTCGTCGGGCCGAGCGAAGTTTCTAAATCTGTTGAAATTCGAACGAATGACTCTTCGCCTGCCCCGCGAAATACCATTTTCAAATAACATTGGCGTGGGACACATACACCGATTTTATGTTTGTATTTAATTTCACCGATGAACTCATGTTAAAACGTAAATAATTTTATGCAGTGTTACTCTTAGCAGTCAAGTGATGACCGAAGAGAACGGACGTTGTGGTAAGTGAAGATCGTTTACATTCTTACATCGTAGCTGAGTATCATTATCTATGCTGCTAATACGTAGAGAAGCTATTTTGCGCATTTATTTAATTTATTTTCGTTGTTTTTTAGTTTTCGGTTGACATAGTGGCATAACGGTAACTAATTGGCTACCCGCAACGCAATAACGCTCTCACACGGCCGCAGCACCGACGCCGTCGTCCAACTAACTCACTAACCGTCCGGGCACGGGCACTCACACATATTAATCTAGTAGAAACATTAACACCGCGCCTACTCGCCAACGTTCTCTCTCACCTTGGAATTGTTTTGAAACTACCCGCACAGAATTCGAATCAATTAGAAAATTAAATGCATTCAATGAAATAAGATGATTCGATGTGACCTGTGTGATTTATGGTACTGTAAAAGAGCCGGTTAAAAACCTTTTCGAGTAAAAATAAGAAAGCAAGAATAACATATAAAAAGAACTTTCAGTTTCGTCTGCACTAATACCATCAGATCATTTATTTAATTTGCCATTTGTAAACAAATAAAAGGGCGCAAAGTATGCGTATGTGGCCAACAACAAACAAATAGGTAATAAAGTCACATAACCTTGTGATCACCACCAAATTAAGTAAACAGATCAAGAGGTATAACCAAATATAGTTGAATTGGATCGCGATAGGGGAACACTGAAAGAATCGAAGGGGGCACGCGTGAAGGTAGGGTATGTCGGGCCGGCGCCTGCGCTCGAAGTGTGCGTAGTAACAGTTGGCACGTTCGGCAGAGAGTGGAGGGCGAGTCGGAGGAGTTCGCGCGCGCGGCCGCGCTCGTGGCGGAGTACGTGGCGCGCGCGTCGCGCCTCGCGCCGCTGCTGCCGCGCCTGCGCGCCGCCGGCGCCGCGCCGCGCGCGCGCCCGCTGCCCGCCGACCTGGCGCGCCCGCCCGCGCCCCGCAGCCTCGCCACCGAGCTGCAGGACTCGCTCCACCCCGACTCGCTGTGGGACGACCGCCCGCGACGGTACTTCGAGAGCATGCACTACGCCGACGGCGACCGCGACTCCGATGAGTACGATAGCGATTCGCTCGCGCCCTAACTACCCACGTAAATTATTTCAGTGCTGCTGCGCAAGAATCTTCCTTGTAGTGTGTCATTTTAGGTGGGTCCGTCATGGCCAGTGATTTTGATGAAGCTACCCCGTGTCGTTATGAAAGCCGAAAAATAAATGAACACTTAAGACACATTTCCCACCATCCTACCTCGCCGTATGCTGAAATAGAAAATTGATTGAATTGATAAATAAATTATTTAGATCTTTTTACTCGTATTGAAATTATTGTTAAAACAATTTCGAATACGACGTTAAAAAAGATTTAACTGTGAAATTTTGCAAAATTGCAATGATCGCTACATTTAATGTCAGTTTTTCGTTATCGCCTTTTTGGGCTTATAAAGATTCCAACGTCGCGTCATCGGTGTGTCCCTATTAGCCTAGTGAATTTTTAATCTTTACTTATTATTATAATGTATGAAGGGTTTATTTATAGTAAGCTCTATTAAAATTATTGTATGAATTTAATGCGGTTTACTTTTTACAATATAAATACCAATAAAGATTAATGAATTTTGTGTATCATGTCGTCTCTCGTCCTGAAATATGTAGATTAAATTACGGCCTTTCTCCATCACCAGTGGAGCAATACAATGTTATCATTCCTATTAAATCTAACAGACTGTATGACGTACAGTGTGACCAACTTATCTGTAACGAATAGAATATGAATGAAAACTAATTCTTTTTCAGTTCCTAACAATAATGACTTAAGAGTTTCAGATAAGTTAGTGACATTGTATTTAGAAAAATTGTGCGGGAGCGGGAACGACTATAGCAAGGCTGTGAACACGTGAAGGTTGCTCGAGGTTGTTTCTGTGTGAGGCGTCATAGTGTAGAGATATTTAGTCGATGTTTGTTATGGAAATATTGATCACGCGGTGGATCTGTGTGCGAATGAACTCCGTGAATAATGAATTATTATATTATTGTTGTTGATCTTGTCCAAACGTCCAATGATGTACGTCCGACGCCGCCATTACTGCCTTCTTCAAACGTTTTTGAGAAGTTTGTTTAAACAATGTAAACATTTTCAATGCTATGGCAGAGCTCGGTAACAAATAGTAGGAGACTGATTTTGTATAAAAATAGTGATATGGCTTTATACCAAGTTAGGGAAACTCCAAAATTTCAATTCAATAAGTATTTAAGTTACTATGTAAAATTTTTGCCTATGGTCCTAATGTTATTATAAGTGTAACGACTAGTTTACGCATAAAACGATATTCCAATTCCTTGTATTATGACTGTAATTTTATGTAATTATTAAGATAGTAAGCTAAAGTAAATTAAGTCAACTGTTTATTGTACAGCTTCCATTCACGCTATTTAGTATTTGTAAATTATTAAGCCACTCCTACCTAAATAAGATACTCATAAAATTATCTAGTTGACTTGAATCTAGTTGATGACTTGTATAAAGTTGTACAGAAATCCATATCATTATATACAAATTATTCAAAATAAATTGTTCATATCAAATTAAATCTTTTATTTCAAGTTTTCTTTTTAACAGGGTTCGAGGTATATCAATATATATTATATCGGATATAATATATCGATGGCTAACGGGCGAAATGGGATAAGCGCCACTGGTTGAATTTTAGAAGAGAGTGATTTAAAGTTAAAATAAAATTGAAAAAAAATCATAAAACTTAAAGTATAGCTTCCGAAAGTCTAGAAATTTGTAAACATGATATTTAAGACACTAGCTATTGAATGGCATTGTTATGTTTTTAATATTCAGCCTGTAAACACTATTTTCTGTCGCTTATCCTAAAATGACTTCTAATTGCAAACAGCCAAAATGTCGTAAACGAAACTGCAATATTAATCGGTTCCAGTTAAAATGATATAACTACATCTTTTACTCTATTGAAGTTGAAGCAAAATAGCACTAGTATGAGTATTTGGGAAATAAAATTGAGGAAATATGGTATAACCAGCTGTCAAATGAAAATTGATTGAATGGAAAATTGTATCAAGTTCAAATTTGACAATATTGCGCCTATTCGATTGATTATTTTTATGATGTATTTTGATGTGTTAATATTTTGAACATTAGGTTGGTATCTAGACAGAATGAGAGAAGATTTTGGATTTCGCCTAGAGTTTTAAGTAAGGAAAAAATAATACTTTTAAGAATCAGTCACTTATTTAAACACAGTACCTACAGTACTTATTAATAACAATTTCTCGTATTAACAACATTAATAACAGTTTTAGTATAAAGTATCTGAGATCTACTTAACTTAAAAATAAAATAGGGTTAAATGTTTTATCAATAATAAAATCTAGACTTACATAAGCAATAAAGATCAACGTCAAATAATAAGTAATTACAATAAGCGCACTTGGAAATTTGTAATGTTAGATATCACATTCTTTTAATTATTTAGAGACTTTTAATAACGATTCTAAATTACCAGTACCCGTACGTACCCGAGATGAAATTACCTTAAACTATATAATAATTATTATGAAACGAAAAATTCTCGGAAAAATCATTTCCGAGATTTTTTTCTGCTAAAATAGTAAAATCTAAGTTTACAAAAACACAAAAAAGAACAATGCTTAAAAATAATCAAGGATTATAAAATAACAAGTAGGTACACTAGCCATATCAAAAAGTTCTCAAGTCTTTGACTTATGCAATAAACATATCGCAGTACCTATATGAAGAAACATAAAACCTAACTCATTCTATGTCAACATTTTCGACATCCGACTCAGGGAGTGTGTCCTTTGCATTGTTTGAGCTTATAAGGCTGTTTTATTCATTTTGAAGAAAATGAGAAATCACGTTATCCTTACAAAATTTAAGTAAATCATCATGTTTTACCTTTGATAAAGGAATTTGAGACTTGCTGGGGGAGTCATCTTAATTTTTGGTTGAACTTCCACACAAAAGGATTCGGCATCGTCATTCATCGAGTTTTTAACAAAAATTACGTCATCTCTCTTTTTCTGAAATGTAACAACGCGCATCTTACTTATTTTACCAGTTAGATTCCCTTTTAAATATTTTTCGCTGATTGAATCCCATCTACTAAAGTCTTTAAATTGTAAAAAATCCACTTTATACGAGTACCATTTTCGTACACACAAAAATTATACACAGCTAATTTACGTGAATAAAAGAATAGCATACCTACTGTCTCCATATGGAGTATTCAATACCTTTTGGAGATCAAAACTAGCACATAAAATGCTAGGGTCATTTTTATGAATGTTTCGGCGAGCTTTAAAACGGTTATAACATTCAGTTTTTTTGTTGTGTTGTTGTGTTTTGTTTGTGTTCAGGCTACTGAAGCTCGACGTGTTGGCGTTTGAACCCAAACCTTCAAGAGAATGATACAGGCAACCGACGTTTTCAACTCTTTTTGATTACGTCAACGACATTTTCACTTAAAATCAATTGTTATAAGGATTGCTTTTTATCTAAGCACCAGAACTGTTTTAAGTATCGGTAGCAAAAAAAGACTAAGCGACAATACATTACTAAGTATTCAAAGGGGGCAAAATGTAGTAACCGCCACTTTGCTATCTAGTTATCAACAACGAAATAAATATTAAACACCAAAATAAAATCGAATTAATGTGGCCTAACTATATAACCGACAAATATGGTTCATAAAAAATAGGCATAAAAGACTAAATGGAATTCTACAAATAATTCTTTATGGCCTGTTTACTTAAGGCGGATGGGCCAAGCCAATTTTCCATACAAACGTTTGGGGACCAATACAGGCGACAGAAATTGTATAATGTCTGTCTGTTAATTTTCTCTACATGCTTGATTAATTTTCCATCCGCGAATATACTCATATATTTAAACAAACTTGTATTAATATTTACTTTTGCAAATGATAAGTTTTGAAAATTTGCCGGAGACTACGTATGTGTGAGTGGTTTTAAGTAAACATGGCGGTCTCGCGTCAGCTGTTGCGCGCATTTCGGTGCAAGTTGCCGAGCGGGTCCGTAGAGGGCGCTACATTTCCGTACGAGATTGATGCGACGTTGCCACACTGTGCATGCGGCGTTGCGATAACGGCAAAGCGGGAAACTTGGTTCGCTCGCTCGCTCACTCGCTGGCGGCAAGAGACTTGCGTTGGGCTTATAAATATCTTATATCGAAGTTTAGCCAGTGTTGCCAAGTTAGCCACTTTTTGGCTATATTTGGCCATATTCTTTGAGGATTTAGCCAAAACTTTCCAAAGTTAGTGGCTAAACAATTTGGCCACAAATCTAGGCACTTTTAAGAATCGACCCTAAAAAGGCATAAATGACTGCTAAATAATAATAAAACGGTACGGAATGTTTCATTTTCGATTTCATAGCACTTGTTTTCACTTATCTCTTTTAATAGCAGGACGGGAAATTCTTTCACTTTTCGCTCTTCACTTGTCGTGATATTCATACTAGTAGAATTCAAAATGGATGAAACTAAATATTTTTCTGAATGGGAAGATATGACTATAGAAAAGTAAAGAAAAATATTATTTCTGTTTATATTTCTGAATATTTATTTCCAGCTAAAAAAGGTTAACGTTTAAATAACAAAAGTTTACAGAAGGGACAAAAAGCCTAAGTCCAATATTTTAAAATAATTGTCGATCAACAACCAAAATTAAAATTCAGAAAAAAAAATGTGTCGCTTATAACAAAAAAAAATGGCTTCGTGTCCTATTTTTACTCCTGCCTAAACGACAAAAATTTTCACTTAGAAGCATGTAACCCAGACCAAACGACGCAGAAAAAAACGGCGATTCTAACCATATATATAAGTCCATACCTCAAAAAATGCGCTTATCCCATTTCGGCCGTTAGCCATCGATATAATTATGTATATCAAGCTGGGTTCGATTATAATATGAAAGAATATGAATGGCCTCAGTTTCAAATAACCCCACACCCCACAGCTAGATTAGTGGAAACTTCTAAACTTAAACAGTGCACACCACAGATGTTGACTGAATGAACAGAACAATGGGAACACAAAATATGATTTTATTTACTTACCTATGAAAAGAAATTAAACATTTTTTTAAATAATTTTAATATTTAATGTTGTTAACTCATGCGAATAGTATTCATAAATAATGCAATGAAGCAATAATATGGCTTTCATACAAAATTTGAATAGCAACTTGTTAGTTTTTTTATAGTTTAGTGTGACTAGACGAGCAGGAAGGACATGTGCCTGATGGTAAGCAACATGCCTGCTACATAACAGCACAATGCTACGCAACTATTGGAACATAAAGAGTCTAAATCATTACCTAACAACACTGCACTGCGCTCATCACCCCGAGATATAAGATCTTTTATCTCCATGTCCTGTAATATCACTGGAAACATTGCCCTTCAAACCGGAACACATATTTGCACATTACTGCTTGGCGGCAGAATAACTCGCAAAGGAGTGGTAATTCCTCAGACAAGACTACTAAGAGACCTTACCACTACAAAATAAATATCGGATATTTTCGAACCCAAGTAGTAATATTTAGGAACAAAATAATAACAGCAATTTAGACAGCATAAAGCAGTTTTTACTGAACCATCTTTGAATTTGCTAATCTCCATCCGCCTTTAGTTAAATAAAATTACTAGTATTTTTGTACAAAACAAATTGGCACAAAAACTACGACCAACTATGTTTATTGTTTATATACAATAATACCTGAGCAACGTTAGCCATGAATCAATGCTATAAATTATCAAAAAACTTAAATAAAATAATAACTCTACAAAATAAATATCAAATAGCAACAAATCGAATTCTAAACGTTACAGAAAAATTACATTTTAACTTGCAACATTCTAATTAAAATTAAGACTAAGAACCTAAATATTGACATACCTATCGAAACTAAGTTTAAAATACATAAATATCACCGAAAATCGATACAAAACTTTAAACTGTTTACAGTTAGTTCAATTCTTCAACAATCTTAGGTCCAGGCAATATATCCAATATTTCCAAGGAGACGGGACATTTATTAAGGATAATAAATCCATATTGCTTCAATTCTGAAAGAAAAGAGAGATTGTAATGTAATGGTTGCCAATCATTTTAAATATTTATTAGTGTATATTTTGTCAATTTGTTTGGAACATTATTATTACAGGTCATTGTTTTTCGTACACTTACTAAGAACTGACGTAAAACATTTTGCAACAATGATGTGCTTATATCCAGCTATAACGGGCCCACTCTCAATAAGATTCTTCATAGTGATGGTGCCTCCCTCGCCCCTGGCGCGGTGGCATTTTAACACTTTGAGCATGGTTCCTTCTGCACCCCAGTGGTCCCTGCAACGGGAGTTAACATTCAATCACCTGACTCTTTAGTAGTTTGCCGTTTATAGCGTAAACTGAGATTATTTTCAAATTTGCTGCGCTTGTAGAAAGAAAGCATTATGCTTTGAAATTATCCTAATGGTAAAAGAAAGTATTAAATCGGGTCAATTATCTTTTACAAGTACCTATATTTTTTATTTAGAGAGAATCTGCTTACAACTGCCAAATTCCAGGTAAATATATTCGTGAAATAGCAAAATCGTTTTGAGTCAAATACAAGAAATTTAATTAGTTTTTAAATGTTACATATCCGCTGGTATTGCAAGAACGTAGAAGTAGGTCAGACCGTCAGACGTAAGACGGATTTGACCAAATTTTTACAGGATATATATATTTCACTAATATTTCCACTTAGAATTATAGGGTTTAAAAAACGAAAGGAAGAATCCTTTCGTTTTTGAAGAAATTATTGTTTGTGTTCTTTAGATGGTGGTACAGAAAATATCAAATGCCATTTAAATGAAGAAAAAAGTATACAAAGAGAACTTTTGTTTAGGCCGTATCTTAACTCAGTCCCATTTTATCAGCAATTTATTCTTTGCTATTAATAAATTTTGTTTCAAGACTTTGACTTAATTTAACTTACCGAATAAACCTTTTGGAGTCTGTTGTCACGTCCGACTCTCCGAGTGACACCTTAGTCCTGTCCAGGCTTCCTAGAAGGGATTCTGATGTTCCACTTGGGCGCCTCCCTGACTGAGCGGTATGTTGTACGTTGTCTGGCGCCGGCGCGGTTTCCGTCTCTT
Source organism: Ectropis grisescens (assembly GCA_017562165.1). Lineage (NCBI taxonomy): Eukaryota > Metazoa > Arthropoda > Insecta > Lepidoptera > Geometridae > Ectropis > Ectropis grisescens. The sequence continues at coordinate 7,320,386 of CM029778.1, read as the reverse complement.
GTGGCGGCGAGGATGGCAAGTCACCGATCCCGGCCGCTTGTAACAACACCGAGACTCTTCGGTCCTCAGCCCTACCCCTCGCTGAAAACCTCGCTACTCCAGGGACTTGTTGGTTAGCAGGAATATTCTCTTTGTCTAATTCTATGTCCAGTTCTTGTTGCTTATCCGGTTCTGCAATTAATTAAGCTTAGATATCGATTCAATCTTTTTTTTACAACATTAGGAATGTATGTGTAAAAGATGTGTTTGATTCGTTATATTGTTAGTTCATGTTGGACCAGTTAGGCTTTTAAATTACTGGCAGCGCTCCGCGGTTTTACTCGCGTAGTTCCTGGTTCCTTTTTTCCCCGCTATAAAAAGAAAACTGTCCGTTCAGCCGTTCCAACATGATGAGGAATAGACATTACACAATAGACACAATTGTGAAATTTATCTAGATAACTAGTAGATAACTAACGATAGATAACTAGTTAGATATTTAGTAGGAACTTAAATAAGATTTTGTCTTGGTGTATTTGATTAGAAAGAGCTTACCAAATGTTGTACTAATAGTACGGAAATGCAACGAAGATCTAACCTGACGTTATTACAGATGTCGTTTGTCGCTGTCTCTGCTGATTCTCGCTAAGTGTAACGTAACCGATTGATTTTTGTTTTTTTGCCTGCGAAACAAAGGATTTTATCACTTATTTCATAGGTCACCTTACGATTTCAGAACTAATTATAATTGTAGGGTACTTTTACTTATGTAAGCAATTTTACTACGAAGCAGTAATTAGTAAATATTATTTAACAATACTTTGCGATGTTGAGCTGTTATGGAGAGACGTTATAGTTCATAAAAGTTGGTCAAATCGATGCACTATTTCTTGGGAAAAAGTGTCACATTTATTTCAGAATTAAATAAGATACTAACATTACTGGTGGTTGCAGTGCTGGCACGTTTTCTGCTTGTGCTCTGCTGCGACAAGGTTTCCAACTTCTGAGTGAGCATGCACGATATATCAACTTGATCAGACACATTTGCGCCCACAGATACGTTCACTGCAGCTAAATTGTCGGCAACAGCTAAGTTGTCTTCAGAAACTGGTTGAGGGACAACTTGGGCTGTTTCTATTTGCAGTTCGGGTAATGTCGGTTCTACTATTTCGGCAATTTGTTCTAGATGAGATCTCGTATGATATCTCTGTGGACGCTGCATTTCTTCTTCCTGTAATAATATTTTAGTTCAAAAAATCAATTAGACCAAAAAACTTTCTGCTCCTAATAAAAACAGCATCTAAGCTTAGTATGACTGTTTTATGATGAACTCTGATATTGGGTTTTCAGAATATACCTACCTATTCATTACTCTGTTCCCCAAATTATTTTATTGCATTCTCATAGTAAAATTGTAAAAAACCGTTAGATTACTATCTAACGACGTTAGATTATAAACTAACCTAACTTACCGTGAGATAATCTCACGTTATTAATCGATTTGTTATATTGGAAACTGACGGTAATTTAAATTTTACGGTGACATACCTATAGGTACCCCACCCTCTCAACTGCAGCGGATATTTGTCAGAAAATGACGCATCTATGGCGGCACATTCGTTGCCGTTATGTTGTTACCGCGCGATATCGGCGAATGTGATTACAATTAAATGTTTAAAGTTAAAATTGATGTCTTTGGAATTTGGAAGCGTTAAAGATAAAATTAATGTAAAACGTGTGTTTGTTATCATCAGGATGTAAATGTATTTACAGTTTAAGATCGGAATGGAGAGTAAGTATATCAGGAAACAGACTTACTGTTGATTTGACTTAAAATTTGCTATCACTTCTCAGAGCTTTAAGAAATACTACATATTACGTGAATAAAACAAGAAAACTACCTACATACTTGATTAAATAATTTACTTTAGTATTTTAAATCCTTGACTACCCCACTCCCAAAAGTAATGTAGTGGAATAATTTTATAGTGAATAATTACGTATTTTCTGGATTAAATCAAGTGAAATTCAAACTAAATACATAAATTATTATACATATTTGATAAAAAAAAAAGATATAGTTAATTTTTAAAATGCACTCCCTAAAATAGTCTAGAAGTACGAGTAAGCCAACATCGAACCCAGGCCTCTATCGTTTAGAATGCCGAGGTAGGTACTCCCGTGGCCCAAAACGAGGAAGTAATACCTATTAGCATTATGAAGCTACAATGAATTGTAATACAATTTCAAAGAAACCTTACCTCGAAGTACCTGTGAGCCACGTCCCTGTTGACGCCGCCGAGGTTCCGCAAGAAGAGGCGAGTCAGACAGAGCGCTATGTTAGACCGCTCCTTGCAACCCGCGTGGCAAGGACGATTCATTAACAAGTCCACGGGTACTTGTATCTTGGCAGGGATTTCAGAGTCATGCTGAAATTTTCGTACTTATACATATAGTAAAGTGAAACCTTAAGGTAGTGGTTCGCCCGGAGACCGGAGACACGAGACCGCGACCGGAGACCGCGACAGGCACTTGACACTATGGAATTGTATGGGCGCCAGTTCGCGCCGAGACCGAGACACGTGTCACGAGACATGTGTCGCGGTCTCGGCGCGAACTGGCGCCCATACAATTCTATAGAGTCAAGTGCCTGTCGCGGTCTCCGGTCTCGGTCTCCTGTCGCGGTCTCAGCGCGAACTTGTACCTTTACATTGTTAAAAGTAAAATGTTTATCATGAGCAGCTCACTTTGGATTCGTATAAAGTCAAGGCAAAAGAGTAGAGTTAAGGCAATGATTCGCTCTAACCGATTTCGGATTGGCGGTTGACACTTAGCCTCGAAAGCCCTGATACCTGTAGGTACAAAGGAGTTTAGAAGGAGAAGGTCTGTATTGCCCACATTCTCGCTGAGATAAAATATTAATTTTATTTAGAAAATAACCTCAAATTTCAGGCCCTCACTAAATTAACTGTTCTACCACAATAGTACATTCAATAATAGTAGTAGGTAGGTACATAATATTATGTATCATGTAGATGTAATAAAATGAAAAAGATTTGTTCTGAACGTTGTTATTTCTAGATTTCAAATCTTTGAAAACAAGGATTAGGTACGGCAAGATATCTTACAGAAAGACAGATACATCAGTGCACACTACTGCTGAAATAAGACTAAGGTAAGAAGCAGTAAATACCTCGATCCGTAGGTCGACGCGGGGGTCTCTAGTTCTAGTCCGTAATACTTCAGAGCCAATCTGGGTTTTCTTGTCAATTATTAAACCCCTTCGCCTTTTTACCCTTGGTCCCAGTTCTTCAAGTTCCTATAGGAATATTTAAGTATTTTAACAAACTTATTACTCAACAATAAGTTTATTTAATATTATAGATAGATAGAAACACTTTATTGTTCACAACACAAAAACAAAAAAATGAATAAACAAAAAGATAAATTCTTAAATCTAGTGAAACAAATGGCGGCCTTATCGCTAAGAGCGATCTCTTCCAGGCAACCGGACATTATAATTAGTTAGGTTTAGGTAGTAGGTGTATAGTGGACTCTTTTTAGCATATTCTTCCTGTGTTTCTAAGTTTATCTACCGCAAACGTCCTTCTGCTGCAGAGGGCCAGGAATGTGTAAACATGGCTACTTTTGGTTTGAAGGGTAATGAATCCAGAAAAATACACGATAAAGAGATATTATCGTAAGTACATCTCCGGATGACGGGTTCCGTTCTGTGCTAGGCATAGAACGATGAGGAAGAAGTTCTTATTGCTGTACTGTGCAGTTAAGGACAAGCTATGCTGATATTACTTAGCATCAGGCGCGCGTCTGGCTCGTCACTAGCCGACCGCGTTAAAGCCATGCACCGGTCTCAATCTCATTTCGTGTAGGTAATTATTGATGTGAATATTGAAGTGAATAATGATTTTTCAGCATACTCGTATCTATGAATTTCTTCACAGCACTTTTCTCTATCAAAATTATAGCTACCTAGTATAATGTGCTTAAAGCGACGGTGACTTAACTGAATTGTGCTCAGTCATCACGGTCTCATTCCTTTGTAAACAGCGTTTATAAATGACTCCGTAATACACAAGCTTTATTTTCAACAGTTTCAGCGCGCTCTACCTATTGTAAATCGCAACACCACTTTACATCAGCAGACAGGACTACAAAGTCTTGGGTCAAGGAGAAATCCTATGATGAAGAAGGGTAACTAAATTGTAGGTACCTACTGTGATATGTACGAGTATGTGCCGCTATTCTGCGACTTCCGTAAACAACCGAACTAAACGCGCATACTTCGTTAACCGTTACGTAAACGCTAATAAATGTATGGAAAAACATACCAAACACCTCCGGTGCACGTGAATAGAACAAAATTTTCTATGACAGGCCTCTCAGGTCAGGAGACGTGCCCTCATAGTTCAGTGGAACTATGAGGGCACGTCTCAATAATATCACATACCTAATATCATAATATCGTAAGTAGATTCGATTCCCAACCAGATGATAAAGGATATTATGATGTGCGATGATAAAGGACATTTATTGTTCTGGATGGGAATCGAAACTTTATCTACGGCTCCCTGAAAAAGACAAAAAAATGATTCGTGTGATGAATACGAACATTGGCCCTGTCACTGGATGTAATGCACTTTCAATCTTTGGTCAGTTTGGAATATGTGAATAAACGCCCACAAAATTATTTATTTATGCAGATATTTATTCATATTCTTAACTTGTTTTGCAATATTTATATGTAAAACAAGAAACAAGATAAAAATATTATAAAATCTAAACCTAGATCACCTCCAGCAGCGGGCAAGGGCCCAAGCTACCGGTGGTTAGGGGTGCAGAGTGAGGAACCTCCTGACGATGCGCGCTGTGTCGAGGATGATGATGATATTCAGTGTACTTACCTCTAGCTCAATTTGCGTGGGTTCATATGCAGGGTCACTCTCCCTGGCGCGCGTTTCTTCCTGAGGCTGTTCCAAGGTAACTCTTGGCTCCTCTGTTTGTCTGCTTCAAAATACATTATTGTTATATTTTACACTTATTTTCTAAAATTGGGACATCTAATACTACTTACTATAACGGAGCGATAGGTAACAGGAATTTTGGGTAATGATGATAATAAATAATAATATTTTGAGGATAGGAAGATGTAGGTAAAGGATAGGAGAACCTGAAAGAAACAACAAATCGATATTTCCTAAGTAGTTTTCGTTCGCGACTAGGTCAACATCAGTGTTAGAATGGCCTGTTAGGCTCAGCGCAGACAGAACGGACCGCAGCGGAGAGGATTTTATCAAAGCACTTGAAAGTAAACTTTAAAATTATTGCCATAAAGTTCATAAATGCCGCGCGAGGATTTCTACGTATCTTCGAGGACGCGCGAGAATCTTTAGTCAGGTTCAAGCATTTATGCACTATATTATAATAATGTTAAAGTTGATTTTCAAATGAGTTGATAAAATCCTGTCCACTGCGCTCCGTTCTGTCTGCGCTGACCCTTAAAATATTGTTGGGGGTAGGTAAATCCACCACGTTGTATAGCTATGCTTTCGTATGAAATTTGGTCGAGTTTGTCGAGTGTTTTAATTTTAAATTTAAGTCAGTTTTTCTTTTTTTTTTTTTTGGAGAAAATATAATATTTGACATTTAGATAGTCAGATGGTGTTATGTGTGAATTGCCCACCAATATTTATTTATTTTTTGTAACTACTCGTAATTATTTTTTTATAGTTTAGAGTGACAAGACGAGCAGGGCATGTGCCTGATGGTAAGCAACATGCCTGCTACATAGCAGCACAGTGACACACAGTTGTTGGAACATATAAGATCTTTTACCTCTATGCCCTTTAATTTCACTGGAAACATTAACCTTCAAATCGAAACAGTAATGTTTGCACATTACTGATTGGGTTTTGACAATTTACCAGAAATATAATTATTTGCACAAGACTATAAATAATGTATTGTAATAAGCAAATGATTGATTTTATGCATCTGCAAGTAATAAATATTGGCACTAAATACTTTAAAATGATTGTTTTGATATTTGGTTGAGTATTAGCTGTAGGTACTGTATCCATGTTACCGTAAATAAACTAACTTTTCCTGCGGTTGAGGTATTTCTGGGATCGGGAGTATCGGGAGATCGGGAATTTCGGGAATATCTGTAGGAAAAATAAAATAAGCAAGGGGAAAGCAAGGAGTCGTCACATAAATTTCACGTGAAGGTATTATTGGATCTTACCTCTTCCGAGATCAGTTATGTTCAGCAAGCCTCCATCAGCTGAAATTAAATTAGCAATGAAATACAATATCCATGTTAAAAGTAAATATTACGTTTTATTAGGTACACTATTAAAACAGAAACAAAACAAAAATTGTTAATTGTAATTGCTTATCGAGTTTTTTAGTTATGAGAAAATATTCAATTTTTATTCGAAATCTGTCACAGGAAGCACAATTTTTAGTCGAAATTGACGCAATGGAGCAGAGTGGCGTCGAGCGTAGAGTATAATCATAGTCTAATAAATCGTACAGTCATTCGGCGAAGACGTCTAGACGTGCCAATCGCGCGGGGAGAGATGCGGGAATGCGGGAAACGAATGGGCTGGACTAGTAGAATACTGTACAAATTCCAAACCCAAGGTAGTCGAGGGAACGTCAAAATTTTTAAATTATGTTCTTGTCACACGTGTAGGGCACACGTTACTGCGTTGTCGACATTCCTCGCAAGTTCAAAAGCGTTGGTCATTCTACTGGTAGTTTTTGTTCATACTGTCGTATAACTGACATGGTCTGGGCATGAGAGTAGATATGACGTAATTGGTGCTTCTAGCCAGGCCTGTTTCAAGTCTTGCCTGAGACGCTGGCTTGTCGATCAGACTTTCTATAGCTTCAAGGAGTTCCTTGAGTTCAAAAACAGTGAATAAATGTACTCGAGTACAATCAAATATCTATGTTAAAGCAGTTATTTTGTGTTTAATGTTAGTATTAATTTGTAACCTGACATTATCATAATATTTTTATTTGACACTAGATGTACCCTGCCACGCTTCGCTGTGACACATTGTGATGCAAAAATTAGATAAAAACAATCATTGATGCGGATTATATATCATTTTAAAATTTCAGCTCAATCGGTGAAGAACTTTTTGAGTTTTTGAAGCGTACACAAACCAACATAACATTTTTATATATAGATATGTAGATAACATTTACGCAATAAAGGTTTATGATTATTATGATCGTAGTATAACTGACATGGTCTGAGCAGAGTGACGTCTGCAGAGATGCGTTCCATGTGCGCGCGCGCGGCGGCGGCGGCGGGCGAGCGCGCCGTGACGTCGAGCGCGGGCAGCAGGCCGCTGGTCTGCGCCGCCTCGCTCCCCGCCAGCATCTGCTCCACCGAGCGCCGCCCAGACAGGAACCGCACCGCTTGCTCCGCGTTCTCCTCGCCGAAACCCTCCTGCTTACACAAACCACGGAGTTACACGCTCGGACAAACACAACACTCTAAATTGTGACCCTCCCATAGTCATTGCGATGACGACTGGATCAAAATCATACCATACTAATTAGCCCGGAAAAATATGGTACACATATTTTTGAAGAAAACTTCTTATGACGCACCACATACAGATTTTCCGTATTGTGAATTGAGTTAAACCGTCGCATTCGTAAATTAAAGAAATGTTCGGGTAAACTCGGATGATCTAGATGGCCATGATCAAGGCCACGCCCTCCGGTTTCAACCGTGTAGTTTCCAAAGTGTGTTATCAAAATCGGAGTTATTAGTTTCACTTCAAACCGCCACTTTAGGTACTAACGATCAAGTATTTTATCTTTGTACCATTGAACTCTTACATTTTCTTATTTTTATCAATGCCTGGTACAAAATAAAATGATGTTCGACACCCGTTGTTGTCTTATCAGAGGTAATCTGTGGCATGCTCAGAGTTACAAATAAAGTCTTTGAGCGCTAAAAGGTAACGTAAGATATTTGTTAAATGTAAAAAGGGATATTAACTTATTCTCACATTTGGTGGTAGAACTAGTTCAGGAATAGCAGCTTCTCTAAGAGTTATGTCTTGAACGTTGGCAACGACATTGGCGCTGGCCTAAAAACAAAATAAAAATCGTATATGAAGATTAGTCTCGTAAATACCTACTGGTGCAACTCACCGAGCATTCAGCTAGGAACCCACGTCGTCGTCCTTTCAAGACGATTTTTGAAGTGAAAACTTTGGCGCGCCTTGGCGCGAAACACACAGATTTTTCGTGAGCTGTGAATTGAATTCTAGCATCACGCTCGGGAATTATAAGAAATCTTCGGGTAAACTCGGGACCATGGCCATCGGCCATCTAGAAATGCGTCAGCCTTGCCCATTGGCTGACGCATTTCTAAATGGTCATGCTCATGGCCACGCCTTCCGGTTTCAAACTCGCGTTGTTTCCAAAGTAAGCTCTCAAATTCTGAGTTATACGTTTTTACTTCTATCGGCAGTTCCTATGACTGCCAATTTTTTTTTCATGTGACGCTTTATTGCTGAGTTTTGAGCCTTTAAGAATAAAATTATGAATTTTTGGATCCTTTTTAGCTGTAGGTATCAATTAATTAGTAAAAAACCTAAAACGTAGTGTTTAGCTAGAAAAATATTCTTAATTTTTTTTGTCGACTTCGAAATTATTATTTTTTATCTACAGATAGTAGTAGATAAAGCGGAATTGCACCTTTCAATTCAGTGTTTTAGTAACTTCGACACTTTTTTTGTAGGTATTTTAACCTTGAATTAAAGCTTTGAATCTTCACAAAATTTAATATTTAAACGTGATAATAGGTAATTTACGACTTTGAGTACTGTTAAGTAAAATATAATTACATATAGGTACGCATTTGCATAATTACAAGTTAAAATAAATTAGGTAGTAATTTCAAAAATATGATACGACGCGACGGTGATTCACACCAGCGCCACTTCGTAGTTCGTAGTAAAAAGTGTCACTATAACAAGTAACAACTACAATAATACTGTTTGTCGTTGGTTGCCAGAAAGAGACAGCTATATGACGCCGCATGGTCTCTGTCTCTCGGTAATGTGTAAAAGTTCTTTATATTTTTAGTTGAAACTTTGACCGCTCATCAACTGGACGCGTTACTGTGAATATTGTTTTAACATGGCTCCCTTCGGTGATCGGTGTTTTAATCCATTTCTCATAGCTCTTCATAAAAGACGTATGAAAATTAGAAAAAAATCTAAAATACTGAGTGAAAAGTGGACATATTCACCTAATGTTTATTTATGTGTGCGATTCGTGCAGGGAACTACTATTAAGGGAATCTCCTTCAAAGGCAAATATTGTTCAGGCACAATCAAGTCAGGCATCAAGTGATTATTCACAGAATACACATCGCAAAGCAAACGGACGTATCACCAGACGAAGAAATTTTAAATCAACTCAAAGAAAAGTTTAATAGTACCTCGACTTCCACATCCATCAAGACTATGATACTCACTATTGCACCGAAATCCTGGAGTGAGAAAAACTGGCTCAAGAATTTGGAACATCTGTAAGCCAAGCAAGGAAAGCAAAGCAACTAGTAGAACAGTTTGGCATCTTGACTTCACCAAATCCTCACGATGCTCATATATTATCTGCGGAAGCTGAAAGGTTGGTGAAGATCGAAGAATCGTCGTGAAGATATCAGTCGAAATTAGAAAATGGAAAAATAACACCTGTACAAAAACCACTTCTGATCTGAATATAACATGAAATTTAACAAAAGTTCAAAATAGAACCTGAACGTAAAAGTTGGCCTAACAAAATTTTTCACTTTAAGACCCAAAGATTATGTCCTTGCAGGAGACTCTGGAACACATGGTATGTGTAATGTGTATGCATGTATCACCAGAATGTTAAATTCATGTTGAGAGGAGGAGACGTGGCCAATCGAACATCTGGAACTACCATGCATCTTTCATCCTACAAAGTTTGCCTACAAAAAAATGATGATGTGGGTCAAAATGTCATTTAATATTTACAAGGACATCAAAATCTGCAAATGAGAGTTGCTCTTCCTGTCCTGTTTAAGCGGCATACGTCATTATTTAAAAATTATATCTGATGAAAATGAAGAGACAAAATATTCAGTTTGAAAAATGGGAAGGTACAGACCGCTTTACGATAGCCACCCAAGTGCTTTCTGCTGGCGATTTTGTTGATTGTTTGTGTACTGCTTTGGAAATTTTGATAATTTGGATTTTGGAAATCTTATATCACTGAACAGCACTTTATTTCAGAACCTTGAAAGAACCCATATATCTGAAGGCTAAATTCTCGTGCAAAGTGATGTTGCCGAAAATTATAGTTTTATCGTACAAGATGCTGCCAAATCATTTCATTGGAATAAATATCAATCTACCCTTTTGACATCTGTTGATTATTAAAGTCTTAAACTTTCTCATTTAAATTCTTTCGTGAACAATATTTTTTTTTGCATGTTAGAATGAAGGAATGAAATATGAATAGCGTAGTATTTTGGCATGTTAGCGTAGCGTAGCGGATTGCTTAGAAAGTGCTCATTGCTATATTTTTATCTGCTCTATGACTCTTATAACGCTCACTCACACGCACCACGCTGCATGTTGCATATCGATGCTTCTACGCACATACTTGCGGGAGTGCGATCTGCATCATCGTGCGGGTATTCACATAGCACTCACGCGCGTTGTTGCGTTTTGTGGATTCACGGCGGCTCTGCCTCATATCATTGAAACATACGCCAAGCCCGTCCAAAATCACGCACGGCAATGCGGGATTTGGTGTGCCATACCTTGCGTCTCACCCGCATCTACGCGCGGAGGTGCGTGTTTTTCTGCATGAGCTGCATGAACGCGTGTGGATGCATTTTCGGTGTGTTGGACTGTGCGGCGTGTTTTATATACAAACGAAGATACTCAAGTACTACGGTGGAACACGCACTACGCTGCGTAGTGCGTGTCAGTGTGTGGATCGCCTTAGTCTTAAACTTGGGGATCACTTTTTTTTTTGTGAATAATAAGTAAATTTTAAGCTTTACTTGAAGGTAAGTATAATTAAAATATATTTAAAACAAAAAAGAATCGAAGCATAGAAAATAAATCTATGAGTCAAAGTTACTCAAAAATCTATTTGAGCTTTTCACTTCGACAGACAGACAGACATGACGAATCTATAAGGGTCCCGTATTTTGCCATTTGGCTACGAAACCCTAAAAATTGTCGTCAAACGTTACCTGCAATATTTCTTCAACTCTTGCCTCATGTTCAGGCTGAAGCTCCTCAACTAATAGAATGTCCGTCCTCTGGCGCTCCGGCCCTGGGTCCAGTGCTCGCTCCTTGGGCTCTGTGGGCTCGTGGTACCTGAAATATTACAGGTTTTATTTTTGAAATCCTACTAAAAATATAAATGTCTAAGTTTGGATGTTTGCTGCTCAATCACGTCGGAACTTCTCCACGGATCTTGAACAGTTGGATTTTATTCTGGAATACATAGGCTACTTTTTATCCCGGGCAATATAACGGGAAGTACGTGGGCAAAACCGCGGGGCGGTGCCAGTATTTTGTAAAACAATATTTAACTTACATATGTGAAATAAAATCATATAAGAATACTTATAAATATTTTGTAAAACAATTTTTAACATAGGTAGGTACAATAAATATAAATAGAAATGTTTTATAAAACAATCTAAAACATAATTATAGGTAAAATGCAATTATTTAACTATTATTAAAATCACAATCTTTAACACAGGAAAAATACAAGTTTAAAAGAAATATAGAATACTTACTTCTTGTTAGAATGTCTCATTACATTTGCATGAATCATGCATAGGTCATCTGTAAAAAAACAATACCAATTACATATTTCAATTCTAGAATATTTCTAAAAGTAGGTATACCTACTTAATTTCTTTCTAATTTAATGTGTACATACATATAAAACCATATTTTTATATTTTTTTAAATGTACCTACTTAGTAAAAGCGCTTCTTTGGTGTGTGTTCTGAGAGAATATCCATTATCACCTTATTTTTGCCCGTTGCTACTAGAAGTAATATTTATACTACTATTTATTATAATGTACATCTACTTCTATATTTGACTGGCCTTGTGCCTTAGTGGGTAGTAACTCTGCCTGCGAAGCCGAGGGCTGTGGGTTCGATCCCCACCCAGTGCAAATATTTTTTTGTGTAATGGATTCAAATATTTGTATTGTGTCTGGGGGTTTCTATGTATAATAAGTATGTATTTACAACTATATAAGTATTATATCAGCTATCTGGCCGCCATATTTACAACCTTTGCTTAGTTTGGGGTCAGATGGTGTTGTGTGTGAATTGTCCACCAATATTTATTTATTTATTTATCATACTTTTGTATTATTAATAAGAACATATATTCTAAAACGGGTAAGTTTGTTGTGTGAGTTGAGTTCCCTTCACAACCAAACATTAATTACTTTCATTGGATATTCCACAGAAACCATACTTAACATCAGAATAAAAATTATACCGACCAAATTATATTAGTCAATGCCACACAAAACCATCATCTTTTAATAAAATAAAACTTCACTAGCAGATTAAAAATTAGCACTACTTACTGAGCAGCACAGAAGCTTTTTTATGGTACATCCTCACAAGTCCTCTCATGAGCTGAGAACTAAGCCTCAAGGAGTAGCGGTGAGTGGGTCGTCCTGACTCACTTACAATAACTACTTTCAAATCTTCACTGTAATTGAAAAAAGCAAGATTTATCATGTTTTGAATTCATTTATCTGTGGGGAATATTCACATCTGAATAATTGACTTTAAATATACCTATCTCAGCTACCTATTTCAACTTTTATATTTTCAACTACTTACATTTTTTTACCCACAAAATACCTATATATTTTTTTTTTAATTTAGAGATAATGGATGAGAAACATAAGTGCCTGGTAGACATCGCGCCTATCCATAACAAATAACATCACAGTACCAGACAGCCTCAGATTACAGAAACACTTTAAACTTTTGTTCTGTATGCATTGAACTCTTAAAAAACTTAAAAACTTTCCTTATTTTTATCAATGTCTGTATGTAATCTGTGCACACAGCTATTCGGACACGAACATTTCAAACCACTGCCTAGCACTGCACTACGCTCTTTGCCTAGAGACCTAGAGCTATAAGACGATTTATCTCTTTGCCCACTAATTTCTCTGTAAACATTGCCCTTCAAACTGAAACCTAGCAACGTTCATGCTTGACGGCTAATTTCTGGCCTTTGCCATATAGTGGTGTGGTAAGTCGAAGTAGGTACCTACTTCTCGAGCGCTCTTGCAAACAGCACCACTAGAAATACAAGTTTCAGTAAAACAATCTGGGATATATGTACCTATTTTACCGAGCGTGAAATATTCGCGTCTAAAACTGCAATTATTTACTTAGTTTGGATAGTTTACATTAAAGGTTCGCACAACTTATTACTTTAAACAAATTGTACAAGATCAAAATAAATCGTGGAACCATTGGAGTCCAACACTATACTGAAAATTAATGGATAAACATCCATTAATATCCGTACCTATGTAATAGTAATGCAGTAATTTAGAAGATACGCACCTCAGTTTCCTAATATCTTGCGACCAAAGCTGTCTATGTGAAATTGATGCAAAACGATGAGGCCATGAGTCCGCCAGCCATAAAAAGATAAAACTTTCCTCCACGACGTAAAGAGTCGGTAGGATAAAACATTTTAAAGACTATAGTTTTTACAACTTCTACTAAAAAATCTGATGTCGAAGTTAAGAGTTGAGACTGGATAGTTAATTCGTTAATTGATTTCGCAGCGCAGATTGAGTCAAAGAAAGAATTAAACGACGCTAACTTTCCCGCCAAATCATGCTAGAACAAGAGCGGGAAGTAGGAACGTAGGAAGCATCATAAGTGTATCTCTTTACGTAGTCTGTGGAAGCTTATCACCACAGACCAAGGAGAATGTAAAATACCACAGACAGCAGCGGTACATGTTTCAACATTTTTGCTATAGGTAGTAGATCCAACCGTTTATCCTCTTTTTGACAGCACCAATAGAACGTAACTGCGTCATGTTACGCAAAAGTTAACTTATAAATGCGAGGTTTTAAAAATATGACAACTGCTTAAATTTGCTCCTTGATCCCGTATAATAATCATCTTTCACAAGATAAGTCCATAAGTGCAGTAGTTTTTTTATAAATTCCATAAAATAACAAACGTTTTTAAAAAATTACGTTCTATGGCTATCAACATAGTGATGTTACGAAGTTACGATTGAGATATCGATATTGTTTATGAACTATGTTTACACGGGTGTTTTCCGTTCTCGGCACATAATATCGGATTTATTTTTATGTAAAACCGTTATATTGATGCGCCTCAGGAAAACATACAGCATTATTTGAAGACGTGTTTATCTCCTGGTGTATATCCAAAAAAGAACAAGGTTATGATGACTGAAACATTTGAATACTTATTAAAATAAAGTGTTAAATTGCCGATAGAAGTGAAAACTTATAACTCAGAATTAGATAGCTTACCTTGGAAACTACACGGGTGTAACCGGAGGGCGTGGCCTCGCCATCTGGGCATGGCCATCTAGAAATGCGTCAGCATTTCCTATTGGCTGATGCGTTTCTAGATGGCCATGCCATGACGGCCTGTCCACGCCCTTTCAACATTCCCCATTGGCTGACGTATTTCTAGATGGCCAATAGCCATGGTCATGGCGCCATTCCTAGGACTATTCTCTTTCCGTACAGACTCGATAGAAAAATTAATCGAAATCGTGTCCACTATAATCACTTGGTCACAACACTTTAACTGACAAATTAGATCTGTCAAAAAGAGGATAAACGGTTGGATGGTTGGATCTACTATAATATACAAATTTTTGCTAATAAAAAGGTTCCCTTAGACGATCTGAACAAAGTCAAGAATTGGATCTAAGCATGACGAGCCTAAATGAGCAATGGATGTAGGATTGAATATTTTCTACTATGGTAAAAATAACATGAACTGAAAAATTATTATTTATTAAATTTTAAAAAGTAAACTATATAGTCCGTAGCGCCGCTAGAACACAGTTACAAACCTTTTATGGTAGTTGTTATAACTAGGATTATGCATAGATTTTAAAAAAGTAATACATAAAATGAATTATTTTTAGTAATAATTTTGACTTTACAATATGTATTAAAAAAAATATTTTGTGACCTATTTGAAAACTGAAGTGTATTCTGTTAACTTTCTATACAATAATGACTTGTAAATTATAATTTACAATCAATAATCTTGCATGAAAATGAATTTCACACATTACACTGCCAATCAGTATCAAGTAGATCAGCCACGCTTCGGGACTCAGGACTCTTATTTTCAGGATGTAGTGGTAGGACTCTTGGCAGAGTCCGCCTACACCGTAGAGCTCAAACGGATGGGCCGATTTCAATGCGGTTTTTTTTATTTGAGGGTTAAAACCCGTGCGGATGTTCTTAGCTATGTTTGGTTAATATCGATTCAAAATGGCCGCCTCTATAAAATGGCGGACAAAATATTTCTTCACAACCTACCTCAGTATGGGTATCAAATGAAAGGGCTTACCTAGCAGAACACTATACAAATTTCAAATCCAAGATGGACGCCACCACAAAATGGCGAATTGTATTTTTTTTTTACTACTACCTCAATATGGGTATCAAATGAAAGGGCTTGACTAGTAGAACGTTATACAGATAATCCGAGATCCGAGGTAGTCGGGGGTTAATCAAAATTTTTAATTTTGTTCTTGTTTACACTTACATTGCAAGATCCGGCTGAACTCTACGAGATAGATCAAATGGTAGGGGAGCCCACGATGCTAAACGGGAAGTTACTCGAGCGTCATAGAGACCTATTGGATTGCAAAGCTTAGGTAATAAGAAGAAAAAAACGTTGAATAATGTTACCTTTTCCTTTGTGGGGGGCGTGGCTATACATAGAATTTCAAATATGAAAAATCAGCTATATGAGCGATGAGTTTTTGTTACTTCGGGTTGTGGAATCCTTGGATATTATATTTTTCGTTATCCTTGAATTATTTCCTTTAAAATAAAGTAACTACGCTCAAAAATGTAGAAATGATTTTATAATAACTTTGTAGCCCTCCCCCTTTCTTTGTGTCACTCTCGAATTGTCAGATTAGTGGAATATACACTTCTTAGCATGTAATTAACTTACCCTATCTTAATCTGACGTGCTCGAGAATAACTGATGATCAAAAATTTTTTTTCCTAATTGGCCTTATATATGAGGCTCATATTTGGTTGAGCTACGAGTACTTTACCGGATCGGTATCGGTAAAAGGTTTCCAACTGAATATTAATCTGCCGCGCTGGAGTGAATCTCGAAATCCCTCTTGGGGTCTTCTACGAAACCGCTGCATGAAGGTCCATAAAAAGTCCACAGAATCAGAATCAGAATTTATTGCAAAACTGTGTACAAAGGTGATGTTATAAATAAGACATATAGAAACAACAGTTCTACCCTTTGCGGGCATGCAAAAATAAGGCCTCATTGGCATGAGGTTACAAAAATATCAGAACGATTTACACAAATAAGAATACATTATATCAAAATTTGGAACTAATTAGGACGACAGGATACATATCTATCTCGAATAACCAACAATAAACATTTTCATTTGTATATTTATCATATCGATACATATTAGTAGTATCAGCAAGGCACCCGTGTGAAGCTAGGGTGGGTCTCTAGTTAATCATAAAAACAATTTGATATTGTCACTATAGCAATTATTATAATGATACCAAAGCATATTATGTTCACTCTGTTGTATTATTATTTTGTAATTGACGTTAAGAAATCTTTTCTTTGTCAAATAATGGTTCACAGAAATTAATTGAAATTGAAACTCCATGTATTTTATGTTGGACAACGCCCTGTTCCGCACTGGGCCAGCATGGTGGATTATGGCCTTAACTCTCTCCTAGCGAGGGAAGACCCGAGTTTCAGCAGTAGGAACATTTAGTGGGCTATTGATTTATCGATTGTGCGCTTAAGACACACGGCATAAGTGAAAACTAAAATAAGAAATACTTAACTATTAAATAATGTTAATATTTAAAAATATAAAAATGGGTGCGTGTACTTATGTACGCGCGTGAGAAGTTATACTTCTTTTATTTTATTAAATTTATCGCCACCGAAAATTTATCCAATATATAACATTCAAATACTGGCAATACATTGTCCAATCTTTCAATAATTTATTTGATTCTTGAGCTGAGCCAGCTGAGCAAAGTTGACAGAGAAGAGCGGCAACAGCGCGTTACCCGCGTATGTCACGAGCTGGCAACGTCGCGCGTCTTCGCCGTATAATTACTATTATGTATTCTATGCCTAGTAGCGGCAACCGTACGACACTATCTGTGTTCACTCACACATTGACATAAATGAAAAAAAAATTCGATGTTATTTCTACTATTAATCTACAATTTTCTTCAACTAAATATGAAATACCGCAAATAAAGACCAATTTAAATGCCAACTATAGTCATTTCAGTGTAAAATTATACTCTCGTCGCCCATGAATGGTCAAATAGATTAGAATGAAAAATTTGAAAATCGAACCACCTTAAGCAGACGACTTCATACTGTTAATTTTGTGTCACAGGTGCGCGCGCATCTTAAAATTTCACTCTCATCATTTTTTCATAACGCGCCTAAAGAAGTATAACTTCAATAAAAACGATTTATAATGAAATTGAATATACCTAGTAACACTGCAGCACGATAATAACATGTGGCTAAATGACTAGAATCCATGGCCATGGCCAAGAATCAATAAAAAAAATTTTTAGGCGGGTCGGAAATAGCGTTTGACGCAATTTTTTTAATTTTAATTTGTTACGGGTATTTATATATTTCACAAAAAATGCATAAATATATTACAACCAAACTTTTTTACAATGGATGTGAAATCCAAATTTAATATTTCGTGGCAGGTTCAATTAATGTGGTAAGTATAAGGTGCGTTGGGGTTAGTCTTGCCATACGTCCGGAATTTTTCGGACATGTCCGGTAATACAGGTCTTTTTTCGGAATGCGGGGGGAAAGTCTAAACCGTTCGGAATTTCTACAATTAAAGTAAAGGGTAATAAATAAATAAATAAATAAAACAAAAAAATAAATATTACATTTTTATTAAAAATCAAGGTATTAATTAACATTAATGTTCAACAATATTTCAGGGAGCATTATATCAGGAGTAATTGCTTCTGATATTTAATGCTCCCTGAAATATTGTTTAATACTTCCGAATCCTTCATAATCGTTTTATAGAAAACTTCGCAACTCATGGTTTTTAAATTATATTGAGTTATGAGAATCGATCGAATCGACTCTGAACTGACTGGGAACCCTAGTTGGGTTAATTCCGGACGGATTTTTGACTAGTTAGCATAGTCTTGCGATTTATTTAATTTCTGGAGATCATTTTTTGTCAGATCGTTAATTTATATCTACAATTCTTAACGGACAGACATATAAGTGTGAATTTTGTCTGTCCTACAGGTTTAATAGATTTTGTTGTAGACGTTTGCCAAAACAAACTTTATATTTTATGATCATTGATCACAATAACATAAATACCGCCGCAGGGCAAGGTCGGACTGCAATTAATAGTAGCCTCTATTACTTAGAAGACAGATTCCATAAGAAGAATTCGATTCGACATTCGATTTTTCACATTCTGAACTAAATATTTTGCATAATTTACTAATTCACACGCAGCACATTTCTAATTTTCCGGAGCGATAAACAGAAACTATAGGTCGCGGGACGATAAAATGGCGTCATATTTAATCTTACGAGTGTTTTATTCGAAATTAGATAAAAATTTAAGTCATATTGAAGGCCGTCACAGACGTAGCTATAATATATAATTTCATATTTTCGTGACGTCAGCAAAATATACCAAATATAATATTATATTCATATTATGGCATATTAACATAGCAAGACATATTTTGAGTTTACAGTATGTTTCAACATTGTTAAATTTCATTACTTACAGAGTTTCTATGACCCACTTCAAGATCCATCATCAGAACTTGGTTAATATCGGGATAGGTGAAACTAATAAATATAAGCTTGTAAAACAACTCGTGATGTATGCTCGGACAATGTTGAAACACGCTGTAGGTACATTCGAAATATGTCTTGATATACCATAATTTATATTAATATGCCTTAATATAGTATATTACGGTATAATTGGGTGACGACACGAAAATATATATTATAGCTGCGTGTGTGGACACTCGAGGATTTGTATAGAAAATATACGGAAATATGTCCAGCTATGAAATATGAAAATATACAGCGTGGCGCTTTTGTGCCGACATTAAATGAACACACAGGTAGGGTTACTGACCAGTAATCATACAAAAGGTGAAAAATAAATATACGCTTATTTGAAAAAAAAATTTTTTTCTAACAAACTTAACCTAAAGTTGTAAATTATAAAGTTGTATTATACAATTATTAAGCCCGCGGCGCGTGGGACGGCGGTGTCTGTGCAGACCGTCTGTCGCAGTTTGATGTTATTATAGAACGGTAGATTTCAATTCCTCTAGCTTTTGGTAACTATTAAATTAAACAAATTTTGGTCTTAATGTTTGAAAAAGATAATATCAAGCGATCGAACGAAAAGCATCCTGTGCACTAGATTCATTCACCAACGTCAGATGTGTGCGTGATTTACGTTCGCTTTTCGTAAAACAAGCTGGCAACGTCGCACTGCAGAAAGTACCTATCTGCAAGCGGCGCGCGGGCGCACGGCGTGGCAACGCCGCCCCGGTCGAGAGGGGAAGGTACTTACAAATGCGCGATAATTTGGAACGGGGACTCCCCGTCAACTTTATACCTGTTCATCACTAATAAATCGAATACCTACCAAATAATAAAGCTAATAAAATAACGTAAAGTAAATAGGTAAATGCGTAGGTATCTATTGTAATTTTGGCGAAACATTACAAAATGATTGCTTTTTGAAGTAAGATGCGTTGTCAGAATCAAGGACACTTCGCATAAACAGCCCATCAAATATTCCCACTGCTGGGACTCGGGGACTTCTCTCGCACGGAAAAAGTCAAGGCCATAATCCACCACGTTGGCCAATTGCGGTTGGTGGTTAACATAAACATGACCTCGAAAGATTGTAGGTAAGTAAGTACATGTCGGTTTTTTCACGATGTTTTTAAGTTAGCAGCATTACGCACATGACTTTGATAAGACAGTTTGTGCGCGTAGGATTTGAACGCGGGACTAGACCAGCACTTGGTAATAACAAAGGGCATTACCGTTTTTAGCGTGAAAGCTGCTGAATTGGTTGGTACCTACAACTTTCTTTAAAATAAAATAAAAAACTTCTCGCAATACGATTTCAATTTCGTAATCAATCTAACCAATAAACCCCTTTGAGAGAAAAAGTAATATTGTTTAAAATCGAATTAAGCCGTTGTACTTACCTTTCCTACTGGCGGAACGGCAACGCGCGCCCGGCCTGAACGGGCGCGCAAAACGGTCGAAAACATGCTCTGGGTCGATTTTCAAAATCCTATTGTAGGACTTATCAGACTAAAATCACATGTGCATAGGTACACTCAGAAAACACTGTACGTTCGACGTCACTAATTAAATAACTATTCAGAACACAATCAGAGTCACACACAAACAAAACGAAAAGCAGGCTAATCTTATTGACACTGACTCTAAAAATAAATTACACTAAAAGAACGAACAAAATTAACATGTAACCGTCTTTTTCGGGAATAATTAGATTTCAAAATTCCCTAGTTAAGGATTTAAAGTAAAAGTTTTAACGCGCCATTTAGAGAAATGTGTCAGGGACTACGCATCCGCGCATCCCGGCAGCTAGCACAAAACAATAGTGAAAAATAAAAGAAAGAGAAAGACTACATTTAACATTAATAGGTCTCTTTCGTCTGCATTTCATTCACAAACATACAAGTGTGTTGCAGGTTGCAGGACATCGCCTATCTCGTTTCTTTAGTATTTGCTTTTCGCCTGATTTTTAATTGATAAATCGGATTATCGGATGGACTGTGGGCTGCGGTGTAATGACCTCTGCGCAGGAAATTTTAGATACAGGCTGCTTTATTATGGTATTTTGGAAAATTGTGAATAACTCAGTAAATAATAACGATAAATGAAATTTAATTTGACAGGATAGGTCAAAATATGATATTTTATAGGTGGTTTCATTTAATGTCGGCACCAAAGCGCCACGCTGGATATTATAGCTTCTACGTCTGTTACGGCCTTTTGGTCTTACCCCATTTCCGATCTTACCCGAACGCACTGTACCATAGAATAGATAATATAGATAGAACGGATACTACCCACCCCCCGCCAATTTCCTTGAGTGTAACCTCTCGCTACGGCGACGACCTAGCTTGGCCTCGCTTGGCTCGCTCCTCTCAGGACCTCCCTTGAGCTTCTGGTTCCCGCATTTTTTTTAGAAAGTAAAATTTTATCAATCAAAACGCATGTTTTGAATGAAAATTTTTTTTTAAAAAGATGATTGGGATTGTTTGTTTTGTCTTAGTCGTATGTCCTAAGCATGGCAATTCTGCCAAGAGTTTGTTAAAATTTGTAAGTCTAATAATTTTGTTTTATACTTATTTTCCATAATACCCGTGCGAAGCCGGGGCGGCCTGCTAGTCTTGATTAAACAGGTGCTTAGAGTCCTCTTAGTGTCCGTTGGAGATTACGACAGGTGTTGGAAATGGTTTCAGAAAAGCCTTGGTCCCGCAGGTTACATTAAAACGTAACTAGATGGCGTTGACTTCATTTAAAACACGCTAGCTTTGTTTCATTACAAATATACGACTTGATTTGTCTAAATCTTACAATTTGATGTTGAACGATTTTGAAATCATGACAGAATTTAATATTTTTGTATGAGGTGAATTTTTCACTTTTATTGATTAACTAGCGGCCCGCCCCGGCTTCGCCCGTGGTATATATATATAACCTACAGCATTCAAGGATTACGTACATATGAAAGAACGGTGAACGATTTTTGTAATCGGTCCAGTAGTTCCCGAGATTACCGTGTTCAAACTATAAATATGCTATAGGCTACTTTTGATCCCCAAATTATCGTGCTGTTTACTGGGTCAGAAGTGACACCTGTAGACAACTGGCGGGGATAACTAATTAAATGACGATTGATCAGTTTTCGACCGGAGAGGAAAAATGATTAAATTACTAAAATAGCTATTAAAAAAATAAGAGTTGATCGTAGAAGAGTGGAAATTGAGGATTATATGTATTTTTGTATGTTGTATCATAAAAAAATAAAAATTGAAAATTTTGTCTAAAAAATAAAAAATAAAATTTAGTGGTGGACTACCCCTAACATTTAGGGGGATGAAAAATAGATGTTGGCCGATTCTCATAGATACCGGATAAGCACAAAAAATTTCATCAAAATCGGTCAAGCCGTTTCGGAGGAGTATGGCAACGAAAACTGTGACACAAGAATTTTATATATTAGACTAGCAGCAATAATGATGCCCTGGCTTATTCATCAAGGATTGGTTGAAAATATATTTGTATGCTAAATATTAAAAAAGTAACCTTTTTATCGTAGAGTAAATTAGCTTCATCATAGACCGCATTGTTGTTTAAGCTGTGTAAGCTGTTTAACATCAGGCAATGGCGGTGTAACTCAAACCTATTACAACAATCAATCAAGCAAATCGGAACTTAAACTTCTATTGTGTGATCACGGTTGATCACCGCACATTATTACTAACTATCAACGTCTCGCGGTTTTACTCGTCTCGTCGTCTTAAACTCGTCGAGTTTAAAATTGATTAAGCAATGAAAATACATTTTAAAGTTGTAAACCTGTGTTGTATTTTCTAGATTAGATATTTATAAAGTGAATGCTTGTAGCAGGCACGTTTTTAAACATTTGTAGTTCCCAAAAGATATTACTGCTACTACAGAATATATCTGGGGGCCCGGCAGTGCCCCGCCAAGTCGAGCGCGAAGCAAACACTGCCGTACCATCCTTTACTGGAACCATTTCGCTGCATTTTCAGGCCCCTATTTGAGACCCTCTGGATAACACCAAAACGCTGAAATTTTCGTCATCTATTAAGCTATAATTACATTTTTAAAATCCAAAATTTGAAGTCTGTACGTCATTTAGTTCCGAAGTTAAGCGAAGGCAAAGTTTCGCATTTACGACACTCACTCATGATCATCAAAATAGAACTAGTACTTCCCATAAACTCAGAGAGCTGAAATTTGGTAGAGACTTAGGGTTTAATGGCCACATAAAGGGAAAACTATAAAAACTAGGAATATCGAAAATCTGGAATACCTGGTGCCCCTTATTACTATTTGAAAACACAAGAGCCCAACCAAACTACTAAAGATCGACATACCGCCTTTACAAAAAATATTCAACTTTGTTTGTCCTCTTCTCTCCTCCTCATTTGATGTCAAAAACCGAAGGTCTGAAGTGTCTTGATGAAGTACCCTCAGCTTGTCTCAGCTGTATTAGAGGTACAGTAATCCCCAACCAGATTATACTATTGGTACATAAAAAAATCGACTGTCATTGCAAAAATCCAGCATAGTGGGACACATCTTCTAATTTAATCTAGCCTATTGCTTCCCACTACTGGGCGAATGCCTCCCCTTCTGCAAAGAGAATGTAATATAGCCCTTCTGCTTTTAAAACGCATACAAATAAAATTTAAGGAAAACTTTTCATTTCGTGTTATGACGCTGTCAGTCAATTTTTAACCGACTTCAAAAAAGGAGGTTTCTCAATTCGACCGTATGTATGTTCCTTTTTTTTTTTTTTTTATGTGTGTTCGCGTATAACTTCGTCGTTTATGAACCGATTTTGATGATTCTTTTTTTGTTGTAAAGGAGATATTCCAAGGGTGGTACCATGATAAGGAAACCAGGATCTGATGATGGTATCCTAGAGAAATCGAGGATAACTTTCGAAAATTGTAAAGATGACTAGTGCGTTAGTTAAGTTTTTGCTTGAGCATTTTAAAGCAGTATAGTTTAAAGATGGTCTGGAGTCGATCTGATGAGGGAACGGGAAAACGGTCGAGGGAACTCCTCGACGGTACATAGTAGTTACCTTGTGTTTGGGCTCGATGAATTTGTATTGATGAGAACTTTTTACATAGATGGGTTGTGACTGTCATTAGTGGTCTGATGATGAAGATAAAGGACAGTCAAGGGAATTTCTTAACGGTTTACAGGAACTACCCAGTGTTTGGGTTTAATTCATGCATTGAGATCTCAACACGAAATCGTGTAAATGCATTAGTGAAAACTTGTTTAACACTAAAAGGGTAAAATAAACTATTTTTTACAAAAAATTAAACCGACTTCAACACCACAAATAGGCACTCAAAAGCGAAAAATAATTTAGTATAGGTAATTATTATAACCTCTACTCACTCATCTATATGAAGTCGGTGCCAGCCAAATCTAACAGGTAGTAGATAGATACTACTTACCTATGCCTACTTCCTTACTACCTCGTACATAGTATATCTACTAACTTTTTAACTAGCCTGGCACCGACTTCATATGGATGAGTGAGTAGAGGTTATAATAATTACCTATATTAAATTATTTTTCGCTTTTGAGTGCCTATTTGTGGTGTTGAAGTCGGTTTAATTTTTTGTAAAAAATAGTTTATGTCAGTCGCTGTCGTCGTAAAGTTTATTTGAGTTTGATTTCGCACAAAGAAGTTGGAAAAATTAATTTCGCAAGATAATATCTTAAAAAATGACGATAATATCAAAAGACGACGATGAACTTAGTGGCTACCAAGTAGTTGCTATGCCCAAAGACGGGTCTTGTCTCTTCCATTCAATATCTTTCTTGGTGTATGGTAGAACTGACTCAACTTGCAGTATCAGATCTGCTATACATAGTTACATACGTTGGTGAACATCAGCTCACAACACGCGCGTTCGCCATAACGTTTCTACGAAGTGTTTAGTTAGGATAACAATAAATGATCAGAGATAAAATTTTAATACGCATATATGTGTGTAAATAAAATTAAAGGAAAACTCTGGACAAGGCTAGATTAGCTTTTATTTATTTGCAGTCTTCTTCCAATCTTCTAAAGCTCTTTGCCTATTATAGAATGGGTAATACAAAAAACTGTTGCTACTGTACAAGAATCAGAACCAGAAAAAAGAAGAGAAAGATTTGTAATAATAAAAAGTACTCCTAAAGAGGGGTGGGTGTAAGGGGGAAGCGCTAAACATCTAGCAAACATTACTGTTTCGGTTTGAAGGGCAATGTTTCCAGAGAAATTATAGGGCTCAGAGATATAACAACTTAGATATCTGGGTGACGAGCGCAGTGCAGTGCTAGGTAATGATTTGAACTCTTTATGTTCCAATAGCTGCGTGTTACTGTGCTGTTATGTGACAGGCATGTTGCTTACCATCATTCACAGGTAATGTTCGTCCCGTCACACTTTATTTAAAAAAAAAAAACACAGTACCTACGTGTCTAAGCTGTTACACAATACTGTATACAATGTGTATAATCTATATCTGTATATCTTTTTGTTAT
This sequence comes from Ectropis grisescens, assembly GCA_017562165.1. Lineage (NCBI taxonomy): Eukaryota > Metazoa > Arthropoda > Insecta > Lepidoptera > Geometridae > Ectropis > Ectropis grisescens. The sequence continues at coordinate 7,294,660 of CM029778.1, read as the reverse complement.
TAAAATTTGTTTTGCACTGAAAAGATGGATTATTCTTTAAAAGGTTAACCAAATTGAAAATCACAAATATAAGATCCAAAAACTTAATTAAAAAATAATTACCAGTTATTTTACCACCAAGCAGTAATGTGCAAACATTACTGTGCTCCGGTTTTAAGCCAATATTTCCAGAGAAATTCCAGCGCTCTGAGATACAATATCTTAGATTTCTGGGTGATGAGCGCAGTGCAGTGCTAGGTAATTACCTACTTATTTAGACTCTTTGTGTGCCAGTAGCTCAGTGTTACTGTGCTGGTATGTAGCAGGCATGTTGCTTATCATCAGGCACAAGTCCTGCTCGTCTCGTGCACTCTATACTTTAAGTACTAAAAGTTTGTATTCATTACAAAATGCACCACGCAAAACGCAGTAAGTAGGTATATCTTCCAATTTGATATCTTAGTCTATACTATTGCTATATCTCCACGAATGCACGTTGAGAAATACCAATCGCATTTACTCAACATGTGATTGGGATTTTTAAACGGTTTTTATTATTAAACGGTTTTTATTAAACCGTTTTTAATTATTAAACCGTTTTTAAACGGTTTTTAAACCGTTTTTAAACGGTTTTTAAACCGTTTTTAAACGGTTTTTTAAACCGTTTTTAAACGGTTTTTATTATTAATTAAACGGTTTTATATTTAGCTCACCCCGTTTGTTTTTATTTATTATTTATTCTTGGGTCAAATTTAGTAATTCAAATTTCACCCTCTTCCTGTCAACCGATTAATCTGAAATTGTGTATACACTTTGGATTTTGGTGACAATACGATTATGTTTATTCGTATCATTATAAATTCAAGATGGCCGCCGCTACAAAATGGCGGATTATTTATGTTTTATTAATCCCATCAATATGGGTATCAAATAAAAGGGCTCAACAAGCAAAATACAATATACTATAAAAAATTGAAATCCAAGATGGCGGCCGCTACAAAATGGCGGATAACGTAGGTTTTATCAATCCCATCAATAAGGGTATCAAATGAAAGTGCTCAACCAGTAGAATACAATGTACTATATAAAATTAAAATCCAAGATGGCGGCCTCTACAAAATGGCGGATAACTTAGGTTTTATCAATCCCATCAACATGGGTATCAAATAAAAGGGCTTGACAAGAAGAATACAGTGCACTATACAACCTCAATATTTAAGATTGACGTGCCCCACGGTTTTATTTTAGTCTAGTCTATGCATATGTTTATAATTCCCACGACTGTATCTATTTTATTATTTTTTGGTTTTTAGTACATTTATCTTAAACATTGCAATGTATGTTTAACATAAAACCGTTTAACTTAAAAAGTTTTTTTACCTATTTTTTTTTTATCACAACATAGTCTTATATATTACTGGAACATGTAGACACGAGTGGACACGAGAAGAAACTATAGGTTTATGGTAACTGTTTTAAAATATAATACCACAGTTCTTTTTCTTTTCTGTTAGGTATAATCCGAAAGAAAATATAATTCAAATGTATTTTTACAGTAAACATAACCTTTCTTTTGGTTTAACTTTTAGGATTTCGGAATTAAAAAACACCGACAGCAGACGTTTTTTAGAAGCACTGACAATTCTAATAATTAGAAATTATTCATCAACACACTTTCAGTATTAAAAACTTAAAAGTTTGACTGGTTTTTCAATGTACTACTGCGACGTGCGACGTGGGCAGTATGGGCATGACGTCTTATAGGTTATTTTGACGTGACAACGTCTTATAAATTGGTTTGCCGGGTGACACTTCAAGAAACTGCGTTACGCTCCGCTCACGTTATGCGCTCACAACGAGAGCGAGTGAGAGGCACGCGTCCCTTCCACTCGGGCATGGTTAGCCCGCCTAAGAGCGAGAGAGACAGACATAAAAAGTGAAAGGCACGCGTCCCTTCCGTAAAATTATTTTACCACTCAAAGTCGTTGTCACGTAAAACTTTCGCCCGTATACCGACTTTACAGGCAACCAATTTTTTGAGCCCCGACCAAAAAAAGGGTGTTATAAGTTTGACGTCGATGTCTGTCTGTCTGTGTGTGTGTCTGTCTGTGGCACCGTAGAGCTGAAACGGATGGACCGATTTCGATGCGTTTTTTTTTATTTGAAAGTTAATATCCGTGCGGGTGTTCTTAGCTATGTTTGGTCAATATCGATTCAAAATGGCGGCCTCCACAAAATGGCGGACAAAATATTTCTTCACAACCTACCTCGATATGGGTATCAAATGAAAGGGCTTGACTAGCAGAGTACTATACGCTATAACAAATTTCAAATCCAAGATGGCTGCCACTACAAAATGGCGAATTATATATTTATTTTCACTACTACCGCAATATGGGTATCAAACAAAAGGGCTTGACTAGTAGAATACTTTGCACTATGACAAATTTCAAATCCAAGATGGGCGCTACCACAAAATGGCGAATTACATTTCTTTTTTCACAACTTCCTTAATATGGGTATCAAATGAAAGGGCTTGACTAGTTGAATGTTGTACAGATAACAAATCTTTTTTTTTTCTAAATCTAAGGTAGTCGGGGGTTAATCAAAATTTTTAATTTTGTTCTTGTAATATTTAAAATGTGGAAATAAGTAACTGAATTATGTATCTACCTGTGAAACGTGATTCCTGGATGTTTTTTGCGTTGGTTATTACGGCTTTTACAGCATTTCACTACACAAGACATTCTGTGTGTTGAGATTTTTCTTTAACCCAAATCGTGTCGGCTGGCTGAGGTTTGCGCGCGTAATGGCCGACTTTTGTGAGTATGTATGAGTGTCAACCTGTATGTGACAGGGAACTGGCCGACTTGACTTGACACAGTGTTTGTGTTAGCGAGACTACGTCCGTTATTTTCGTACGTCCATGGTCTGATATTGTATATTTACTCATCGAAAATACAAATATTTTGAAATAAAATTATATTTTCTATGGTAAACATGCTTCAATTTTCAAAATGAAAGCAGTTCCAAAGAATGATAACATTGCAGAAGTCTTTAGTCTTTTGCTTCCAGTGATTTAGCGGGAAGGACGTCTCGTCGTGCCGACACAATCGCTGTGGGAAAAATGTTGAATTCGGTAATTTAGTTCTTATTTTGTTTTATGCTACATTATGCAAAACTATATTATTAGGATAGCCCGTTTTGTTACATATTTTGATGTCTTTAGGTGGTCACTTTATCATGTTTTGAGGTTCCATCTTCTTGGTGTCATTAATATTTTGGAAAAAAAAATGAAACAGCATAGTATTAACTATTATTTTTATTTAGAGTAATATTAGGCACTACCTACAGAATAACGTAAAGGTATAATATATGACACAATCAAAACTTTTATAACACATTAAAATGCATGGTTATTATGTAAAATATATGCGTTTTACATTACTGCGCTGTTTTGTTCCAATTATATAATCCAGTTAAATAAAATAGGCTTCGAAGTGAAATCTATCCCCTACCACGCAATTGCAAATCTTTTCTTCAATGCGTGTATAACAAGTACGTAATCAAATAGTTCGTTATCAATAAACTTTTGAGTTAGTATTTTAAACATATTGTTCACAACTGGTTTGCAATAAAAAAAAATTGCGTACTTGATTTTCTAATACAGATGATAATTGTGATTGATTGGCTCCGTTAGGCCATATATTACTGAGTCGTTATCTTTTTCTGTACCGACCTTACTTGCATAGCATCTCAAAGTTCTATCATACTTTCATTTGCGTCTTTATCATAGTACAATGTCAAGTCCTTTACGACTAATAAATTAAATTCAAACTGCCCTAAATGTATAAAACTAAAACGTGAACTGTCTACCATCCGCTTCAACAGCAGTCTTCAATCTCGCTAAACAGGTATTGTTCAAGTGTTCTTTAGTGACTCCCGCTTTTGTTGCATCTTCCAAATATTTCTCAGCTTCACTAAGTTGATTTTCTGTGACATAGAAGTTGATTAATCTAGAATATGCATTCCCTAATGATCCCAGTGATACAACTTTGTTAGTTTTCAGACTGTCGATCAGCTTCAGAATTAACTGTGGCTCCTTACGAATGTGGCTTTCCTGTAATAGTCTTCGGAACATAACTATTTCTGCATTGGACATGTATTTTTGCCAGAGTGAGTCAGCCACCTCCGTTTTGTCCGACAGGACATATTCCATCCATAATAGATTTACTGGTGATAGGAGGCCTCGCGACGCGGCTATTTCAGCTACTTGTTGACCTGCAAATAATTATGGCAAAATTAGAAGTTTTAAGTAGTCCTCGGAGCAATTTATAGATTAGGACACTTTAGAAAAGGCAGACAGTTTTCATCATCAACATCAACAGCCCACTAAATGTTCTCACTGCTGGGACTCGGGGCCTTCTCTCGCAAGGAGAGAGGGCTCCACGCTGGCCCAGTGCGGGTTGGTGGAATACACATGACTTCCAAAAATTCTAGGTTCATGTGCGAAGAAAACATCGTGAGGAATCCCGTCACGATGTTTTTTTTTCACCGTTTTAAAAAGTTTTTTTCACTTCGAAAAGACAGTGGTGCGAGTGGGGTTTGAACCCGGAGTCTCCGGATCGGCAGGTGCCGTTCTCCCGACTAGACCAGCCGTAACTTAACTACGTAACTAAACTAGACAGTTTTCAAACAACAAAAAAGTCGGCTTATAATGTTATATTAGACACTTTCACTTTCGAGCTATGAAATAAAAGTCTGGAGAGAAAAATCACTTCAAAAAATTTTGGAATAATTTTATTGATCACACAAATTTCTTCTTTCACCTCTTCTAAAATAAAATATTCTCATCTGCAGCCTGCAGACGTCCACTGCTGGACATAGGCCTCCCCCAATGATTTCCACAATGACCGATCTTGTGCCGCCTCCATCCACCGACTTCACGCGACCGAGACAATATCATCGGTCCATCGTGTGGGGGGCCGTCCTACACTGCGTCTGCCGGTTCGTGGTCGCCATTCGAGAACCTTTACTCCCCAGCGGTTATCGGTTCTGCGAGCTATATGGCCTGCCCATTGCCACTTCAACTTGCTAATTTTAAGAGCTATGTCGGTGACCTTCGTTCTTCTGCGGATTTCCTCGTTTCGGATTTCGTCATGAAATTCCGAGCATAGCTCACTCCATTGCCCGTTGCGCAACTTTGAGCTTGCATATCATGCCAATAGTTAGCGACCACGTCTCAGAACCATATTTATGTCATCACTGGCAACACACACTGATTATAGACTTTCGTCTTGAGGGTTTGTGGTATTTCTGACGAGAAGATGTGACGCAATTTCCCAAATAAAATATTAGGATTAGCTTATTCATTTATTTATTTTTTTGCGTTGTAGGATCTTCATGTTGCGAAACGCTACTCACTTGTGAACTGTACTAAAGCACGGTGCGAACGATTTTTGAATAGTCGCGAGTATTTTAGCTACTAAATTACTCTCTACTAGACTAATTTACTAGCCCAATGCGAACAAGCCTTAATAGAAAGATTAGTAACTAATAGATAGTAGATTTGTCAATTTACTCCTTTCGTATCTTTACCCATTAGTCACAGGAAATATCCCACAAGTGACATAACTATAATTAATTTAACTAATTCTAATCAATAATTAAATTTAACTAATTAAATTACTTATAGTTATTTATTATTTTTTCAATAAATAACCTATGCGAGATTCATTTTCTAGAATGTCTTCCTGACCATCAAATGAATTTGTAAAAATTGACATTGCTTGACACTTCAAAGAATTGACCATGAGGTAACTCCACTTACGTAATAAAAACATTGAGGCTGCGGAATGTGTTGCTTGAGTGGGTATTTTCTCGATGGATAGAATCTTGGTGTCTTCAAGTTCAGAATGAATCTATAGATTAAAAAGAAGAATTTATAGATTAAATTACTTACATTTATTAATAAGTTGTTCATCTCCACTATTCACAAGATTGGCAAGTGCGTTGCTTCTGGGGAACTTCCTCAGAGCTGCCTCCAAGTCTTCATTTGTCTTTGCTTGCTCCACAGACTCTAATAGATTGTCAATATGCTGAGGGCCTGCTCCTCTTACGAACACGGCCAGTGTTAGTTTATCATCATAAGTAATTTTACGCTTCATCGATTCATTAATACATTTGCCTAGTTGTTGTATTTTTTCTACTTGACCTTCTGAAGCCAGATTCTTCAGTAGAAATTTCAATACAGTAGGCTTAGGAATCACACCTTCCCGAATTGATTTCAAAGCCACGTCCATACCCTCAACAAGCTTCTGTTCTTTGACAAGACTCTCAATGGTACTTGATATATCACTTTTGGTGGGTTTGGGTACAAGTTTGGGTTTGGAAATTTTCTCAACAGTTTCTTCTTTCGGTTTAGTGAGTTTCTTTGAATTATCATCAGACATCACAAATGGTACCTCTCTTTTCTTGGATTTGAGGTGGTTACCAAGGTAAACTAAGAACTGGTCGCTTGGGACAGTACCCTCTTCTTGGAGTAAAGTCCACAGGCCTAGTGCCTTATCGGTTTCGTCAGATTTGCAATATGTTACGAGAAGGTGGAAGAATATATTTGAGCGGTCGATGTGAGATAGCTCTTTGGTAGCTTCGAGCAAACCTTCGAGGTATTCTGATTTCCCTTCCTGGAAAAAAATAAGTAGTTTCAGCATTTAGTACAAGGGCATATTTTCTTCATCTGACCCAAAATATTTCCTACCCATACAGTGTGGGGTTGCCGTCATTCTGACTAGCACATTTCCACAAGCATTTTTGAAAAGTGCTAATCAGCCTGCCATAGACGTTTCAGTAGTGGCACAGAATAGATATTACTACAGAACCCTCACTTAGCGAAATTTTTTACATAAATAGCGACTCTTGCTGGAACGCAACAAAGTGCAATTCAGCTCGCATTAGCGCTCAATGCCTATCGCAATTTTTAACCTAAACATTTGCGCTCTCTTCTAACGCGTAACTCTGTCGCTGTCTGGCGCGGAATGATGCGCATCGAAAGGATTGTCGACATATTATCTAATAAAAAATTAAATTAACCTTTCGCGACTTTCGCGATTATAAAATTATTTTAGTTATTTACTTCGTAACGCGCAAGACAGCTAGAAGAGGCCGTAACATAGGGTCGGACACATTGAAATTAAAACAATAAAAGTATACTTTGACTGTTATTATTCTACTTGATCGTCTAAATGTTGTTTGATAAATATGTAACATATTTTAATGTACTTACCTACACTAATACATACAACCAGCTTCGATTACAAGCTATTTTATAATGTCCCGTACTTTTTGTACGGTTAGCAGAAGAATATAAAAAATAATGGTATATTTTGTACAACTAGGAAAAAATGATAATTCTTTGTTTTTTGACTCGTGCATCCATATACAGCACATATATGGCGACGTAATTTTGCGCGGGAAACGTGTTGCGCAAGCGCTCAGACGTGCGTTCGACAACCGCCTGGCACTTGTTCCGTGCGAGGAACGGTCTAGCTGTAGGCTAAAACCGCGCGACCTTGAGCGAGTGAGGATGCACTGGTAGTGGTCAGACTCTTTCCAAAGTCTGCTCATGGAAGTACCTTTGCCAGTTATTCTACCGCCAAGTAGCCATATGAAAACATCACCATGTTTCAGTTTGAAGGGCAATGATTCTAGTGAAATCTCAGGGTATAGAGATAAAACATCTTACATCTCTGGGTGACAAGTGCAGGACAGTGCCAGGTAATAATTTCGAATCTTCATGTTCCATCAATAGCTGTGTTATGGGCAAATATGTTGCTTACCATCAGGCACATGTCCTGCTCATCTCGTCACTCTATACCCGTAATTCCCAAAGTGGGCGATAACGCCCTCTTGTCTTGCTGGAGGCCTAAAGGGGGGCGTTCTGTAGAGGCTTAGAATTCGTTGCGTACGTACTACCTCCTGGGATCATGTTAATTCTTGCGGATAACTTTTACTATATTGAGTCTCGTTTAGGATGAATGTTAAATCTTCGCTAATATAGCTGATAATAATTAACTAATGTAATATGAAGTTAAACTGGTTTCATGTACTAGGTATGTGAAATCAGGGGGGCGCTAAAGAATAATGTACTCTCAAAGTGAAAACAAAATAAGTTTGGGAACCCCTGCTCTATACCATAAAAAAAACTATACACCTTAAGTCTCCATAAGCAGCCTATTAATTAATTGTTCCCACAGCTGGGACTCGGACCCTTCTCTCGCAAGGAGAGAATTAAGGCCATAATCCACCACGCTGGCCCATTTCGATTTGGTGGATGATGTATGTTCTCGAAAGATACTAGGAATATGACGGTTTAATTTCGGTATTTTCCTTCACCGTTTTTAAGCTAGCGGCATTACGCACATGACTCCAAAAAGACAGTGGGTCCGGACCAGCAGTTGCGTCTCCATACTAGACCAGCCGTAACTTGACTGTATTCAATACACATGCTCATTCATTAATTAACTTAAACTTGGGAAAAAGTTTAACGGATATAGACTCAATCTATTAGAATTTCGGTTTAAAATCAGGTCTGTAAGAGGACCACCGGCGGGCCCGCGCCGCTAACTGGGCTATAAAGTATAGTCCCGTGTATAGTTACCTCCACGTATCTCTGGCAGGCGTCGTCGAGGCGGCGGTGGCGGGTCTGCAGCCCCGGCGTCTCGAGGATGCGGCGCGCCTGGCGGAAGCGGCCGCACTCCACGAACGCCAGCACCAGATCGTGGAGGATGTTCACTTCACCGTGGATCTGGAACAAGTCAATCACATGAGGAGCTGCCGAACAAAAGCGGACTGGTCTCATCATAACAATCACATTTTACAGCAGAGCTAAAAAACTGAATAACCCTAGCCCGAGTTCTAATTTTTTACATTTGCACTCCACTCCACTTTAGTCTGTAATCGTATTTCCATTTCCTTTTACATAAACGAGGGCTATAATGGATACCTACTTAATTTTTATTTATGTCAATATTTTACAAATTTTATTAAAAATTAAATGGACATGTTTGTTTCTGCTAGACAGTTTTTGATGTATAATTTCTGTGATTTTGAATTGGCTTTGTTTTGATCCCTAATCTATTCAGGAATTTGTAGACGGGTACAATTAGAATCCGAAAATATGGAAATTAAAAAATTGTTATCTCTAATTATCTGAGTTGTTACAAGTTAGTTTGGTAGGTAGTAGAGGGAGGGGAAAAAAAAGTATAACATGTGCCATAATCAATAGGTATTAGTAATTAAAGTATTTGCTAAACATTATAACCTCCTCAAAAATTAACTCTCTTTCAAAGAAGTTCCGGATCGAAGAAGAGGGTACAGGAAGTGAAGTGTTTAATCTTTGTTTTTTTTTAATACGATATGAAGATCTTTTGTTTTTCACACTACAGCTTAGCACAATCTGACATTATGCAAGTTTGTATCTGTTTAGTTTTATACCTGAGTGCTCAAATCAGCCAGCCACTGTAACTTAGTAGCATCTTCTTTCATGATCAATGCCTTCATCAGTTCTCCCTTCCACGGGGTGCTTCTGTACTGCTTACAGCAGTTCTCAAACTCTGCTAGGGCTCCCTCTAAGTCATCATTCTTCAGGTATGCCTTGATAGATGGCCCCAGCAACACGTTTGATGGCTCTATGTAGTTATGGGTGATGAGGGTGCTCGTCATTTCCTTTACCTAAAAACCAATATAGAAAAGGGTTAGTAATATAATAATACTTAGCTTGATGTTGATCTAAATCCTGTGAGCTGGCAACAAAGTTTGGGTAGGTATTTGAGGTAAGCCGAAAACTTGTCCCACAGCTATAATATTATAAATGTTAATGTTTGGATTATTTCATGTTTGTTGCTCAATCACGTCATAATGTCTGAACAGATGGGGCTAAAATTTGGAACATAAATAGATCTGGAAGAACATGTAGGTTACTTTTTATCCTGGAAAAATAATGGGAACAACAGGAACGGAACTACGCGGGTAAAACCGCGGGACACTGCTAGTATATAATTTTATTTTCTAATTTAAAAAAAAAAGGGATTTTCGAAAAGGCCAGTTCATTTTGGTGGGACTTTCTACCTACTAGATGATCTAAGTTAAGGGATTCATTTTTTCCTGATACTCAGCAGCCAGGTCAGCACCGTGTTGGGGTTTAATAGGAAAGCTATGTGACAAATTTTCAGCAAGCCTCAAATACCTGCCCAAAACCTGCTGACAGCTCTCGGAATATTAGAATACTGGGTGTTATAAATTAAGTATTGACTTAAGTAGTTTAAATTTAGTTAAATCAATCAATCTTTTTTTTTATTTTTGTTGTATAGTGTTTGAGGTTTTATCATTATTATTTTTGTGGGTTTCAGAGCTGCTATTTTGACATCAATTTACTAGAATCTGTCCGCAACTTTATCCACAAACAATTTAGAAAAAGGCTATTTCCTGAGGAATTTGGGCAAAAAGTGCCATAATGTGCTATTGCAGAATAAATTATGTGTTCCTAATTTCAGACTCATTTGTTTGGTGTTTTTAACGTTATTGAGCAAACTTTCGCATTTACCATCCTACTGGATTTGTTGAGGTAGTTTACTGAAATTCGTTTGCTAGAGGTTCACATAAGCATCCCAGTCAACCGCCATATTCCAAATGGCATTGTTGCATAGAGTGTATTTTAGAGTTCCAAAATGTTGTTATAGCAGTATTAATATCAGTAGAAGAGATTAAACATATTGCATGATGCAAAATTGTGTACAAAACATACCTTAGCCGGATCTTTCTGTTCAGCAAGAGTGTTCAGTACTTGCCAAGACTTGGAGTTCAAGATATAACCTGCTTCAGAGTCATCGGGCAGTTTGCTTTCCTTCAAAAACCTTATAGCTTCATCGAACTTATCAGCTTTCACCAAAGCATACGCCATTAGTATCAATTTGTACTTATTAAGTAAGAAATTAGGATTTTGCGCCAGAATCTCTGTATGTGCTTCTTTAGCCTTCTCAACTTCATCATTTTGGCAGTAGAATTCAAATAGTTGCGCATACAAGGGTGCGCTGATTTCAAATTTGGACGCCTTCAGTTCTTCGACATAGCTGTTGACTTTGCTCACATTGTTATCTTTGATATAAGTCATCAGGAGCTGTTTTTGGAGACGGTTAACGTTGGTACCCTCTTTAGATTTGAGTTGTGTGATCAATTGCTCCAACTCGACTGCATTTCGTGGCAAATCTCTGCGGAAAGTTTCGAGTGGAGCCGCTTCTAAATCACTAGCAGTCAATTGCGATAATATTTCGGAAATGTTTGTCGTCAAATTTTCGCCCAAATACTGTTCAATAGCTTCTGCACTCTCAACTGTTATTCTCAATCCTTTTGTTTTTAGTCCATACAATAGCTTCTGGACTAACTGGGGCTTTGTCAAAATTTTCACAGTGGTCTTCACAAGTCGACTGACTTCGTTGAGGTTGCTGTCATCTTTCTGTCCATCTTCTATAATTGATTCTTCTTCTACTTGATTGTTGGGTCGACTGCTCAAGACGTGCAAAATAGTTACAAAGGAATCTATGTCTTTTGTTTTCGCTACTGCATTTAGAAGTGGACGAGCAATCAAGGAGAAGTTGCCTCTAGTTCTGTATTTGAGAGCAGTTTGTGCAGCTTCCTTAATTTTGCCCTGATCCAACTGCTCATGAAGAAGATTTTTGGCGCTGTACGCGACCGGTATATCAGCCAGTTGAAGCTTTGCAATTACGCTCGAAGGATCTTGCTTGATAAGGTAAGGGATCACATAGTCTCTGAGAGCCTCCCCTGAGACATTTACCTGTTTACGTTGCATTTCTTTGAGAATGTGAAGGAGACCTTCTTCATCGTTTTCCTTCACTTTCTGGGCTAATAGTGGCCAGTAGAAGTGTGAACGGACTTCTAGACCTTCCTTTTCGTATTCGTCGAACAATTTTTGGGCTACTTCTCCACGTCCTTGAATTAAGGCGTTTTCTGTAGCAATTAAAATGGCGTTTGGAATAAGCCCTTCGTTTTTGAGTTCTAAACAAGTTTTCACTACTTCATCTGCAGATTTACTGACGCGGAGGAGTTGTTTTATGAAGAACGCGCCTTTGAAAGGGGTGTCTTCGATATTAGCGGACTTGGGCATGGTAGGCAGCATCTTTTTCGCGGTGTCTAAGTGTCCTTTATTGAGTAGTCTTAAGATGAGATTGCAGACATCCTGGTTGTACCCAATGCTTTTCTGTAAATGTGAAAACAGTTGCTCGACTTTGTCACCGTGACCACCGAGGGCTAAGTGTTCGATCATCTCCAATACATCCTGAAAAAATAGTTTAGTGTAAGTAAATGGAATAGTTTTCTTAACTTCAGAAAATTCTATAAAATTTTCTTATATCATGACGTTTGTTGACTAGCCTCGAGGCGCAGTGGGTAATAACTCTCGAGGAGCCATTGTGGGTACGGTACGATTGTGGGAAAATATTCGTTTTTACCTGGGATATACAATGTTATATAACTATGTATGTATTTACAATTGTATAAGTATTATATCAGCTGTCTGTCTCGCGTTGTACAATTTTAGCATAGTTTGATATTGTTTTGAGTTTGTTTCTAGTTTGAGTGGTGAGGACTGCCCACTAAATAGTACATATTACATTAATAAATAAAAGTGCTAAGTCCAGTCATAGAAACTACCAATAGAATAGCAACTAAAATTCGAATAAAATACAACATAGAATAGGGATGTTAACACTAAACACATCAATTCATGACTGTATGTCCAGTTTATGTGTTTTCTTATCATTACATAAATACAATCAAACAAAATCGTCGTCACTGAGATCGCAAGCTTAATTAAAATGCAGAAAACTAAACAGTTTAGTCAGTTTTCAACAGCTTGTTTAGGGACTATAGTGACGTACTTAGTCATATTGGTGTTTCCAGTCACGTGACAACAGATTAAACATGATATAGCTTTTCGAATTTAGATATCGAAAATAACATTCTTATAATTTAATATTACGTAGTAAATATATGTCGTCATCAACGCGGAACGCAAGCGCCATCTGTCGGCGTTCGATGGAGTCAACATTCCCCCCGGCCGAGCGGAGCGCACTACACTTCTTGTGCGGCAGTCGGCCAGAGCGGTTGAGCTTGAACCATCGCGCGTTCTACGATACGTACTTAGCTGAACACCCAACGTTGTTACCTGTACTTAAGTAAAAAAAAATTCGTTTGTGTCTGCGAGTTTTCATCCAACATTACCCGCGCCGCTATGCCCACAGCCGAAGGATGCGAAGGATGACGGCGAGACTCAGTCGCCGACATATATTATAAATTATTATAAATGCTATATCTGTTGTCACGTAACTGGAAACACAAATATGACTTGTTACGTCAGTAACCGCAAAACAAGCTGTCGAAGACTGGCTATACTGTTTACTTCTCGGCATTTTTATTATAGTTGCGATCTTAGCGACGACGATTTTGATTGTTTGTATTCTAGTAAATATAAGGATACATATACAGCGTGTGGCGGAAAGGTCCAACAATATTTTAACAGGTCATTCCAACACTGATATAGACTTCATCTCCGAAGGTCTCTTTCCCCTCAGCACTTTAGATCGCGAGATAATACGAGTCAAAGTTTGATGTAAAATTGACCAGCTGCAACCCTAATGCATGTACAGCTGACAAACGACCTTGCCTGTCAAAGACTAAATTTTGTGCAGAATATGTATTGTATTTATTTTGCCTACTTCGAAAAAAAATAACATAGAGAAAAAACGTCTAGGAGTAGGTAGCTACTACGGTATACAGCGCTGGTTTAGAAATTCTAAGCCAGTTCGGCTAAATTTTATGTGTACGTCTCTTTTCGCTCATCACTATACCGACCAATTTTATGAATTAAAAACACTATTGCTAATGTTGTTTAATTGATTGTGATAGTAGAATATTTAAATTCAACAACACGAAAGAAAGCGTATGTATGCCAAAATCAGTTAGGTACATACTGTGATACATTTCGTACCATTTCAAATTAATTTTCACTTCTTAATTTTATTTTATTCTTTGCGAAATGTCCACGGCGGACTGTCGGCAAGTCGGCATTTGTCAAACGGAGTCAAACCGATTGACGCGCTGTGCCGCTGCGGTTTTTCGCCTTTCGGAACGGCGCGGCGCGCCATGCCGAAAGGCGAAGCCCGCTGTCCAATATGATTTTTAGAAGTATTTGAGGTTTAAATTTTTGAGTTGAAAGTTCAGTCGCTCTGTAGCGTCGTTGGTGGTGTGTTGTTGTTTTTTATCGCAAAATTGATATCTACGATGTCATCACTGTACCTAGACATGGTACCTAGTTAGTCGCCATGAAGAACGTGAAATTTCCCGCAAACGTCTGAACAGCACTAAAGACGCCCGAGTCAGGGCCTGTTTTAGTACTACCAGCAGTGCTGGGTGCTGGTCCACCACCCTGGACTGATACTTCTGAGGCCGCCCTCGTTACGCGTAGGAGGAAGGTGCGCCGCGCCGCAAGCACCTTGGATTGCAGTGTGAAATGGATAAATATGTTTGTGTTGTGTTGTTGTGCACTGAAATTTTAGTGTTACATTACAGTGCGACTATGGTTAAATAATAATGAGATTATTAAAAGGTTAGTTAATTTAGTAAAAATAAGTAGTTAGTGTAGGTATCTTCCATTCTTATTAGAGTTTTTAAATAATTAAATTAAGTAATTATTCTAACTTTTATTTGACTTTCGATTCAAACACGTACCTACTTAGTTTTATTTCATATGACATTCCTTCCATCCTTCCTGTCTAATATTGTTTGAAGGCTTATTACACTTGACAAAATTTAGTCGACTGAATTCAGAAGCAAGTTAGAAAGAAGCAAACCTCGCTTCTGAGATCGTATGTAGTATGCTACTCGTAGGCTCGTAGCTTACTGAATGCTAGGTATTACTACACTTCACTAAATTCAGTAGCGAACAAATTTAGCCAAGGGTAATAAGGCTTTAGGTTAGTGCTAATAAAAGCATCTGTTTTTATGCTATCTGGCTCAATCGAATATGGCAGTTCAATAGCTTCCACGCCTAATCTTTCTCTTGTTCGACTTCTATGCTATTTAGGGAGATTTTTCAAACGACAGATAAGTAGGTATCAATGCGCCGGCGCCGGCGGCGGCGCGGCGTGCACGACACCGACGGAGCGGCGCGCAGTGGCCGGCGGCGCGGCGGTCAGTGAACGCGCCGTACAGCCGGTTAGGGTTGTCAAATAAAATAACAAACAACGAATTTTTAACTTTGTATGGAATTTTTTTTTTAAGCTTTCGTGTCTAATATTCACACATGTGATTTGATACTTAGTATAGATGAACTACCATAAATATTGTTGGACCTTTCCGCCACACGCTGTATAAAGTGGACGCATAATCATGAATCGCAACCGATGTTTTGCGGGTAGTGACGTCATCCCAGTCGTCAGTGTTTTAGCGGGAAAATTCTTCATCATCAATCATCAACAGCCCACTAAATGTTCCCACTGCTGGGATTCGGGCCTTCTCTCGCAAGGAGAGAGTTAGGGCCATCATCTACCACGCTGGCCCAGTGCGGGTTAGTGGATGACACATCACTTCGAAAGATTCTAGGTACAAGTCGGTTTCCTCACGCTGTTTTCCTTCACCTTTTTAAGTTAGCGACATTACGCACATGACTTCGAAAAGACAGTGGTGCGTGTGGGGTTTGAACCCGGGGTCTCCGGATCGGCAGGCGCCGTTCTCCCGACTAGACCAGCTGTAACTAATTCAAAATTACTTTATAATTGTATAAAATACTAATATTTTTTATATAAAATATTTTTTATGGTAAACAAGCGTCAATCTTAGAAATAAAACCAATTTCGAAAAATTGTTATCATCCCTATTCTAGTATCAAACAGCAGTTATGTATGTCAACTGAATAGCTACAGATATACCGCTATAACGCATGTGGGTGATACAAACCCAGGAGATTTTCCCGTACCAAAGTTCAACATGGCAAAAAAAAAACACTCCAAAAACTCACTCTATCAGTAACAAGAGCGTCCTTTTCCGTGGCCAGCTTGATAATTTCGTTCACGCCATCGATATCACCTTTCTTAGCAAAGCCGCAAGCTAGCAACGTGTAGGTACGGTTTGTAGGCTGTAGGCCGGCTCTGGCCATCGTTTCCAATACTGCTTTGGCTCCGTCAGTGTCTCCATGGAAGGCATGCCCCATGACTAGGGCATTCAAAACCGGTTCCGATACAGGGAAGTTCAACTCTCGCATCTTTTCTAGAACTTTCGTCGCACCATCCACGTCGCCTTCTTGGCAGTAGCGCCACATTAGCCTTTGGTATGTTACCCTGAAAATTAATTGGTGAAGATATTGAAGATATAGTTTTAATAATCACAATATACTCTTTTTGTGACATAATTATTTAGAGCGAGAGATTATTTAGATAAAATCCTGTGTAATATTTTCAATCAATGAAGATTTTGCTGTACAAATTAATAAAATTGTGGTAAAGAGTGTGATGAATACACTAATCCTACCCATCTTTACCTGTTGGGTTGCAGCCCTTTCTTTTCTAACTCTTCAAGGAACTGTGCTGGTGAGAACGGGTGCTCATTCTCCAAATAAACTCGGAGTAATGCATTGTAATGGGATATGTCCATAGGGATACCCCTTTCGGTCAGCACACTCCATATTTTTTGGACGAGCAGAGTTCTTTGCTCTGGCAATTCTTCTGGTACTAATTCTCCTAAAATAAAAAAACATTAAAATCATACTATTGTTTGAAATATGTCTACTATACAAGCATATCTTTGCAGAATCCACCTGGGGAAATACTATATGTTTGCTTTGCCAGTTATTCAACCACCATGTAACAGTATGATGTATGATGCACAGAGAAAAAAACCATTTTATATCCAAGGATCAGGCTCAGTCGCATATTAAATCTTTTTGGAATGTTAAATGTAAAATTTACAAAAATAACTATTGTGTTGCGTGACACCAATTGCCCTGAGGCATATTCAATTTATTGTTTTGTATTGTATTATTACTATTGGTAATAATAATCTCAAATTATTATTAATCTTATTTAGACCTACCTTATTCATAAATAATTATATTTTGTAATGTAATATTTTTACTATTTATTTAAATCAAAATATTATGTATGTGGTCTCTATGAAATAAAGAACATTCTATTCTATTATAGGAGAGGCATTTCTCCAGCAGTGGACGAACACAGGATGATGGTGATCCATGGGTTATGAGCATAGTGAAGTGCTATATAACAATTTGGACTTTTGTGTCCAATCAGACACATGTCCTGCTCGTCTCGCCATTCTACACTAAATTCAGTGGACAAATTTTAGCCTAGTGTGATAAGCCTTTTACTTAGACTTGTTGTATAAAACCCCACAAATAAAAACTACAAGTCTCACCAACATCAATGCCACAAAGCCAAACAAATGAACATAAACTTACCACAACACCTGATAACCAGCAGAGACTGGGAACTTGTGATGTCATTCCTAGACCGGATTTCATCAAACACTTCATCTATATCCTTCTTTGTAATGCGGCCATATCGCCTCACTTCATTGTCAAGCTTCTGCAGTAAGGGTTCCAGACTCTCAGCCTTCTTTGTCGCATAGTCGCGCATCAACACACTAATTGACAATAGTTAAAAAACAATTTGTGTTATCTTGTCTTGTTGAAATGTTTAAGTCTGCTGTGTAGGGATTTAATGAAAACTTATAGAATATTCAATGGGTACTATAATCTTCTTAACATGAGTAATCTTTACAATATGAAAGAAAATAGTGGTGAAGAGCCTTAGAATGTTGTGAGCTATTGCAGATAAATACTGCACATCACATATTCTGTAACAGTGGTATTTTTATGTACTACGGTAACTGATTATGTAGAGACAGTGCACTAGTGTTTGGGTGTCAGCATTATTTGAACGTTGCTGTTGCGTTCAAACATTGGACGAACAACAGCCTAAAGAACAAGCAGGGTTTCGAGCAGGATACTCAACAATAGACCACATACATGTCCTAAAACTAACTATTGAAAAATGCCAAGAGTATGGAAAACCCATGTATTTAGCTTTTGTAGATTACAATAAGGCGTTCGACTCTATAAAACATGATGTTCTCTGGAAGACATTAGCCGAGCAAGGTGTACAAAAGAAATATATCCGTATAATAAGAAATGTGTACACCAACTGTAAAGCACGAATAAAGCTTGAGTCAACAGGAGACCTCTTCCCGATTACAAAAGGAGTGAGACAAGGAGACCCACTCTCACCGAAACTTTTCTCAGCCGTATTAGAGTATATTTAGAAAATTGAGTTGGGACGAGTTTGGAATAAATATTAACGGAGTCAAACTTAACCATCTAAGATTCGCCGATGACCTAGTACTGATATCCAATGATCACAATTCTCTAAAAACAATGTTACAAACACTCGCCAGAGAAAGCAAGAAAGTTGGATTAACCATGAACAAATCAAAGACTAAGTTAATGACCAACAGACAAGAGCTAGCCATAGAAGTAGATCACGAAACAGTAGAATACGTAAAGGACTACATCTACCTCGGCCACCTCATTTCCTTTAGAGACCAGACAGACTTAGAAATAGAAAGAAGAGTGAATTCTGCATGGAAAAGGTACTGGTCTCTAAAGGAAATCATGAAGAGTGGATATTTCCCAGTAGCCCTAAAACGGAAAGTGTTCAACTTGTGTATACTTCCCTGCCTAACATATGGATGCCAAACTTGGGCACTATCAAATAAAAATCGACAAAAACTCAGGACTTGTCAAAGAGGAATGGAAAGAAGCATGCTAGGATACTCTCTGAAGGACAGGAAAAGAATAGGTGAACTAAGATCACGCACAAAAATAGAAGATGTACTCAGAGTTGTGAAGCAGCTGAAATGGAGCTGGGCCGGCCATTTGACAAGGGACAGTAGAGATAAGTGGACAAGGGCAGTGACAGAGTGGACACCACGCGAAGGCAAACGGAAAAGAGGGAGACAGAGCAGAAGATGGGGAAGATGACATCAGACAAGTAGCAAGCTCCACCTGGACAAGGAAAACTTGGGACAGAGACAATTGGAAGCAGCTGGAAGAGGCCTATGTGTCTAGACACGCTGAAATATAAAGTGTTTCGTTTTTTAATCTAAGTGTGTAATTTAACTTTTCAGCAATAAAGGCTTAATAATAATAATAATAATTATTTGAACATTATTTATTCATGGTTTTAAGTAACATTCCTAGAATTTTTGACATGTTTGTAATATTTGACAGACGTAAGTACAACAATTTCATAATTGTAATTTTTAATGGTGTAAAAATGTATCAATGATCAATAACTTCCAATTTCTACTGTTATACAATTTTTTAATACTGCCACTTAAGTCAAACACGGTAGTCTCACGTTTTATGGTGTTGTACTTACACAACTGCTCTAAAAGCTTAGAACTTAGGACAGTTTTATAAAATTTGTACTGAAACAATTTATTATTGACAAATAATAGATCAAAATTGAACATAAATATATTTCAGTATCTTTAATTTTAACTTTCCATGACAGTAGGATAAATTATCAAATTATTTATTTAATTCTAGTATGTAATTACTTACTTATTAGCAGCACACAAAGCTTTAGAATTGGTTAACAAATTGGTTTCAACAGTTTTGGCAGAGTTCAGCAAAATCGTCCTTGCGGCACCGGTAAAATACCGCACAAACTTCGTTGATCGTAGCAGCGACGACATTGTACAAAAATCTTATTAACACATGAAGAGATGCACTAGTTTCCTGCTAAAATTAGCGGATAATCAAACTGCTCGGTAAAGCAATTTGCAAAGGAATTTTGAGGTTATTGTTATGTCATTCATTCGCAAGGACCATAGATAATATTAATTTATCCATATACTATTAAAAAATTAAAATGAGCCGTTTTCCGACGAGACAAAAATAGTTCCAAAGTACGCACTAGATGGCAGTAGTGGAATTTTAAAAAGATTTGTCTGTGCCATAGACTCTCAAAAGTGTAATTGCTATGAAGCCCCTCCCAATGTTCAGGGAAAAAGTGTAAATCTAAATTATTTGCGATAACTAAAAATATTGGAGGTTTCCCAAACACATCACTTATTTTAGATTAATTATAATTTTCTTCTCAGCTCAGCTGATGTGTTTGGTTTGTTTACCTTCTATAAACCCTAAATACTCGAAGAAATTTTTTTATTCTAAAAACTTTTTTTTTCTTCTCTTTTTTACTGTTGAAATATTGGGAATATTGGGAAATAGTCAATTAAATTGACAATGGAATAAAAACTGATCTGATCACTGATCACACGATTTTCAATAAATAAAGGAAGATTAAAACATATCAATGGCAGCACTGATACGAAAATATTTATCCACGGCTGAAGGACTAGTATCCAATTTATCCATGGCCAAGAATAAATAAAAAAATAATAGTGTTGGGACATTAGTTACCAAACGACGAGTATAAAGATCCACTCCTTAAGTTTTAGTGAACTATGCGAATCAGCTCATCGATTATCTTGTTCCGTGACCGTTATTTTTCGGCGATCCACTATTGTTCAGTAATGCCGCATGGTCAATTGATTGATTTAGTTCGCTCTTACCCGAATTGTATGCAGGCGCGGTCCCAGCCTCGAATTTTGGAGGGGGTCACCAGTACGCAGCCTCAGGTTTTGCGGGGGGTCACAAGTAGACATACAATAAATCGAGCAAAAAAATACTTTACTAGTAGTCCCCCAAGGCTTTACCCTCGTAGTTCCCGTTCTAGTTGTTTTCCCGCGATAAAAAATTGTCTATGTACTATTAGATATTTTTAATTTTCTTAGATTTTTTGTTCGACGTATACGATTTGGGGGGGGTCATGTCCCCCGTGACCCCCCCCCTCGGACCGCGCATGATTGTATGTTACGTATTCAACGATTTTATTAGACTTCGTATTTTGTAGTGAACATTTCTTTAGCATCGTTGTGATTTGCAAATCAATGAAACGAAAAAGCGTCAGTAAAAAGAAAGTTAAGCATTTCTAAAGTATCACTTCTACCACATATAGATTGTCTAGACATTTAGCAGAGATAAAAACAAAGAAATGATAGGTGGCGCTTATGTTACGTCTAACATTGCTTAACATTTCTATCCAAATCTAAGGTTTTGACAATATCCGTATATTGAGATTGGTGAAATTTTTAAATCAGACAATTTATAGTTCTCTTGAATTTAATGCATGTACACAAAGCGTTTCCGATTTTACAGATGTTATTAAGGAATAGCAACCAATAACACAACAACAATAGCAAATAAAAACAACCGTAGACATCTATGATCAGGTAGCAAAAGCATAAGCAGCCCACTAATTGTTCCCACTGCTGGGACACGGGGACTTCTTTTGCAAAAAGGGAGTCATAACCATAATCCACCACGTTGGCGCAGTGTACCAATCCACACTGATGACACAGTCGTGACCTCGAAGAATTCTAGGTACATGTCGGTTTCCTCACGAAGTTTTCCTTAACCGTTTTAAGTCAGCGGCATTACGCACATATTATTATCTTCGAAACGATAGGATATCAATCGGCAGTTGCCATTCTCCCGACGAGACCAGCCGGAACTTTTCTCAATCACAAGCGCCTCCTATCGTCGCTTTTTGTAACCAATATTTTTATCTCGCCTATAAACGCCTCATTAAAGAATCCCTCTGTGTGTGCCCCTTGTGTTCGTGACTGATAATAGTATATATTATAGTCCTGCGTAGCGATTTTGACAACAATTGAATTCTAGTGTCACGCTAGGGAATAAGAAATCTTCAGGTAAACGCGGGACCATGGCGGCCATGCCATTGCCAATGGCCATGGCATGGCCATTGGCAATCTAGCCATTGGTATGCTCATGGACATACCCTCTGGTTTCACGTTCCATTTGCCGTAGTTTCGAAAGTAAGCTATCATAGTCCGTAGTGGTAAGACTCTTAGCAGAGTCCGCCTGGGGAAGTACCACACCTTTGCCAGTTATTCTACCGCCAAGCAGTAATGTGCAAACATTACTGTGTTCGGGTCTGAAGGGCAATGTTTCCAGAGAAATTACAGGGCTTAGAGATATAACATCTTAGATCTCTGGGTGACGAGCGCAGTGCAGTGCTGGGTAATGGTTTGGGGTCTTCATGTTCCAATAGCTGCGTGTCACTGTGCTGGTATGTGGCAGGCATGTTCCTTAGCATCAGGCACATGCTCGTCTCGTCACTCTTTATTTAAAAAAAAAAGTAAGCTGTCAAATTCTGAGATTATAAGTTTTCACTTCTATTTGCAGTTTTTCACTTCTATTTCCTATGACTGCCAATTTTTTTTATCCAAATTTCTGCCCATTTAAATTGGTGTTGATTTAATAACGTCTTATTAAACTACTCTCTAAAACTACCTGGTTTATTTCGGTTAGGTACTAGCTTTGTCTTCCATTCTGTCTTTACTTTTACACATCATCATCATCAGCGTATTTAATATTCATCCACTGCTGGACGTAGGGCTCTCCTAATGAACGCCATGAGGTGTTGTGTATTGCGCATCCAATTTCGACCGCTTACCTTTCGCAGATCGTCATTCCACCTGACTGCAGGGTGTCCTGCTCTACGCTTGCCGGTTCGCGATCTCCACTCCAGTATCTTCTTTCCCCAGCGATGGTCGTCTCTTCTATAGATATGGCCAGCCCATTGCCACTTCAGCTTGCTAATTCTGTGGGCTATGTTGGTAATTTTAGTCCTTTGTCGGATTAGTTCATTTCTGATTCTGTCTTTCAAAGAGTCACCGAGCATAGTCCGCTGAGTGACCTTAAATCGATGGACCAGCTTTACCATAAGTGGCCACGTATGGGCTCCGTAAGTCAGCACAGGTAAGATACACTGATCGAAGACTTTCATTATCAGGAATTGGGCTTACTTTTACACAACATAAATTTAATAAACTTAAACAAGCCAAAGTTAGACAACAGTTTCTATGTACACTTCACTGAATTCATTGGCAAATAAATACAATCGAATAAATTTACCCAAGTTAGTGTTATAGAAGTTTTAATACTAAGCCCTAAGTTTAGTTCAGCGCTTCAATTTCGACCACCATCTCCCCCTGTTAATAGTGAGCGGCGTTGGCGATCGAAGGTGATGCACTCTGACCTCGAAGATGGAAGGTACTACTCAGTCTGACCCTCAAAACTTTCAGATTATTTCTCTGAGGCAGTTTATTTAACTTTTTAGTTGTAGACAAAGAAGGAAGAATCAAATCGTTTCGTTTGAATTTTGGGGAAGTTGTAGATGTATATTATATATATTTTTTTAAAATATAATATTATAATTTGTTTTATTAATAACATCTCTAACTGAACAGCATTAACATGAAAAACTTAAACAAATAAAGTTAAATAAGTTACAAGATAATAAAAAAATATACTTTTACATATATATTAAAAACATTTATACATGATTAAATAATCCCGCGATCGTCAACTCCGCGACCAAATGTTCCCATCAGGCTTGCCGCATTTCCGCGTATGATTTCGTCCCTTTTCCGGTTGAGACAGCAGGTCCGTGGGGCACGGAGACCAAAATCTTTGTCTGAGTTGAGCTGACGCCTGCCGGAGAGTGGCCGAGACCCTCGATCAGGGCAATACTTGTGCCAAAACGTTTCTCTGGCTATACAGCGCGGAAATGCGGCAAAATGATGTATATTAAATTAGAATTAATCTTGTAACTTGTAGTGAAATGAAAAGAAAAAAAATATTTAAGATAAAGATAAAAGATAAAAGATAATTTATTTGTTCAAAACATGAGTAAATTACAAACACACATAATGCATGATATATAAAATAGGTCACAAAAATTTTAAAGTAGCTTGTCGTCATGTTTTGCCTGATATGCTAGGCATACAAATATTTTTCCAATTCATATAAAATTGATGACACAGTTTACAAGTCAAATCACCCTTCAACCGTACAAATACAAAAAAAAAAAAATTAAAACTTTACAAATTCATCAAATCAAAATAACCAAATTAAATCACAAAATTACAAAAATAAATTTATTAAATTTATTTTCTATCTCAAAGAAATTATTTATGCATATATAATTATAAACGTTGTGTTATATTGCATGTGTTAGTACTGTGATGAAAATAGATATCATTTTGTGTGTTTACCTAGTGTACCTAAGTGCTGTGATATAATAGTAATATATTACAATCAAAACTTTTTTGCAATGGATATGAAATACTTTAATATGTCGCAACAGGTTCAATTAATATGGTAAGTTCCTTGAAGTTAATGTCGCGATAAAAACCATGAATATTATACTAAACAGAGGGACATAAAAGCGAAAACCAGTTGACTATCTTATCTTTTTCGCTCTGACGCGCTTGTTCACTATATTTTCGTTGTCGCTCTAGCATCCCGAGTTCACCCGAAAAATTCCTATCATACCCGAGGGTCACCCTCGGCTAGAATTCAATTCACGGCCCACGAAAAATCTGTTTAGGCGCGCCTAAAGAAGTCTTCAAAAAGTCAAACTTCAAAAAGTCAGTCTGATCCGTCTTATCCTTCAACTTTTCACATGTATGTCTTCCATTCCGTTGTATGCTTAGAGAATTTATAAGAAAATTATTCTTATGAATCTTATAAAAATTTTAAAAATGAAATGAAAATGAGGCTGTATGACTCTAATTTGGTCAATGAAAAGGTTAATTTTTTAATTTTTAGAAGCCATAGATCAAAACATGATTAAAACATTGTCTGATGATTGGTGTCTAACGCTCTAACGTCAATGTCATTTGACATCACAAGACATCTTAACTTCCCCCCTTCCCCGCGCCGCATCCGTCCCATCCTCTGCCCCTGCTAACCCTGCTTGTGCCTGTGTGTGCTGTGGCTCGAGATCAATTTGTTCCATAGAATTAAATTTAGTATCGTGTGTTCGTGTGCAGAGATACGCGACGGTTGGCGTTTCATTACTGTAAATACCGGTACCGGCGAGGCAGGTTGTTTCAGGCTCAGCTTGGAATTTCATACAACCAAAGCAAACAAGTTAATTTCTAATTTTTGCGAATAATCTTGAAGAAAATCAAGAATGGTGAGTTTGCTTTTTAAAGTTCTCCAGTGACATTGTATTGACCTTCGATATCATGCATTTTTGTAATCCAGTTTTTTACTTTGAGACTGTTCTGAAGTCACAAATGTGTAAGGTTCATGCTGAATAGAATTTTCAGTTTTGAGTTTTAAATGATGATTAGCCACCAAAAGAACTTGTAGGCAACGTTTAGGCAAATGGAACTGATAAACTTATCTCTAACAATTACCTAATCTGATTGGAATGACTTGTATAAACTATGAACTATACCATCATTTAACCTATTTGTTATTCGTCACCAACATGGCATGGTGCTGTTCCTCATCTAAATCTGCAGGAGATACTACTGTAGTTGTACCTGTAGTTGCAGAAAAACCAGTTGAAATGGTACATGTACCCTATATTTTTATTACAAATTATCAATTTTATTATCACTTGTAGTTTGACCAAAGTACCTGTTACCTTATCTCATTAATTTTATGACTTGTAATTACACATTAAATAAAAAACGAAATTGTACTCCATACTGTAATGCTATGTTTTTTCAGGCTGCGCCAATCAAAGTGGTAGTGACTGGTGCTGCAGGCCAGATCGCTTATTCCCTGTTGTACCAAGTTGCATCCGGTGCTGTGTTCGGACCGGAACAGCCTGTGTTCCTACACCTTCTTGATATCGCTCCCATGATGGGCGTCCTAGAAGGTGTGGTCATGGAGTTGGCCGATTGTGCCCTGCCTCTGCTAGCCGGAGTCCTCCCAACCGCCAACCCCGAGGAGGCCTTCAAAGATGTCGCCGCTGCTTTCTTAGTAGGTGCTATGCCCAGGAAAGAAGGTATGGAAAGGAAAGACCTCCTTGCCGCCAACGTGCGTATCTTCAAAGAACAAGGTCAGGCCATGGACAAGGTTGCGCGTAAGGACGTCAAAGTTCTTGTCGTCGGCAACCCCGCCAATACTAACGCTCTCATCTGCTCGAAATATGCCCCATCCATTCCTAAAGAAAACTTCACAGCCATGACCCGTCTCGACCAGAACCGCGCTCAGTCTCAACTGGCCGCTAAGCTCGGAGTTCCCGTCAAGGACGTTAAGAATGTCATCATCTGGGGTAACCACTCATCCACTCAGTTTCCTGACCCAGCAAATGCACTTGTGACCGTTGGAGGTGTTGAGAAATCGGTACCAGCAGCTATAAATGATGAGGAGTACTTGAAGGGAGCTTTCGTGACTACTGTTCAGAAGCGCGGTGCCGCCGTGATTGCCGCGAGGAAGATGTCGTCCGCTCTGTCCGCTGCTAAGGCTGCTTCTGACCACATGAGGGATTGGTTCTTGGGCACAGGTGACCGTTGGGTAAGCATGGGCGTCGTCTCCGACGGATCCTACGGCACACCCGCTGATATTGTTTACTCATTCCCCGTTACCGTCAGCAATGGCAAATGGAAGATCGTCCAAGGCCTGACAGTTTCAGATTTTGCTCGTCAAATGCTCGACAACACTGGTAAAGAACTTGTCGAAGAAAAGGAAGAAGCTTTGGCTGTCTGTAAAGATTAGAATTTTAGACGTAAGTGTATTAATAAGTACGTAGGAAGATCACATTGTTATCACTTTATAGCAATAATAATTAATTATATTGTTGATTTACCATACATTTTGTTATCTGGTTATGTAACTCACCCATGGATCTCCGACCTGTGGACATGGTCTTTTACTATTACCACCATATCTATGTTTTCGTACCATAGATATTGTTTTTGTTGCTAAAGCTACTAGATGTATTACTTGATATTATTGTTATGTAACATTGGAATATTCCTATATAATAAAGTTGTATTTATTATTCTAAGTTCTATAGGACTATTTTTTTATCATTATACTTTCTCATGATTTTCATTATCAGAATGGTTTTATTTTATCTCATGGCCGATAATTTTGATTTACGCAACTCTTTATCAGATAAGAGTCGTGTAGATTTTAATGCACACTCTCAATGTGAAGTGTGTGAAGCAAGTACCTACTTCTTATGTACTATGATTCTTATTATCAGTGGATTCTGTTATTTTGATATTTTTAGCTTTTGTCGTATTTTAGTTGATTTTTTTTGTATCTTTAAAAAAATTCTATAGTTTGAGTAGATGCTGTAGTGCCTCGCGTCCCAGCAGTGGGAACATTTACTAAAATGTTTATAGGCTCTTACCATAGGTAGGGGAGACCAATGCCATATTCTACGCTCGGGCACCAGGGCCCGTAATTGTAAGCATAACTAACTATAATTACCTGCAATGCTATATTACTTATTGTATAATATTTAATTACAATCGTTAAATTGTTGGGAATCTTAATTTGTTTTTAAACATAAATAACAGTAAAATACCTAGAGTAGGTACTAATTAATGTGAATGAGTACCTACCTATAATCAATGTTTACAAAATAACATAAGACATAATAACAAACTGTCTACCAGTAATCAGTATATAGAAATTGGTCCATAGGATTTCTATATCTATTTATACTTTGGATGGTATGGTACTAGTGAGAAAGGTACTACTTTGGAATATTAGTTTGACTGTAATTGATAAACAATGTCTCTAGTGAGAAGAAAGGGAAAAGTTGGAAAAAGTGCCTCGATTTGCCATTTCAGGGGAGTAGCATCTATCTCAAGTAGTACGATTATTACGATTGGTTCTTTAAAACTTTTTCACAAGTGACATGAGCCCCTTTTGTCTTTTTAGCCGATTTCCAAAAAAAGACGTTATCAATTTGCTTGTATGTTATTTTTGTCTGTATGTTACGCGATAGCGCCGCCAATCATGAATCGATTTTGATGGTTCTTTTTTGTTTTGTAGATCATAGTTCAGAGGTGGTCGCATATGAATTTTATCGAAATCGGTGTAGCGGTTTTAGAAATATGAACAAAAAACAGCTAAAATTTACCTCGATGTTATAGTGATTGCTTACTCTTGAATATTGCGAAATGATTGAATTTAATTTCAAATTTAAGTCGGTTTTATTTGTTTGAAGAAAATAGATTATTACCTACACCAGAGTAAATCTCTCTAACTTGTCTTTTTTGTGTTGTTATGTACCTAATGTAAAATAACTATTCTTCAATAATTATAATAATTGTTTTGCCAGATAAGTTTCGATAAACGACTTGACGTCAATTACATACTCGCTATCTTATACTTACCTACCTACTACAGATAGTTCAGTCGGGGCAGAAATAAAACTAGCCTGAAATAAAAAAAAAACCGGGGAGCGATTTTTGTTTAAACGTCGTGGGGGATGGTTGGAAGTATAAATCTCGATTTTCTAACTAATCCCGGTAAAGGATTCGCCACCATCTTGTTTTAGAGTTAAATTTTTTTCGTGATTCTGAAATAACTCCTTAATTTTCAACTTTAGAGCAGAAATGGTAGTTTCCACAGTTGTTGAAAATTTAATTTCTTACAAGTTTGGTCATAATCATTTTTTAGCTAGGATCAATATTTGCAGAGTTATACAATCAAGTTTATCAATTTTTTTAATAAATAAATTGGGTAATATGCAAAATATATGAAAAATAAAAACAATTTCACCTCCACTTTGAGTATAAATCTGAAAATATTGATCGAGGAGTAAAAAAAATAAAATGCGAGAACCAAAGTTGAAGAAAATAAAATTCCACCCATTACGTTTTTTTTTGATAAACTTGATAGTGTATAACTTGATGTGTACTCTGCAAATATTGATCCTAGCGTAAAAACGATGATGACCAAACTTGTGAGAAATTAAATTTCCAACAACTTTGGATACCACCATTTTTGCTCTAAAGTTGAAAATCAACTAGTTATTTCAGAAACACGAAAAAAATTAACTCTGACACAAGATGGCGGCGAATCCTTTACCGGGATTAGTTAGAAAATCGAGATTTATACTTCCAACCATCCCCCACGACGTTTAAAAAAATCGCTCCCCGGATTTTTTTTCTATTTAAATGTCTACCCCGACGACTAAGACGTTGATAAACGTACCTACAGGCGCCAATTTTTATAAATCGCACAGACACACTTATTTAATCACATTTGATAGCGTATTGCTGTCGTATTAATACGACGCAAGCTTTGATCTATCGTAGTTTCGTAGTAATCCATCCACTTAGCGTACGACAAGCATAGAATAGAATAAAGCGTTTTCAGGTTGCAAATAGATCTGTCAAAGATTCAAACATAGTTTATAATTTTGTGGCGCCAATGTAACAATGCTTAAAATGTAGGTATCTAACACTAGCTGCTCGTTCCGGCTTCGCTCAGATTTAGGCATATAAATACTATTAATCGAAATAAAAACTATACCTTCCATCTTCAAAGTTGGATCAAACTGCACCCGGGCGATGGGTAAATTTTATTAAAATCGGTTTATAGGAGTCCGTTTGTACAGTTATCGTAGTATTGTATGTTTTATGACGTAATTGCTAATAACTTCATACAATATGGTTTAAAAAAGCATCGCGTCGTTAGTTCATCCTAGCGATTCTTAATCCAGAAGTACCACACATTAGCCAATTATTATGCCGCCAAGCAGTAATGTGCAAACATTACTGTGTTCCGGTTTGAAGGGCAATGTTTCCAGAGAAATTACAGGGCTTAGAGATATAAGATCTTAGATCTCAGGGTGACGAGCGCAGTGCAGTGCTAGGCAATGATTTGGACTCTTCATGTTCCAATAGCTGCGTGTCACTGTGCTGGTATGTGTCAGGCATGTTGCTTACCATCAGGCACATGTCCTTACATCAGAGTAGATTTTTTTTCCCTTGCAAGAAGTTATCCAAATTTAGAAAAAAAGTAGTAATCTGTTGGATCAAAGTCCGGGTACGAGTAGGTACGATGTGTGTTTTTGACATTCCAATTGAACCTCCTCTAATTTAGTAGCCGTTTGTGCAGTGTGTGATCTAGCGCTGTCATGAAGCAGCAGTGGCTTAGATCGATTGACCAGCCTCGGTTGTTTAGCATTTTTTTTAGATTTACCATCATTGTTTGCAGTTGCTGACAATAGACATATGCCGTAATCGTCTGGCCAGATTTAATAAATCTGTAGTGAACGATACCGGCACTAGTCCACCAAACGCTTACAAGTTTTTTTTAGTAAATTTTCGCATGTGGCAGCATTTGGCTGGTCTGCCAGGGTTCAACTATTACGATAAGCGTTTCCAATTGCTGTACAAAATCCACTTTTCATCGCATTTTGTTTCGAATTAAAATCCCTTCATTATTGTGCCGGTTAAGTAAAGTAACACAGCATTCGACGCGCGTTGGTAGGTTTGCTGCTCTCAACTCCTGAGGTATCCATTTTCCTTACCTTTCGATTTGCTTCAGGTGCAGCGCTGCAACGCTGGTGGAAGCTACGATGAAAGGGTGGAACACGTACTCGTAAATAACGCGATATTTCAAAAGTTTTTTTTTTTTACTTTTATAGGTTTACACTTGACCGCCATCTCGCCTGATGGTAAGCGACGATGTCGACGACATTCCATTTTATAAACTGAGTGACCGAAAGAAAAATGCCTATAGAGGAAAAAACAAATGAATTACGGGTTTCAATTAAAATACAACAGCATAAGTAAATAGCTGTATAAATTTGAAATTGGAATTCCTAACCAAAGAAGAGACATTTGAGATCATAGTGGCCAGTACGACAACACAAATTTCATATGTAAATACCTTTTTTGTTTTTGTTTTCTGTGGGGGAAATACTTTTACGTATGCCCACCATGCAGGGACATGCTTTTCGCACTCCCCTGATCTACCTGCCACTGTCCTTACGGACTCGTGTCTCAGGGGGCGTTAGTACCCCCGCATTTGGCTCTAGTGACGCGCCGAAATTCAGCGGTGCGCCACCTCCTCGAAAGCCTAGCCCTAGGTGTGGCATTGGACGGCCCTAAACATTCGACGCCCCAGGCCTTCCTGTAGTGACGGGGTGCGAGCCCAGAGTGACGATTCTCTAGGCTCCCCCTGTCCGTTTCCGCCTCAGTTAGCAAGCGCAAGGTTTCTTACTCGATTTTTTTGACTCACACGACCTCTTTATTTCGAAATACTTTCATCTCATCTCTGACGGCAAATGATCGGCAACGAGAGGTCCGCCCTCACCAGCGCGGCTTTCCATAGCCGCAGTTCCGCCTCTATGGCCGCGTCGCGGCCCTTGTCTTTTCACCGAGCATTCTGCTAATCTAATCAGAGTGCTCGTGGAGGATGCTCATAATGGCGGTGACGGTGATGCCCAGGGTGCACCACGTGGAAGCTCCCAAGCCATGCACCCCATATATATAAAGACCTGATATTAGGTATGTAGGATTAGGTAGAAAAATGTTGCTGGTAGAGTATAGAAAACGCATACTTCTTGTAAAATTACACTAAACAAGACTGATAACAAGAAATTATATGTTATTTTGTTTTGAATGAAAGATTTCTGTTTTTCTCTGCCATTTTGTCTTTTTCTTACTTTCGCTGCTTTAACACTTTGCAATTTAAATTTGCAATGTATTTTATAAATTCTTATATGAAGTATTGAAAATCCCGGGAATCCCGGTTCTTTAGCCCGAAAGTCCCGAAAATCCCGGTTCTCCTAAACGGAACCGGTTCTGCATTCCCTAATAGTGGAATTGAATAGTGGAATTAAGTAAAATACATATATATAGGTATGTAAGTAAGTAAATCTCTCAGAGAGGTATTAGAAGATCCTTGTCATAATACAATAGTTATGACACAATTATTGTAGTTGCATGTAGGAAACATTTTTTTTTTTGATAAAAAATATGTTTATTACATCGGTACAGGTACTTGCGTTATATTTATATTAGGCGCTAAAAGGTCCGCCTACGCTTTTCTTTCCCACATTTATTAATATCATTTCCCAATACTTTCTTTCAAACATTCTTAAAAAGGCATATGCGAGCCAAAATGACCCAGCTGTGGGCAGAGTTGATAAGCTTCGTTATTTTATTATATCTGTATATTTTCTATTTTCCTATATAAATGGGATAGGTACTCAAAGAATACGTCCTGCGTATGCAAGGTTATAAAGACAAAAAGTAAAGTAGATAGAAAAATAGGTTTAGTTTATTTTACAATCTTGGATAGAACCCCACTTTTCAACGAATAACCCCGTGCTTTTAACTGCGTAGTTCCTGTTCCCGCATATTTCTCGGCATGCAAATCCTACTTTGTGCACATAATGTGCTTTTCTACGCTATAAATCTAATCCGTTCAGATGTTCTGACCAGGGCCGTCGCAAGCTGTTTCGTCGCCCGCGTGCAATACCGATTATGCCGGTATGTTCCCAGTCGCCCCCGAGGCAATGGCCACCGGAGGCAAATGGGAATAAAAATTCCCAGTCGCCGCCGGTGGCGTTTAATTTGAACATGTTTGGTTTATCGAAATCAAAATAACAAATATTTAAATGCACTTTAGTCTTTTTTTACAGATTATACGGAAGTCTAAGATAAGTTACCTAATTTAATTTCATAAGTTGCATCCTTTTATTCTCTACGATGGAGAAAGCAATGTACATCGAAATTGAACTGGGGGCTATGACTCCCATTCGCCCATTTAGAATTCCCAGTTGCCACCGGCGGCGACTGGGAATTTTTATTCCCATTTGCCTCCGGTGGCAATTGCCGCGGGGGCGACTGGGAACACACCATTATGCCGCCCCACGACTACTTACTCTGAGTTTTGCATCGAGCAACTCGATCTTCCGCGCAAGCAAGGAAGGGAGTAGCCTTAGCTAAAAAATATTGTTCAAATCTTTCTGTCATTTCTTGCGGGAGGAGAAAGTTGCAGACTAGCGCAAAGCCGCACTATTACATACAAAACATACCTGTACCGATCCACCTATCATACTCACAAAGACAAATCACTAATACATAAACAAGAACAAAATTAAAAAATTTGATAAACCCCCGACTACCTCGGATTTGTTATCTGTACAACATTCTAATAGTCAAGCCCTTTAATTTGATAGCCATATTAAATAAGTTAAAAAATAAATGTATTTCGCCATTTTGTGGTAGCGGCCATCTTGGATTTGAAATTTGTCACAGTGCAAAGTATTCTACTAGTCAAGCCCTTTCATTTGATACCCATATTGTGGTAGTAGTGAAAAAATATATAATTCGCCATTTTGTGTTGGCGGCCATCTTGGATTTGGATTTGGATTTGGACTTGGCCGCCTCCACAAAATGGCGGACAAAATATTTCTTTACAACCTACCTCAATATGGGTATCAAATGAAAGGGCTTGACTAGTAGAGTACTAAACGCTATAACAAATTTCAAATCCAAGATGGCCGCCACCACAAAATGGCGAATTATATAATATTTTTCACTACTACCTCAATATGGGTATCAAATGAAAGGGCTTGATTAGTAGAATACTTTGCACTATGACAAATTTCAAATCCAAGATGGCCGCTATCACAAAATGGCGAAATACATTTCCTTTTTTCACAATTCCCTTAATATGGGTATCAAATGAAAGGGCTTGACTAGTAGAATGTTCTACAGATAACAAATCTAAGGTAGTCGGGGGTTAATCAAAATTTTTAATTTTGTTCTTGTCATCCTACTAATACGCCCGCAACACCTGCAGGCGCGGTCCCAGCCTCGAATTTTGGAGGATTTTGGGTCACAAGTAGAAATACAATAAATCGAGAAAAAAATACTTTACTAGTAGCCCCCCTAAGATTTTACCCGCGTAGTTCCCGTTCTAGTTGTTTTCCCGCGTTAAAAAATAGTCTATGTATTGTTAGATATTTTTAATTTTCTTAGATTTTTTGTTTAACTTATACGATTTTGGGGGGGTCATGTCCCCTGTGACCCCCCCCCTCGGACCGCGCATGAACACCTGTGTATGCGAACGCAGTAGCGGGCTAACGAAGTAGTAGGTAGTTGAAACTATAGCTATAGTTTTTGATAACTTTTAATTTTGAATTGCGTGATTCATAGGTCTATTTGCCGTCCACTGAGTGTGTCGCCCGCGTGCGGCGCATGCCTTGCACGCCCGCTTACGGCGCCTCTGATCACGTGTCGACTGTTCCTAGGTATTAACTAATGTTCAAATTCATATCTAATACGTTTAGGTAACATGTTATCTATTTAAGTATATCATGTTTTAACGTAGTGAAAGTTTAATAAGG
Source organism: Ectropis grisescens (assembly GCA_017562165.1). Classification (NCBI taxonomy): domain Eukaryota; kingdom Metazoa; phylum Arthropoda; class Insecta; order Lepidoptera; family Geometridae; genus Ectropis; species Ectropis grisescens. Next base: position 7,260,308 of record CM029778.1, on the reverse strand, counting down.
AGAATTTGTCATAATATGTTAATAGTGCTATAATTACTGGCTCTCGCAAGGGTTCGCTTGTCGATGTCAGCTTAGAGCTTAGCATTATGTAATAGGTACAGTTTTAAACTAGTTCTGGAGTCAGATAGGTATTCCCATTACAAGATGCAGTTTTAACAACGATTTTAACAAATATTGTTTATCTGCCGAAACAGATGTCGCACAGATGCCGAACAGCAGTTTTGGATAAAGATACATAGATTTAGTTGAAATCAATTTGGCAAGTTACAGTTTTTTCGCGGCTTACTGACTTAAATAATTAAAGTTTGATAAGTGTAATCGTAAGAAAAGTATCAAAAGTATCGTTAGAACTTACCACACTGTTGTATGATTAACCTGTGTGCTATCTTGTACTCTAGTGACCCATCGGATATCAACGGCGCGTCACATCCTCGAAGGCCTATCCCTAGGTGGGGTGCCGGACGGCCCTAAACTTCCGACTCCCAGGCCCTCCAGTGGAGAAGGGACGCGAGTCCGGAGTTGCAATCTCCAGACTCACCCTCGTGTCCGCTTCCACCTCAGTAGAGGAGCGAGAGGCTTCTAACTCACACGACCTCTCACTGTCGAAGCGAAGATGGTCGACAGGGAGAGGTCTCACTGTCTCAGTGTCTCTGTGTCTGTTTCTCCCTTACCACCGCGGCTAGGGATAACCGCGGTTCCGTCTCTATGGCCGCATCGCGGTCCTTGTCCTTCCACTGAGCACTCTGCTAATCAGAGTGCTCGTGGAAGACCCTCATCTGGAAGACTTAGGAATTTTACTTGGTCGCTATATCAGCTGAGTAACCTTCCCAAGTGTTCCAGCCCCCCTCCCCAACCTACACGCACTGCTCAAGGGGGTGAGGAGCGCGTGTAGAAGTTCTCAGCGCCGCGCCGGCCCGGATTCGCCATCACACAACAAGATGCCACCGAGACAAGTTGTTGTGTGATGCCCAGGGTGCACCACGTGGAGGTTCCCTAGCCACGCACCCTTTAAGACTTATCCATAGAAAACCCACATGTAAGTATATAAACCTATTGATGAACAAAATTTTTTTTGAGTTTCAGTTCTAACTAACCCCATAATTTATTGTTTTATTTTTATATTTTTTTGTAAAAATCTTAATGCGGTTCACAGATCACAGAATCCCTCTACCTACTTACCAAGTTCTCATAGTTTCGGCAAAAAGTGGCAGTGACATACGGACAGACAGACACACATGACAAAACTATAAGTGCTCTATTTTTACGTTTTACGGAACCCTAAAAATGATATCATTACGCTACTACGCGCGGACGAAGTCGCGGAAAACAGCTATGTAGTATAATTATGAATATACATTTATCCAACATCATACGAGATGTGACCCATGTGCTAAAACAATGTGGGGTAAAAACAAGTTCAATTATTTTTCGTTTTCAGGAATGTTTCGTTTTATACAATAGGTACTAGCGGCCCGTACCGGCTTCGCTCTAGATACCACCTGCAGCGCCATCTACCGGGGTGATTTGTGAATGTAAATCATCCAGGGCCCTTCCCGAACACATACAAAATAAACTATTTTTTACAAAAAATTAAACCGACTTCAACACCACAAATAGACACTCAAAAGCGAAAAATAATTTAATATAGGTAATTATTATAACCTCTACTCACTCATCCATATGAAGTCGGTGCCAGGCTAGTTAAAAAGTTAGTAGATATACTATAAACGAGGTAGTAAGTAAGTAGGCATAGGTAAGTAGTATCTATCTACTACCTGTTAGATTAGGCTGGCACCGACTTCATATAGATGAGTGAGTAGAGGTTATAATAATTACCTATATTAAATTATTTTTCGCTTTTGAGTGTCTATTTGTGGTGTTGAAGTCGGTTTAATTTTTTTGTAAAAAATAGTTTATTTTACCCTTTTAGTGCTAAACAAGTTTTCACTAATGCATTTACACGATTTCGTGTTGAGATCTCAATACATGAATTAAACCCAAACACTGGGTTGTTCCTGTAAACCGTTAAGAAATTCCCTTGACTGTCCTTTATCTTCATCATCAGACCACTAATGACAGTCACAACCCATCTATGTAAAAAGTTCTCATCAATACAAATTCATCGAGCCCAAACACAAGGTAACTACTATGTGCCGTCGAGGAGTTCCCTCGACCGTCATCCCGTTCCCTCATCAGATCGACTCCAGACCATCTTTAAACTATACTGCTTTAAAATGCTCAAGCAAAAACTTAACTAACGCACTAGTCATCTTTACAATTTTCGAAAGTTATCCTCGATTTCTCTAGGATACCATCATCAGATCCTGGTTTCCTTATCATGGTACCACCCTTGGAATATCTCCTTTACAACAAAAAAAGAATCATCAAAATCGGTTCATAAACGACGAAGTTATCCGCGAACACACATAAAAAAAAAAAAAAAAAGGAACATACATACGGTCGAATTGAGAAACCTCCTTTTTTGAAGTCGGTTAAAAAAAACATTCAAATCGGTCCAGCCGTTTAGGCGTTCACTTACAACGAGAAGTAATAATAATATAATAATAATAATATATTTATTGTTCCCAAAAATAGCTCAGTTACATTAACAAATTGCATTACATAACAATATTAAGTTACACTGATAATTTGAAGTACAGCGAGCCCCAAACTAGGCAAAGCCTGTATTTTGGGCACCCTTCATCGGTTTACTATTTCGTTTACGCAGCTCCTAATACACACGAATATAATGCAGTGCTGTTTGAACAATTTTATAGAACATTGAAAATGAATAACAAAACAAACAATATTTCAATCGATACGTAAAATTCCATCTATAGATCCAACCACAATCAATTTTCGGTTTTACTACAGCTGGGCAAAGAATATAAAATAGTGACACCATTTCTATCGCTATCTGTTCTAACTTTTGTCAATTGTTTTGTATACAAATAAAACTAACGTTCCACATCAAATTTCATTGCCAAGCTGCAAACCATTATTTTCATTTTTTAATAAAAATTAAGTAGAGGTTCCAAATATTAAGTAATATAGGATATTCCGGTAATTCCATTAGGCTAGCATGGATTGATGTGTTATGTATGCGGATGTGACGAAAAGAGAGTGTAAGTTCTTGTGAGTATCTGTCTGTGTATGTGTATGTGTGAGTGAGGTAGTGTCATAAAGACCAAAGTAGGTGTTTAAGCCTGTGACAGAGTATGGATACAAATATATTGTGTTTATGCAAGAGGGAACGTAGCGCAGATCCTATAGATATTAAATAGAAATCTCCGCTGGGGGGAACTCTTCTCTGAATATTAACTCATTATAAGCTACCAAGTTTTCCGTTTGTTTATACGATAGCGTAGTTAGCCATTTGCGAATTTTAGCGCAAGATTCAACGAGGGGGTGACCCGGCAATATCCAAATGTCTACAGACTGAGTTGTACGTAAATATGTGCACGTATGGTGGTAATCGTGCAGCGAACTTAGAGCTGACTCTAGGAAGACTCAAGTCACGCGGTCGCTTGCGTTTAGTAGAGTCCTGAGGTAGAGATCGGTGGTGAGTTTTGGCACAAGCTCGCATTACAAAAAGCTGACGAACTGACAGCACTGTGACTTCTTTGTACAGATCTTCAGTAGGGTAGCGCCGTGGCTTACCCAACATTACTTTAATGACAGCTCTTTGCGCACGTTCAGCCTCAATTAAGTGTGTCTGAGCAGCTCCTCCCCAAGCACCTATACAATATTCAAACAGTGACTGGCACAAAGCTTTGTAAATCATCATCTTGACTTCCGGGTTAACAATTGGTCTCAGGATTTCGGGCTTTATTAGATACATATGAGATGTGATTTTTGAAAGTAAGAGCTTGATCAATAATCACACCCAAATATTTTGTAAATATTACCCTGTCTATTGAACTACAGGAACAGTCGCCGCGCTCGATCTCACTAGCCCAATTTGGATTTTCACAGTTAGAGTTATGGATCCGTAACTTGGTCAGGTCTGTACCGGTGGCCTGTGTGATACTAAATGTGATAAAATTAGTTTTTTAGATTAAGCGTTAATAGATTATCACAAAGCCACCGGGACAGTCTCTCCATCCCTATCTCTGCCATTCTAATCGCAGTTTTCCAATCTCTACCGCTAAAAATAGCCACGGTATCGTCAGCGTAGCAGATTAGCTCGGTATTGGGTATAGTAAGACTCAGAAGGTCATTCATGTACACCGTAAACAGAGTCGGAGCTAATATGCTACCTTGTGGCGTGCCGAACGCAATAGGCATCTCACTACTTCTTTGACTGCCTATTCTGACAAATTGACGTCTATTCGACAGATAGCTTTTGAACCAGCTGAGGGAGATACCTCTAATACCTAACCTCTCAAGTTTTTTTAATAGTATTGGAGTCGATAGACTGTCGAATGCCTTAGCGAGATCGAGAAACACAGACACACATCGTCTCCCACTGTCCAAATGACTAGCAACTGTTTCAGTAAGGAGTTGAACTGCATGTTCCGTCGATTTCCCTTGCCTAAAGCCAAATTGCCGGTCGCTAAGAAGACTATATTTTTCAAGATAATTTACTAATGTTTATTGACAATTTTTTCCAAGATTTTAGAGACTACACTGAGAAACGAAATAGGTCTGTAATTATCAGGATCCGACTTATCGCCACTTTTATGCACCGGGACTACAACAGCGGTTTTCCAAGAATCGGGAAATCTCCCAGTCGCCATACTGAGGTTACAGATATGTGTTAGAGGCACCATAAGTACATGCTTAGCATACCGCAGCATCAAAGGCGTTATGCAGTCTTTACCTGGAGCACTAGACGGTTTAAGATCCTGTATAATACCACGAACCTCAACGTAGTCAGTAGGGATTAAAAAGAAAGAGTTGGGCATGCTGCAATCAGATGAGACTCGTTGACACAGTGTGTTCTGCGTGGTGTTTTGACTGTCCAAAATTTTCGAGGCCAGATTAGCACCAGCCCTCGAGAAATGTTTGTTACAAGAATCAATTACTAGTTGAGGATTTGATTTTCCACTCAGAAGCTCATCCGCACAGGGCTTCCTACCAGGTAAGTCGCACACATTCTTTAAGGCTTTCCACAAATTCTTAGAGTCTCCGTGAAGTTCAGACAATTGTGAATTGTCATATTGGACTTTCAGTTTATGCAATAGATTATTACAAAAATTTCTGTAACGTAGGTAGGCAGTTTTAAGTTTGTCATTACACGGATCACGTCTCAGTTTCAGGTGCATAGCATCTCTATGTCTCATACATCTTATTAACCCAGGCGTAATCCAAGGTTTCAAGTTAAAATTTAGACGACTGACTCTATGTTTATTTGTGTGTTTTATAATTGTGTCTGAGACAATTTCATTAAAACTGAGGACTGCCTCATCAACGCTGTCCACAGATAACAAGTCCTGCCAATCCACACGGGCTAAATCGTTTGCAATTTCATGATAATTCACTCTAGTAATGGTTCTATTTTTGTCTTTAATATTTTTACGTTCGCGGTAAGTCCTACTATAAGAATATCATGATCCGTGATCGAGCTTTGACATATTATACCAAGCGCTTTTTGTTTTGTTTTAATAAAAGCGTGATCAAGGCAGGTCATAGTTTGCCTTCGGGTTACACCAGTAATAGTTGGCAGAAATCCCTGCTCTGCCATTATGTGTTGGTAATCCTCGCTGTCTCTGCTCGGACGATCATCTAGCAGGTTTATATTTATATCATCAGTCACTAAAACATTAGGTTCATTTTGACACTAGACAAAATACTTTCGAGTGAGTTATTGAAATGCTCAAGATCTCTAACAGCAGGTGATCTATATATACCGATAATAGTTAGGCAATTAGCAATTTTCAACAATAAACAGTTTGCATTCTCAAATTCTGGTTCCTGAGACGTTGCCGACCAACAATTTCTCAGATAAATAACCACACCACCAGATTTGTTTATCATTTTTTTTGGTATAGAAAGCTTCGTAACCAGTCAGATTTGGTATATGAGAGTGTTCCTGCAGCCAACACTCAGAAAGCACAAGGACGTCAAAATCTACACCCAATCGTTGTAAAGTAGGTAAAAGTTTAAGAAAATTTTGATTTAAGCTTCTAATATTAAATGATAAAACTTTGAGATTAAATGACGAAATAAGATTGCTACAAAACTCAGGTTTTTCAATAGTGCGGCACATTATCTGTAGAGTTGCGTCTAAGTCATCGAAGGTGTCCAAATTAACCATGGTCAAAGATTACCACTTCTAAAGTGATTTTTATTTTCATAACATCAATGCGTGCCGCACAACTGATATATAGTGTTAATATATTCTTAGAGCAATAATTTACTAGAGTCCAAAAGCTAAAAAAAGTTACTCTGTACGAATGGAGATTTCACACAAAAATAAGTGAGTTCTGTGGTATGGTCGTTAGGTGAGCTGAGTGAATGTGAGTGAGTTGTATATTGCGTGTTGTGTGTCTGTGTGTGGGTAATAATAGACTGACAATCATGCAAGCTTCCTTTGAGAATAATTAAATGTGTCTGGATCCTATATATATAAACGTCTAATATTAAGATAACATTTATAGTAAACTAGATGCCCGCCCCGGCTTCGCCCGTGGTATATTATATTGCACTCATCGGGATCCCGTACATATCCAACGGTGAAAGAATGACTGAAATCGGTTCACTCATTCCTGAGAATATCGATTTCAAACAAAAAACCTCTTCAGCAACCTGCTACGCCACCTGTCGGAAATTGGTCGTACCAACTCAGATTTAGGAAAAAAAAATTAGCAAAGGTTTATATTCGAGGCACAGATTACTAAAATTCAATGACGCAATTTTTGACACATGCTGTCATGTGTCATGTCAAAGCACGAAACGTGCGAAAACTCTCAAAAGGGGAATATTTTTTCTCGATTTTGTTACATTCTTGTTTCATGCTCCGCTTCAATTAATAGTAGAGTTATTTTCTATAGCCTAAAGCCATCCTCGATAAATGGACTATCCAATAGAAAAGAATCTTTCAATTCGGCCCAGTACTTCCCGAGATCCTAGCGTTCAAGCAAACAAACAAACAAATAAACAAACAAACAAACTCTTCAGCTTTATAATATTAGTATAGAACTCATCGGGATCCCGTACATATCCAACGGTGAAAAAATGACTGAAATCGGTTCACTCATACCTGAGAATATCGATTTCACAAAAAACCTCTTCAGCAACCTGCTACGCCACCTGTCGGAAATTGGTCGTACCAACTCAGATTTAGAAAAAAAAATAGCAAAGGTTTATATTCGAGGCACAGATTACTGAAATTCAATGACGCAATCTTTGACACATGCTGTCATGTGTCATGTCAAAGCACGAAACGTACGAAAACTCTCAAAAGGGGGATATTTTTTCCCGATTTTGTTACATTCTTGTTTCATGCTCCGCTTCAATTAATAGTAGAGTTATTTTCTATAGCCTAAAGCCTTCCTCGATAAATGGACTATCCAATAGAAAAAGAATCTTTCAATTCAGACCAGTACTTCCCGAGATCCTAGCGTTCAAGCAAACAAACAAACAAACAAACAAACAAACAAACAAACAAACAAACTCTTCAGCTTTATAATATTAGTATAGATAATAAATATAACACATGCAAATTATGAATAATAACTAATTCTCCTACAAACAGCAATAATAAGTTCATAAATAAGTGAGATAACATTATGTTTAAATTTAGATACACCAAGATATAATATGAAAAACTAATATATAAGAGGTTAAAACCATTATAATCAGTTACATAAGGTGGGATTGCTTCCGTCGCCGCTCGTAAGTTCTGGGAGGGGGAGAATATTGTCCAGGTCCTGTGTAGTATAGATAGGTATTGCAGAACTTCCTTCTTTTTTCCGAAGATGAATTTTTCCGTGACTAACCCAACAAAAGCGAAAACCACTATTCTTAGCTCGGGCTCTAGCCTCACGAAATAAATTTCTAGTGGCCTTTGAAAGGTGCTCGTTAATATAAACACTGGACGGCGACCCGTCAAACCCCAGATCAGCCGACGTGAGGCCGTTGCTACGAGTTTTTGTCGCTCTTAGTAATTCGTCTCTTTTAATCTTCCTCGTCAGTTTAACTATAATTGGTCTCGGATAGTTTCTCTCTTTACCTCGGTTTTTAGGGATTTTAGGCCCAGCTCTTATTACAAAATCAATCTCATTTTCTGGTAGATTAACACCAATTTTAGTAGCGGCAACCTTGGCAATGTGAACGAGATTTTCGTTGAGACATTCAGCAACACCTAGTATTTCGATTTCCTTGTTCAATTCGGTTTGGGTTTGATAGCTTAATTGTGTTTTTAATAAATTAACTTCATCCTGTAGCACGGTAATAGTTTTATCTTTTTCTTCCAGTAGCTTGATCCGCGCATCGTAGCCATCCAATCTAGCAGTACAAGTCACTATACTTTCAGTGAGAAGCTTGAGACATGATTTGATCTCGGCGAGATCCAGACGCACAGAACGGATCTCTGCGGCAATATCGATGTCGACTTGTTGAGTGCCGTCCTTTTCCGTAGGTGTTTCCGGAGAGCTAATAGCAAAACGTTTGTGTGCGCGGGTCCCGGCGCCTGCGCTAGGCGCGAGCGGGCTGCTGGGCCGGGCGCAGGCGAGCGCTGGCAAGTTTTGGTTGCAGACTCGCGGTTCGCTCGCACGGCACACCGGACACTTAAAATCCTTAAAAACGGCACATTAACACATATAGGATGGAAAGCTGTTTTGCATCCGGCGCATCTCAACAATTTCTCTGAAGTAATGGTCTGTTTGCATGCATCACAAATAACATCCAGAGCTTTGTTTCCGCTAACAGTCAAAAATTTATCCATTTCTAGCTTCTAGCTATGATTTCTAGTGGAATGAATTGACTAATGCAGCGTTTCAAATAAAAGCAAAAGCGCGAGCGGGACAGCAATAGCGGCAAAAGCACAAGTGCGAGTGAAATAGCAATATGGTCTCAACTACGGCTGTGCGTTCGATGCGTCATGCACCTGACCTACGAGACAGGGTAGCAGGTAACAATAAGCTGGTCGCTTTGTTAAAAATTCCGAGAATTTATATCGTGCCGTATTGTTGAAAGTTTAAAATTTAGGTTTATTTCTTTAGCGTACCTTGGGTATTAGACTGAGAGCTCCACAATGGTGTAACATCTGCCTCAATAGCTGCACTTTGAACCACGTTAGCGATTTTTAAAACAGAGTGACGTAAAATATGTGTACAAGGTCTGCGCGCACCCGCACGAATCAATCGAAGTGGCATTTAATTTTGTGTTACACCAGAGGTGGGAAAAGAACAAAAAAACACAATTAGTTTTATACAATAATATGTACCTATATGCCAAACTTAACAGAAATACAAACGAAATTAAACTGATCTTTAACAGTTAAACTGAAACAACTAAATGACTGATTCCTAAAGATTACAATTTAAACTTCGATCATAGCTACCGCTTGAGAGGGTATGGTGGCAGAAAAAAGAGAGCACGAACTGAGCCCGCCGTCGTTTACAAAGGTTTTCCCCCACCGTCCTTAAATCTCGTTTTCTGCTAACAATAGATTTAATTTATAATTTTCATTAGGTATGTTTTTTTTTAATAGGTCTGAACTTGACCGTCATCTCGCCAGAGGTCAAACGATGATGCGGTGTACGTGGAAAAAATCAGATAAAGACACCTAAATTTAAATCGACCAGGGAAAATGTACAAATGTAGCTTATTCTACAACTCAGATGTCTTTATACGAAAGTGGTATTCCTCTTTGCTCGAGTTTATAAATCGTTAACCATGAAAGGAGATCGCTTTAGTACCTACCTACCTACAACATAATATATACCTTCTAAAGTTATATGGAGTTGAGCTGGACACGTTGCTAGACGCGGTGATAACAAGTGGAGTAGAGTAGTGGCCGAGGCAAGGTAAGTGGAGTGCAGGACGTTCAGCTGCAAGATGGGTCGACGATATCGTTTCTATCGTGAGTCGAACCTGGACTCGATTGGGACAGGACCGAGGAAGATGGCATGGGAAAAGAGAGGCCTATACCCAGCAGTGGGATAGAAAAGGCTGTGGATGATGATGATGATGAAAGTTATATCCGGACTATGTAAATAACTCTGCAGTAATAATATAATTAATCATTGATTTGCAACATTATCTACAGGAAAAAAATATTTACAGTTGTGATTTAAAATAATTAAGCATCCTTTTATTATTACGCGAATTAATGTAGATAAGATAGTTGAAATTGATCTTTAGCGGTATTAATAAGAACGCCGAAGCCATATCCGTAGTTTCCGTCGTAGTGGAAGGAAATGAATTTGGTGGTCAAAATTATGGGTTTAAAAATACTGTTATTTTTGACGATAGCTTCAACAGCGCAGGCTATTAATTTAGATCTGAATATTAGATATCCGGCGTTAGATGAATCTCTTTATGAAGAAGTGTTGAATGCAGAACAGTGCCATGAACAGATTCGATTTATTAGACGTAATTCTGGTCTTCAAATACAATGTAAGTGGTTTTTTTTTCAATATTTTTTAGAACAACTGTAATTATTAACCGAGTCCTTTTTACAGAAGTATCTTTATCAATTTATTATTTATCCCATATTATTATTAATGATATATTATCTTGAGCAAAGCTCTTACAATGGTGGAAAGGTAATTATTACCTCACAAAACCCTCAACAGCAACTAAAATACAGTATAATATTCAACATTATTTCCATTACTTTCCATTACCTTGTTCGAGCATCGGGAAAAGGAATTTTCTCGATAAAAATTAACTATTTTTTTTTCGAGATATTCATAGTCTATTCTCTATTCTAGACTTTAATAGATGTAACGGAGGAAATTAAATTAGGCTTTAGGTCCACTTATAGTGGACGGTTGGTTGGGTTATGTCAGACTGGACATCACGAGTTGTCCTAAAACCCATTAAAACCACCATGAGGTTCGTGGTCACATCGAGGACGAACCAGTAAGTAAGTGCCAGATGCTCTCACGTTTCAAGCCTGTTCACCCTTGGTCCCCTGCGACGAAACAGATGGTGGATACTTATTTTAAAAAGTAAAAATTTTTTTTTTTTGTAAATCATAGAAGTTATAAGAGAAACATTTAGAAATAATGCAAATTTTAATTTAATTCCTTTTTTAAAATGCATATCCTGTCTATGTCATTTTATGGTCTAATGGGCGATATTATAAACTTTCTTTCAGTTACTGATGCAGGAATACGAACTCCAAGAGGTGTCGCGCAAGGAAATTTCGCAGACTTAGGAAATTACCATCAATGTCTGGGTATAACTCACGAATCAGGCAATATGTCTATTCAAGGAAAGTATTGCACTATTGTGGTCCCATTAGACCAGAATTGGAATTTTCCCTGGAATTCATATTGGCCAGGATTTGATCCAACAGTTTTTGAGGTAGATGATGAAGTGAAAACGAAAGCCAGGGAATCCGAATTAAGAAGGACACAGATACTAGCAGCTGCAGGAATTTGGGATGGAGAACTAGTTAGGTAAGTAAAATGTGTTGCAATTGATAAATAAGATAAGACAAAATTAAATGATTTTATTGTATAAAAAAGCCCAATAAAAGAAAGGCAGGCAGTAGAGACTATCTAAAGGTATCTACCATCGAACCCTTTAGAAAATTAAAATCTGTTGTTTTAGAGCCACTTACCGAGTACCTATTAGTCTGTTTGTTTTAAGCTTTATGATTCATTTCCATTGACCGAATGTTTTTGTTTTATGTCAATAATAATAGTTTTCAAAGAATAACGGAGCTTGGCAACGCCATGCATTACCTATTTATATCTGACCTTGTATTTGTTTTGTGATGATAATCTAATATAGATTTGTTGTTTACCTTCTATTTTGGCACTATTCCAAAAAGAGAATGCACAGTATTCCAAATTATTTTGGCTAGTTTGCAGCTGCTATTTTTATATCTAAGATTCAAATCTTCGCACCTACATAATTTTTCCTTAATTTTTTATTACCGTATCTGCAGTATTATCGGAGTTTCTGTGTTATCTCCTTGACTTTGAGCATAAGTAGTTCTTAAGTGATCCTACAATTCTAGATAGGTATATATTTAGTTTTGATTAATTTAGTCTCGACAATGTAGCCCTTATGGCCCTAGCACACGGCGTAACGCGCAACGCGTACACGTGCAAGCGACGCGCGTTTCAGGAACAGAGTAGATGCAGATTTTTTCGTTTGTATAGTTTCAAAAGCGAAACAAACGCTAGCGTGAAGCGCGTTTGAAACTCCTTTCAAGCGCGTACAAAGGGGGTAGAGTAGGGCCGAGGAGGGGCGTCATTGTACAACTATACAGACGAAGAGTATTTGATCAAAACGCGGAAGCTACGCGCGACTACAGAGCGTCTGTATTGCAGTGTCTGCGCGTACGCGCAGTAGATTCGCGATTCACCATCGATACATGTGCTTAGGTTACAAGCACGGATATCGGTGGTTACAAGGTTGCGTTCGAATCTCGTTTGAGCGAATATGCGCGTCATCTGCGCGGTTATATTACGCCGTCTGCTAAGGGCTTTAGTCAATTTCTCTGCCAGTTGCTATTTTAAATTGTTTTTTTTTCATAGTAATCCCATCTTTCAAAATTTTTAAAAGTCATATTTGACGCGTATTACTGTAGACTAAACTCACGAATCCAAAGATACAAGATTAAGCTTAGTTTGGGGTTCATCCGCTCATCTTAAGCAAATCGACATCAGGAACTGTAACCCTACTTTTGTATAATGATTGTGTTTTTTACTTCTTGCTGACTTATATTTTACTGTACACTGGTGTACCGTAAAAAGCTTTTTTAAAGTGGGTTATTGGACTCTACAAATACCTGGGTCACTAGTAACTTATTAATAAGTAAAGTTTAACGATAGATATAAGGAAGGTTTTGTTTTAATAAAAATGTGTAATAGTTCCATTATTATTGTGCCGTAAATGCCGCTGATAGTCCAGCTTTAGCTGTCTCAAAAGAGTCATACAAACATCACACACACACACGATTATTTATTTATTGATATCGATAAAATTCTATGGATCTAGTCAGGATAACAGTGAATTTACAAATCTATTTAAATAAGATTTTTTTAAATATAGCAGCTCTACAGACTCTGGAGTCCGTGACCTTTGTCATTTGGGTTATCTTTTGGATTAGGAGAAGAAGAGGAAAATAGGGGGGAGTTGAGAACATTTTAAACCTAATTCTAGTGCTAGTCCGATTTTGTCTGTTGAGCTGATCACTAACGCTTGGGAATCCGCTAGAAATCGACTCGACATCGTTATTAGCTATTTTATAAATAAGAATTATAGTATGTTGTATTGATTATAAGTTTTTTGTGGGTTTCAGGTCTATGCCATCATTTCCAGATACTGGTCTGACGTTTCGACTAGCGGTGTGCGTTCCAAAGCCTTGCTCTACTCAGCAAGCTCTGACGTCATTTCTGTTCAATGTTTCGGCTATCGGATTCCGCTATAGAGATGATTTCTGTCGTCTACCTGATGACAAGCCTTGGTCACCTGCCGATACTATCGCTATGTTTGTATTTCTTCATTTATCTATATTAATAATTTTGTCAAGGGGAACGGTAGACTTGATCGAAACCTTATTTGAATAACAAAACATAAAAATTTTGTTTTTGAGTCGACAACATATGTTCACAAAATTCGGATTAAGGAGAATTTCGTTAAATTCTGATGGCACTGACAAACAAACCGCTGTCGCCATCTTTGGTGTGAAGCACGTTTCGTTCCATCAATCAACACATTGCGTGCGTCCGTCGCGCCAAAAAAGTATCTATCACAAAAAACTGTGACTTAAGTGACTACGTAAAACGAAACGTCTTGCCGCCGGACCGGAATTTTATTAGTAGGTACTTATATATAGTGTCAGCATTGCACCCGTGCGAAAGCGGGGCGGGTCGTTAGTATGGTTTTAATCTTTAGAGTCTGTTTTATAACAGTAACACTATTCGTTTAGAGCTTTTTAATCGGTCTTGGTTTCGATTCCCACCAAAGACAAATATTTGTGATGAATTCGTGTAGGTTTTTGCCCTATTTCTGGGTGTTTCCATTCATTTTAAATATGTGTTTACAATTGTATAATAATTATTTTAGCTCACTGGTTCTCACAGTACAAGCTTTGCCTAGTTTGGGGCTCGATATTAGTGCTATGAGAGAAATAATAACAATATTTATTTATTTATCATCAACATTTTGTTTTCTGAGTAATTTTATTTCTGTTATATTAATGCAAAAGTCTTAAGTAACCTAACTAAATCAAGGGGGTAAACTTCGTAGGTACTACCAAAAATAGTGAACAATTAAATTCATAAATATATAAATTTTATTTTGGAAAAGATTCTGGACTGATACGTTCCTTCTAAAGCGGCGTTATATTAAATACCGTGACTCTGAATTTTAAATGCTACTTTATTCATTTGTCTTAAATTTTATACTGGTTCGGTCCCAAGAAATGTGAATGTCTTCCTCATCTCCAAATACATATTACTATGGGCACCGCAAGAGTTATTTTCAGGGAGGTTCCAGAGAAATTATAGAGCATAGACATTGATCTTATATATACATACATATCTCTGGGTGACGAACGCGGTAGTAATTTCGACTCTTCATGTTCCAATAGCTGCGGGCCACTGTACTGTCACGGGCAGACGTGTTGCTTATCATCAGGCACATGTCTTGCTAGTCTTGTAACTGTATAATAAAATAAGGGTCAACAGTTTCTGCACCTACACATACTATTAACCAGTATTGGATATGGAACTAAACGTGTATAATACTATTAAATTTATTTCGCTCATCGGATATCTACTTAAGGTGCGTTCTACTAATGGTCATAGGTAAATACAACATATGTACATACAACATAGGTAAAAACAAAACACTCAAAAATATTACGCGCGCGCTGGGGTAGATAACTGGGTAAAAACTAAGTAATTTTTCTCAGTACTTGGGTACTTTTTCCGTGACAGGACCTGTGCAAAAGTATTACGAAATTATGGTTTGGAATCTTCATATTTGCGTATCTTTATATTGCTTAAAATATTGGGATTGGCGATAATTTGGTTTTAGCTAATTTTTATGATCTATGTGCGCTAAAACTTCAATCATTCTATCATTCACCTTCAAAATATTCGCGATCAAGGTGATCAAAAATGTTGCTTCAGTAGATATTCTAATTAGTAGATAGTTAAACGATGATGCAACTAAACATATTTTACTTATCTTGACGTAGCGTTACTTTGCAGATAACTTGGTGACATAATTTAATTAATGACCTGTTTTAATGCAGCCTGAAATGCGACAAATTTGATTTATATTTCGGTGTAGCAGGTAACCGTGTTATGACTATTATTTTTATCTTCCGTGACTAGGCATTGAACGGCGCGAACGTGAGTCGCGAAAAAATGAAATTAAAAAAGTATGTGATCGTGATGAGCTTACTACTTGTAAGAAATCGATTTACTTTATGACACCCGAATTATATCCAAAACCCTTTGAAGATTGGAAAAAACCCATTCCGGTTTTGGTTATACTCCGTTTTAGGCCATGAGTGAGCAAAATCATTTTTTATACCTACCTCTACTTGTGGCTGATAAAACGAGAGACATGTTATTTTTAATATTCGAATATAACTCCCTCAAATTAAGTTATGTAAGGTCTGTCCAGAACTAAAGTATCACTATTTTCTACGTAAATTTAACCTGTTGTATGAAGTTATCAAAAATGTACGCAGCAATAAATCGGTAAAAAAATACCGCCTTATTCGATTAAGCTAACACGTTATTGAAAACCTTTTATAATTTCAGTGTCGTATTTACTACAATTGGGGCGTTGACAATAATATCGACGGCATATGACTTGGTCTGCACGACTTGTCTCAAAGAAGGTGAGTGGATAAAAATGACGAACCTAACAGAGTTGTGGTTTATTTTTAAACTGAAATAAACCGGATAGGCATGATAATTTAACAATGAATTGAACAAGTTTACTGTCCAGTTTAAACATTTATTTAATCGATCAAAGCTGAACTCTAGAAAAAATGGTCAACCATTATTGCTCGGTTGATTTTTTGTATTAGATACGTTACCACCAGCTAAAGTTTATTTATTTTTGTTTTATACATGACCTAAACGTCGTAGTCGTTTTTGGCGCAATATTTGACGTGAAAACGTCTAATAAATCGATGAACGCTGACAGCATGCACGGAAAAGTGCATGCTGTCAGCATGCACTTTTCAAAAGTTTTCAAAAGTTTACAAAAGTTATGTCCCGTAACGCTCATTGTCCCGTTAAGCTCATTGCACGCTTGCGCCGCACCTATTAATGTTTTGTTATGACGTCGTGACGTTAAACTATCGCCGTAAACCAACCGGCTTTACAGACAACCAATTTTTTTCATTTGACAAAGCCTTATCATAATTATCTTTTATAATACTTGTGTGGACTTTTTATCGTTACTTAAGAGTGTATTTTGTTTCAGATCCAAAACAATTAAATCGTCTTTACACTGCTTTTTCTGTATACACCAATGGTCGTCGTCTCATGAACTTCAGCTCTCCGCCGGGAACGTTGCATTGCTTGGATGGTATCCGCACGTTTGCAATGCTTTGGGTGGTGGTTGGTCATTCCTTTGTTACCGAAGTATTCGTGGCTAACCCTTTCGACACTTATTTGGATGTAAGTAACAGAATTATGTATGCAATTTATTATTATTATTTATTTAGTTACATCGCAGTTACTGGTTCTGTGGTCTGTGCGAGTTACAGAAATCTAATACTTTTCGCTGTACCTACTCTGCAGCACAATCCATGAATCCATGTTATATGCTTAGCTTGTAATGTGAGTAAGATAATTTATTGTAATTCAATTGATAAATAGGAATAAATATTCTTAAACCTAATAAATATTCCTTCTGTAAAAGTAGCCTATGTGCTATTGCAGACTATATCTGTGTTCCAAACAATCTGATTCGTTCAGTCATTCGACGTGATTGAGAAACAAATATTCAAACATCATACAATCTAAACTGTCGCATTTTTAATATTCCTTAGTAGGATTTCACAACTTATATCGAGTTTAAAGAGGATTATGAGAATCTCTTAATCAGAATCTTTAAAACAGTGCAAACTGTGCCATATGTACTTAACTGTACATAATTGCGATGACGACATAGTCAAAAATAAATCATTCTAATTAATACGTCAAGTGGATTTTGGAAAAAATATGAAACACATGTTTTTTGTTTTGTCAAATTATGAAAAAAATACAAATTTATAAATCGTCAAACTTCCGGAGTGTGGTGTGACGTCACCATAGAATAGATAATATACGTCACTCTATCGCAGAAATCGTACCATAACGTGACGTTACTTGAAACTTCTAAGCACTGTATCTTCGTCATTTTTTATCTAACTGAGAGACTAATTAGTTTTTTAACTAACAAGACGATTAAAAAAAAACGAACAGGCGAAACGGCTAAACTACTAAAAAAACTGCTGAATTAAAATACTTTTTTAAAAGGCTTTAAAATCTGTACATACGTAGTAAATATATTTTTGATTTCGTGCCAACTCGCTTGATTTTGATGAAATCTTCATGTAGGTACGCATTTAATTCAAGTTTTCTCGCGGCTTGATTATTTAGGGTAAAATGGATTTTATTTATAGCGTGTATTTTTATTTAGGCGGTGTAAATAATAATCAACAATTTTCATTTTATCTTACGATTTTTTATTTGAACTGTGAAAAAAAAAACAAAAAAATATTCGCGACTCGTGAAATAAATAAATATCGGTGGACAATTCACACACAACACCATCTGACCCCAAACTAAGCAAAGCTTGTTCTATGGCGGCCAGATAGCTGATATAATACATAATATAGTTTTAAATCCATACTTATTATAAATAGAAACACCCAGTAATACGTAATAAACTTGATATTATTGGTAATTATTACTTTGTCATCAAACACAGCGCACAAATTTCACGTATTCTCGTTTCAGTGGTTACCATCCATGCAAGCCCTGTGGATCACCGCCGCCCCGATTACAGTTGATACATTCTTCTGCATAGCGGGAATATTGCTGGTCTACACATCTGTGGGAAAAATGAATGGAGGTAGGAATAACGTTGAGATTATAATTATTGGTAGAGTTCTGGTATCGTTATCTGAAATGGATTAAGTGATTGATTGAGAGATTTAAATTACTGTGAAAATTCTCGGAATGAGAAATGTAGGGGATAAAACATTTTTTAATAAACATACGCATTTCATAAAACACAGGACAATTTTACTGGATAAAGACTTTAATTTCTGGGCGATGACCGCCGTACGGTGCTGGGTAGTGATTAGGTTTTTTTATTGTTTAAATAAGGATTAGCCCCCCCCCCCCCCCAAATATCTAAATAAATCAAAAATGGCTATTATTTAACGTAGGAAAACAACAGGTACGGTTACTATGCGGGTAAAATCGTGAAGCGCTACTAGTATTTTTTACTCGATTTATTGTATTTCTGTTGATGACCTTTCAAAAATTCGAAGTTGGGACCGCGCCTGTTCCATCAGGCGCATAGCTTGTTCGCTCTGATACTTTATATAAAGATGTAGGACTGTGCGATGGAATGGAAAAAAAACAGGTCCAAATTCGCCTCTAAAAATATACTAGGCAAAAATATTATAACTTTCTAATCCATCGAAAGGAAATAGTGTGATGTGCATTGAATGGCTGATACCAGTGTGTCCAAACTTCTGGTAGAGGTATTGAGCTACAATGAATTGTTAGAAATGTATTTCAATATTTATTTGGTATACGACGTTAAAAAAAGTTGGGTTGGCTTAAATACAAATACAAAAATCTTTATTGCTTGTAGGTAAGATAAGATGATACAAACCATTTTAAAAGTTGCCCCATACAAACTGGCATACAATATTTCTGGCAAGACAATTTGTTGCAGTCTTAATTTATACAATGAAAAAAAAAATGTTAGCTGATTAAAGTCTTCTTCTTCCTCATCTTCTATTCATTTCTGGTTTTTATTTATGTCATCTGATTCTTCCTCTTCGATTCATTTCTGGCTTCTAGGTATTTGGTTGTGATATATATATGTGTGAGATAAATGCTTGGTGAGCACAATTTTGCCAACGTCTTGTGTTTTATCAGGATGTTGTTTTGTGTTTTTTGAGTTTGATCAGTATGTCCATCCAAGGTTTACAAGGTTTACTTACTGTTTGTAAAAGGGGCTTGGTAAAAAAGAATTAGTTTTCTTCATCATATAGAAAATTATTACCATCATTTATTCTATACTTTAAGACACTTGGATAGCGTAGAATTTTGAAAAAGACTGCTCTCCAAGAAACTCTACATGTATTGGGATAAAAAGTACCTAAAAAGGGCATCCCACCATTTAGTCCGCTCCGTTCAGTTCTTCTATAGTGATCGAGCATGAAACCTCCAAAACTCCACATATTTATCATCTATACTAATATTATAAAGCTGAAGAGTTTGTTTGTTTGTTTGTTGTTTGAACGCTAGGATCTCGGGAAGTACTGGTCCGAATTGAAAGATTCTTTTTCTATTGGATAGTCCTTTTATCGAGGAAAGCTTTAGGCTATAGAAAATAACTCTACTATTAATTGAAGCGGAGCATGAAACAAGAATGTAACAAAATCGGGCAAAAATATTCCCCTTTTTGGAGTTTTCGTACGTTTCGTGCTTTGACATGCAACATGACAGCATTTGTTAAAGATTGCGTCATTGAATTTCAGTAATCTGTGCATTGAATATAAACCTTTGCTAATTTTTTTTTTCTAAGTCTGAGTTAGTACGACCAATTTCCGTCAGGTGGTGTACCAGGTAGCTGAAGAGGTTTTTTGTTTGAAATCGATATTCTCAGGAATGAGTGAACCGATTTCAGTCATTCTTTCACCGTTGGATATGTACGGGATCCCGATGAGTGCTATATAATATACCACGGGCGAAGCCGGGGCGTGCATCTAGTCTCTTATATCTGTAATGTAATTTAAATTCAGTACCACCCACAGACACATACACTCTATGGTACTACACACTACCGCTTACAGTACGTATGAATAAGATTGAGCTTATATGGTTATTCTTCTTCTTATCCGGTACGCTCTTGACAGAGCGGTCGTGATCGCTATGAGCTCGTAGCATTATTGGAGGGGTCAGATGTGATCCGATTCACGACGTTTCGCCATTGCTGCCTGCTAGACGTCATCCTGCTGCACTCATTCAGCGAGCCTCCAATCGCGGACTTGATCTGGTCAGTCCATCGTGTGGGTGACCTTCCGCGCGGTCTTGTACCTTCCACTTTTCCTTGAATGACAAGGCGTTCTATGGACTGGTTGTCACGCCGGGAAACATGTCCAAAGAATGTTAGGATACGAGATTGTACCACAGAAAATAGACGCTGCCTGATGCCGAGTTCCTGAAGTATCGAGACGTTTGTGCGAAACTCGGTCCACGAGACTCCAAGCATTCTTCTCCAGCACCACATTTCCAAAGCGTCCACCTTCTGTCTCTCCACTTCTCGCAGAGTCCACGTTTCAGCCGCGTAAAGAAATATGGGGAATATAAGCGTCCTCACGAGCCTGGTCTTCGTGGCTTTAGTTATATTTCTATTCTTCCATATCTTCCGCATCCCGTCCATTGCTGTTCTTGTGATGCCCATACGTCTTTTGACTTCATCCACGCATCCACCATTGCCCGAAATCATAGCCCCGAGATAAATATAAGATTGGACTACAGTGCAATTCGCGATTCTTCAGGGTGACTTCAGGCGAATTACATCTAACACGGTCAATAATCATAACCTTGGTCTTGTTGCGATTTATTTTAAGTCTAAACTCATAACTCACCCGTTCCATCCTTTACAATAGCTCTTCCAAGTGTTGAGCACTGGTTGCAAATAAGGTGGTGTCATCCGCGTAACGCAGGTTTGCAATCTTATACCCACCAATTGTCACACCATCTGTCCAGTCCTCCAAAACGATGCGCATTATCAGCTCTGTGTACGCGTTGAATAAGAGCGGTGATATTATGCAACCCTGGCGTACGCCGGCACTAGGATGGATATCATCAGATAATACATCGTCTGTGCGCACTGACGCTGCGCCTTCTTCATATAAACATCTTAAAAGGTGAACAAGATGTTTTGGTGTGCCCATATCTAGTAAGGTCCTCCTATGGTTATACCAAACCCATATTCATTGTTGGTTAGTGATAAGAAAACAAATAATGGATGAACAGAAGCGAAGCTTAACTAATTAATCTGGACAGATTAAAATTTCTGATAACGTTCTATTATCTTAATTACCAACAGGTGTTATGGATGGGAGACCGATATATTTGGCATTTTTTTGTGATTAAGTATATTATTATATCATTGACGGAATATTCAGGAATTTTAGGTAAATAAATAAATTATCTTTTATCTACAATTATGTGCTACTTACGTATGTCCACGTATGTGTTATGTGGAAGGTAGAGGAAATGCATTTCTCTACACATATTCTTCCGCGCAGGGCGACCTGTATCCATGCACGGAAGAGTATGTGTAGTAAGAGTATTTGTAGATGAATATGACGAATATGAATATGATGAATATGAATATGCGTAGGTAGATGATATGGCGGAAGATATGTGTGCGGGTTATGTCGGACTGGATACCACGGAGGGGCGTGGTGCCACGTGCCAACTGTATAAATATACTATATAATTCGACCGGTGTGAAGTTGGCAGCCAAAAGTTTCTGCCATATTATCCGACCAAATTGAAATGGTATTTTTTATGAAATTTGCTAAAATCGATAAATCTTATGCTGATGCCTTAAACCAAAAAAGAAAATGGTGAGACGTGATATATAAAACCTTATAATCCTCCGAAACAAACCAAATTAACTATATTAACACACTAACACAGAGGATTGCCAGTAACGCTTTCTTTAGCCGATTACTACCTGCCGGCCCCTAAAATTTAATACACTTGTTTACTAATTTTATTAACAAATGTATGCGTAACAAACTAAACATAATCAGAATGCGGCTAAAAGGTTTCTACACCCAGAAATTGCCATCTGAAATTGCTCGGGTACAGAAATCTTAGGAGGAAAAGTTGGCTGCTGGCTTATCGTGACCTCCCACAGCTGAAACTAGCCAGAAATCTTATCATTTCATCTAGATCTATACATATACTATCCAAATAAATCAACAAAGATAAGGCTTTATACCGCTTTAACCCTAAACCTGCCGCACGAACATGATTGGTGAAAAAGCTTGACTCTAAGACGCAACATGCTCGATTACGACCTGTAGGCCCCTGAAATACTGAAGTTTTTAGTATTATTCCAATAGAATGATACCTATTCTACCTGAAAAACATAGTGAGAATGTGGCTAAACGAAACCTTAACCTTCAAATCAGTTCATGAAAAATGAACGAAATTTTTATTCGCCAAGTCCATGTTTCTTTCAATACGGCGACCTGACGGCCCCTGAAATTCTGAAATATTGTGTAATATTATTGTAGCCTGTTTCATGTGTTATCAAATAAACATAGTCAGAATGCGGCTAAAAGGTTTCTACACCCAGAAATTGCCATCTGAAATTGCTCGGGTACAGAAATCTTAGGAGGAAAAGTTGGCTGCTGGCTTATCGTGACCTCCCACAGCTGAAACTAGCCAGAAATCTTATCATTTCATCTAGATCTATACATATACTATCCAAATAAGTCAACAAAGATAAGGCTTTATACCGCTTTAACCCTAAACCTGCCGCACGAACATGATTGGTGAAAATGCTTGACTCTAAGACGCACCATGCTCGATTACGACCTGTAGGCCCCTGAAATACTAAAGTTTTTAATATTACTCCAACAGAATGATACCTATTCTACCTGAAAAACATAGTGAGAATGTGGCTAAACGATTCCTTAACCTTCAAATCAGGTCATGAAAAATTAACGAAATTTTTATTCGCCAAGTCCACGTTTCTTTCATTACTGCGACCTGACGGCCCCTGAAATTCTAAAATATTTTGTATTATTATTGTAGCCTGTTTCATGTGTTATCAAATAAACATAGTCAGAATGCGGCTAAAAGGTTTCTACACCCAGAAATTGCCATCTGAAATTGCTCGGGTACAGAAATCTTAGGAGGAAAAGTAGGCTGCTGGCTAATCGTGACCTCCCACAGCTGAAACTAGCCAGAAATCTTATCATTTCATCTAGATCTATACATATACTATCCAAATAAGTCAACAAAGATAAGGCTTTATACCGCTTTAACCCTAAACCTGCTGCACGAACATGATTGGTGAAAATGCTTGACTCTAAGACGCACCATGCTCGATTACGACCTGTAGGCCCCTGAAATACTAAAGTTTTTAATTTTATTCCAACAGAATGATACCTATTCTACCTGAAAAACATAGTGAGAATGTGGCTAAACGAAACCTTAACCTTCAAATCGGTTCATGAAAAATGAACGAAATTTTTATTCGCCAAGTCCACGTTTCCTTCAATACGGCGACCTGACGGCCCCTGAAATTCTGAAATATTGTGATATATTATTGTAGCCTGTTTCATGTGTTATCAAATAAACGTAGTCAGAATGCGGCTAAAAGGTTTCTACACCCAGAAATTGCCATCTGAAATTGCTCGGGTACAGAAATCTTAGGAGGAAAAGTAGGCTGCTGGCTTATCGTGACCTCCCACAGCTGAAACTAGCCAGAAATCTTATCATTTCATCTAGATCTATACATATACTATCCAAATAAGTCAACAAAGATAAGGCTTTATACCGCTTTAACCCTAAACCTGCCGCACGAACATGATTGGTGAAAATGCTTGACTCTAAGACGCACTATGCTCGATTACGACCTGTAGGCCCCTGAAATACTAAAAGTTTTAATATTATTCCAACAGAATGATACCTATTCTACCTGAAAAACATAGTGAGAATGTGGCTAAACGATTCCTTAACCTTCAAATCAGGTCATGAAAAATTAACGAAATTTTTATTCGCCAAGTCCACGTTTCTTTCATTACTGCGACCTGACGGCCCCTGAAATTCTAAAATATTTTGTATTATTATTGTAGCCTGTTTCATGTGTTATCAAATAAACATAGTCAGAATGCGGCTAAAGGTTTCTACACCCAGAAATTGCCATCTGAAATTGCTCGGGTACAGAAATCTTAGGAGGAAAAGTAGGCTGCTGGCTAATCGTGACCTCCCACAGCTGAAACTAGCCAGAAATCTTATTATTTCATCTAGATCTATACATATACTATCCAAATAAGTCAACAAAGATAAGGCTTTATACCGCTTTAACCCTAAACCTGCTGCACGAACATGATTGGTGAAAATGATTGACTCTAAGACGCACCATGCTCGATTACGACCTGTAGGCCCCTGAAATACTAAAGTTTTAATTTTATTCCAACAGAATGATACCTATTCTACCTGAAAACATAGTGAAAATGTGGCTAAACGAAACCTTAACCTTCAAATCAGTTCATGAAAAATGAACGAAATTTTTATTCGCCAAGTCCACGTTTCCTTCAATACGGCGACCTGACGGCCCCTGAAATTCTGAAATATTGTGATATATTATTGTAGACTGTTTCATGTGTTATCAAATAAACGTAGTCAGAATGCGGCTAAAAGGTTTCTACACCCAGAAATTGCCATCTGAAATTGCTCGGGTACAGAAATCTTAGGAGGAAAAGTAGGCTGCTGGCTTATTGTGACCTCCACAGCTGAAACTAGCCAGAAATCTTATCATTTCATCTAGATCTATACATATACTATCCAAATAAGTCAACAAAGATAAGGCTTTATACCGCTTTAACCCTAAACCTGCCGCACGAACATGATTGGTGAAAATGCTTGACTCTAAGACGCACTATGCTCGATTACGACCTGTAGGCCCCTGAAATACTAAAGTTTTTAATATTATTCCAACAGAATGATACCTATTCTACCTGAAAAACATAGTGAGAATGTGGCTAAACGATTCCTTAACCTTCAAATCAGGTCATGAAAAATTAACGAAATTTTTATTCGCCAAGTCCACGTTTCTTTCAATACTGCGACCTGACGGCCCCTGAAATTATGAAATATTGTGTAATATTATTGTAGCCTGTTTCATGCGCTATCTAAAAAACTTAAAAAGAATGCGGCTAAGCGGTTTCTACACCCCGAAATTGCCATCTGAAATTGCTCGGGTACAGAAATCTTAGGAGGAAAAGTTGGCTGCTAGCTTATCGTGACCTCCCACAGCTGAAACTAGCCAGAAATCTTATCATTTCATCTAGGTCTATACATATACTATCCAAGTAAGTCAACAGAGATAAGGCTTTATACCGCTTTAACCCTAAACCTGCCGCACGAACATGATTAGTGAAAAAGCTTGACTCTAAGACGCAACATGCTCGATTACGACCTGTAGGCCCCTGAAATACTGAAGTTTTTAGTATTATTCCAATAGAATGATACCTATTGTACCTTAAAAACATAGTGAGAATGTGGCTAAACGATTCCTTAACCTTCAAATCAGGTCATGAAAAATTAACGAAATTTTTATTCGCCAAGTCCACGTTTCTTTCAATACTGCGACCTGACGGCCCCTGAAATTCTAAAATATTTTGTATTATTATTGTAGTCTGTTTCATGCGCTATCTAAAAAACTTAATAAGAATGCAGCTAAAATGTTTCTACACCCAGAAATTGCCATCTGAAATTGCTCGGGTACAGAAATCTTAGGAGGAAAAGTTGGCTGCTGGCTTATCGTGACCTCCACAGCTGAAACTAGCCAGAAATCTTATCATTTCATCTAGATCTATACATATACTATCCAAATAAGTCAACAAAGATAAGGCTTTATACCGCTTTAACCCTAAACCTGCTGCACGAACATGATTAGTGAAAAAGCTTGACTCTAAGACGCAACATGCTCGATTACGACCTGTAGGCCCCTGAAATACTAAAGTTTTTAGTATTATTCCAATAGAATGATACCTATTGTACCTTAAAAACATAGTGAGAATGTGGCTAAACGATTCCTTAACCTTCAAATCAGGTCATGAAAAATTAACGAAATTTTTATTCGCCAAGTCCACGTTTCCTTCAATACGGCGACCTGACGGCCCCTGAAATTCTGAAATATTGTGTTATATTTTTGTAGCCTGTTTCATGTGTTATCAAATAAACATAGTCAGAATGCGGCTAAAAGGTTTCTACACCCAGAAATTGCCATCTGAAATAGCTCGGGTACAGAAATCTTAGGAGGAAAAGTTGGCTGCTGGCTTATCGTGACCTCCACAGCTGAAACTAGCCAGAAATCTTATCATTTCATCTAGATCTATACATATACTATCCAAATAAGTCAACAAAGATAAGGCTTTATACCGCTTTAACCCTAAACCTGCCGCACGAACATGATTAGTGAAAAAGCTTGACTCTAAGACGCAACATGCTCGATTACGACCTGTAGGCCCCTGAAATACTGAAGTTTTAGTATTATTCAATAGAATGATACCTATTCTACCTGAAAAACATAGTGAGAATGTGGCTAAACGATTCCTTAACCTTCAAATCAGTTCATGAAGAATAAACGAAATTTTTATTCGCCTAGTCCACGTTTCTTTCAATACTGCGACCTGACGGCCCCTGAAACTCTAAAATATTTTGTATTATTATTGTAGCCTGTTTCATGCGCTATCTAAAAAACTTAGTAAGAATGCGGTTTAAAGCTTTCTACACCCAGAAATTGCCATCTGAAATTGCTCGGGTACGGAAATCTTAGGAGGAAAAGTTGGCTGCTGGCTTATCGTGACCTCCCACAGCTGAAACTAGCCAGAAATCTTAACATTTCATATAGGTCTATACATATTCTATATAAATAAGTCAACAAAGATAAGGCTTTATACCGCTTTAACCCTAAACCTGCCGCACGAACATTAGTGGTGAAAAAGCTTGACTCTAAGACGCAACATGCTCGATTACGACCTGTGGGCCCCTGAAATACTGAAGTTTTTAGTATTATTCCAATAAAATGATACATAGTCTACCTGAAAAACATAAAAAGAATGTGGCTAACCGATTACTTAACCTTCAAATCAGTTCATAAAAAATAACGAAATTTTTACTCGCCAAGTCCCCGTTTCCTTCAATACTGCGACCTGACGGCCCTGAAATTCTGAAATATTGTGTAATGTTATTGTAGCCTGTTTCATGCGCTATAGAATAAACGTAGTCAGAATGCTGCTAATCAGGGGCCGTCAGGTCGCAGTATTAAAGGAAACGTGGACTAGGCGAATAAAAATTTCGTTTATTCTTCATGAACTGATTTGAAGGTTAAGGAATCGTTTAGCCACATTCTCACTATGTTTTTCAGGTAGAATAGGTATCATTCTATTGGAATAATACTAAAAACTTCAGTATTTCTAGGGCCCACAGGTCGTAATCGAGCATGTTGCGTCTTAGAGTCAAGCTTTTTCACCACTAATGTTCGTGCGGCAGGTTTAGGGTTAAAGCGGTATAAAGTCTTATCTCTGTTGACTTATTTAGATAGAATATGTATATACCTATATGAAATGTTAAGATTTTTGGCTAGTTTCAGCTGCGGGAGGTCACGATAAGCCAGCAGCCAACTTTACCTTCTAAGATTTCTGTACCCGAGCAATTTCAGATGGCAATTTCTGGTTGTAGTCACCTTTTAGCCGCATTCTGACAACGTTTATTTTATAGCGCATAAAACAGGCTACAATAATATATCACAATATTTCAGAATTTCAGGGGCCGTCAGGTCGCCGTATTGAAGGAAACGTGGACTTGGCGAATAAAAATTTCGTTCATTTTTCATGAACTGATTTGAAGGTTAAGGAATCGTTTAGCCACATTCTCACTATGTTTTGTAGGTAGAATAGGTATCATTCTGTTGGAATAATATTAAAAACTTTAGTATTTCAGGGGCCTACAGGTCGTAATCGAGCATAGTGCGTCTTAGAGTCAAGCATTTTCACCAATCATGTTCGTGCGGCAGGTTTAGGGTTAAAGCGGTATAAAGCCTTATCTTTGTTGACTTATTTGGATAGTATATGTATAGATCTAGATGAAATAATAAGATTTCTGGCTAGTTTCAGCTGTGGAGGTCACGATAAGCCAGCAGCCTACTTTTCCTCCTAAGATTTCTGTACCCGAGAAATTTCAGATGGCAATTTCTGGGTGTAGAAACCTTTTAGCCGCATTCTGACTACGTTTATTTGATAACACATGAAACAGGCTACAATAATATATCACAATATTTCAGAATTTCAGGGGGCCGTCAGGTCGCCGTATTGAAGGAAACGTGGACTTGGCGAATAAAAATTTCGTTCATTTTTCATGAACTGATTTGAAGGTTAAGGAATCGTTTAGCCACATTCTCACTATGTTTTCAGGTAGAATAGGTATCATTCTGTTGGAATAAAATTAAAAACTTTAGTATTTCAGGGCCTACAGGTCGTAATCGAGCATGGTGCGTCTTAGAGTCAAGCATTTTCACCAATCGTTCGTTCGGCAGTTTAGGGTTAAAGCGGTATAAAGCCTTATCTTTGTTGATTTATTTGGGTAATATATGTATAGATCTAGATGAAATAATAAGATTTCTGGCTAGTTTCAGCTGTGGAGGTCACGATAAGCCAGCAGCCTACTTTTTCCTCCTAAGATTTCTGTACCCGAGCAATTTCAGATGGCAATTTCTGGGTGTAGAAACCTTTAGCCGCATTCTGACTATGTTTATTTGATAACACATGAAACAGGCTACAATAATAATACAAAATATTTTAGAATTTCAGGGGCCGTCAGGTCGCAGTAATGAAAGAAACGTGGACTTGGCGAATAAAAATTTCGTTAATTTTTCATGACCTGATTTGAAGGTTAAGGAATCGTTTAGCCACATTCTCACTATGTTTTCAGGTAGAATAGGTATCATTCTGTTGGAGTAATATTAAAACTTTAGTATTTCAGGGGCCTACAGGTCGTAATCGAGCATGGTGCGTCTTAGAGTCAAGCATTTTCACCAATCATGTTCGTGCGGCAGGTTTAGGGTTAAAGCGGTATAAAGCCTTATCTTTGTTGACTTATTTGGATAGTATATGTATAGATCTAGATGAAATGATAAGATTTCTGGCTAGTTTCAGCTGTGGAGGTCACGATAAGCCAGCAGCCAACTTTTCCTCCTAAGATTTCTGTACCCGAGCAATTTCAGATGGCAATTTCTGGGTGTAGAAACCTTTTAGCCGCATTCTGACTATGTTTATTTGATAACACATGAAACAGGCTACAAAAATGTAACACAATATTTCAGAATTTCAGGGGCCGTCAGGTCGCCGTATTGAAGGAAACGTGGACTTGGCGAATAAAAATTTCGTTCATTTTTCATGAACTGATTTGAAGGTTAAGGAATCGTTTAGCCACATTCTCACTATGTTTTCAGGTAGAATAGGTATCATTCTATTGGAATAATACTAAAACTTCAGTATTTCAGGGCCTACAGGTCGTAATCGAGCATGTTGCGTCTTAGAGTCAAGCTTTTTCACCAATCATGTTCGTGCGGCAGGTTTAGGGTTAAAGCGGTATAAAGCCTTATCTTTGTTGATTTATTTGGATAGTATATGTATAGATCTAGATGAAATGATAAGATTTCTGGCTAGTTTCAGCTGTGGAGGTCACGATAAGCCAGCAGCCAACTTTTCCTCCTAAGATTTCTGTACCCGAGCAATTTCAGATGGCAATTTCTGGGTGTAGAAACCTTTAGCCGCATTCTGATTATGTTTAGTTTGTTGCGCATACATTTGTTAATAAAATTAGTAAACAAGTGTATTAAATTTTAGGGGCCGGCAGGTAGTAATCGGCTAAAGAAAGCGTTACTGGCAATCCTCTGTGTTAGTGTGTTAATATAGTTAATTTGGTTTGTTTCGGAGGATTATAAGGTTTTATATATCACGTCTCACCATTTTCTTTTTTGGTTTAAGGCATCAGCATAAGATTTATCGATTTTAGCAAATTTCATAAAAAATACCATTTCAATTTGGTCGGATAATATGGCAGAAACTTTTGGCTGCCAACTTCACACCGGTTATAATTCGTTATTTACTAACAAATTATTATCAAATATTAGTAACTTTTTTTCATGTAAAAGTTGGAAGATGCCACTGGTCTCCGAAACACAGTTCTAACTAGCTAGGGGCCAGTGGACTCCTGTTTTTGTATAGATTCATTATTTTTAAGCTCCAAATAAATAAAAATAAATACAGAAACCGCCCTTAAATGTATGCAGGTTTATTACCAGTAACAATGTAGTAGTGTCATATTTACGATATATAATTATTAGATATGTGCTACATGTGAACATATTTTTGGTGATATGTGTAATAATTGATTGAATTCGTAGTCCAGTGTGAGCATCAATACCAGTTTAAATAATACCCCACGTTTTCCCCACATAGAACCAAACCTCACACCAATCCCCAAACGGGTTGAATTTACCCGCAATTTTGGGCATTCTCCACAAATCAGAAACGCTGGAGAGCAGGAGTACGTCTAAGCCTACGAACTCATTATTGAATACATATTTTTCCGTATAATATAATTCATGCAACTAATATAGATTATGTAGGTAAAACTAGAAATTAATCACAGCAACATTGGAAATGCAAAATGGTACACTCCGCGAGGCATAAGCTGAGCTTTGCATTTGTGTGAGTGTACATGGATAGTGTAGGTGTGACAACCGGCCTTAGGCGCGGCGCCATTCTGTCTCGCCGCGCTCCTGCCTGATTGGTGATCACTCACACTAATGCAAAGCTCAGCCTATACCTCGCGGACAAAATTTCAAGCTCCTGCCTGATTGGTGATCACTCACACTAATGCAAAGCTCAGCTTATACCTCGCGGAGTGTACCATGGTAGCTAAATTTATAGTAATAAGGTACCATAACAACTAAACGCATCACAACTGTTTTCACATAATTTTTACTAGCATAACCAGATACAGCGTATAGATAACTTAGCATAATGTTTAAAGGCACACATTAAGAAAAACATAACAATATCTATGATCAATGACTAGGTTCTGTCACTGAATTTAGACAACTGGTCCGATTAGGGTCTATCACTGAGATTTAACTCTGGGTGGGCTCTCTCCAGAAACTCTGCGGTCAGCCCTGAGTGTCGCTTCTTCATACTCGACGTGTGCTCCGCTACGGAGGTCGCCGATTTACCTCGTTCGCCACCTCCTCACTTCGCTACGCTTGGCTGCGAATGGCTCGCTCCACTGAGATTCTGGCTCCTGATTTTGTTATATACACTCTAGGGGTAGTAGCAACAAGATCAGGTTGAGTCGGGATGCTCCGAGTCGGATCTGGATTCTAAGTAACCTAAATAAATAATGCTTAACGACTATTATCCTATACGACCTCACTGATTCTACGTGGATTCTACCCTTTTTCATATTGTCTTGCTAAAATCTTTAATGTATGTAAATGTTATGTATTAGTTTATTAGTATACTAGCTGAACCCGCTACTTCGTTCGCGTAAGCAGATGTTACTGGCTTATACCTTAATAGGAATTATCGTACGTCAAATATTTGGATAAGTAGTCATTGAAAAACCGTTGAGTTTGAGCGAATTTGTTTTTCCACACAAAAATTTTAATATTTAATTTTATCATCTTTATTTTTCTTTTTTTAAACAAAATCAAACATACTTAGTAAGGTTTCATAGTATCGAAAATAGCCGCAAGTGCTAAGTTTGTAGGATTTTTATAGGATACATTACGAAAAGTCTGAAGCTAATGTGCGTGATCTGATACCTACTTACCTATTTCTTTTTATCCGCAAGCTGTTTTCTAGCTGTTACCCGCGACTTCGCCGGCGTAAAATTTTGAACGAAGCCTGTGTGGAATCAAAATAATTAAAATTTTGAGTTTTAATGATAATCTAAGCCAAGTCTTAGTGAAATGTTAATGTATGAATTTAATTGTAGGTAACACAGAAAAAAATTAAGAACGAAAGAATCCAAATTCGGCATCATAATCCTTTTAGCAGCAAAAACTTATTAGTACAATTTAGAATACCAGTAACGCCATCTAGTGATGAAAGAAAAAATACATACCACAATAGCAAAACATCGATTTAAATGGCCTTTAGTGCTTTTAGATTTAAACTGGCATCAGCGCCGTCTAATGCTATGTTGCTTGTTATTTTGATTGTGAACGCAAATCACCTATATTATCTACGCCAAAACGGGTGCATATATTTTTCATTTTTGGCTTTTACCTTACCATCACATTAAGTTCCTTACGAAAATATATGCTTATATTAATATGGAGTTATGTGAATGCCCATGTGAAATTTTAGACTCTAAACTATATGTGTTTCGTATGTCAACCCATATCGTTGTGCCGTTTTGACGTGATAGTTAATATTTGTGTCCTTAGGGCCCATGCTTTTTTTCAGGTTGATAGGTAATAAATACATAAATGTGGTATTTCAGACTATGAGTTATCTCTGTTTCAATTAATTTTCTACCAAATTCACTTAGTTTTTCCTACGTCACAGTAACCTATAAGTAACCGATTTGCTATTTCTGAGTTCAAACTACGTGTGTTTCGAATTCCATCCAAATATGTTCTACCGTTCCAACGTTGTCCTGTAAATATTATGAATGTCACTGCTTGGATGTTTGTTACTTAATCATGGCGGAAAGTATCAAGTGATCGGGTTGAAATTTGAAATAGAATTATTATTACAGTCTGGAAGAGCACATAGGCTAATCATTGCCTATGTAAAAGTACTCTATGTATTACTTAAGCTAAACCAAGTATGTGTCTTTAATTTTAACTCGATACATTCAGCCGTTCCAACGTAAGTGAATAGTTAAAGCGTCTACCTGTGACGGGTACGTTATTATTAGTATCGAGCAAGAAACGGTAAAAAATCGAGTTTGTTGTATGCACCCATACAACACCTGTTAAATATTTATTTTATTTTTAGTAGTTTTTGTTAAAGCGGCAATAGAAATACATCATCTGCGAAAATTTCAACTGTCTAGCTATCGCCGTTCTTGAGATACAGCCTGGTGACAGACGGACGGACGGATAGCGAAGTCTCAGTAATAGGGTCCCGTTTTTACCCTTTGTGTACGGAACCCCTAACAACGGTCTGCTTCGGTCACCGAAGCTTGTTGAACACTACCTTTAAATTTTAAACAGTATTTGGATTGAAATAATACGTTTTCTAATAAGTTACGGCTGGTCTAGTAAGTTACAGCTGACCTAGTCGGGAGAACGGCGACTGTCGATCCGGAGACCCAGGGTTCAAAACCACGCGCACCACTATCTTTTCAGAGTCATGTTCGTAATGCCGATAATTAAAACGGTGAAGGAAAACACCGTGAAGAAACCGAAATCTACCTATAATCTAAGTTCTAAGTCATATGTTCCACCAACCGACACTGGGCCAGCGTGGTGGATTATAGCCTTGTCTCTCTCCTTGCGAGAGAAGGCCCCGACGCCCAGCAGTGGGAACATTTAATGGGTTGTTTATGCTGCTACTTATTATGCTGATATGTTTTCTCCAAAATAACAAAAATCTACTTCAATGACAGGTAATTTAATTCTGTCATTCGACTAAATTTTATAAGAAGGTATAACTATGTCGTACATATAAATCTAAGCTGCTTTTAGTTTTTTGTTGATATTTGAAAAAAAAAAGAAAGAAAACCGATCAGAATTTGGGGATCAAAAGTAGCCTACAGCAATGTCCTTAGTATAAACTACAATCATGCCAAGTTTCAGCTGAATTGAATCAGTAGTTTCGGCGTGATGCGTGATCCCTATACAGAAAGACAGACAGACAGACAGACAGACAGACAGACATGAAAGAAAAAAAATGCAGTTTCGCCATCAGTATCGACTATGGAGTGCCCCAAAAAAAATTTTTTCAAAATATCTTCAATGTACAGAATTCGACCCGTTACAGTTTTATTATAAGTATAGATTATACTTGCCTACAAATTGTAATATAAGTAAGGTACCTGTACCAGTTATGAACGGTGACCCATTGATGGACAGTACCTTTTTTCCCTTAAAAAATAAGCGTTTTACCGCTTTTTTTGTTTTGGCAATTCTTTTTCCATAGACTACAGATATTTAACTGTCAAAATAATGACAGTTGACGTTTAGTGATTCCTTAGTTTCAAGATGGTGGTCAATGAAACAATACGTGTGTCTGTTTGCTCAATTTTCATCGTAAACTTGATAACGAC
The DNA here is from genome assembly GCA_017562165.1 of Ectropis grisescens. Classification (NCBI taxonomy): domain Eukaryota; kingdom Metazoa; phylum Arthropoda; class Insecta; order Lepidoptera; family Geometridae; genus Ectropis; species Ectropis grisescens. The sequence goes on along the minus strand of CM029778.1, from coordinate 7,225,875 downwards.
AAGGTAAGTTTGCAGTAATTTTTTTGTGAACCAGTGAAAGAATTGCAATGAACTACATTATGCATGTTATTAAAAGACTCTTCTTTAGTTAATTTTGTACAGGAATACTGAATACTAGTGTATGTTACATTTTTTTGCGTCATGTCCATTACCGGTGCATTCGATCATTGCATGAACTAGTTATGGACACTCTGTTCATAACTGGTATAATTCATAATTCTGAAGATAGTACCATACTCTTATATTATATAGCTAGAGAAATAAACTGATTATTTACTGTGACTTTTTAAAAGGTTTTACCAGTCATGGACAAGGGTGTTTATAATTGGTTGTCCAACATTGGTCCTTTCTATTACTATGCATGCATGCTACACGAAAATATTGTTACAGCCATGGCACCGGTGAAAACTATACCCCAGAGCAGATGGGCCGTGCTCTGGAGGCAGTAAGGAAAGGACAGAGTGTAAGCTCCGCAGCCAAAACATATGGGGTACCTAGAATAACTTTGTATAATAAAAGCACTGGTAAAAGTCCAGCAGAGTGCTCCATGGGCCCATCGTCAGTTTTGACAAAGGACGAAGAGTATATTTTGGTTCAATGGTTGTTTGCTATGTCAGCAAGGCACTGTCCAGTGGCGAAAGAACAGCTCCTTGATAGTGTCCAAGCTATTGTAAAATCGCATAATAAAGAAACGCCATTTACTGATGGAAGGCCAGGGCGAAAATGGTATCAGGCGTTCCTTGCACGACACCCCGAAGTGTCCGAAAGACTAGCACAAAACTTGACTACATCAAGAGAAACTGTAAATGAAAATCAAATCACTAACTGGTTTTCCGAAGTTAATGATATGTAGTAAAAATGGCCTTGGTGAAGTTATGAAAGATCCTACAAGAGTATTTAATACAGATGAAAGCGCCTTCTTCCTCAATCCTAGCCCTGGGCATGTTTTGGTGAGAAAAGGCGACAAAAACGTATATAGCGTTTCGGGAAATGAGAAAGAAAATTTAACTGTCCTTGTTACAGCCAATGCAGCAGGACAAATAGCCCCACCAATGGTTGTATTTGCCTATGAACGAATACCAAAACATGTTGCAGATGGTATTCCGGAGTCATGGGCCATAGGCAAATCAGAAAGCGGCTGGATGTGCAGCAGCACATTTTATGAGTTCGTCACGAATGTATTCTACCCATGGATAATTGAAAACAAAATAAAACTCCCGGTAGTAGTTTTTTTTTCCTCGATGGCCACGCGTCACACGTCACGAAACATTTATCGGACTTTTGTTCTGATAAGCAAATTGAAATCATTGCGCTGTATCCTAACAGTACTCACATCATACAGCCAATGGATATAGCAGTATTCCGTCCATTGAAATCATTTTGGCGAAAACATGTTCGAAAATGGAAGACCGAGAACTTGGGTCAACAAGTCCAAAAGGACAAATTCGCAATGATTTTAAAATGTGCTCTGGACGAACTCTCACCTGAAACTATAAAAAATGGATTTCGAGCTGGTGGTTTGTTCCCGTTTGGCCCAGAATATGTAGACTTTTCAAAATGCATGCTCATAACCGAAGATCAACAACCGCAGATAAAGATTTGACAAAACAAGACTCAGATTTTTCTTTAAACTGGAACAGGAGATAGTAAATGCGTTTACTCAATCAAAACTGGATCTGTATGAAAGATGTTTTATACCTCAAGAACTGATTTAAATGACATGTTGCCTCCCGAAGACTTAACCATGTATGTGATTTGGGCCAAATACAAACAGTTGTGCCATGCAAAGAAAAACAAAATTGAAGAACATAAAAATCAAGAAGCTGCAACATTACAAGAACAAAGTAAGAGGCCAGATTATGACACTCGTCCTGTAGAAACATATATAACGCATCAAAATAACACCCTCATAGTCACTAACACATCTCTCGAAGATGTGCCGTCGACATCATGTGCAGCAACATTCACGGACAAAAAATTTGATGCCTTCAATGATTTACCACAGAATGAAAATAAGTCAACTGTAAATGTTGATACTATTGATATACACAAAAACCAGGAATTGATCAACCTTCCCCATAATACTCCGAATAAAAACCCACCACCGAGTAGTTTTGCAGAAGTCATGTTAAAAGAAAAAAATATTATAGTGCCTTCCCCATTCAAAAAAGCTCTCTTCTGGCCGGAGCCCACTATAAAAAAGAAAGGAAGAATGCCTAAAGAAAAGTTACCATCGGCAATCACTAGCAAAGCTTGGAAAGAATTCCACCAGAAAAAAGAATTAGAAAAAAAAACAAAGGAAGAAGAAAAAGAAAAAAGAAAACAGGAACGAATTGATAAGAAGGCTAAAAAAGATGAACAAATAAAAAATTAAAAACAAAATGAAAACAACACAAAATGTAAAAAACGTCGAAAGCTATCAGTTACTTCAAGTGACTCTGAAGACAGCAATGTTACATACGCAGAATCAGGAGAAAGCTATATTGAGCTTGAAAGAGATTCGGAAAATGAAAGTATTAATATGGAAAATACTAATAAACAGATATATTTTGCAGAAGAAATTGTAGAAACGACTGAGCATAAACCAATAGAAGACAATGATAAAGAGAACAATGAGATCAACAAAAGCACAGCAGCAGAAAAACAAAATGTTGTAGACAAAAAAATATCGCCAGAACACACAATAAAACTACTAGACAATGTTGAGGTGCAAATGATACTCGACCATAAAACTGGAACATTTAATTTCTGCAAAAACGTAAATCAGATGGGCCTAAAGTAGGAAAGCATGTTCTTGTCAAATTTCATGGCAAAAATATGAAAAGACTTACAGATACGTATGTACGATACAAGAAGTTTCTGAAGAGAAGTTAGTAGTACAAGGGCTGCGAAGCTGTAAGTCGAAAAAAAATTTAAAATCATTGAAAATGACGTGTCCATTATTGAAGAGTCTGATATTTTGGCATATTTGCCTAGTCCTGCAAAACAAAATAATTATTTTGTATTCCCCCACGCAATTGATATAAAAGAAGCTATTTAAACTAAAATAAAAGCAAGGGACTTAATTAATAATCTTGAGTATTTTATAGGTGTAAATGTCTATTATTCTTGTAATGCTGTTTTTGATTATAATTTTGAATTAAAGTTGTTTACAACCATCATAACCATACAGTGTTTTCTTTTTTGAAGTGTCAATTACCAGGTGTCCAATATTGAAACACTGTCCATAACTGGGTTGCCATCACTGGTATATGACCTGTCCATTACTAGAAAATTTAGAGCCTCTTTTCTTTCGTGACTTTTGTTCAGAGAAAGTCTTTTTTTTAATTCAGTATATTTCACTACTAATGCTCAATTTTCTGAACACTCATTATCAGTAATCCTAATTACATTAGGACAGCAACTTTTTTTTTAGTAAATGTTTAACTAGATTTGTAAAGCTTATACTGTCCATCACCGGTACAGTTACCTTATTTAAGTACTAGGATATATATTCCTTAATATGTATGTGTACTTTAAACCTTACGGCACATTGACCCTTACCCCGTCTTTTGCTTTTTAAAATTTTCTGTCCATCCTCCGGTTGCCTGGAAGAGATCGCTCTTAGCGATAAGGCCGCCATTTGCTTCACTAGATTCAAGAATTTATCTTTTTGTTTATTCATTTTTTGTTTTTGTGTTGTGAACAATAAAGTGTTTCTATCTATCTATCTATCTATTATGTGTCTCATCATTAGTCGAATTGCTAGTTGATGCTCTTAACCACAGATTAATAAAGTTACTACGTAACAGATAAATCACTCCAAGGAAAAATGACAATACCTACTGCTATAATAACCTACTCCCTCTAGTAGCTAGACGTTGCAAGCCAAAATGAACCAAAGCTTACGAACATAAAGTTGACTTTGCTCTCTAGTTGCGCGCCGCCACGTGCTCAGCGTAGATTGTCAGGGCTGCCTCTTTCGATATATACCTATGTCAGTAGAAATTTGCAGTAAACTTTATAATTGCAAGAAAAAGTATTTCTTCTGTTTTAACATGTTTTATTTTTTAATTATCAAGAAATTATACATAACTTACAAATGTTTTATTTTGATGTAATGTTTAATAAATTTTTTGCCTTGGCGAAATTCTCGGTTATTAAACTTAATTGTGGAAAATATTCTGAATCGTATAAATAATTTAAGTAGGTATTCTTGTGGGAAACAAGGGCAAGGGGAGTTAAAAGGAATATTTTTTAAAAGATCAAGGAGCTTGCGACTGGGTTTTTGTCTCATGTTAATTTCAAATTTTTTAACAAATGTGATTTCTAGATTTTTTACATAATCGTAAAAGGAATCTGAAGGTACTTTTAAACTTCCATAAAAAGACGATGTTTTGTTGAAAGCTTTAAAATGAATGAACATTCTGGATTCATCGACATTAGGAATATTATTTAATTCTGAGGTGAACTCTGGGCAGGTATGCTTCTTACTGCATTTATAAAGTAAGTATCCGGATATGTATACTAAAGCATTTTCAGTAGGCAAGTCGAAACGATAGTCTGTTTCACCATTTAAAGCGACTGCTGAAGGTGCAGTACGACGGCGGGTAGGTTCTCTGGGTGTAGACCCTTCTTCACAGTTTGTGTTTGGGGAGTTCTTCAACATATTTGACAGAAACAGTTTTGAAAAAGCTCTCTGAAACTGAATTGCCGTAGGATCGCGGCAGTTTTCCCCCTGCTGTCTCAAGGTGCCAAAAAAGTTTTCAAGACTATCCTGATTAAGACGTCTTGTAAAAACGTAATTAAATCCTTCTTTTTTCATATCATTGCATAGCATTTTTATGGATTGGATAGTTATTTGTAAATTTTTAAATGTTTTTATCCTGTTTGTATTATCAGCACCTTTTTTTGAATCGATGGCTCTTAAATGTGTGAATGTTGTTATAGCTTCTTCTAACACATCGAGTTGGTATTTTTTTGAACGAAAAAGCTCTTTGAAATTTACATGTACACATAGTGTACCACTATTTTTATTATTAGTTTCCATGTTAAATTAGTAAGTAACAAAACAAACAACGAACGTCGGGCTACAAGTCTGGTAACACAAAATATTTCCTCGCGTTCGAACGCTCCGCGCGGCTGTCGGCAACCCACTGAGAAATAAGCATTAAGCAGTCGACTGCCCGGCGGCCGGTAGGTACTTATCGCGCGCAAGTACATGGAGTGAAAGAGGCCTGTCTTAACAGCCAGTGATCACGTTTTGCAGATGTTTCGTAAGCCATGATCGATAAATCACACTGATAGAAAACTTTTGTCTTTAAAGTTTGTGCGACGGGTAACGAGAAGATCGTTGTCCAGTCAAATGGACTCTGCCTCATGGCCTCACTTTCAAAATTATTTTTCCCTACTTATTAGGGAATGGCCAGTTTTTTTTAAATAAAGAGTGACGATACGAGCAGGACATGCCTGCTACATAACAGCACAGTGAAGACGAGATCGTCGAAATCATTACCTAGCACTGCACTGCGCTCATCACCCAGAGATCTAAGATGTTATATCTCTAAGCACTGTTATTTCTCTGGAAAAAATTGTCCTTCAAACTGGAATACAGTAATGTTGTCACATTACTGGTTGGCGGTAGAATAACTGGCAAAGGTGTGGTACTTCCCCAGGCGGAATCTGCTAGGTGTACTACAAGTACTACCAGTACTACCAATTATACACATATCATTTAGCATTCCTTAAAAATGCTCCAGCATTGCAGCTATTACGACAATATCGTCTCGCGAATCGTAGGCAAGAGATGTGTTTGCCGTTAATATTAATGCCACGCCCAGCACTATCCAGAGTTTTCCTTTGAAACAGTTTTGGGAAGTAAAATTTTTACATCGATGATATCTTACTCCAAAACTAACTCTTTACTCCGAAAACTATCTCATTCTGGTAGTGCGTTTAATGGGTTCGCCCATATTATTTGGTTGCACTTAGTAGACATAATAAATATACCTTTAAACGAGCAATTCTTGTATATATATATAGAATCTGAATCTCGGAAACGGCTCGAACGATTTTCATGAAATTATGTATACAGGGGGTTTCGAGGACGATAAATCGATCTAGCCAGGTTTAATTAAAAAAAAACGCCGTTTTATGCGCGTTTTTAGGCAACGAAAACCTGTTACAAAAAGATTAGAATGCGATGATAAATTTCGCACCGGCCGCGACAGTATATTAGCTCAGTCGGGAAGATGGGTGGTTGAAACATGGTAGGTCCGGGTTCGAATCCAACCGGCCGCATTATTTTTTCAAGTTCCTTTTTTTTTTTAGAATATCTGTATGTATCTAAGTAACCGAGCAAAGCTCGGTCACCCAGGTACTCCTGGTTAACTGTGTGAAATATAACCGTCTATTTTCAATGTATGCTATTTGTCTCTTTGCCCTGTAATTTATTTGTAAACGTTATCATTCAAACCGGAATACAGTGTTATTTGCACATTATTGCTTGACGATGGAATAACTGGTAAACGTGTGGTACGTTCCCAGGCGGTTCTACACTACTTCACTACAAGACTACAAATCCTGTTCTTCTCGAAAGGCTGGAGGAGATCCGCACCACTTCCCGTAGAGGTATAATAATTAATGGATGCTACCCTACCATTTCAGTTCAACTCCTTAAGAATCTACCTCTATTCTACCTGAACCGTCTGCTCAGGCTGGTTCCTTTGCTGGCCGCAGTAGTTACTCCAAGCGTCGTTCTTCAACAGAATTTCGGATGGTCCGTACTGGTCCACGGTGGAAGACCAGACCAACTACTGCCGGTCTCATTGGTGGGTCACATTGTTGCATGTTCAGAATTTCATCGGTCCGTGGACGATGGTAAGTTTTACTAGTGCAAATTTGCTTTTTTTTTTTGTTTCTATGTGCAGACTTGTGGTGTCCAGAATAAACATGTCGAATAAATTTACGACACATGTCAAGACCATTAGCCATCACATTAATACCGTCTATGCTCAAAATTACATATATTTAAAGAACGGATTCTTGACACAGACAGTTAAATTTTGACGTGACAACGTCTTATAAATTGGTTTGCCGGGTGACACTTCAAGAAACTGCGTTACGCTCCGCTCACGTTATGCGCTCACAACGAGAGCGAGTGAGAGGCACGCGTCCCTTCCACTCGGGCATGGTTAGCCCGCCTAAGAGCGAGAAAGACAGACATAAAAAGTGAAAGGCACGCGTCCCTTCCGTAAAATTATTTTACCACTCAAAGTCGTTGTCACGTAAAACTTTCGCCCGTATACCGACTTTACAGGCAACCAATTTTTTTTATATCATGTATCCTTTAGGTAGATGTACTCGTAGTTAGGTACTCAACAATTACTCGTACTTAGCTAATATTCCACACAACTATATTACTTGGATACGTAGAATTACAGATCCGTGGATATGCTTCGTTAATAACATCGACACAGTCAGTTTATCGATAGAAGATCTCATTACCAAATGAACATGTGAACGCTATCATGGTAAATTGAAACGATTGCCGACAGTTTGTAAGAAGATAGAACTACCTGTAGCATAACGGTTGCAACGTCATAGTTCTGTAGATGTGAATCCTGTCACTAATAGACTAGTAAGACTAATAAGACTAGTCTCTAGACAATCTATACATAATAAAAATAAATGTTTATCTGTATGTCCTTTATAGAATAGTAAACTATGCATTTGAACATGTGATGATCTTTGGCAAAGTTCTTGTGTATGAGACAAAGGTTTCTGAGTTAGTACGACCAATTTTCGACAGGTAGCGAAGTAACGCCCGCAAGGTACTGCTAGTTGTGTATATCCACGACGTGCCTAATAAAAATGCTTTTCTCATTTACGTTAATTGTTCAAAACCTAAAAATATTGGGGGTTTCCAGTCTTTTGGTCTTAAAAAGTCGTGGTGTCCTAGTGGCCAAAACGTGCGATTCATAATTGTAAGGCCAAAGAGTTGAAGCTTCTGCAGCTCTGTATATATTCCCAAGTGTCGATGTACAACTTTTCCATTATCACTGGTTTAAGCATGAAGGAAAATATCATGAGAAAACCAAAATGTCCAAATGCCAACCAAACCAAAATGTGTGAAAAATGTTAAGATCACGCTCTTAACTCTCTCTTTGCGAGAGAAGGCCTTTCCTCGTCTTCTCTCGATTCTTTTTCTTTCATTTTTTTATCTGCTGCCGGTGAGAACATTTAGCGGGCTGCTTATGCTTCAGTCCTTTTATTAATTTAAATATCCGCTGTTTTCAGTGCATATCGCATTCATGGTACATTGCGATAGACGTGCATCTGTATCTGGTGTCACCATTAGTACTGTTTTGGGTACTCGGAGGGAGTAAGAAGGTATCGTGGATGGCCTTAGTTGGAGGGCTTTTGGCGTCTTTGACAGCTGCGACTATTTACAACTTTATTAACAATTTCCCAGCATCCACTCTATCTTTGTAAGTAAATATTATTTTACTACGTATCATTTTATAAACATTCGGGTAGTTTCATTGGATGCAACCAAAGATTTTTAGAGTAAAAACTTATTGAGCCGTTTCTTAAATAGAAACTAGTTTCCTTGCGGTAGTTCTTCGCTATGTTTGGTTAATATGGTTTCAAAATGGCTGCCTCCACAATATGGCGGATAAATATTTTTTTCACAACCTCTCTCAATATGTATCAAATGAAAGGGCTTGACTCAACAAACAATTACATATGTAAAATTTCACATTTTTTATATGAGTAAGATGATATTATATTATTTTCAGCAATCGTCCCGACATAGTTGACTACTTTCAGTATTATTATTTTAATACTTTAACAAGGGCACCCCCGTTTTTTGTTGGGATGGTTTTCGGCTACGTAATGCATTTGTATCGCGGGCAAAAACCTAATATACCATATGTAAGTATGAAATTACTTGATAAATTTAAATACTCGTCAAAAATCACATATCAGTGTTCGAGGCACATTTAGAAATCTGTGGTTCGAGGTTTGTAAGTTACCCTGATTTAGTCATCTTATATCCCATAAAAAATATAAACGTGAATAGAGATCAAAGTTCATAAAAATTAATATTGTAATGTTTGCCTTGCTTGTTTACTTCAACAACAAAAGAAGCGAGATTTAAAAGGGCGCCAAGATCAATGATCCGCCTTGAAATTAATTATAACAACATCAAATGTTTTGTAAGAACTTCAATTTTTTCTCAGGCTAATATATTGAAGCCTAATGTTTCAATAGGCTAGTTTTTGTGTATATAGGTACCTACATTATACACGCTACGGTGTGTGACTTGTTTTACACAACATCATCTACACGCAAGCTATTTCTTATATTTCAAAGTAATAACTAATACTTAATTTACTAATGAAGGGCGGGAAAAGCAAAATAGAGAAGTGAATGGCGCAAATCTTGCTGTTTAAAATTTCGAACAAAGGCTACTACTTCAAGACTAAAATGCAAAACGCTGCCTTAGGCTGCATTTAAGCCTTCCTACATCTACAGATGCATCGCTGAGGGCTATTTTATTGTACTGTGAAGGAACAGTGCGCCACGCGATAGAACTTTTAAAATTAAATTTGGTTTTGTGAGCTTTTAAAACTAAACTAGACAGATTCAGGTATCTGGTATTACCGTTGGCGGATACGATCATCAGGACACTTAATAATACCATTATATAATAGTTATGGCTACTCTAGTCGGGAGAATGTCAACTGCCGAAATGCATCTGGTTCAACTCCCACGCGCATCCCTGTATTTTCGATTGCTATGTGTTAAGCTAGCTTAAAAACGGTGACGGAAAACAGGAAACCGACACGTTCCTAGAATATTTGGACGTATGCGTCATCCACCAACCCGCAACACCAGCTTGGGGTATGCTTTGGCTGCCTTGGCTCTCTACTTGCCAGAGAAGCCCCGAAGGTCCCAGCTGTGGGAATATTTAATGCACTGCTTATTATAATCAACCGTGATAGTTTGAAACTGTATTGTATGTTCTGTGTTTCTAGATGTCTGTAGCGATCCTTTGGACCTGTGCTGCGACAATCACAACGACGATTTTCTTCTACCCGTATTTTGTGGTGCAGCCGCAGTGGAACAACCAGACGGTGACCAATGTGATGAACTCCTTCATGCGGCCGGCGTGGGCCGCCGCCCTGTGTTGGATGGTCTTTGCCTGTACGCATGGTTATGGAGGTGTGTGGTAATAAATATAACTAAGTAACTAATTTAGGTCAACGACCCAAAGTGGGTTCTGGCTGCTAATACCAAAAGACGCCACTATTCTCTGTCTTGAGCTTTTACCTGCCATAAGTAAAGGCTTGAAGCTCTTGCATGTCTCACTCCACTTGGTCTTTCTATTTAAATCTGGGACGCCATATCGGCCGTCCCCCAAATTTGTCACAGCAAAATTATAATTATCATCATTTTATAATAAAACGTTAGCATGATAAAAAGGTTAGGTTAGAGTGACGGCATTTGGACCGTGAGGCTCGGGAACCTCCACGTGGTGCACCTTGGGTATCACACAACACAGAATAACTTGCCTCGGTGGCATCTTATTGTGTGATGGGTCATCCCGGCCGGAGATTTCTGTACTATTCAAGCAGGACATCTAGAAGTTCGGAGTAGAGGGTCTGGAAGACTTGCAAAAGCTACTCGGCTGATATTCCGCGAGCACTTTGACTAGCAATGTGCTCAGTAAAAGGATAAAGCGCCCATATAGCGTGGCCGAGACGGGATGATGATGTTATTTTGTGAGTATTTCCACTACATTAGACAAGTTCCAGCCATATTCCAATCAAACTAGTCGTAAATATTTTTACTAAGTACGTATTTTAAATTATTCCAGGTCCAGTGAACTGGTTCCTAACCCTGTCGATCTGGAAGCTTCCGAGTCGGATATCGTATGCGATATTTTTGTTCCACTACCCACTGATGTTCCTCATAAACGGGTCGGCTGTAGCACCTGTTTACTTCTCAGTACCCGCTTTTGTAAGTATTTAATTTAATTTTATTTCAAAAACAGCAGCTCGTGGTATTACCCAGGTAGTTACTATTCCCGAAATTTTCTCCCGATCTAAAAGATCTAGGCCTAGATCGATAATCTTCAAACAAACGCTTCATCTTAAGTGAGGCAAAACGCAGATTGATGTCGACGTAAGCAGTATCTACAAAGGTACGTCAAACAAAACTTTAAAGTCGTGGAGTATGTACAGTGAAGGACCACACAAACCATCATGATGTTTTTAATTGTCGGAGACGCATGCACTAGCACTTGACCTTGACAACTGATGGTAGTTTCGAACGGACTAAGTCAATATGGCTATGATTTGCCTCACTTTTCTTGCGCGGACCCGGTTTCTAGGCGTTATTATTCTATGCATATATAAAATTTGTAATCAAGTAGACTCAACCGCTTAAAAGTCATAAAGCCGTGCTTGCTTATTGGTCAGAACGTTTCACAATTGTGAGGTCAGAAGTTCAAATTCCGTTAGTACCTCGGACTATTTTTCAAAGTGATGATTTAAACGTATGTCATTCCAAAAGACAAATCCATCTTTCGCAGAAATGTGTCACCCACCAACCCGCACTTAGCCGTGGTGTTATCTTTTAAAAATATTTTCTTTTCAGACATTTAAATCGCTGGCGCATATAACGTTCTCAACAGTGGTAGCATATTTCGCTACTTTAGTGATCGACGCTCCCTTCTCTACGCTTTCAAAAATGTTGTTAGATGGAAGTAAGTCTATGTATTAATTACTAGATGTCCGCCCCGGCGTTGCCCGTGGTACATTATATAGTACTCATTAGGATCCCGTACATATAAAACGGTGAAAGAATGACTGAAATCGGTTCAGTCATTCCTGAGAATATCGCTTTCAAACAAAACACCTCTTCAGCTACCTGCTACGCCACCTGTCGGAAATTGGTTGTACCAACTCAGATTTAGAAAAAAAAAAATTGATTAGCAAAGGTTTTATATTCAAGAGGTATGTAATCTGTGATATTCAATGACGCAATCTTAGACACATGCTGTCATGTATCATGTCAAAGCACGAAACGTACGAAAACTCTCAAAAAGGAATATTTTTTCCCGATTTGGTTACATTATTGATTCATGCTCCGCTTCTATTAATAGTAGCGTTATTTTCTATAGCCTATAGCCTTCCTCGATAAATTGACTATCCAATAGAAAAATAATCTTTCAATCCGGACCAGTACTTCCCGATATCCTAGCGTTCAAACAAACTCTTCAGGTTTATAATATTAGTATAGATTAAGAGCCCATTGTGTCCCAGTGTTGAGCAAAAGCCCCCCCTTCCTACCCTCCTTCCGTTTTTGTCTGTTTTGAGTCAAAATAGTCCAGTCTTTAAGGTGTTTGTCGAGGTCGTCCCGCCATCTCCTTTTGGATCTCCTGCATCGTCATTTCCTATTTGGCTGCCACTAGGTGGTGATCTTAGCTTCTTAGCCCAGCGAACGTTGGACATTTGATACACATGTAAGTTAAAAATATAAAAAATCCCGACGAATATCTGGAGCAACAAACCTCCGCATCGCCTCTTCGTTCTTTGCGTGCTTCACTCCTTTCTTCATCCCTCGTTACTATCTACTACTTGTCTGTGTGAATTGGTGGTAGTTGACAATTTAAATTAATGTATCATTACTTAATCATGTGTAACCAGCGACGTAACAGCTTTTCACGACTTTATCTGTCAATCTACGACCTGTACTTCAAGGGTAACTAACGAACGCAGTGCAGCGCTAGGTAGTGGCATGGACTCATAAAGTTAAAATAATACTGCGATGTTATCGATAAGCGTGTTGTTTACCATCAGGCGCATATTTTTTCTTGTCCCTTCACTCTTTTCTATTACAAAACAAATGTCTTACCTTCGAGTTTATTTGACGTCACAGAGGATAAAAAGTTGTATACCGTTTGACTGTACCAATGTTTTTAAAATAGCTTCACTTGCGTAAGTTTTAAGCTGATGTTTGGAACGTCGAATTAGTATCTGTTTAAGTGATTTCGTTTATTTTTTCAGACAAAAAGAAACCACAGCGTTCAGCCGTGAATATGAAAATCTCGGAAGAAACGCAGGTAAACAAAAATGAAACCAATGGAAGCACAAATAAAGAACAAATAAGTGAAGATACTAGTCACAAAAATGGTGAAGAAAATGGAAATGATTTACAGACTCCTAGAAATTAATTCGGCCAGTAATTCGAATAATACGTAGTGTTTAATGTTTTTTATAATGTATAGAAAGTGGTTATCAGTAATGGAACTAGTCTGGTACCTCTGCCAGATGTTGAAATTGCATATGTCATTGCAATAGCTGTCTTTTCCATTTCGATATACGAGTAAATTACGGTGAGAGAGGAAGATAGAAGGAAAAATTTAGCAATGCTGCAGAGTAATTACATACCTACTAGGTTTAGTAGGAATAATAACTTAGTAAAAGTAGAGATAAGGCAATTACTATAGATACCTATTGTTTTAGATTTATATGTAATGCATAGGTCTGTTAGTAGGTTTTAAAAAAACTTTGGAGAGTATGTATCAGCATTATAATTTTGTAAATCTTTCAGATTAGTAATAAAAATAAATATAGTTGATAAACATTTAAATTTTAGGAAAAAGGAAATTGTCACGTGATTTTTTATAGACATTTTTAACCGTTTTTTGCGTTTTTTTAAGGGAAGTACGACTGCACGATACTTTTCTTTTAGTTCTGGTAAAACGCAGTAAAATACGAAAGAATTTCCGTTTTCCTGTCGCAAGAAATTTTACTACTAGGGAAATAGTAGGCACTTTATTCTAGTCTGTATTTTAAAGGTTTTGCTCTGAAACCTAGTTTTCAGGTAATCGCTGGGAATCGCTGATATAGAGAACCAATGGAGTTTCAATTTTATTCTCAAATTCAATAAGTTTGAATTTTCTTTGACCTTCGTTGTTTCGTTTGGCGTAAATTAGTGGCATCTCCAATAAAACACGATTTTGTATGTAGATAGTTATTATATAGACATTAATTTAAGGAACAGTTAACGACGATAACTTTGGTACTTAAATTAAATATGATGGAACATGAAACTGACTAGCTTCCAAAATGAATAAATAAAATTATATTATCTACAACTAAAATCGATGTAAATTAATAAAATTATATCTTTTTTACAATAAAGTAGTTTTTTCACTAACAATCATTTCCGCAACATGTATTCCTCGTACATTCAATTTGTTCGTTTCGTTTTTTTTTGTAAATTGTTCCTTTTCCATAAATTAAGGCGCTGCGCTAACTTACAAACTTGTAGTTTAATTAAAGAAATAACGATAAGGAACGACCTTTACATAAAGTTCCATTGATCATCTATTCACATATAAATGTCGAAATATTATTTCTGTAAGTAATACTCTCAATATGAGTTCAAACCGTGATAGTCCAGTTTTCCGTTGACAACCAAATTGTTTAGTTATAGTTAGCTATACAAACTGAGTAATAAATAATTAACTAAGTAATCAAAGGCACATAGTTCTCGCCCTTCTAACGCCTAACTAAATCAGGTTTAGCTTTGCTATCACTGTAATAAATAAATATATGTATAATCTAAAAGAAAAGGGAGGGAGCAATATCAAAGGTAAAATAGATTTAGTTAGGGCCTAACTGGGGAAAGGACCGCCTAACTGTTAGGCGGTCCTATCCCTCTCTAGTAGACCCTCCAGTCTTCACACAGTCTTCGGCACGTCTAGCGAGCGTGACGGAGCAGGACGGAGGCGTGACGGTAGCGGTACGGAGGCGGTCACGTGGCTATCAACACCAGTAGCACTACGAAAGCTCCAACCGCTATACAGATTATCAAACTCATCTTTTTCTGAAAGTACAAAAAATATTTATTGCTTTTTGCAGGTAAGATAAGATGATACAAATGGTTTAAAACTTGATTGATCGGATAATATCGTACAATAAATAAATGATTTGGAATAAAAAAAAAATGACAGTATAAGTTGAACTTTAAATTATCTCTCAACTTGGATGAAACTAGATTCAATGTGATTTTTTAAAATTAAAATCGGCAAGTTTCAGGATTTCATCACAGACAATGTGAAGTATCATTTTATGTTATTTGAGGCGCCATCTGTTCGAAGCTTATGAAAGTTACGATCAATAACAACAATCAACATTAGTAATCAGTTTATTGTTAGTCATAAGTTATTGAAATCATTAATCTAAATAAAAACTAACCTATCTCTCAAGCTTCACCAAATTACGAACAAATGCCACTTTTTGTGAAAATTTAATTGAAAGTGTTTAAACGGATCCAGCTTTGGCGCCAGAGTCACATAGTCGTGGTCATGTCAGAAAACTATGCGATAAGTAAGTACATCCAACCCAGTTTCATGACCCCCATGACCCCCTGGATCCGCGCTTGCGTGAAGCGTTTACTAGGAACATAAAACATCATGATACGGGATTTTTATGTATTAAGATATTTTGAAAGTTTGCTCAAATTTTAAAACGGGCCTTTTATATTTTGAAGACTTCACATGATTTATAGTTACCTTATTAAGCCGGCAATGTACGAGTATATTTGTCTGTGTAAAGTACCTTTCTGGTCTTCGTTTTGGAGATGGTTCCTTTGAGTAGTTGCTGGCCGCCGCTCTCCACATGTTCGGTGGCTTGCAGCGCATAGTACTCCACGCTGTCCACTTGTTCTTGCTGAAAATATTTTTATAAATAGTATAGACGATATAACGATACTAGTAGTAGAACATGTGCCTGGTGGTAAGCTTGCCCTTAACAGCAGTGCCTCCCAGCTATTGGAACGTGAAAAGCCCAATCTAATTGACAAAGTTTTTTTTACTGCTGTTTTAGTTCTTACTCGACATTATTTATAATTTTATTATGTATACAAATTCTTTGTATTTCATTCTGAATGACGTTACTAAATAATCTACTGAATTAAAAGTTCAAATAAATTTATATGAATTCAACTCGTCGATTTCACTCTTCATAAATATAATTATTAGCTACAGATCTTTTTTTTTCTAACTGACTTATGGCTGCTGGCCCAGAGACCCCTACTGCCTATCTGACTATTGAGTTAGCACCGGAGGCGCAGGACCCAAATTAACCTAACCTGACATTCCTATCATACTTACGAGTCTAACCTGTAAGAGAAATCGAACTAACTATGAGAGAGCTACCTAGCTATCTAACTCATAAATACATCCCGAACATAAGCACTATAGCTGAGTGCTATCGGACCTAGTGCGCCTGTGAACCGCAAGTCGCGGAGGGCAGTGACGCGGGTACGGTGACTATCACACTCACGCGAGGGCGCCAAGACGGCACGGCCTTGGCTCGCGTTGTCACCGGGGAGAAATTCAAGGTTCGGCACTTAGTTTTTATCTTTTAACCAGCTCCCCATTCCAGATTCGCTCGGATAATGTCATATAATAAATATTATTTGCAATAATAAATATTGCGACTATAAATTGGGCTATACATTTTTCTCAAGTTGAACCGAATTATCTTAATATATATAAATCTCCTGTCACGATGTTTGTCCGCGATGGATTCCTAAACTACTCAACCGATTTGAATCATATTTGCACACCGTGTGCGCTTTGATCCAACTTGAAAGATAGGATAGTTTTTATTTCGAGTAATATAGAGTAAAGCCGGAACGGGACGCTAGTATGAGTATATAAATCCTAACGTTAGTGAATATCGGTTGACACGGTGAAGTGTTTATTGTGAACAATCATTACGACACTGGATTTTTGAACATTAAGAATGTAAATTACGTTACCAAGTGCTCTTCTGAATTAAAGGTTATGTACGATCAAGTATCGTACAATAAATGTATCACATCAGCAGTACACACTTTCCGCCATTCTGCACATTCGCACCAAATCCATTACTAGTTCACGTAAAGTAGGCAAAGAGTGCGCACAAAATCATTAAAATATAGTGAAATCAAGCTCTCTAGTTTTAGTTTCCTGCTTCATCAAGTAAATCATCATATTTTATGCAGGTACGGCGTCAACAAGAACAGCCAGCTCTTCTACCGCCTAACTAATTCGGCTCGTTTTGCTATTGCGGTCTCTATAATTTCAAGCGGAAAGAAAAGAGAGAGGAATATCAAAGCTCTGTCTTAACAGATCTAGTTAGGCGGTAGACCCTCAGGTCCAAATTTTGATTTCTTATGGAGTTAGGTTAGGACATAGCTCAAAGAGTAAGCAAGCTGAAGTGGCAATGGGCAGGCCACATCGCTCGAAGAACTGACAACTGATGGGGAAGAAAGGTTCTCGAGTGGCAACCACCGGAAGACGCAGTGTTGGACGGCCTCGCACTAGATGGACAGATGACCTCACAAAGGACGCTGGAAACCGCTAGTTGCAGGTTGCGCAGGACCGTTCGTTGTAGAAATCTAGGGGGGAGGCATATGTTCAGCAGTGGACGTTTTGCGGCTGATGATGAAGATGATGGAGTTAGGTACTGGTAGAACTTCTTACCTGTGCAGCCACTAACACAGCCAGTTGCGTGAAGAGGTCCCGCACATCTCGCAGTGAGGCCTCTATCCTCGTCAGCTCTTCATGTCGGGCTTCCACCTCTCGGAGCATGCGCCGCGCTTCGGCTGTCTCAGCTTTCACCTAAGCGTTATTTAAAATTATATTATTCTTCTGTGATTAGAATTTTGTCATGAACATATTACAATAGAGCAACTCAAATGCTTCAAATAGAGTAGTATTTTTTTAATGACGGGATAAGCAATAAGTACGTGCGCCTAGTGTGCATGGTGGTAAGCAACATGTCTGCCAATTACAGCAATGACGAGCAGCCAATTGAACGTGAAGAACCCATATAACCTTATCTACACTCGTCTCCTGAGACAAAAGAAAATTGATCGTTTTGCCGTGTAATTTTTCAGGAAACATTGCTCATCAATCCGGATCACAGTAATTTATGCACTTGACCACTTGGCGGTAGAATAACCGCGAAAAACCAATTCGATTTCGACTTGAAGACACCTATATAAAATTGATCTTCAAATTGAGTGAGTCGATTTCTAACTAACGTGGGTGCTCCAATGTATCATCGTTGATCATCAGAAGATATGGCAATGAAGCGTACAGCTTAATATAAAAAGGCGTGTTAAAAAAACTAACAACTTACATTGTCAACAAACAGCGATAGATTCTTAGATTCTAGGAGGGCCTCGCATTCTTCATCCGATATCGTTAAATTAGCTGAAACAGATAACGAGATCTTTAAAAATAAGAGATATTAGGACCTAATTAGGCTAGTTTAAGCTTATTTTACTGAGACGTGTCGGTCGAATGACTGACAAGGCCTTCGCCGAGCCAAGGAGACATCGATCTCCTTGACACATTTGCGTCGGAAACACTTAGGTATATATTATTTTATGCACTTACATCTCAAAACTAAGCTTTGTTATAAACTTACATAATGTATATACATAATTATATAGTTTCGACATTATTAAAGTGATGGAATGTACCATAATACCGTGTTTAGCAAGGTGGTATGTATGGTGGTGGTGGTATTGACATTTTTAACTGTAGGTACCTAATTATTTTGTGGTACATATTGGATGAGTTTTTAAACCGTGTTAAATTTTTTCAAAAAAATTACATGTTTTATGCATATCTATGGCAAAGGTCAAATAGTACAATTTCAAATAACACGAGAAACCTGATAATAAGATCCGTTATTAATTATGATGTTTAGCGCACCAGTAATAGGTTGAATGGAAGTGCAGCAACTGAGATACCTACGGGGCGAGTGACCGGTCAACTACCTCAGTTTGCGATGGTACCTATTCCTTGATTGAGAAACTGTTAATTTCAGATTCAGATCAATTTATCTCGATCTTGTCATCTGGCAATGACATCGATTGTACTATGCAAGCTTGTAGCCAAAGGACAGGGTACGATTAAGTATTATTAATATCAATTGAAATAATTATCACTTAGTTGTATGGGTACTAATGTACCTCTAGGTACTGAATGTAGTGGCACATTCTAAGTATATACCTACTCAATGTTTAAGCAAGCCCAAACGCTGTCGCAAAGTTAAACCGGTACAGAAATTTTTGGGTTATAGGCGATTCGCCACAAAGTAAATTCGTCACAATTTGTATACTCCATACATTCAAAGTAAACTCGCCACAAGTTATAAAAAAACAAATGAACAATGTCACAGGTGAATAAAGTTGTTGTAAATTCGTCACAGATTTTTGTTTCATGTAATTTTTGCATAAAGTAGGGTTAGCAAGTAATATTTAGGGTTATAGGCATTTCGCCACAATTTATTGGGTTAGGTAAGTACTCGAAATGATACAAAGATTTTAAACTATGACAACAAATAACTAATGGCTCATTCCATGACAAACGATATAATCTTTGTAGTTAAATACTAGGAAAATCTGTGTTTAGGACATTTATCATATAAATTTCAAAGACGATAATTATTGTATGTGGTGTCCATTTCAGTAAATTTTACATCTGTTACATAAAAAGTTGTTTTTTCACTAGTGTAGTTTACGGCGGAATAGCGATACACTTGACTGCTATCTCCCCCGATGCTAAGCAATGATGTGGCCTACGCTATACCATCCCCAGAAGTACAAATACAGCTGATAAAAACTGAACAAAAACTTGAAAATATGCCTTCCAAAACAAACGTTTGTAGATTTGATACCTTTTTTGTAGTGGTAGGAATCTCTTTGCAGAATCCTCCTGGGATTCACTGCCGATACCTTTGCTGTAATGGGCAAACATGTTTTTTAACATCAGTAACATGTCCTTCTAATCTCGTCACTCTATACTATAAAAAACCTATGACTGCATGACCTGCTCAAAAAATTGTTTTTATTTTTCTCGAATTATAACATCTTCGCATCTTGTAAAATAACGTTTTAGACGCTTAATACAATAAACATTACATGGTAACCCTACTTTATGCAATAAATCAATAGTTTAAAAACTAAAGAAACACGCTTATACAAAATATCCAACTAAAAAGTTTTCTTGCTTTTCTAAAAACTTTGTGTAGTAAACAAAGTTCTTAATACTTATGATCTTGGTAAGGTGATCGTGATGAGGTGATCGATAAGAATGGTTGGTGGGACAAACTCTACAAACCATTGCATTCTCATCGGTCCTTGATAAGAATGCAAAGTTTCAAACTAATCGTGTTGTTTAGAAATTGGTGAAAATCATATTCAAAGATTCCGTTAAATAGATACATTGATTCATAGATTCATACATACCAAGTTAATAAAATCGTGTTAAATATTATGTGAAATGAGAGATTACTTAAAAAGGCTAGGTACTAAAAATATCTGCCTGAGTAGACTTTTCCAGATAGTTATAATTTTGGTATCTTCAAATCGAGTTGAATCGGTTTCTACTAGGTAAGCTTAATCGAAAACCGCATCGTCGTCAAGGCGGTCAAGTGTAAACCTATGAAAGTAAAAAATAAAATCTGATTTTTACTGTGTATGTTGTATATTATGTTGTCTGTTTATATTCCTTTAATTTTGTGCCTCTTAGTTTTAAGCTTAAGGAAAATAATTATATATAAAATACTACAAATTTATTCTTTGATTTTTCTGCTGTCTATACATAAAAAAACACTGTGGCGAATTTACAATTGATAAACGAGGATTTATCAAAAACATAGAATTGTGGCGAATTTACACACATTTGTTTTTGTGGCGAATTAACTTTGTGGCGAATCGCCTATAACCCAAATTTTTGCCGTTAGTTTTGTTTGGACAAAATTGAGCTTTTAAATGAAGTTTTTAAATACGGCGATGTGAAATTGTGAAATCGGGTCTTGACACTGGTTCCTGGATAAAATAAACAAATTAGATGCCAGTACAATGTAGGAAATATTGTATTTTACGAAGAATGATCTTAAGATGACTCCAGGTCATTTCATTGCCCTGTTAGCTATAATCAAGAGTCCAGTAACTAAATGAAGCTAAAAAGTTTGTTTGTTTTTTTAAACGTAATAGTTTCTGGAACTAATAATCGGATTTGAACAATAATTATTTTTTGCATTTGGTAACGTGGACATAGAACAGCGTCCAAACAAATAACTAAATTTGTAAACAAATTTGAATGCTGTTGTAAAAAGTTTAACTAAAAAGTCTAGTTTAATCAGTCTGCCTACGAGCTGGACCCGTTCGCGTTGAAGTAGATAACTTTAGGGTCTAGGGTTGGCTTCCTAGGAACAGGAGGCGTAATCCCTGTTCAGATCTGTAGATTGCCCAAAATATTTCCTTATAGCGTCGGAATGCAGCCAGTGTGATGGGCACTTTGGTGTAGAGCTTCGACTATCTTAGAGCCTAAGTTAATGACTCTTAAACGTGTTTTTGTGTGTATAAGTATAATACGACAATTTTAGGTATTAATAGTGTTACCTGTCAACTATTTTGGTAATGCAACGCAACTAAAAAAAGGATTGGATATGATCGATGACAATCATCAAAATATGAGCGAACGATCCTTACTCAACTTGATCTGCTCGTTTAGAAGATCTCTCTGTTGGTCCCTGACTGCGGATAGAGCGTTGTGATGTGCCGCAAGTGCGTCTGCGTACAACGCGCGTGTCGCTGCGTACTGCAGCCGCGCGATGCGCGCCGCTGCGTCGTTGCGTTTGGATTTTGCTGCCACTCCTTCGAACTGACGTAGCGCACCACACACCTTCAACCCAACGTTCCCTGATTGCGTTATCACTGATTCAAGCTGATCTTGAAGGTCTGAAACGGATGCACACAAAACATTAGTTATTATGAGTCTTACAGTTGAAAAGTATTTAAAAGATTACAAAACATTCAAATGAAAAGGTTGTTGTTTGGTTACTATCATAGGGTGGGACATACAACTCACATTTATATATCTAGCTCTGTAAGTGGGGCTAACTTAAAATGGGGTGGAGGAATACACGTAAGGAAACCTGCTTGTCGTAGAAGACTTAACTCTTCGAAGAAAAGGAAGCTTAGGAAAGACCTGTGCCCTAGTAGAGGACTCAATAGGTATCGTTGTAACAGGTGAACTGAAACTTTGAAATTGTATGGGTTTTAAAAATTTGGCCGTTTTAGGATGAATTTTCAAAAGTTGATTCGTAGGGTGACTGCGTCCGGTGTATAGTGCAGTGCCACCAACTTATCTGTAGAGCGGACAAAACAGGAACTACTGAGTTACGAGTATTGAAGACAACAGTAATTGTGTAATAGGTGGCACTACTTTTCGATCGTGGCGCTATATTTTACAGCTATTTTTTTTAAATCTTGTTTAGCCACACCACAATCTCCAGGGTCCGTGACCGTTGTCATTTTGGGTTGGGTTTTAGGTTCTGTTGTTTTTTACAAATTTCTTGGTTTAGCTGAAGAAAAGAAGAACAGATAAGTAGGTCGTACTGCAACTTTTGAGTAGCGGGAACACAAAATAGATTGCTTATGCTGTACTAAAGATTCCAAAACATATCAAGTAGGTAGTACCGACGTTTGTTGGTGTGGTAGGTGGGGTCGGAGTGGAGTCTTTTCAGCAACTGCGTGTTTCCGTTGAGTTCGTGAATCCAATTGCGCATGCGGTCTACCTGTAACCACAATCGAACATTCAATTTAATTATTTTTTCCAGGCTGAGTCTTTATTAGCATATCTCAGACACTTCTAAACAAAATTTCACAAAATTTGATATTTTTGGGAAATGTACCCTGAAATTGTCCAGATAAAGGTAGGTAAATAATTATTTTTTGCCATGGCTTTACGAATACAGTTAGTATTTTTTCATGGGATTAAAATAGGTCAAAAGTAGGATCAAGGTGATTTGCTCACTGCTTATTTAATTTCATTTAGATATATTCAGCTGTTTATAAATCAGAACAAAGTGGTATAGACTGCAAGCCTGTGAAAAAAATTAATGGGCCAAATGAACCACCAGGAGACCTATATAGGATGATAAAAGAGTATAAAGTACCTAATAAAATTCAGCACTATGCCGTCACTTGTCAGCTGTTCCACTGAGTGCAGTTGAAGATTTGTCTCATTTCTCCTTGTCGCATGATTTTTGTACGGCCTATGTGACCCATAAATTTTGTTCACGGGCCTGTAGTCTATAGTAACCCTTTGAGCTAATGATTTTAGTGCATTCATTTCTTTTGCTTGGAAAAGTTAGTCTGTGTGACCTCAAGTAAGTAAATATCCTACTTCCTCCTAATATGATAAATGTTAATGTATGGATGTTTGTTGCTCAATTAAGTCGTAACGTATGAACGGATCGGGTTGAAATTTGGATCACAGATTATAGTCTGGAAGAACACAGACTACTTTTTATACCGAAAAATTAACGCGAACTGCAAACACGCGGGTAAAACCGCGGACCGCTGCTGGTCTAAAATGTGTTCAGTTTCAACGTAAAGCAGGAAAAATTGTCGAAAAGCATAAATTAAAAATGAAGGTGTGCAAATAACAGGTAAGTAAGTGTTCGATTCATGTGTTTATTTGCAGGGTCCATTGCGCTCCATCGGATGCCCTTATTAGCATCTCTCGGTCCAGCGATTGGTAAACTCGCGGCCATTTGCAAGTATACAAGATAAAGGTACCAAAACGAAACAGATGAATTGAACTCACCCGTGTTAACAGTGTGCACCTATAGGTACAAATTGTATGTTTACATTTTCTAAGCGTCATTATACATTTTGCTAGATAACGTCCCACGATTTTATTTTGGTCAAAATTATTTTTTAAGCTTTTAGTACATTTGCAAAATTACCATGACTGCTTACAATAAAACCGTTTAACTTAAATAATTTTTAGTCGTTTTATTAAAAACTCTATTTCAATTCATATTCTACCTAACACAACACAAAAACAAACAAGTTATTTAATAAATTTTTCTAATGACCAACGGTCACTACTATCGTATCGTACCTCGCAATGCAATTAATGTTCATGGTTACATTAGTGACAAAGTACAATTATAATTAATGTGCGTTCGTTACGAATTGCTCATTGTGGTAATTGTGCTAATCGTCGGTCACTCTAACTACATACACCTACCTATACCTAACTTAAATACTTTCATATAATACTAACTAAACGTAATACCTTTATAGTGTGTTATCTTCTGCTAATAAGTCAATTTGAGCATATAGCTGTGCCGTAAATAGCCTTTTCCGCGCCTTGTGCGTGTTTCTATAACTGTGTCTTGCGCCCTTGCTTTTTTTTAGATTTTAAGGTAGGTACGTATGTTTGTAGGTACGTATGTATTGGAATCGAATATTAGGAGGGCAGTGCGAACTTATCAGAAGCAAGTCGATAACAGTTCTGCCTGGTCCCGGGCATTCTTGCGCCTCCAGAGTCTACGCCCTGTGCTTGGGCGTCCTATTTACCTATGACAAAACCTACGACTTGTTTAACAGCATTTTGGGCTAAATGAAATCAATATATAAATGTTCGATGTTTTTAACGTCAAAAAAGAACACAAAACACAAAATTACAAAATTACAAACACAAAATTGATCTTAGGCCAAGTTTAGGAATACGGTGAATAATTAGTCTATGTTGTCTACAATTCGACAGACTTAGGTAGGTACCTATATACATGGTTATTTTTTCTTTGTAGCAAACATAAAACTATATAGAGAGGGGACGAGCAATACATGAGCCTGATGGTAAACTACACAATATCGCATTTAAAAACAACGACGTGGCTAATTAGGTACTCATGTAATTTGCAAATTTAAACTTGACTGCTTACCGTTTACGAGTAAGCAGACTGGGTACATTTTTTTTCTTAGATAGAGTTTTAAAAATTATATCGGTAGTTGTTTTTAATAAAGAAGCACCTATTTGTGCAGTTGGTACACATTATTTGTTTGTGGTGACCAGATAAGCTAACCGCAATGCGTTGTCGTTCAAAGAACATGATGTTTTATCAAGTCGTGCCATTGTCATTATTGAGTAGGTACCTACTTGCCTACATCTATATGTATCTATGCTTCTGTTGTTACCTAGTAAGTTTATTAATAAAAAAGTGGTCAAGTGCGAGTCGGACTCGCCCATGAAGGCTTCCGTAGCAGCTAGTAACATAATATAAAAGTTCTTGTAGTGCGTTGTTACTTTAATCAGTGTTTTAACAATAGTCAATTTATGACGTATTAAAATAAAACTACTTAGGTACTAGATCTCATTCAAACCAATTTTAGTTGACAGTTTACGTGGTATAATGTACATCATATTTTTTTTAGTTTCGTCATTCTCTAATTTACAAGTTACAGGCCCCCCCCCCCTTCCAAAGTGGTACACATTTTACCACTTTGGAAGAGTCACTCGCGCAAACTATTAAGTTTAGATAAAAAGTATGTTAGAAACCTCAATATATATAATAATCATTTTTAAAGACCTATTCATAGACAACCCAAACGTATGATTTTGATGGAAAAAAAATTGAGTTTCAGTTCTGGGAAACCCCAAATTTTTTTTGGTTTTTCTATTTTTTGTATAAAAATCTTAATGCGGTTCACAGATCTACTTAACAAGTTTCAATAGATAGTTCTTATAGTTTCGGAGAAAAGTGACTGTGACATACGGACGGACAGACAGACAGACAGACATTCCGAATCTATAAGGGTCCCGTATTTTGCCATTTAGCTACGGAACCCTAAAAAGGGCCTTTGTGTAGAATCGGAACTTCATTAGCTGCGTTAAGCTCTTTATGGTGGTCGAAAATTGTATTATATCCGCACCATTTCACGGAGCAGACACCCATATTTTATATTTTTTACGGTATTTTTTTGCCAGCACTCTTTCTGTCGAAATCAAAAGCTTGACTGACCGAACTCGCAACAGGTATAGTGCAATTACGAGGGTCAAACTGAAAGTTCTTAGAAAATCAAAAACTGATTACATTAGCCAGTTATTAGTTTTATTAAATCTTTTCAAAATATTGTCCATTCACGTCAATACACCGCTGCATGCGATGGAACCACTGGGAAAAGCACTTTGCCCACTCGTCCTTAGGTGTCTCTTCAATGGCATCGCGATACGCAGCCACCGCTTCTTTAGCATTCATAAACCGCTTTCCTTTAAGTTTTTCTTTAATTTTTGAAAATAAATAAAAATCACAAGGCGCGAGGTCGGGGCTATACGGCGGGTGACCCAGTAATTCAACGTTTGATGTCGCCAAATAGTCGATCGTTCGCTTGGCGGTGTGCGATGAGGCGTTGTCGTGGTGAAGGAGGATCCTACTGCGAGGTCGTTTCTCTCGAACTTTTTCCAAGACAAGTGGCAAACAATTGGTAGTGTACCATTCTGCAGAAACTGTTTTTTGATCTTCTAACACAATTGTTGCGAAATGACCTATCCTTCCAAAGAACGAGGCCACCATTTTTTTCCCCGCACTTCGATCTCTCTTCACTCCTTTAGTTCCATTAGTTGGCAACTCCTCGAAAGGAAACACCCACTGAGCAGATTGTCTTTTGGTTTCAGGATCATAACAGTAAATCCAGCTTTCGTTACCTGTTAGTATGTCGAACACAGCATTTGAGTCACCTCCGTTAAATCTTTCAATCATTTTACGGCACCAATCCACACGATGGAGTTTTTGAGCCTCAGTCAAATTATGAGGTATCCACCGGGCGTAAAGCTTCCTGACCGCTAAATGTTCTTGTAGGATTTTGTGCACTTGACTCATACCGATGCCTAAGCTTGTCCGAATCTGCTGATAGGTCACTCTTTTGTCAGTCTCTATCATACGCCGCACAACACAGATGTTATCTTCAGTCGTCGCCGTAGAAAGCCGTCCCTCACGTAAATCATCAGTGAGATTAGTGCGACCACGTTTAAACTCATTAAACCAGTTGTAAACAGTCGCACGAGATGGGGCTTCATCGTGAAAGGCCAATCGTAGTCCACAGATTTCTAAAACAAAAGGCAGATGGAACGTGCAGAACACAGATCCTTAGGTCCAGAAAGCAAATATCAAACGCCAAAGCAAATACAAACTCCAATCAGTACGAATCGGACTTCCGTCTCGTACGGGAGTCCCGTGTCATTTTAAGTTTTGTTTAAGATTATGCCGTATTATGTCTTCAAACATTGCAAACATTGTTCCCAAAAATAAGAAAAGGAAAGAGGAATATCATTTCATAGGAAAATTTTAATATTTTACTGCTATTTATATAATTTAGGCAATTTCATTTCATTTAATGAATAGAAACACAACACCTCAACGAAAATTGATTAGTGTTGCTATACTAAATTGAAATTATTTTCCCTATAGTTAAGGTAAAATATAGATTATATGATTTTTTTGAAGATACTCGAGTCAGTAGTGACATTGTCGAAGTTTTATACGGTGCTAATTTGTGCGTACATACTTAGGTACCCAAAAAAGATGTTGGGATCAGGCCAATCGCTGTTGTCACCACAAATACTGGCCTTGCTGCCTAGGTTAGCGTTTCGTTTGCGACACGCGTCCAGACAAAGATTGGATACTAAACAAATTGAATAATCTGGCCCCCCAACATCAAATCAGTTGACAAAAATTCTCTGCACTTCCTGTGTTCACCGATATTAAATGAGTAGTTGCCACCTTTTGTCAAGCATAATATTCAAAGTTTTACAAAAAGCTCCGATAGAATACTCAAAATAAACACACACATGACTTTTACTATTATTCGGCGTTGTATTTTTATTCCGAATTTTCTGTACGAATAATCGAATTTTTAGTTGCATGCAAAATCAAAATTCTTAACTTCATAGGATAGAAATTACTATTTCTATCATATCAAGAAATCCTTGCATAATATATAATCGGTGTAATAATAAATTATTTTAACATGATAATTTATTTTATGTGTTTATTATACGCGAAGATTTCCGAAGCTAAGACAACAATAGTGGGATTTTTTTCTTAAGACTGGGAACATTACACGCACACCAACGTGAGTAATTTGACAACGTCGGTGAGAGCTGTCACGCATACATAACTAATTACTGGCCTCACAGTGTCGTTCACGAAGGTTTCATCTGTTTAGAAATCTGTGCCGTAGTCTATCATAACTTTCTTGTTGACTTAAATGACATCGAAAGTCATAAAAAATCAATGCACGAAAATTTTCTCGTGTTAAATTCATGTTGACGTGACACAGACAATTTTCAATTTGCCGCCAAATCGTAAAACAAATGACAAATGAATGAAGTATATACTCAGTAATATTGGCAAAGAGTTATATTTTCAAATTATAGAATTATTTTTTTATTATATTGTTTATAAGTGGCCAGTTCTAAGAACTTTCAGTTTGACCCTCGTATACTAATAAAACGCTAAGGATCAGTCACTGCAGTCACACGATCAGTCAAATGGGTATATTGTCTTTGATCGGAGCGGTGGTAGAGCAGCGAAGCAGGACGGCCCGTTAGACGCTTTTTGGACGGATGATATCTTAAGAGTTGGTACACCGACATGCGGTACCAGTAAATTTTTGAAGCTATACAGGTGACGAATAGTATATCATTAGTGCTGTTTAATATTAAAATTCTAAGTTATACTACGTTTTCACTTCTGTCGGTAGTTCCCATGACTGCAAGTTATTTTAATTCTGCTTACCTCTTGCATCATCTGGTCGATGTCTTGTGCAAGCATGGCCGGCGCCTGCGCTTCTACCGTGTCTCGGTACACGCCGGCACCTCCTCCTATCCCTTCCGCCATCTGGAACCAAGATCAGAAATATGGTTAGTAGGTTTCTTTCTTTATCTATCATATTTTTGTTATAACTTACATATTTTTAATTAAAAAGAAATTATCATTATTGCCAAACTAAACAAATTTGAAACTTATCCTATAGGACATCGAAACGTCCAGTCTAGTGAACGGCGTATGTCGGACTCGAAACCATGAATTGCTCTCTCTCCCTCTCTCTCGAAACCTCTTGGATTTGACCATGGCCTGCCTTTGCTATATCCTCGCGCCCTGGCGAGGTTTCAGACCCCGCATTTGGCTCTCGAACAGTGACGCGATAGAAATCAGCGGCGCCGGATGGTCCTAAACATCCAAAACCATCAGTGGAGATGGTTGCGAGCCAGAGTGCGAGATAGCTCGTCCACTTCCACCTCTGTGGATGAGCAAGATGCTTCCTTCTCTCGTTCCTCTACCTCACACGAGATGTTTAACCGAGTAGAAAACCGCTAGGTTTCATAAATTAATATAGAAGTGTCATAGAAGTCATTTTTCACTTGGTTGGCGTAGAGGATGACTCTCTTATTGCGGGAGAAGGTCCCGAGTCCCAGCAGTGAGATTACAAAGTCATGTGCATAATGCTGACTTAAAAACGCCGAAGGAAATCATCCTGAGGAAATCGACATGATCCGAGAATCTGTCGAGGCTATGCGGTATTATGGCCTGACTCATTCTTTGCTTATGCTGTTGTACTTAATGACCAAAATGAGCGAACGTTGGCCAAATGCAGTGCCATTCGCGTACCAATCTACCAATAACGGTGAAGATTTTACGTTCGTAGGTACATAGTGGTTCCTACAACGCGTTCTTCCAATAAAATGTACATTTTACTTTGTTTATATTTCAAACAGGTGATTGAATTCACGTTAGAAATGCAAAATCGACGAGATCAGCAAATGAGGTAATATTTGTAGCATGACACCTGACAGCTGAGTCAACATACTTCTTGGTGTCAATATGCTCGTGTCGACTCGACTTTCCATAGTTCTGGCTTTTATTTGGCTAAACATATAAACTCAATAGTTTACATGTTCATGATGTTCATGCTGAATGGCAATCCATTCAGCATGCAAATTCCGTTAAGAAGCTAGGCATGCTTGTCACTGGTATTGGACTTGAGTAGATATTTTGATTGTCGTTGGACTCTAGACCTTCGTTGCTCTATGGACGATTAAGATATTCTTGAAATACTTAGGTATAAATTATAAATTTAATTGCAGTTGAGCGCATATATACATATTTATCTTATGTTCACTCCTTTAGGATGGACCGGCTAAGAATCAGCTGGAGGAACTAAAATCGACCGAGACTCATAGGCAAGGACGCCCTTGTGCAAATAAGACTACAAAGTCTTGAAAATCGTCGATAAATTGCTAGCTTGTTGGGTGTTTACCGGATATATTTTGGAGAGTGTTCGTCTGTTCTGCATGATCTAATTTCATCATACCCTTTTTTCTACCGGATTGCTCGTAGCTCAAAAAGCGTCATCGTTTCATAGTTGTCTTTCCAAAGAGTTAGTCGAGTCGAGAGTTAGTAGAGAAAGTCAAATCTCTTTGTGCGAGGCAAAGAGATTTGACTCTACATACTGTGTGATAATAAGTCTAGGCTGTGGAATGCATTACTTGAGTGGGTTTTTTCGATGGTTACAATCTTGGTATCTTTAAATTGAGAGTGAATCGGTTTTATCCAATGAAAGCACACTCTATCATAGACCGCGTCATTGCTTAACATCAGGCGAGATGGCGATCAAGTGTAAACCTATAATGATTCAAAAAAACCTCTGTGGTAAGCAATTTGCATTTTAGATTTTGAGGTCCACCGCCCAAAAAAAAGATTTAACCTTGATGTTGCTTTCTCTTTTCTTTTGGAATTATAGAGACATCAATAGTAAACCCAAAGCCGATTTAGTTGGACGGGAGTAGGCTTGTTTGTATCCTGTGTTACATGGTAAGGCGATGTCAAACGCATGACTATTCGGAATAAAAAAATATGCATCGAACCTAGTACATACGATTATGTATGTATATTGTACTCAATTGTCAGTATTCATTATTTATCTGCGTTGCAAGACAAAACAAAGGATGACCCGCTTGACCCGACCCGATGCGAGCCTTGTTCAGTACCTATTTAAATGGGTATATAACATTTACGTACATACGTAATCAAGGATTTTTTTGTGACTATAAAGAACCAACATTGCTATTTTATTGCATCTCTAGGATGTAATATTTTATGTGTCAATAAAAAGAGGTGACTCGATAGAATGCATTGCAATGTGACTATGCAAATATTCAAAAGTATAAGATGTTCTATAGATATATTAAAAACATAATCATAATTGTTGTTTTAAATTTTATGTTCATATTTTATTCTTAGCTTTCATACGCTAACACTAGACTGCCCTCTCGCCTGATGTTAAGCGGCGTTGCGGTCTACAATGAGGTTTGACTTAAAAGAAATCGATTCACTCTCGATTTGAAAACACCAACCATAAAACCATATCGCTTTTTCGAACAACGAGCAGACCGATAGAAAAAACGGCAAGGTGGTGTAAGATCATGCAGGTCAGTTGTCAGTTGTGCACTGTCCGAAATATATCCGATAAAATACTGATAAACTAGCAATTTTGTTGCAATGTTCAAGACTTTCAACGTCTTTTTCGAACGAATAGTTATTTTCTGGCAATTAAATTGAATGCCAAGGGAACTATGAACTTATTTTCAAAATTATCAGCCTACTAAATTATAACCTAATCCGTACAGCCGTTCAGATTTAATTGACAGATACCAACTAACGTCCAAACTCTACTTTCATATTGTTATTAAGAAAACGAATAATTAAACTCAAGTAAACTGTGTCATTTATCTTATGTACTGACTCATTTTTTTATCCTTTCCTTGTTCTATATTTATAATCCTTTTGAAGCAATGCTAAGTTAACTTTTCTATATAAAACTGATATTCCACAACAATAACAGAACTGTGCGTTAATTTTGAGTGTATTTTTATTCATCAACTCTGTGAAGTCGCTTGGATTTTCCATCATATCTTCAATCTGAGCTCATAAACTAGTCTGTTTGTTTGTTTAGCACTTAACACTATTGGGCACAACGTGACATAACCAAGGATCGCGTAGGTAGATAAAAGATAAGGAGTACACAATATTTTAATTTTTTTATTCACTGCAACCATAATTTTCACTTATGCGCGGGAAAATGGAACACTTACATGGCGGAATTCGGCGAGTCGATCCTTTGTACGCATTGTTTGTTTTTTTGATTTTTTTCAGGCCGGTGCGGTCATATGGTTTTCGTTTTTAATAACCGGCGTATAAGGTGTGTTCTCGTTCGTATCTAATCTAGCACTGATAAGTGATAGCACTGCGCTCGACGCGATATCACATGAAGGCCGGTCGCCAGCGACTGCCACTCGCCGATCGCTGAATCATAACTGCTACACACCACTTCATATTTCATGACTTTTGGTCATTGGCGCCACTATTGAAGTATACAAAAAATGTTGCACCAAAGTGACGCAGTTCAATAATTTTGCCACATGACTTCAGTAATGGCGCGGACTCTATC
This sequence comes from Ectropis grisescens, assembly GCA_017562165.1. Classification (NCBI taxonomy): domain Eukaryota; kingdom Metazoa; phylum Arthropoda; class Insecta; order Lepidoptera; family Geometridae; genus Ectropis; species Ectropis grisescens. Next base: position 7,193,499 of record CM029778.1, on the reverse strand, counting down.
TAGGTTATTGAACGAACCTAGGATGATACTCTACCATGTTTATTACTTACGTAAATACTGAATGCGTGTAGCCGAGTAATTTATTTTATTCATACTCAGTTTTTTTACTATTTTATCTGATATCCTAAAAAGTGTAGGTACTTTTTCTTAAAATATTTGTACATACAGTTTTTCATGTCGTTAAATGTATGAACATTACGATTACGAGGATCTGAGCACCACATCACAACAAATTATGTATTTATTTATTGTAAAATGATATATTTATTGCATTTATCTTCGACATGATTATATATTTCTTAAACTTTACAAATATGAAATCAAAAATGTTAGAAATCCAAAACTTCGTAAATTAATAAGTATATATAGGTATAAGTATCTATATTTTCATTTCGCATGTTTCGGTGATTTTTTGCAATCTACTTAAATCGTTACTTAAAGTGAATAAATATTGGTGGACAATTCACACACACCACCATCTGACCCCAAACTAAGCAAAGCTTGTAAGATAGCAGCCATATAGCTGATATCATAATTTTATAGTTTTAAATACGAGTATGTACTTATTATACATAGAAACACCCAGACACAGTACAAATATTTGACTTCATCACACAAATATTTGCACAGGGTGGGAATCGAAACCCACGACCCTCGACTTCGCAGGCAGAGTTACTACCCAATAAGCCACAAGGCCAGCCTTAATTTAATTGTTGTATTTACTGCTAACATTTAACATATTAATTTAGTAATTACATTAATAAGTTTACTTAAATGCGTAAAAGTTGTTGAAATTAGAACAATTTATAATAATTTTATAATAAATACGTGGGTAATTTGAGTGTACATCACTCACCTGTGAAGTGAAGCTATCGAGAAGCACGGGTAGCAGCAAGTGAAACTTTTTGAGGAATAGATCCATTTAAGTTATAAGTGGTCATTGATGGCTGCTGATGGAGTACCTCAATGATCGGTGCTCTCTCCGACGCTATTTCAGCTGTATATGAACGATCTGATGAAACCCAGTATCTTTGGAATCGAAGTTGATAGAAGCGTTATGGAGTTCCAAATCTAGCGCGAGTGCCAGTGAGCAACTCAGGCACTAAGAACCGAACTTGGCCCTTGAGGCAGTCTCTGTATGGGACGATGCCAACGATGCCATTTCACAGCTTAGGCGTATTTTACAAAACTGAAACCGACCATGTATACAGTACTACTGTATTAATGTAGCTTTCTGGTACCTAATTCCTTATAAGTATTATTTCCATTATATTCCTAAAATTCGGTCATACGTACGTATGAGGAAAGTGGACTCAAGTCCTTTCCGACCTTTAGAATGAAGAAAGTTGCCGTCGTCATTGTTCCCTGAGAGATAAAATCAAGAACTTTTGTAGTCAGAGTGAACAGGTATTTATAAGTATCTTCGCCCACACCGCATTGGTGGTCAAAAGCGGACCCATGCGCGATAAAAAGAATCCTTCTAAATTAGAGAGAGTGAAATATCAATTTCATAAGCAATTTTTAAGCGGGATGTCGCATAGCAGCAGGACACATGCGATGTGTCGCCGGAGTGTCCTCTCCTCAGAGACGCCTGCGCACCGGAACTCACCAATAAACAAACAACAGCTCAACTATACATGCAAGATTGTATGTACAAGGTGTTCCAGATTCTAGATGAACGACATCTATCACATCGCATTAAGACATAAACATTTATTTGTCCATTAGCAATGCCCCACAGTTTTAACCGCGTTCCCGATTACGTTATTTTACTGGGTAAAAAATAGCCTATTTGTTATTCCAGAGCATTATCTCATCATATCTGTATACTAAATTTCACCACAAATCCTCGCAGTAGTCTTTGCGTGCAAGAGTAACAAATATACACATACTACATACATACATTCTTACAAACTTTTGCGTATACAATATAAGTAGGATTTTTGCTTTTTTCTTATTTGTCTATTGGCCTAACATTTTCCTCGTTTTTAAGGTTCCGTGTTCAAAGGGTAAAAACGGAACCTTATTACTGAGACTTCGCTGTCCGTCCATCTGTCACCAGGCTGTACATCAAGAACGGTGACAGCTAGGCTAGACCGCTAAGATTTTCACATATGTGTTTCTATTGCCACTATAAGAACAAAAAGTAAAAATAAAATAAATATAATATATATTAAAATAAAGTTCCCATACAACAAACATGTTTTTTTACTGTTTCTTGCTCGATATTAATAACTGTGACAAGTAGACGCTTTAGCTATTCACGGAATATTTAGTTTTATATTCTATTTAAATAAAATTAATTAAATGAATTGTTATCTATTCTTCTACTATTATAATTATCTATTAATATATAATTAACTAAATTAAAATAATAAAGGGAAGGAAAACCTCTTTAAAAGGTAAGGGAGCCCAATACCATAAACGAGGTTTTCGCCTTTTTTTGCAAATGGTACGGAATCCTTCGTGCGCGAGTCCCACTCGCACTTGGCCGGTTTTATTTTAACAGCTTACTTAGCCTTTAGTAAGATATTACAATGCACAATGGTAATACATATAACTGGATATGTTTTTATTAAAGAATAGGCCTCATGCTAAATTCTTCAAACAGTATAAATACATACAATATTTGTATGTTTTATGTATGAATGGGTGTTTTTTTACTAATTCAAGCGAAAACTATTGAAGGTGACTAGACGAGCAGGTTATGTGCCTGATGGTAAGCTACATGACTGCCACATAACAGCACAGTGACACGCAGCTTTTGGAACATGAAGAGTCCAAATCATTACTAGCACTGCACTGCGCTCGTCACCCGAAGATCTAAGATGTTATATCTCTAAGCCCTGTAATTTCTCTGGAAACATTGCCCTTCAAACCGGAACACAGTGATGTTTGCACATTACTGCTTGGTGGTAGAATAACCTGGCAAAGTTGTGGTACTTCCCCAAGCGGACTCTACCAAGAGTCCTACCACTACAAATATTTATTTTTATATTAAAAAAGACTACATCAGTGAGGCTGTGTCCCAAGATGGAACACCTATCTAGGTCACAAAAGGTATTTACTGATCTATCCTCCACTTGAAGATTTTCAGTTTGTAGATGTTGAGAAACAAGGAAGACGCCAAAGTATTCCAAACCCTGGTAGTTCGCTTTGAAACAAGAACAAAATTAAAAAATTTGATTAACCCCCGACTACCTCAGATTTGTTATCTGTACAACATTCTACTAGTCAAGCCCTTTCATTTGATACCCATATTAAGGAAGTTGTGAAAAAAGAAATGTATTTCGCCATTTTGTGGTAGCGACCATCTTGGATTTAAAATTTGTCAATTTGTCATAGCGCAAAGTATTCTACTAGTTAAGCCCTTTCATTTGATACCCATATTGAGGTAGAAGTGAAAAAAATCGTCATTTTGTGGTGGCGGCCATCTTGGATTAGATTTTTTTATAGTGCAAATTATTTTACTAGTTAAGCCCTTTCATTTGATACCCATATTGAGGTAAGTTGTGAAGAAATATTTTGTCCGCCATTTTGTGGAGGCGGCCATCTTGAATCGATATTAACCAAACATAGCTAAGAACATCCGCACGAATATTAACTTTCAAATAAAAAATACCGCATCGAAATTGGCCCATCCGTTTGAGCTCTACGGTGCCACAGACAGACACACACACAGACAGACAGACAGACAGATAGACAGACAGACAGACATCGACGTCAAACTTATAACAACCTTTTTTTTTTAGTCGGGGGTTAAAAATAAGCAATCCAAGCATAAGCATAATCATAAAAGTGCTTTAGGGTTCATGCTAGTCTTCTATTTTACGATTTTTATTCAGTTATTATATTTATGTTTTATATACTATTTAATTGAACCAATATGGCTTACTTTAGTAATTTCTCAATGTTAATGTAGCCGGAAAGCTGGATTACTTCATCAATTCACGTGGAACAAGGAACAAAGTATGTAGGCATTTTTAAAAAAACGCCTTGCAAAATCCTTACATCACGCTGAACGCAGTAAGAAACGCCTGTTCTATTTATTCAAGCAACAGCAGTTAAGATACAAGGTTTTTTTATTACAAAGCTTATGTTCTACAAACGATATACATAAATACATCATACATTATTCATAAATATAATTATTCTTCACAAAAAAATAATACTTAGATAAGTACTTAGTTGGCTAAAATTGTGGTTAAAGTAAATAAGTGCCATCTGTTGAGTTCTGGTTGAAGTAAGTTAGTTGTAGTACTTATGAGGAGTTCTGAGAATCCTTGTCCGTGCCAAATGCACGTGTCGTGTATTGCGCAATAAAAGTGCAAAGTAGTTCTCTCCGATCTTGACAGATAGCACCACAAATGCAAATCCTGAAAGACCTATTCCAAAGAAGTTGGAAAATTAAACCTAGGTATTCAATCTATTTTTTAGCGCCATACCTAGATGCTGCGAATCATCATTATGATTTCGTAAATATATGTATTTCATCATAGATTTCGTATATAGTATGTTGTATTAATGGTAATAAAACTTAACTTACGAGTATAATGAGTGCAATATTCGTTTCAAACGTTGAAAATTTCTTTTTTTTTTTTTATGAATGGCTCTTTGTGGATTAGCCTCACAATTCCGCCAAAGACACGTTAAATGATAGGCCGTCAAACAAAGAGATAGGGGCCAGTAATATGAGTATTGTACTAAGAGGATTTGTCACGTATTCTATGTTTTACTAGGTCGCAAAAACTTAAAGCTACATAACAGACATATACACAAAAAATCTAATAATAATATAATGCACACATATTTAACTTAAAATATTCACAAGTACTAATTTTACAATTTAATCTTATTTCTTTTAATATAATTACATAAAATATAAACAAAGGGGTGTAAACAAGAGACAGCAGGCATTTAACGGAGGAGGTGGGACGAGGAATATCAGGAGGATAAAATCATGTAATGAAGACTGCATTAAGGGACAACTGAAAAAATATGGTTCACATTTCCTTCGTCCAAACCGCAATCGCATAATGAGTGATTCCTAATCCTTAGTTTGGCCAGGAAGACAGGTGTACATGAGTGATTGAGACGTAAACGGGAAATTACAGAAGTAGAAGCTTTATTTGCTTTTAAAAATTTGAAAAACCAAGGTTTATGGGGAATTTCAGGCTGGATGTCACCGTAGAATTTACCTTTCTCGATCCTAGATTCCTGCCACTTTTGGGACCAACATTTACGTAACATTGGTTTAAGGATAGTACATAAGTCATGAGCATGGATTTGAGAGTATGTAGAAAGACCGGACTGAACAGCCTCACTAGCAAATGCATCAGCACGTTCATTTCCCAATATACCTGCGTGACCAGGAATCCAGGCCAGTACTACATTAATATTACGAGAGAGGCATTCTAAAAGAGCTTCTCGGATCTTGAGAATTATAGGAAACCTGGTTTTTGAGCGAAAGGGTTGGCAAGAATAGCTTGGAGGCAGCTCTTAGAATCTGATAGAATTATAGAATTGTTTAGGTTGTGTGATATTATAAATAGGAGAGATTCCAAGATAGCAATAGCCTCTCCCGTAAAACTGAAGTTACGGAGGGCATTTAAAACTCAATATAATATTAGTGTGAGGGATCCACACAGCAGCACCAACAGGAAAAAGGAGACTTGGAAGCATCAGTAAATATTTTGATCCAATCTTTGTATTCCGTGTTAATTTTGTGACAGAAAACCTTGTTTGCTTCAATGGTATTCTTGTCAACCCCAAAGTCTAAAAAATGATATTGCTGGGAAGGAAAGTAAGCGCTTCAAAAGGCGTAGAATAAAGGGGTAACAAGGAAGCCTGAAAAAGTGGGTGAGGAAGACGAAATAGGAAAAGGAAGCTACGAAGCAGGCATGGTATGTCATCGTCGAATAACCGTTGGGGTGATAAAGGAGGCTAGATATTCTAGTTTGAGCAGCAAGCTATGTTCTTTCTGTTGAGCCAGTTTAGAGAGAAAAGAATCGCAAAGAAATTGACGTCTGAGAGATAGAGGAGGGTCACAACATTCAACTTGCATGGCGTTTATAGGAGACGATCTCATAGCCCCAAGAATTATTCGCAACGATTTAGCTTGTACTTTATCTAGTTTCTTTAGACCTGCTTTGTTTCCTGGGTCCAGGAGATATGAACCGTAATCTATATGACTCGAACTAAGGCATTGTACATTAATTTTTGTGTAAAGGGTGAGCACCCACCATACGCCAGATAAGGACCGTAAAACATTAATGTTTTTTTCACATTTTTGTTGACAAATTCAAAATGGGAATACCTGATAACTTCCGGTCCAACCAAACACCCAAAAACTTGACTTTTAGATCTTCTGGAATTACCTCGTCGTTGATTGTAATTACAGCCGGAGGGACAATCCTTTTATTAGTGAACACCACTACCTTGCATTTAGAGGCTGCTAAGGCAAAACCATGCGGAGATAACCAGTTCATGAGATGTTCCAGAGCGATATTCAATTGACTGATAGCTGTTTCAAAGGAATTACCTGAATAGTATAAGGTTAAATCATCAGCGTACTGAAGAATCTCGCAAAAGGCAATACTGTCAGATCCAGGTCGTGGGTGTACAGGCTATATAATATAGGACTAAAAACTGAGCCTTGGGCTAAACCCTTCCACACTTTTCTAGCAGACATTAACAAGTTGGGAGTCTTAACTGTTATAGTTCTTTCGGCCAACATATTATAAATGAATCGAACCAATTTCTGAGGGAAACCAATTTGTGTCAGTTTTCTCCTGAGCACTGGAAGAATTACGCTATCATATGCTGCTTCGATGTCCAGAAATACTCCAACCAGATATTCTTTTTAATTATTGAAGTACGAATGTCTGTAGTCAAGATGCTAAGACTATCCATAACGCTCATACCTTTTCTAAATCCATATTGTGTCTTAGCAAGAAGGTTGTTATGTTCTGAGAACCACTCTAGTCTATTTTTTATCAGATGCTCTGTAATTTTCGCTAAAGCAGAAGATAGAGCTATTGGTCTATAATTATGAGAGTTGGACGGATCTTTTCCAGGCTTCAAAATTGGGATGACAATTTGGGACTTCCATGCAGGTGGAACTATACCATATTCAAAAATGTGTTAATAATATTTAAAAAGTAATTCTTGACCTTGTCTGTTGCGTTTTTTAGGAATGAATACGGAATACCGTCACCTCCTGGAGCAGTGTCTATTAGTCCATTAAGGGCTAGTTGTAGTTCGGAATAAGAGAAAGAGGAATCCAGATTATGTAAAGATGGAAGAGGACATGAAATGGAGGAAAGCAATCTATGTTAGGAACAAAAGGAGGAGCTATCTTGTTGGTAAAATCCTCAATCCAAGCACTAGGGTCAACACTAGATGAAGTGTCTGGACGGAATGAACCTCGGTAACGTTTGACTTGCTTCCAAACCAAAGAAGATGGGGTCCTAGGTGACAAACTTTGACAGAAATTTATCCAACCTTTTTTTTTTTCTTTTGAACAACCTAGTGGCTCTGGCAGCAATATGTTGGTACTCAAGGAAGTTCCCCATAGTCATTGAGTGTTGTACACTTTTTCAGCCTCCTTACGTTCCTTAGCAGCAGCTGTACACTCAGCATCCCACCAAGGAGTTGACACCTTGAAATTAAATGGTTTTTTATAGGAAAATTTTCGTCAGCACTCGAGGAAATGGCTTCCACGAAATTTTGATAAATTTGGAGAACGTTTATGTAGTTGGATGGAGGAAAGGACTCTATTCGGGATTCAAGGGCTAAGGAGTAAGACGACCAGTTAGGGTTAGATAGCCGGTATTTAAGTAGAGGGTTAAAGTTACGAGCAGGTAGAGGTCTGATAGAAAGAAGATGGAGATCGGAAAGTGGTCACTGCCATATGTGTGAGAGAGAACTTGCCAAGAAAGAACAGAAGCTAAAGCAGGTGAACAGATGGTGAGGTCAACCGCACTGTTTGGGTTTTGGGTAGGAGACACTCTACGGGTGGGAGAACCATTGTTAATGATACAAAGGTTTAAATCATCGAAAATATCAAGAAGGGAAAGGGCAAAATCATCATCGGCACTGCAGCCCCACGAAGTGTGGTGGGCATTGAAATCACCCATCACAATCATGGGAGGCTGGATTGCCGAGAGAAGTAAGAGAATATCGGCTATCATGGAAGAATGGGGATGAGATATGTAGATGGAAACATAGGTGATATCCACTACTTTAGCAGCTACGATATTAATGTTGGGGAGGGAGGGAGGGAGGACGATTTGGGAAAAAGAGAGAGAACGTTTTACAAATAAGCAGCAACGGAATACCCGTCAGCCCTGTCATCCCGCAGGCAAGAGTAACCAGGGACTCGAAAACGAGAACCAGGCACCAGCCATGTCTCCGAGATGGCAATGACTGATGGGTTAAACTTGTTAATCAAGTGAAGAAGGCTAAATTTCTTGGGACGAAGGCTTCTTGCGTTCCATTGTAGAATGACTTGGTCCATAATTGGAAATCGATGAGATCTGGGAAAGTTTTTGGGCAACGTGGGACGGTAGGTTGAAATTATGCTGAGAGATAATAGTAATAAGTGTAGAAAGAAGGGCATCCAGGATGCTATGATCCTGGGAGAGGGAGAAGATTGAGATAAAGCAAACCCATTTGGAAGGACAGAAGACTCTTCCGCAGTTATGGCACTATGAGCTGATCTGTCAAACGATTTGGACAACGGAGCTCTAGGGCGGGAGAAGAAAAAACAGTTTTTCTATAGCTACTAGTAGATGATTGGGATTGGATGGGAAGGAAGATAAAGGTGTGAGTGATGAAGGAAATGAAGATGACTGAGCAACTTCTGCATATGGACGGATTGATCTTGGGTAACGATTGGAAGCTTCATCATAAGATAAATTTTCTTGCGACATCAGGATTTTTACAGCCTTTTGTCTGCCCTGCTCAGGGCAACTCTTGTTGCTAGCAAAATGATGCCCTAAACAATGCAAACAAGAGGCATCTGTCTCATCAACATTGCATGAGTCACCAGTATGAGGCTGGGCACATCGGAAACATCTGGGCTTCGAGCGGCATTGAGATTTAATATGGCCGAAACGACAACAGTTAAGGCATTGTATAGTAGGAAATTGATAAGACTCTACCTGTAGAGAAGTATGAAAAAGAAAAATCCTTTGGGGAAGGCATTGGCCTTGGAAGGTTATGACCACAGTTTGGGTAGGGATCCAGGAGGGTATTCCTTCGGTAACTACTTTCCTGTTAAGTCTGCGAGTTTTAAGCGGGATACCACATCCATTGGGGACTACAAGGAATTCGCAAACTCGTCCATCGACAGGTCGACGGGGACGTGACGTACTATACCCATTTTCGTAATATTATAATTTGGTATGGAGGCGACAAATTTGTTGGCTTCCAGGATGGGATTATCTAGGAAGCTGTTCGCTGCTTCACTAGATGTAAACTCTACAGAAACTTTGTTACGACCCACTTTTTTTATTCCATCTGGGCAAATATTAGAGACGTGATTCTTACAAAGAAACTGGCCAAACTTGATAATTCTTATTGAGGCGTCAGTAGCAAGGTCAGGGTCTGAGCGGGAAATATGAACCAAAATGGGCCTTTTCTAAATCGGTATATTGTTTGATACCTATTACTAGGGATGGGTGTATATACACATTTTGCATAGAGGAGTTAGATAATTCATGATTAACAACTGTTTTCTTCGCAACCGTTTGACCGGAAACATCAGTAGCTCGGCGTTTAGCACCAGTTGATGATGAAGACGTGAAGATATCCGGAGGGACAGGAGGAATTGGATTTTTGGCGTCCATGATGGACGTCAAAATTTAATAAAAAACCAGAAAAGTACAAAATAAGATCCACCCGCCGTATTAAATTATACCACCACCTAGTAAAAACACAAATACGTGATATTTCGCGCACAAAATGCCCGTTAAGGCACAATTATTCGTAATTTTCAATAAAATTCACGACTCCCGTGTGACAGCTATCCTACGGCTTTGTTATTTTTTCGTTGAAAATTTCAGTACAGCTTCGAAATTGCTCAAACGTTTGACAGGTTTTTTTTAAAATAAAGAGTGACGAGGTTTTTGGCTGTAATAGGTAAGGTTCATTTCAATATTGAAATGTGGCGGTTATAGTTTTAAAATGGTGTAATATGTGTCTGTGAAATTTGTCGATATTCCTTTGACTACTTTGTTCACATAACACACACCTACCTTGAATTATAGGAATACGGTGTATACCTTTTCTGTTTATTGTTCCCAGAGTAATGGAATGTGTGATCTGGTGTTTTTTCTTGTATTATGCTGGATTGGGTTGTTTTTTAGAAATTATTTACTAGCCACGAATCACGATGTTATCCGCGTATTCATTTACATTTTTCCTTGAAAAATAATAATAGCCTATGAAATGAAACGAAACTAATTAAATCCAGATTTAAAAAATATCCATTTATAACATACATTAAAATGAATAAAATAGTAATAAGAATACTAAAGTAAATTGATAACCTAACGAAAATTTCGACATAAGCAACAAATAAAATAAAATAATATAAAAGTCAATAAAATTATACTTAGATAGGTACATACATATTATGTGAAAAATTAACTAATCAATGATATTCTTTTTTTAACTTAACAGGCTCATGATAAGCCTTCTACGTAGGTATTGTGAACCGTGTTAAGTGGTATGTTGTCCCAGTCTCTGACGGCAGCCACCAGAGTGTTTTCAGCTGACACTTTGTCACTTAACTGCTTTAGATGATATTTTACACAGCCCATTACGAGCATCATTATAATCCACTAGATGCGAACACCTTGAAATTTGTAATAAACTGCGTCTGTGTTTGCAGCATAAGTGGTTTACACACCACCAATCTACGTGACCCCTAAAATCGCTAGCGGCGAGGTATGCTGTTCTACTTATTTTGTTTGTTGACAAGTTATAGTGATAGGTAAATACGTCCGGCGTTCACCGCTTCCTGCAACCGACTAGAATGGAAAGAGTGAGCTCACTCTTCCCAACGATGACATAATTCCCTGCGCCTGAAGTGTGGTAGGGAGGTCTAATCTAATGGTTTATATCGATTGCGAAAAGCGACTAAAAGGTCCGAAAACCTACGGTCTAGAAACGAGTATCAACCGGCTGCGTGTTGTTGTAGCGGAATAGCGTCGGAGTGGCGGCGGAGCAGCGGCGCAGGACGTTCCTGTTTGACGCTTTTTGCATGGATGAAGTCTTGTGAGTGTGTGTCACCGATATGTGTAGGTACCTACTTAATAACAATATATCTGTAGCTGTTTCCACACATTGTGTGCACAGTCTATGAAGTGTTTCTTTATACTGTGGTATACTTTTATCGCACCTATTATGTAACAGTAGTGCTGTTTACAGTACCTACTAGAATTTAGGTTTATACATTTTCACTGCTAGTGACAGACGCGACAATCCCTATGACTGCATATCTTTTTTTGATTACAGCACGTTCTACGCAATACTACTCGGCTTCAAATGAAGTTCATCTGATATTCATTATGACTGAATTCGTGCCGCATCTTTCGTGTGTTCCAGTTACACCACTTGTATGGATGGAAATAGAGGTATAGAGCTATGCAGTAAGCTGTAACTTACTGAAACGCCTAAAACTCATAATCATTTTAAAAACTGGTACCTAATAAGGGAATAGTAGAGATGACTTAGAACGGGATATTAAACAAAATTAGCTATTCCATACAAAAATAACCCTTGAAGTTGTGAAAAATATGCAGGACTGCTCGGATTGACCCCATAGTGATCTCTTCAAGAAACTTCTCGTTTATCGAGATCTGAGTCGCTACGAGCATGACGGACCCACCATACCACTAGCCCTACCCCTGGTGGTAGGGTGGGTCCTAAACCATACCACCATTATGATGTGAGTATTAGGGCTAAGAACAGGCATTAGCTTTGTATTGGAAAGGAATCGGGAAAAAGGAGATAAATAAAACGTAACCAGTAGTGTTATAGTGTCTATCATGTTTTATTGTAACATTTAGATAGTCGTCTACACATCCACCTTACATACTCGGGGCGCTACTGATATGAGCCTGTACAGAACCGGCGCTCCTCCACATAAATAATAATTTCACGTAATATTATAAACTTATAACTAACTATAGAGACGGCGGGCGGAAGACCGGCCCGCCCCATGTACACCTATATACACACTACACTAGTCTGTACACCGACGTATTTACACCGAGGGGAGAGATATGTGCGGGGCGCGAGTCGCGCGTCAGTCGCGGTGCGGCGCGCGCGCGAGTAGAGCCAGCGGCTGGAGCGAGTGGGCGTGCGCGTGGGCATGCACGTGGGCATGCGCGTGTGTTAACGCCATCGGCGACGGGTAGCCGGCCGGCAGCGGCGGCCCGGCGCCGGCGCTCTCGCCCGCCGGCGGGTTGATCCGCTTCTCCTTCTGCCGCCGGTTGCAGAACCAGACGCGGACCACCTCTTTCTCCATGCAGAGAGCGTCGGCCAACGCGGCGATCTCCTCGCTTGTGGGCTTTGGATTGTGGAGAAAGGCCTTTTCGAGGGCGACGCGCACGCCGGACTCTATGGAGGTGCGCTTCTTGCGGCGGCGGCCGACGGCCTCGGCCAGTCCGGCGCCCAGGGCACCGGCTCCACCCCCCGGCCCGCCCGCACCCCCGCCGCCTGCCAGCGACGAGTCGGCGTCTTCCAGCCACTTCTGCAGCAGCGGCTTCAGCTTTACACATGTTTTTGAAGCTCAGGTTGAGCGCCTCGAACCGCGATATTGTCGTCTGCGAGAAATCGTTCCCGTAGAGCTTCCCCATCGCCAGCCCGACGTCGCCTTGTGTGAATCCTACGGACAAAATTAAAGAATTAGAATCTTACATTTAAATAACTCCGATCTGCTGTATGAGTTACGAATCTACTGAATGTAGATAATTAGGAGCTTTATTTTTGGAATCGCATTATTCTTGTTTAACGTTTGTTCACTTTGCTAGGGTTTAAAAAGAGTTTAGACTCTTTAGACCAAAGAATAGATGTTCAATGGATTGCTTCTGATCAGCGATTTTGCAAAACTTTTGCTGGAACTCTACACGAAACAAGCCATCAAATGTATAGCAAGTTGGTGGACGCACTCATCCACTCTCTTATCCGAAAGCGCCCAATGTGTACTCGTCCTACTATATGTATAGAACTGGGGTATCGACTAACCTAGTTTGATCCGCCGCTGCTTGAAAGTCTTAGCAAAGTGCTCCAGCTCCTCCAAGTCAGCCGTGTCATCTGCAGCGGGTTCGAGGGCTCTCGGCTTGTGCGCATGAGCATGCAGGGGGGTGTGCAGTGAGGCGGGGGTGGGAGGTGAGCGCGCGCGGCCAGAGCCGGGCGTGAGGGGGGTGAGGAAGGCGCCAGCACCGGGGGGCGTGCGGCGCGGGGAAGGGGAGCGAGTGTGCAGCGCCCCGGCTGCGCCCGCGCGGGCTTGGAGCTGTTGTAGTTGTTGCGCCGCCGCCTGCGCCACCGCTTGCTGCACCTGTGAGACAATGAGACATCAACATCCTAGAACTCTATCAATACTACCCGATCTCGTTATTTTCCCCGGGTCTAAAAAGTCTATGTTAAGTCTACTAAAGTGAGCTATATAATTCTGAGTTATTCGTTTTCACTTCAATCGGCAGTTCATATGACTGTCAAATTTTTCCCTCATTATAGTTTGAAAGCCATTAGTGTGCGCTTGAGTGAACATTCTTGAAGCACTACAGAAAAGTGCCAGACCCAACAACATTTCAAGCCCATTATTGTACTGTTCTCTGTGTAAAGTATGAAAGAACTCGTAGGTTACGTAGGTTAGGTTACGTTACCTGTGTGTGAAGTAGAAGAGAGTGTGCGCCGTGCTGAGTGAGCAGCAGATGCTGTAGCTGCGCAAGCGCACTGCCCGCGCCCGCCGCGTTCTGGAACAAACACGAGTGTTGCTGTTACAATATATTTCAACTCATATTAATTGATTTTAGTTCTTATTACAATCATTTTACAGTGGAACTCTCTAACGAAAGAGTCGTAACATATTGTTAAAATAAAGCTTATTTTGTCAAATTATATTTTTTTTAAGTTACCAAATAATTGGTTGGTTTTAGCCCCTGATATGTGTTGCTTACCGAACTTTGAACTAGACCAGAAGGTGCAGGGATCTACTAACCTAAATATTTTAACTGTGGGTACATACGCATATACTCGTATTTATAGAGCTTAACATTATCTATTCTATGACTTAACAATGACTATACATAGATGAGACATATTTTGGACATATACTCGTTTGTGTACTTACAACGGTTTGTGTTTCCCTACTATTAACACTACGAGTAGGTAAGACTTTCTGGGATATATATACTTTTTTGGATATAATATGTAGATTGATTTCGATGATGTGTTTCTTTTAGGCTAAATATTACAGTAATGAACGAAACATTAAAATTTGGACATATGCAAATGTTAGCAGTACTATGTGGTTTCACCCGATTAGTACCCGAATCCGATATTTTTATGATTTTCGTACGAAACCGTATTAAACAAATTTATTTTCGCGTTTATGATATCAGGATGATTATGGAAGGATAAAAATTGTGGGTACTCACGAATACTGCAGCGGTGGCGGCGGCGCTAGCGGCGGGGTGCGGGTGCGCGGGGTGCGAGGGGTGGGGCAGCGGCGCAGAGGGCGCGCGCGGCGGGGAGGGAGGGGGGGCGCTCGTCTCCGCTGATCTCGCCTTCACCGCTCGCTGACCCGTCTGAAATAAGTACAAGTTGACTTTAACATCTCATACATATAGATATAGATAGAAATGTATATATGGAAAAGAGGTGGTCTCGTGGGACACCAGGTAGGAACGAAGTTTCTTCGTACATAGTGTACGAAGAAATTTCGTAAAAGCAACACAAATTGCAAATAAATATTGCTTCATTTTATTATTTACTAGCGGTCCATCCCGGCTTCGCCTGTGGTACATAGTACCTATATAGCCTATAGCACTCAGGGATCACGTACATATCCAACGGAGAAAGAACTTTTGAAATCAGCCCAGTAGTTCCTGAGATTAGCGCGTTTAAACACACAAACCTTTTCAGCTTTATAATATTAATTTTATTGTTTATGGTACGACCATCTTAAAAATAAAGTTGGCAACACTGGCCATGGGCAATTTTACGCGTCACTTCAGTTAGCTTTATATTTTTCTTACGGTTTTTAGCACATTTTTTTCAGTTCGGGCGTGCAGCAAAATCCCTATCTCCTCCTAGCTTGCCGTATTTTTTATAAATATTTTGATGTTAAGTTTAATCATTTATTTTTGTAATATGTTTGTGGTATAATAAAGTGTTTTGTATTGTATTGTATTTTTTTTTAATTTAAGATTTTTATTACCTTTACTGAGAATACAGTAATTTATACTACAGTATTTTTATGTTATTATAATACCATAGACGTAGATACCATAGACTTAGATACCATAATGTGTTACAATAAAAACTGTTCCAATTTAATCCGCGTGTAATAAGAGTAATAAATAATACTTAGTATTGTCTTTGTCTATACTAATAATATTATAAAGAGGAAAGACTTGTTTGTTTGTTTATTTGTAATGAATAGGCTCCGAAACTACTGGACCGATTTCAAAAATTCTTTCACCTTTGGAAAGCTACATTATCCCCGAGTAACATAGGCTATATTATATTAAAAAAAAAAAATTAGGAATCCTTACTAAAACTCCAATAATGTAACATAAGGTGTAAAAAAAAGACCTGAAAAATTCCTTACGTCGCGTGCGCTGCGAAAACTATTGATGATAGAACAAAATCATTTACTACGACTTTGCAGAACTCATCATTATCTACAAAAAGTGTCGCGACAGCATATGTCTAAATATTATAGTTAATACCTTTTTATAATTTTTTACATTTCATTCGGAAGATATCACGAGTTTAAAAATGCAAGTATTAGAAAAAAGTCGCGTGGTTGTCGCTCACCGCGCTCAGCTAGCCAGCATGCGATGTAGGCTCCATGTAAGCGTCACTGGGGTACGGGGGGGGGGGGAGTCAATGTAATAAAATAAAGTGCCGCGCGGCTCACTCGCGCGATCCGCTCGTAATACATAAACTTACTGTTAAAACTCGTATCTCTTGAAACTATCGCCCACACATAATTTCATCTATAATAGTACAATGTCCAGAACCTCACATTCGTTACAATTGGAAGATGGGGCTTTCCTCATGCAAACTTTTTTTATCGTAAAATGTATGTTATAATCTGATGCTATGTATATAATTTTACGGTTTTATGTCATCAATGAAGCCTGAGAGCGGACGCCAGGTGATTAGAGGGTACTTGTACAGCCAATCAATCTACAAGATTTAATATTACTTACTTGATTAAGTTATCACGGTTGCTTAAACTGTTATTATTGAATAACAGAGCCTAGTAGATTTACTATCGTGGTTGTGATTTACCAGTAAAAATGGGAGCGTCATTTTTTTACGCTATATAAAATAAAGTCTCTGTTCAAGTTATATTTTGAGTTCACCCGTTCGGTAGAACTGTTTGCAAATTCCATTCGGAGAAGTATCACACCTTTGTGAGTTATTCTAAGGGTGAGTAATAATGTTCAAACAATTTTATGTTCCGATTTGAACAAAAATGTTCCAGATAAATTAACGAATAAAGAGACGAATCATCTTTTACATATATACAGCAAAACTTAGATTTTGACAGAAAGAAAACAGGCTCTGAGCTCGGGCAGACTTGAAATCGAATAATTATAGCCAAATTATAGATAATTTTCATATAGTTTTTCTAAGCAAACAACGTATCATTAAGCCACCAAACTTGAAATTTAATATAGAAATATAATTTGGAATTTTAAATATTAGGTACACAAAAACAAATATACCTAAGTTTGGAGGCAGTAAATTACTTGTAAGTAGCGTATCCCGTCTGTTTACTCGTATATTAAAAATCAATCTATATTTATAAAATGTTATGTTGGTTTGTGTACGCTTCAAAAGCTCAAAAAGTTCTGCACCGATCGAGCTGAAATTTTACAATGATATATAATCCGCATTAAGGATTGTTTTTATCTAATTTTTGCCAATGTGCCACAGCGAAGCGTGGCAGGGTACAACTAGTCTTTCATAATCAGAAGGTCGTAGGTTCGGATTCCACCTACACCGCTGAGCATTTTTCTTGGCTTTGATGGTGAAGGAAAATATCGTGAGAATACCAGCATGTTTAAAAAAATACATCTTTCGAAGATAAACGCCAATCCGCACTTGGCCAGTGCGATAACCAATGTGAACATTTGGATGTTTGTTGCTCAAGCACGATGTAAGTAAGAATTGAATGGATCAATCAGTCTGAAATTTCAAATTCATATGGATTATATTTTGGAATCTTTTTTTAAAAAAATGCAGGGTTTCATGGAGAAGCCTTTTTTAAACTAAACGCAGACGAACGAAAGAACGGAGATTACTAGTGATATAAATTTATACCAAATTTATAAAAAAATTGGATTGCACCCCATAAATTACGGGTACCAACGAGTAAGCGGTATGAATTTGCAATATACATAAAACAAAGTGGTTTTGAGCATAGGGACAATGTCGTCAGGGTACGGTGGTGATGGATGGACACCGGATATTGTATGTTAATGCAGCGACACCGTTACTACGGTCCTCTGGGGTGTATCGGGTAGTTTTATAGTAGTTTTACAAACAGTTATTATGGAGATTAATGGTGGTTAAAGGAAACTTTCGTCGAATTTCCGGTTTTCAGTCCACAAATAACTTAATAACTTTTATTCTCGATTATTTTAGTTTTCGTTGATGTTATCGTAAAATTATAAATAAATAAATATTGGTAGACATTCACCACACAATCTAGCCCGCTTCAGTAGAGGCTAAATGCCATATATAGTCCCAATAAAAAAAAGTCGACTTCTCATTTTAAAAAATGTAGTGAGTGAATTCACTGAAAAATAATTTTTCAAATCGTTTTCTAAACTATTTCCGTAAGTAAGTTTCTCTATTTAAAAAGCATAAAACAGCAAGAAACGAAAACTTCCCCTTTTTTGATAGTCGGGTGAAAATCGTTTTTTCCATCTCCTAATCAAATTGAGCCTCAATAAAATATGTATAAAAATATTTCAAACTATGTATTTATGTACCAAATTTCATTCAAATCGCTTCAGTATATTTTGCTTGAAAGACTAACGAACATCCACACATATTTACAAACTTTTGTGTTTATAGCTTTAAAGGTACAATAGTCGCATTACGAGTAGCAAAATAAATCTTGGCACAAGGTCGCGACAGATGTAAAAATAAATGGAAAGGGGTGAAGCGAGCAGATAGAAGTATACCGAGCACGTGGCCTCACTTTCATAGGGACTGCTGAAAGGGTGAAGGTGATTTTTTAAAGTTCTTTTTTCTTACAAAGGTGCAAGATTCAGTAGGAACGTGCGGTGGTGGCACGCGACGCGGTCAGGTAGCGAAGGGTTACATTGTGCGAATCAAAGGTTGAGACCTGACAGTTTCATTATTTAGATTGTTAAATGTTGTTAGACGATAATAGACGACGCAACGTTTGAAAGTAAATGGGGTTTGAGCTTGCAGTTCTTTATTTCTTTCTTACGAGGCGGTGCGATGCTTTTACGTTTGTCGAAAATTATAAATAATAATTAATGAACAACTAATTGTGCGTTTAAACATGCGGGTTTTAAAACAGTGTCGTGAAACGCGAATTTAGCAAAATCTTGACTTTCTAAGTTATTCTCGCATAAAAATTATGTATATGCCAAAGACAATGTGGTATATGATCTGTGGTATATGCCGAACTAGCTTTAATATTTTTTTCTTATAGGTTTTGACCATGATACTCTTTGCAAACCAAAAAATAACGAAAGAAAACCAAAAAAAATATTGGAATAAAAACTTTTTGCATCTAGCTTTCAAGGAACAAAAACGGGGTCGAAAACATTTGAAAATATTAAAATTTGTAAGTTTAATCCAAATTGAAATCAACACTCATTTGTTTTTAGATACATCATGGAAGCAGCGAGCCTGCCGAGTTAGGCGTAATTAGAGGTTCTTCATGCACGCCACGTTATCACTCTTCAAATCATGTTTTAGAAATTTCCCTAATAATTACATTGTAACGAGCAGAAGAAAATTAATTTAACTCGAGATAGCATCTCATTAGCATGGCGGCTACTACTAAACATTAAAATGCGACCGTGGATAATAATTATAGTCAGTCTAAACACAGCTAAAAAAACTTCCTGCCAATGACAAAATAACAATATTTTAAATTGCTAGCAACCGTGTTTCAGCATTACAGTCTGGGAATCTTTAATGAAGAGTGAATAAGTATGTTTAGCAAAGAATATTGTAGCTTAGGCCTTATATTTGGCTTGTGTTACTTGATAAGGGTACTTGTTAAAAAAAAAACTATCATCAAAATTTTGAAAACTAAAAATTTTAAACAATTTCGCAAATGCAAGAATGCAACAAACATAACAAAAATAAGAAAGAAGTTTGAAGGAGTCGATAGAGCTTGATGCAACAATGAAATTTAAAGGAGCCGAGAGAACTCGATTTGATTTAGTTTTCATTTTTCATATAACATTTATACCTAAGATTTTATTCTTGTAGAGATATACCTAATTTCTAAGATTAATTAATTAATTAAGATTTAATAAAATTCTAAGATTTTATTAATTTTATTTTATTGTTGTACACAAATAGGTAATACGATACCCAGAGGCTGATTTCCGACAAAGTCTTCTGTATTTTCCTTTGAGTAAGTATGTATTACCTAACAAATTTTTACGCGAGCATTGTCTGTTAGTAAATTAATGTCTACCTATGTAGTTTTGTGTTTCTTTGTAACATAAATTTTAAGTTTGATTCAGACGTTAGACTAACTGTTATCAAAATATTTCTTTATTTATCTGCGACTGAGATGTTTTCAGAGTGAATACAAAAAAACTGTAAAAAATAGTTCACATTTAAGCCACAACTGACGTTAGTGTTTTGTTTTGTAAGACAAATTTGAATAGTTTACGTCAATGTCAAATTTTTAACATAACACACAAATGTTTCACAAAAATACCTCATTAAAAGGTAATAATACCTCGCGGTAGATATATTTAATATCGTCAGTTTAAAATCTAATGGCGTTAAATTGTACACTAATCCAATCCACTATAGGTTTATAATCTCCAGCATTTTGTGAAACGATGGTTTTAACCATTTTATAGCGAATTGGCGACCTTTATCCAATATGTAAATTATTAAATGTATAAATGTTATGTGAGCGGAAAATAAACATTATCACTTTATTCACTAACGTTTTCTTATTACTCATACATTTCTTAACGGTTATTAAAAATTCAACATAAACAAGTATAAATCTTGTTCGTTTTAAAGAAATTAACAATAATATAAAAGTTAATCAGAGCGAACAAGTGAGCAGCATGTAATTACTTTCATACAATACACACAATTTGTTTGAAATGCTCGTGAAACAAAAGTGAGGTGCTAAGTATTAATTCGGCATTGTTAACATGTGTAGGTAAACAACGGCTTTAATTGTTTTATGACTAATTAAATATTTTATTAATATAGAAATACTACAGAACCTTTTAGGAATCAAACTACGAATATGTTTGAATTAAATTGAATAAATCAGCAGAAATTTCGAATTTCCGATTGTCTAGTATACTCGTAGATTGTCTAGATCTTATTGCTAATGCCATTGGACACAGCTCTCTCTTTCATGTCGTTTTGAAATTGAAGAGAAAATATTCACAAAGATATTTGAACATTAGCAATTATTATAGAAAGTAACATAAAAGTGTCGCTATATCCATTGGTGGAGCAGAAAGGTAGGTATTTCTTTAATATGACTTTTTTTGTTAATTGCAAGACACCAAGACTACTCACTATACCTATGCAAACTAATTTCTGTTAAATATTTTTTAAAAGTAAGTTGAAAGAGGTAAAACTTTTTTTTCTAATGCCTTCGTGTCGATTTGATCCGCACACGTGATAGACATAGTCAGCAGGTGCGTGTGCAACCTTTGCTTTTTTGGATTCGAATGGGTGAAAAACTAAATTTCTGCTTGATAGCTCTTGGAAAGGTTGATTGCTTTGTGGAGAAGCTGCCAGTTTCATTTTAAAATAAATTTATATGTTCTACATGGAGTTATTTCTACTTGTTCAATATGATTCTGTAACTTCTAGATTATCTCACAGGATAGAGCAGGTAACAGCCGAATAAAATATATTTCGTTGTGTGTAGTAGAAATTGTGACCGCCGTAATATAGATATAGGATACATTTCAATTTAGTATCTTAGAGTTTTTTTCTGATTTACTTTGGAGGGTACCTGGCCCTGTTAGCTTTTGTCACGCTCGAGTGACGCAAGCGGAGGCTTTTTGAACTACCGTGGCACAACAGTTGATACAGCTGCGTTCGAAATCGACGATTACGCTCAAAAACCTTAATAATTATTATAATATACTGTTGAAATAAAACTGAAATTATTGGACTCATGTGATTGTGAGTTTATACAGACCTTTTTGTCTCAGTGGTCATTCACCATTTTACTTCGTCAACGATAGCATCACTACTATCGTTACTATATTCTTTGGATATTTAACATATCATGGCTTTCGGATATGTCCTAGAATAAGATTGTCGCAAAATATTAATAAAACATTTCTTGAAATTTCGTTGTGTAAGTTGGCGTTGTCTTAATGTAGTAATTGTTATCAATGCCGTGTCCGACATTTAGATGAACAAATTTATATTGTTAAGTTTATCATAAGTAGTTTATTTAAGTTTTGATTTGTTTATTGCTATACCATACGTACCAATAAAATAAGAATAAAGTAAAATAAAGCACTGCCTGGATGGATGGAGCCAGATAAGGTATTCAAGTCGAATTAACTCATCGGTGGCGAAAATTGTTTGCCCAAAATAATAACTAATTCCTTCATCAGGTCGTCTGATGTTTCTAACGTCGAATGTTTTCAAATTGATCTTACTTTCGCGTAAACCTTAAGTAGGTTTACTCGTAGTATGTTTTTTTTTTACAGTAATAGCTTCGCTCTTGACCGCCATCTCGCCTGATGTTAAGCGATGATGCGATCTACGATGGAGCGTGCTTACCTAGAAGAAACCGATGTACTCTCGATTAGAAGACACCAAGATTGATTAGTTGGTAGTGTATGTATTGTTTTCATAGGAATCGCAGTGAGTAGAAATAGATACATACCATGACTGGGAGGCGGTGACGGAGACTTGATGAGTTCACCAGACTCCTCTGAAACAATAGAAAAAAGGAACATCATTACCGTTGTAATTACCGTTTAAAATATTTCTTTTTTCCCATAAGTTATTTAATCAAAGAGTATCTTCAAACATTTTTGCAGTGTGACCAAATACCGACGACAGATTGGCTGCTTACGAGTATGTACGGCGATAATGATACTCATCATCATCCCACTACATGTTCCCACTGCTGGGACTCGGGTCTTCTCTTGCAAGGAGAGAGTTAAGGTCATAATCCACCACGCTGGCCCAGTGCGGGTTGGTGGTTGACACATGACTTCGAAAGATTCTAGGTACATGTCGGTTTCCTCAGTATGTTTTCCTTCACCGTTTTAAGTTAGCGGCATTACGCACATGACTTCGAAAATACAGTGGTGCGTGTGGGGTTTGAACCCGGAGTCTCCGGATCGGCAGGCGCCGTTCTCCCGACTAGACCAGCTGTAACTTACTAGACCAGCCGTAACTTCAATAGATATATGTACTGATCACCAGGAAACATGGGATTTTTTACATTTTTTTTGGTAGTGACTAATAATTTTTCTTCTTAAAACTTAAAAATTAGTGCACTGAGTGAGTTTTATTTAAGGCCAATTGTTTCGTTTTTCAGAGGAAATAATTGTTTACGCTATTGTTGTAGCAATATAGGTTAGTGTTTCATTACATCATTGATTGAAGGCGTTCGATAAAAGGATTATAAGATCAGAAGCCGAATCAATCGCCCGCCATTGCCCACTTTAATCACGAAGCCGGCCGCATAGGTGTTCGGTTACTGTTTAATGATATTAATTACACTAATCCAATACGCACTAGTACCTTGCGACTCACCACTATTGAAATGTCATTAGTCACACATTCATAAAATAACAAATGAAAACATTAAAATAAATTTGAAACATTTCGATGATGTCGAATACTAACAAAATACATCTTAATGTGAGTTAAACTTTCGATTGATAGATTGAAAACTTCATCAATCACTCACATAAACGCATGCGTATTACAAACGTAGGACTCTTAGCAAAGTCCGCCTGGGGAAATAACACACCTTTGCCAGTTATTCTACTGCCAACCAGTAATATGCAAACATTACCGTGTTCCGGTTTGAAGAGAAATGTGTCTAGAGAAAATACAGAGCTTAGAGATTTACATCTTAGATCTCTGGGTGACGAGCGCAGTGCAGTGCTAGGTCATGATTTGGACTCTTCATGTTCCAATGCCCATGCCGATGTCCATTATTTATGCCCGATATTTTTTTAAACTTTAGGAATACGAAAGTTAATAATAATAATACGAGTATGAGTAATGAAAGCATGGACCTGTCGAGTAAACAGCGTTCTCAATTGAGCGTACGTAGATAGTCTACGCGAGAGCTACGAAGCGGCTACGAGTGACTAATATATTTTTTTTAAATAAAAAGATCATATATATCTTCCAAAACTATACATCTTCATAAACAACTTACTTAATGGTCTCACTGGTAGAACTCGGGAACCTTTTCTCACAATGAAATAAATAAGCCAACCACGCTGGCCAAGTGCGGGTTGCTGAACGATATAATTATGTCTTCATAGCGTGTCTTTAATTGGAACATCCATATGTAGTAAAGAAAAACATCTTGAGAAAACCCACGTTCTCTCAAGTTGTTTTCTTTTAGTGTTAAAGGTGGTGATAATGCCAAACTTGTAAATAATAGGTAAATTCGTAAGAAATAATAAGGGTAGGCGGGATTCAAACCTGTTGGAATATCACAATTGAAAATCGGTCGTTTTTGCAATAACCCACCAACGGCTAAAAACTACCTATATTTTTATGTATCTTTGTAAAATATATTTGAACTTCTGTATAAGAAAAGGTTAATGCAACGCGTGGGAACAGTACCTGCAATAGCATAAGATAATCTCGCGCAATCCCCGAGTATCGGATAAAAAAATAGCGAGCGCAAATGCAAGCACATTCAAATATCCGCCCCGGCACAAAAGATAGCTTTTACAAAAAAAGTGATGATTTGGAATAAAAAACCTAAACGCATTGTGTTTATGGCGGATATTTTTTATTTGTTCCTTGGCTTTTTATTGAAACGTCATGAGGTTTTTGCATTAATGCTGTCATGTAAAAGGGTACAGTCGCAGAAATGTCTCGATTCAACTGTAGGTGTATCGAAACAGACTGCAGTAAAAAACGACAGTTGCTACATTTTTTGTGGCGGCGGATTAAGGATTTTTTTCGATGTATCGAATCATCTAAAATTACCGAAATTCAAAATTAGTTGAAATGGTAACTCAATATGTTATAACTTTCGACAAAAAATAGGGCATCATTGTTTTATGTTTATAATGTACAGGATTTAATCACGATTTAATTCATTGTTGAAATACCTCGACGTTTCTTCTCGTGACCACGGCGGTTGTAACGCTGCCGAAACGTCGAGGTGTTTAAACAATGAATTAAATCGTGATTAAGTCCTGTACATTATAAAAATTATGTGTTCAAATCGCGAAAGTTTAAAAACAATATCCTTGTTTTAATTTCTCATTTAAGTGTACTTTATTTTATTCACATTGAAGATAGATATTTTACAATATTAATTACAACGAGTAAGTGACAAATTCGTTTTGCAAGCAGTATTCCTGAAAATGATTCTTAGAACTATGTTTAATATTAAATTTAATAAACTTCATTTTAAAAACCCGACTGTAAAAAAAATACTGATAAAAACCATTAGGTAAGTTGCCTGTTAGACATCGCTTTAAGCGATAAGGCCGCCAATTAAATTGCTAAGAGTATTTTTTTTCTGTTTTGTATTATTTGATGTTTGTTTGTGTGGCTTTTTAATAAAGAGTTTTGTATTGTAGGCAATACAAAATACTATCTAAGGACACTTAGGTCATTAAGACGAATCTAACGATATCTTAATTGTCGAAATCCATCTAGCCGTTTGGAAGATATGTGGGAGTAACAAAATTTACAAACATACAAGATGCGCGCGAAAAACAATAACCCTTCTTTCAGTCGGATAACAAAACAAAAAAGAAAATTATTTGACCTGTCATTACAAAAGTAACAACTACATACTTATTTGAGTTAAAAATACGAAAGTATGTATTTCAAATTAAATCCTATCAATATTACAGAGGTAAAATTTCGATGTTCGCTCAATGACGTTGGAACGCTTGAACGGAACGGCCCCTCTACCGCCCAACTAAATCGGCTATGGCTTTACTATTGCTATCTCTATAATTTAAGTGAAAAAAAAGAGAGAGAAATTTCAAAGCTAAGACATTTTTCGTTCGGTAGACCCCCGGGATGAAATTTGGAACACTGTTAGGTTATACTGCAAGAGCACATAGGCTACACTCCGCGAGGTATAAGCTGAGCTTTGCATTAGTGTGAGTGATCACCAATCAGGCAGGAGCTTGAAATTTTGTCCGCGAGGTATAGGCTGAGCTTTGCATTAGTGTGAGTGATCACCAATCAGGCAGGAGCGCGGCGAGACAGAATGGCGCCGCGCCTAAGGCCGGTTGTCACACCTACACTATCCATGTACACTCACACAAATGCAAAGCTCAGCTTATGCCTCGCGGAGTGTACCTTTCTACGCAAAAAACCACGCAGACCAAACTGCAGGATGCTGTGAGTATTACAATATATCAGAAAATATGCCATGCTTAGTTTCTAGAGTTTCTGAAAAAAGTTTTTTTGGTACGAAGTTCCAAAGTTCGCTTTTGAGTGCCTATTTGTGGTTTTGAAGTCGGTTTAATTTTTAGTACGAAAATAGTTTATAGTTAATGTATTTATGTACGTCTATTTTGTATTATTTATTTTTGTAATCATCTTGCTTTGTTTATTTATGTTTACGAATTATTTATATGTACCGTATATGTATAACAAATTTATATCTAATATGTACTTGTAAATGGTATTTATTATATTTGTGCAATTATCTATGTATATGTATCAAGGAAATCACACCACTGCCTTTACTTATTACCCTGTCCTAGCACTCAAAAGGTTATCTGGAAGCGATAAGATCGCCTTTTGTGCCCAAAATGTCTAATTTTAAATATAATCACTGTATTTCTGTATTGTTTTGTGGTATAATAAAGTGTTTTGTATTGTATTGTTACAAGCTCTGAGATGACAGGTAACTAGGTCCAGTATAAAAAGTCTTAATACCAAAAAAATGTGTATTAAGACTTTTGTGCGTCCAAAAGCTTGGGTTGTCGTGTACCATCCATCAATAGAGCACAACCTATTTGCCACTTATAGGTACTCCTACTAATTTGTAAAGAAAAAAGTTTGTGTATTTGTTTGTTGGAACTAAGGTGGGCTTACATTCATTTTGCATTTGATAGGTCAACGCTATAATAGCGGGAAAATTCATTTCGCATTTAATAGCTCAACGCTATATCGAAGGAAAATTCTATATTTTGATCAAAGCTATATCGAGGGAAATTTCTATATTTTGATTTTACAGATCAACGCTTGCTAGCCATAAAATTAGCAGATGCAACTCGGGATGGTACTAAGATATATGTATGTAGAGCAAAAATTTGGTTTGAACATGGTGACGTTAGGAAATGCAAATTTAATTTAATAAAATCGTGATTTTTCTTTTAAATTTTAAACACCTACATGCGTAAATGGCCTTTGAACCATATCATAATTTAGCCTGAAACTCTTTCAGTTCTCGATATTATGAGTGATGAAAAAAATATCTCATGTAGCTTATTATTGATAAGGGTTTTTTGTGCTATAGAATTAGAACGCAAACAGGCCTGAACATACCATAAAGGCACAATGCATCGCAGTTATTTGAATATGAAGAGCCCAAATAACAGCTAGTACTACAGGTTTAGGTAGGTACTCGTAGTTGGACCCCCGGTTCATGAAAATATTTAGATACTCTTATAATTTCAATGATATGAAAGTTTTTCAGCATTATTATATTTTTCTGCAAAAGCAGTAAATTTAATTACATTTGCATAATGTTATACTAATAAGAGGGTAAACGGGAAGCGTTGATTGATGATGGGCCGACATGCCAAAAATATTTGAAGAGGGAGCTCGCATCCCGACCGAGGCATAACACATAATTATGCGCCTTCGGCATCCCCTTTTATTTCTCTGAGCCATAAAAATGAGCAAATCTTTGATTGGATTCAAATAAATAAATGAAAAATTATGTACATTTTTTTCAGATAACACTAGTTGGCCAAGCTTAGCTTAGTTTAAGCTTAGCTGGCTTAGCCAATTTCTAGCTAGAAAAAAACTTGTTCTATGGTAGTCATACGGCTGATTTAATACTTATGTAATTATAAATATATACATAATATACATAACACACAGAAACAAAACAAATACCCATATTTATTGACCAGAAAAATGTTTGTCCTGAAAGGGAATTGAACTTACAACCCATTCAAAGGTCTTCCTTACAAGCAAACTACGAAACCAGTCCAAGTACATCATGTATAGGTATTATTTAAAAATAAATATGCAGCTATTCATGTTTATGTAGAATAAATAAACAGTGCGGATACCACAATTTAATTAAAATAAAAAATAATTATTCAATTAATAATTAAAGTTGCGCTGTAAAAAGTTTCCTGAACCGTACAAGTCCATTCACAATTAAATACAGTAAACAAAAAGCTTATAAAGTTCAGAGTAAATGTCAACAGTTTTCTTATTAGTAACTTAGTAAGTACTTAATTTTCAAATTGTAACTAGAAACTAACAAGTCATCAGGTTTACTTGCAAATTGCAATAAAAAAACAAGCAGATAAACATGCAGTTTTTGAAATTTAAACACGTAAAACGTGTTTTGAAATTCAGCATAATTTTATCTGATAGTTATTAGGAAAAATAGTAAAGATTTAAATAAGTAATGTAAAGCACTCACGGTATGTATGGCAATAGGTGGTAGCGCGAGCTGCGCGGACGCATGCCGATAGGACCATAGCTTGCGTGTGACGTAGCGTGTTGGAAATGACGTGTGAGCGCACAACACATGTACACCGCTCCGCGCGCGTTCCACCACTGACGCGAAGGCCCGCCGCGGCGCCTCATTCCCCACCCCTCACCCCTCCAACCCTCCGAATTAAAAATTTGGAAACTTTTTTGCCCAATCCGTTTCTTTTTCCGCCCTTAGTGAATTTTTTTAACTCGATCTCGCCATTATTTCGATTACCTGGCGATGATTTTTTTGCCGCTTTCGCCGAACGGATCGAGTTTAAAAGCTGTTTAATTTTTTATAGGAAAGGGGAGCGACGGGTTCGGCTAACCGATGCGCGAATTCCGATATCGGGTTCGATTGAAAAAACTATACGAGCGTGCGTGCGCCGAATGTCGTTAGCGAATTATTATCAGACAAATAGCACTCGCTGTTCAGGACAAGCGGGGCCAGATGCAACGTGCTGTCGAACCTTTTCTATATTAAATAAAAAAAACACCAATTTTCAAAATGAGAATACTAATGGGATTATTTTCTTCAGCTTAACGTTCACGTGGAGACGACAACACGGCAAAAAGATGGAATATTTTTGATCAAGTTGAAATTTTACCTACGAGTACTTTTCTTAATAGGTACATTATCTGAATACCTCGTTTAGCCACAAAGAAATTTGCTGAACATCTCGAATAAACTTCTAAAATTAATGGAAAGTACCTATTTCACAAACATTTATTTCAGGCGTCGTCAAAGTGTTCCTCAGTATCTTTCTGAAGGCTAACGTTTTTAATTACGTGTAATTTGTAGAACACAAAAATAATTACAAAAAAAAGGTGTTACAATAATAAAAATGTAAATTTAGTCATTCTAAACGTTGACCTTTCGCTTGACCTGCGTCCTCACCTCACCGAGGTACGGTTAAGAGGTTTTCTGTATTTATTTGCAAATAACATTCATGAGATGACGGCGTTTTTTAAACATGAGCCGTCCACTTATTGTGATGAGATGGGCGAGCCTTTGAAGTGAGACCTCAAGGGTGCACCACAACAGAATGCTGATCTAAGCATCACAAGTGACGACATGGACGCATGTAGTATAGATAACCCTGGATTAAACGGAATGAGAGCTGTCACAATCTATATGTTGAAGTTGATGGCTATAATTTCAGCTATCAGCTGTTTTTCTACACCATTAAATCTGCTATTCAAATATTGTGTTTCCAACTGAAAAACAGTAACTTGGTAGTAAGTAGATTTACTAAAAAAAAATTAAGCGCGATACAATAAAAAACCCTACAATAACACCACATGACACAGCTGGTAAAAAATATGCATCAAACATTAAAGAATAATATTTTCTAGAAATATTATAGTATTCCGGTTTGAAGGGCAATGTGTTATAGGGCTTAGAGATATAAGATCTTAGATCTCTGGGTGACGAGCGCAGTGCAGTGCTAGGTAATGATTTGGACTCTTCATGTTCCAATAGCTGCGTGTCACTGTGGTGTTATGTATCAGGCATGACCATCAGGCACATGTCCTGATCGTCTCGTCACCTTTATAAAAAAAAAGTGCCTAAGCCTTTTGGTGCCTAAGAATAAACTGACTACACTAATATGGCATTTAGTAATACTATTAGAAAATTTGAATTTTAATGGGCAGAGCTTTTATCTAAATTACAATTAAAACTATACAACATAGTTAAATAATTCCTTACATTAAGCACATCCAAATTACCCATAAACTGATGAAAATGTAGAGATATATGTATTTTAAATGCTAAGATAAAACAATGTGTATCTGTATCGGATAATGTAGTTTGAACAAACTTTTCAGTTCGCGCTTACCGATGCGAATGTTTGTTTAGGCACACATATTGCTACTTTGAATAAGATATTTGGCTCTTTGTGGGGCTTCTTTAAACTGAATCTAATGTTTTCGTAAGCGACCCCAAGTGGACGGACAAAGCGGTTTCTTCGGGCACGATGTTTGCATTGCGATCTTTGGAATTGTAGATTTATCAATTGTATTTCAAAGTTGAGCCCGAATAGTCTAGTCCATAAACAAAATTGTTTCAACATAGTACCGTTCGCGTTCTCAGCTTCTATTGATGTATGCTAATTTCAAGTGACGCAATTGCTTTAATTTTTTGCAAGAATTTTGTTAGAAAAAGCTCCGATGCAGGCAGATCCAGGCCTTATTTCATAGTTTTTTTATAATAATAATAATAATTTATTTGTCATAAATACTTGTACAAGAAATTTGAATCCAAAGGCTCCCGAAGTAGTTAAAAACTGTGTGACAGGAGCCGATGGCCCCTCCCAATTACAACAATAAATTACAACACGCTAAAACTAATAATTTTTCACAATATTACAAATAAATTAAATATTTTATAAACGAACATTCCTAATACATTTAAACAATTAATTCTAAAAACAAACTGTTTCTAAACTAAGTTTATTTAAGGTTTACGCAAGCCGTCATATCTCTAAAAGGAAACAAATTGACACAGAAAATTTTGTCGTATATGACGTCAAAAAAATTAAAAAAGGCTAAAATGTCAATTATGCTTTTTTATTAATAAACTATATTACAATTGTAATCAACTCAACATCATTCACGAGTTAACTTCACAGCAAATAATAATCCACCTGCGTTATAAATATTAAAACTTGGGATAACTTGATATACATTTTTAAATTAATTAATTTTACTTGCTTTTTATAATAACAATGGTCGTATGCCTTACATATCGATTAATAGATAAACTCTTTATTGCACTTAAAAAACGAAAAAGAAACTCGAGATAACGTCTAAAAATATACATAGTAGCAAATGGCGATCTATATATTGCGAGTCGTAGCAATGCTACGTAGGGCGCCCTATAAGTGTAACGGCCATTCCGGAATCGCCACATGTTTTCCCAGTCTTTATAGAGTTTTTATGAACATTGATTCCTATATTAGTGCAGTTTAGTGCGCCGCCTGTGTGGGTGCAGACGGCCCCACTCCTGCCCGTTTATTTAATTAAAGATTTGTCGCAGAAGGGTTGTTCCTCGTGTCCACGTGCCGTCAATCGCTGCCTATTAATGCTCAGTACTTTGAGGGCGTGAAGTTTGTGCGACAATCTTATAAAAACATTTGGCGATTTTTATTAGTTCGTGGAATGAGTTGGCTTGTAAGGTTTTTTTTGCATTCATTACAATGTTTAAAACCACTGTATTGTAATTTGCGTGCTTACACAGAACATTAATAATTGTAAATTACACTGGTAAATTGTGGTTTTGTAGCTTAAGACTTAGGAATGATTTTGGATATATACATAGGTATGTAAATGCTGCAAATTTATAATTAATATCAATGGAAGTGTTGATGTTGGAAGAAAAACTGTTTGGTTTTCTACGTATGTGTGCCATATGACATGTTTTTACAAGGTATCAGGACACAAGGGAATTACTCATAAAAACTAGAGCACATTCAGTATTTTCATGAATACTCTTAAACTCACTCAAAAACATCAAACATTTTTGAGATATCCAGAACAACAATTTATTTTTTGCCAAGCTGTGAAATTTTTACTGTGTTTTGATAGAATGTTTTAAAGAATAAATTATTGTTGTTATGATCATCACCAGATAATCAAACATTGCCCACTGCTTCTTCCAGCTAAAAAGTATCCTAGCATACACACTTTCTGGCCTTGTGGCTTAGTGGGTAGTAACTCTGCCTGCGAAGCTGAGGGTCGTGGGTTCACTTCCCACGCAGTACAAATATTTGTGTGATGAATTCAAATGTTTGTACTGTGTCTGGGTGTGTTCTATGTATAATAAGTATGTATTTAAAACTATAGAAGTATTATATCAGCTATCTGGCTTCCATAGCACAAGCTTTGCTTAGTTTGGGGTCAGATGGTGTTGTGTGTGAACTGTCCACCAATATCTAATATGTATTTTTTTATTTATTTATTTTATTACATGATCTTCATTCTGGAAAACTCTAGATTTTTGAAATAATATCAGAAGTACCATAAATATTAGTACATCTAATGCTCATAGTTATGTACTACGTAGACGAATATAGAGAAACAGGGAAACTGCAGACACAGCATCGAAACATGGATAAGAACGAAAATAAATTATTTTTATGGTGAACTAGCATATGTCCTTGAAATTTACTAAATACTCGTATAAGACTTTATCAAAGGAAGTCTTTATTATATAAAAAATAGTTTATGTGGCAGAGATGTGTCATGTTTATTACAGACATACAGACAAACCTAATCTGCATTCTGACAAATACTTATACATACCTATAATTATCTCAACTTATTCATGTATCGATCTAGTACTGATGTAGTTACTTACCATCTTGTTTGTCCGCCGACCCAATATTAGAAAAAACAAAATATGAAAGGATTCTAAATTAACCTTGAAAAATGTAGTATTTGTATATATTTAGTAGTGGTAGGACTCTTAGCAGAGTCCGCCTGGGGAAGTACCACACCTTTGCCAGTTATTCTACTGCCAAGCAGTAATGTGCAAACATTACTGTGTTCTGGTTTGAAGGGTAATGTTACCACAGAAATTACAGGGCTTAGAGATATAATATCTTAGATCTCTTGGGTGACGTGCGCAGTGCAGTGCTAGGTAATGATTTGGACTCTTCATGTTCCAATAGCTGCGTATCACTGTGTTGTTATGTGGCTGGCATTTTGCTTATCATCAGGCACATGTCCAGCTAGTCTCCTCACTCTGAATTATAAAAAAAAATGTTCAGTATGAAAAACAAGTGCATAATTCAACAGTACCAAGGTACAGGTGTGCAAGTATACGGGTGGATTCTTTTGATTTATCACCGGGTGGTGTCGCCGGTGACCCGCGGTCACCGGTCGCCCCGGTGGTCGCGGTCCCGTGGGGGTGCTTCGAGTATTACGACGTCGTTCACTTGGACCCGCACCGGCCCGGCCTGGGATTGTAATATATTACAACTGCCTTCTAATATACATCCCGGGATACTGATAAAAGATGCTCGTAACACTATTTTCATTGACTATGAAAATAGGGTTTGGGGTCTTTTATTATTGTTTTAACACATATTTTTACAATTAAATTGAAGATTTCAACACTAATGTATCTCTAATTTGGTCAAATAAAACACTAACGAAAGAAAGAAGAAACAGGTAGCGTTAGAGTTGATATTAGCTTAAAGTTACAATATCCTAACAAATCCAATGAGTTTGTATTTTGAAAACGTCAAATGAGAAAGGTTGTAGGTTAAGAAAGGATGTTATTTAGGTATAAATCAAGTACTAGTCTGGTGCGATGCCAAGCGATAGTTCATCGCGTTCATTATCCATAGCGTTCATAGCAGGACACAAAACAACGAGTAGAATCTCGACTGAACCAGAATAGGGCGTTTAATGTTGAGAGAGAACCGAGGGCGGGCCGGAGAGAGCGCCGCCATATTGGATTAGCACAATATTTGCATTTTCAATTTAGCTTTAAATGGAGAAAAGGCCACTCGAATAAATGTTTCTCTTATTGTGCTCGTTTATTGCGAGGGTTGAGGTTCGTTACTGAGGCCGGCGACTCTATCGCATATGAATAAGTTTACATTTTCTTGAAATTTATTTTCTATTTGGATTGCTATTTGGTAGTTCTATCGATGATCTTAGACACTAACTTACACGTTTTATTTAAACTAATTGAAGTTGTTATAATATATTATTGTGTTGTGTGTGAATTGTCCACAACCAATATTTATTTATTATCTCTATTTATTTACATTTTTTTAGGTGGAGAGTGCGAAAGACATGTGCAAGCAACACCTAAACCATTAAAAGCCCAGTAGTGTGCAGTTACTATAAAAATTAGTTAATATTTATTAACAGTACACTTAATATGTAAAAAATATTAGTTACAATTTAATTCAATTTACGATTTGATCGTAACTGCTCTTGACAAGGTTAGTGCACAGTTTCTTAGTCGATGTAACCCACAAAATTTCTATATATCCTTTTCCATCCAACAGTTGCCTGGAAGAGATCGCTTTTAGCGATAATGCCGCCAATTGTTGCTTTATATTTTTAAGTTTTTGTATATTTTTGTAACTTTGTTTACTTTTTAAGTGCAATAAAGAATTAATCTATATATCGATCTATTTTCCATAACTATTACACACAGTAATACGGAACTTGTAATATACAAAGGGGTATGCACAGTTTTAACCGGCTAGTCGATATATTGTGCATTCGATCTATTTTCCATAACTATTACACACAGTAATACGGAACTTGTAATATACAAAGGGGTATGCACAGTTTTAACCGGCTAGTCGATATATTGTGCATTCGATCTATTTTCCATAACTATTACACACAGTAATACGGAACTTGTAATATACAAAGGGGTATGCACAGTTTTAACCGGCTAGTCGATATATTGTGCATAAGTTTCTAAATAGATTTTGAAATATTTCAAAATCTATTTAGAAACTTCGTGACCAAAGACATAACAGTTGCTTTTATAGGTAAGTTTTTGTATCTAGAAATGGTGTAAAGATAGGTCTTTACTCCCTTTCTAGACAAGAACTAGCCTATGTACAAATTCATTCTCGTATATCAAGGGTTATCTATTAGCATGCATGATGCGTTAATGTCACGGCGCGTTTGTCGAGGGAAGGGTTGGACCGTAATCCCGTCAGTGGCACGCGCCCGCGCGCTAATCGCCAGTTCAAACTACATTTACATGCAAGCGAGGGTAAAGGGCAACCCCGTTCGAATTTTAAAAATAAAATGTACGAATTATTGTCGGACCAAATTTGAGCGACTTTATGTATTTCCATATCTCCAACGATATTTTATCTGTGATTGATTTATGTTATTTAAAAACATAGTGATTACCGTTGTGATTACTCTGTGTTTAAAATCTGCAAAATTGTTGTGACTTTTCCAAAATAGAAAATGGTTTAACAGTTTCAATGGAAATCTAAATAAATCAATAAGTGACTCAATCTTTTTTTCTATTTATTGTTTAGGTACCGAAGATATCTCACATGAACATTTTCTGTGAAAATAACTCTTTCGCTGCAATCTTTGATGTTTGAATGTTGTTCCTTACGCTACGTAGATCAATTTATTAGTAAATTTTACATAAAAGGGTTACATGGAGGGTTAAGGGCAACGAGCTCTAGTCGATATTGTAATATAATTTGCGAGCAATTCATCAGCATTATCGTCAGCTGTGATTTTGTTTGTCCGATTTGATATATTTCAATAAAATTATCAAGTCACCATATTTTTACTAGCGCTATTACGATATTTTTTTACACTATATATGCTCGTTAGTTAGTCCTCAGCAAAAAATTATTCACTCCTATTACAGTTAAACCGTTCACAGATGTTTCAATTTTGAAATTCAATCTTTTTTGTTGAATCTAGTTAGATTTACATACATAGAAAGAATTTAAGAAAAAATGTTGTTTGATTTCAAGAAATCAAATCTTCTTTTGTTTTTTTTATTTTGATTTCTTCTAGTTAAAGAGCAAACTAATAACTTGAAACTAGCATGGCAGTAAATGAGTAAGACGCCACAATGATAGAAGAACAAAATATATCCTACGAACAACTGATACTACAGCGAGATGTGTATCGGAGTACCGCTGTATTCTAAACATTTAATCAAGGGTTTTCTAATTTTTCAGTAAAGTAAAATTGGTATAGACATTTTCGATGATTATCGACCAAAAATGAAAGAGACAAAAATTGTGGTTATTACTTTGGAATGCGGAGATCATAGAGGTTATTCCAGCCTCCTTGTGTCTGAGTTGGGAGGGCGCGGGGTGCAAGGTGCGACGCGGGAGCGGCGAGGAGGGGAGGGGTGCAGCTGCAGTGCTATTGATTAGCGCAATCAGCGCGCCGAGACACCGCCTGTATTGTCTCACGTTGCGAGTTTTAGCCGGGAACTCGTTCTATGCTTGTTTGAATTTAGAATTTTGTGACGTCATTTTCGGCGAACATGGAAAGTAGAAATTCGCTTGTTACTTTTTATTTACCTTTAAAAGAATGTTTGTTTGGCATTGCACTGCGCTCACTACAATATCTATATACGAAGCTTTTTTTAACCCCCGACCAAAAAAAGGGGTGTTATAAGTTTGACGTCTATGTCTGTCTGTCTGTCTGTGTGTGTGTCTGTCTGTGGCACCGTAGAGCTCAAACGGATGGGCCGATTTCGATGCGGTTTTTTTTATTTGAAAGTTAATATCCGTGCGGATGTTCTTAGCTATGTTTGGTTAATATAAATTCAAAATGGCCGCCGCCACAAAATGGCGGACAAAATATTTCTTCACAACCTACCTCAATATGGATATCAAATGAAAGGGCATGACTAGTAGAATACACTATAAAAAAAAACAAATCCAAGATGGCCGCCACCACAAAATGGCGAATTATATAATTTTTTTCACTACTACCTCAATATGGGTATCAAACGAAAGGGCATGACTAGTAGAATGTTGAACGGATAACAAATCTGTGGTAGTCGGGGGTTAGTCAAAATTTTTAATTTTGTTCTTGTTAACTCTTGACTCTACCATACAGAAAAAAACATCATTCAAACATCAGCACTGTCACTTATGTGTGCGTGTGGAAATTAGTGCTCATTTTAATTAAAACAAAGTAAAGATTTGATGTTTTCCCTGACGGACTCCGCAAAAACTAATAAGTAAGTCGGTAGTTGACTAGCCTCGTGGCTTAGTGGGTAGTAACTCTGCCTGCGAAGCCGAGGATTGTGGATTCGATTCCCATCCAGTGCAAACATTTGTGTGATGTATTATAATATTTGTAGGTACTGTGTCGGGGTGGTTCTATGTATAATAAGTTAATAAGTATTTATTTACCACTATTTAAGTATTATATCAGCTATCTGGCCGCCATAGAAAAGCTTTGCTTAGTTTGGAGCCAGATGGTGCAGTGTGTGAATTGTCCACCAATATTAAAAAAAAAGGTACTACAAAAATAGAGTGAATTAAATTAAAAATGAATCGTCTATAAATATGAGGAATATCTTTATATTACAAAATGTGACATAAGCTCGATTCTCTCAAGATCAGGTCCCTTTGAGTGTGTTTGACCTCATAAACATAAAATATTTTTTAAGTGATTGACCTTGCTCAAAAATTTGGCAAGTGGCATCTACTGCTTACCGAAGTTTTTTGGCGGGTTATTGTTATGCGTAAACCTTGTGTACAAACCTTGTGTTTTACAAATGGCGTACCGAGTGCGGGTGTCGATAAACGTGTTGAAATATGCGCTTTCTATTGATTGATGCGGGGACGTAACACGGACATTAATACGGTTACAACACTCGACTAATTTATCAAGCGATGTATAAATTATCGCTGAGGCAAGTATACTTAGATTATTTCAATAGGAGCGTATAAAAATCTATGAATCAGACACGTTTCAGAACAGATTTTTCTCGTGAACTCTTTTTTGTGCAGTCTTTAATACCTAGTCTTACGTTGGTCCTCCATCTCGCCTGATGTTATCAAGATCAATCAAGAGCAAACATAATATTATATACAAAAAATAACAACTCATTCGAATGAAAATATCCTTTGATATAAATCAAAAGATGTGCCCTGAGCACCTTAAAATTGTTACCAAAATGCGTCTCTGTGTGTAGCGTGAGTGGTTTACAACTACCAATCTACTTGACATCTAGAATCGGTAGCGGCGAGGTATGTTGCGGTTCTACTTTTTTTTTTGTTGACAACGATTAGTGATGTCTCTATAAACGTCCGGCGTTCTCCGCTTCCTACAACCGACTAAAACGGAAAGAGTGAGATCACTATTCCCAACGATAAACTAATTCCGTGCACTTGAAGTTTGGGAGGGTACATCCCGTGATTTATATCGATGAAAATATCAACATCATATACATAGAATAAATTGGGGACGAAGGAATCCCAGAACACACATGGCCAAAAATCACCACTAATTGGGGTCCAACATCTAAAGGATCACCGGAGCGACCTAGACGAAGACAGCATCACGAACTATAATCGAACGACAAAAACAGGACTATCAGATCCGTAAATCGGTCTACCTAAGGAAATAAGACATACCTTGGCTCAGCAGTGTGACAATACAAGCTAGTAATAACAATAATTTACGAATACTTACGAAAATGCCATCTGAATACTCAACGCGCTCACAACTGCATCATTTATGAATGCAGTCCACATTAACTGGACTTATTACCACCCTCCCCGTTCCCATTCATCATCTCCTTAATTTAAAGCCGTCAGGGCTGTTACCCGCGACGGCGTCATTTACAAACGCCGTCATGTCGCGTCATAGGGCCACATAAATCACGGGCATGTGCCGCAACCCTTGCACCCCTTTAGGACCGTTTTTTACCGACGCGCGAGCCAATAGGCGACCGTTTTACATATTTACATATGATTTACATACAAGTCGACGCCGCCCCGGTACCGCCCGTCTATCTCTAGACATTGCTATATCTACGTACGTTGTGATGTAGGCTTTGTTTTGTGTATATAAAAATTAGGAAAAGGTTTTAAATAGTAACATTTCATCCTTTTTATTAAAGAAGGCTATGTGTTCCATATATAGACTACATAAAAATGTTACTTTTTAAATAAAGTTTATTAGCAAAACTACAACTGTATTATTATTCCTTCATTTAAAATGTACTAACAGTAAATGTTGTTAACAAAACAGAAGGATTTATAATCAGTCTTTAAAATCGATTTATTCAGACTACTTATTCTTTAAACAAATTAGTTATTTTATCCACAAATAATATCTGTATAAACATTTTAATTGCAGAATATTTACCTTTTTTACTATTAAAGGTTTACACTTGACCGCTATCTCGCCTATGTGTTGTAGATGTTAAGCGACGATGCCGTATGGAATGTGCTTACTTGCCTTAAAGAAACCGATTCTCGATTTGAAGATACCATGATTGTGACTATCGGGGAAAACCCACAAAAGCAATATTTTAAAGCCATTAATACAGTTCTATTTAATTACCCATCAAGAAACACCTCAAAAATAAGTAGAGCGTAGCCATATACTCTTCAATATGATTCAGATATAAATAGCCAAATAAAAACGTCATTATCTTTTACTGAAAATTAAATCAGAGTACAAGCGGCCTTAGGTACCAATTTCTACCAAGCAACTAGAAGAAGGCAAAATATTTGAAGTATTTTCTTCAAATATTTGTGAAAAAACGATGACAAAACAGGAGTAAGACAGGGCTATTTCCAAACAATATTGTAAATTTCCGGCTTGTAAACAACAGAGCATAACGCAAATAGAACGGCATGAGCAACGGGCAAACACGGCCCGGGGCCGGGCCGGTCCGGTCCGGGGTAAACAGCCTGATTGTTTGTCCAGTAAGCAAACAACCCAATATTTATTATGACCGTCTCTGGAGACGCGGGCCAATGAATAAAAAAGTTATACAGGGTAATGCAGAACGGATATAGTGAGCTGAAAACGACGTGATACACTATCAATAGATCGACACTTTGATTCACTTAATTTTAAACAAAGAACAAAATACACTAAGCCACAGTAGAATGAACAGGCGAAGTCAATATTGTCTGCAAGAGAATTTCTTTCCACTGATGAGCTCGGTAGGTACAGTTTTCTCAAGTTTTCTTATTACTTCTCAATTTCTTATTTTTAATTGATGGAGCATAAGGTATATTTATTTATGTTATCTAAGAGGGCTCTCTTTAATGTATGAAAATAACAAAACGGCGAAATAATAGTAATGAGTGGCAGATACCAAATATTAAGCTCAATGTTTCAAAAAGGAACAATTAAATAAATAAATATTCAGAGAAATACGTATAAGTTGGGTTTTGAATCTACGACTTAATAATTGTGTAATCGGGTGTCAGAACTCTACGCCACTACGTCACCGTGGCCTTTTCACAGCCACAGCTTTTATTCATTGCATTTTTTTATTTGCATTACTTGATGGTCTTTTTTTAAATAAAGTGTTCATTAAGCGCCGGTATGCTGTGTCCTATTCAGTAAAAATATATTTTTGCTGAACCTTATATCGCAAACGAATCCTGCACGTTCTCTGGGGAGAATGTTCGACTTCTATTTAGCCAATCGAACGATAACTTGAACATGTTTTACATTACACCGGGGTACAAAAACTGAATCAATAAATAAGAAAATAGTAACTCACTAGCTGAACCCGCTACTTCGTTCGCGTAAGCAGATGTTACTGACGTATACATTAGTTGGAAGTATCGTCCGTCAAATATTTGGATAAGTAGTCATTGAAAACCATTTGAGTTTGAGTGAATTTGTATTTCCACACAAAAATGTATTTAATTTTATCATCTTTATTTTCCTTTTTTTAAACAAAATCAAACATACTTATTAAGGTTTCGTAGTATCGAACATAGCCGCAAGTGTTAAGTTTGTAGGATTTTTATAGGGTACATTACGAAAAGTCTGAAGCTGATGTGCATGATCTGATTACCTACTTATCTCTTTTTATCCGCAAGCTGTTTTCTAACTGTTACCCGCGACTTCGCCCGCGTAAAATTTTGAACGAAGCCTGTGTGGAATCAAAATGATTAAAATTTTGAGTTTTAATGATAGATTCTCAAGCAAGTTGAACCCGTAAATCTAAGCCAAGTCTTAGTGAAATGTTAATGTATGAATTTAATTGTAACACAGAAAAAAAATCCAAGAACGAAAGAATCCAAATTCGGCATTAAAATCCTTTTAGCAGCAAAAACTTATTAGTACAATTTAGAATACCAGTAACGCCACCTAGTGATGAAAGAAAAAATACATACCACAATAACAAAACATTGATTTAAATGGCTTTTAGTGCTTTTAGATTTAAACTGGCATTAGCGCCATCTAATGAGAATATAATGTTGCTTGTTATTTTGATTGTGAACGTAAATCACCTGTATTATCTACGCCAAAACAGGTGCATATATTTTCATTTTGGCTCTTACCTTACCATCACATCAAGTTCCTTACGAAAATATATACTTATTATAGATTAATATGGAGTTAAACGAAAATATAGACTTAGACCCCATGTGAAATTTTAGACTCTAAACTATCTGTGTTTCGTATGCCAACCCAATTCGTTGTGCCGTTTTGACGTGATAGTTAATATTTGTTTCCTTAGGGCCCATGCTTCTTTTCAGGTTGATAGATAGTACATATAATTATGTGGTATTTCAGACTATAAGTTATCTGTTTCAATTTTCAGCCGTTTCAATATGTTCAGCCGTTCCAACGTTGTCCTGTAACTGTAAATATTATGAATGTCAATGTTTGGATGTTTGTTACTTAATCATGGTGGAACGTATCAAGTGATCGGGCTGAAATTTGAAATACCATTAGATTATAGTCTGGAAGAACACATAGGCCAAACATTGCCTATGTATAGTTACTTATCTATATGTCCCTATGTGTTACTTAAGCTAAGCCAATAATATGTTTCAAATTTTAACTCGATACATTCAGCCATTCCAACGTAATTGAACAGCAAAAATTTAAATATTGACATATTTATACAACATTAGGAAAGGATAGGATATTACAAAATTTTTTGAAAAAATAAAACCGGTCAAATGCCAGTGGAACTCGAGCGCGAAGGGTTCTGAAACATTAGCAAATAAAATGATTTTATTGTATGGGAGCCCCCTTAAAAATTTATTTTATTTTAATTAATTACATTTAAAGAGAACATAAAACTTAACATTATGTGAATAGTGAAAGCGTCAACCTGTGACAGGTACGTTATTAGTATCGAGCAAGAAACGGTAAAAAAGTCAAGTTTGTTGTATGGAAATAAGCCCCTCTAAAATATTTATTTTAGTTTTAGTATTTTTTGTTAAAGCGGCAATAGAAATACAGCGTCTGTAAAAATTTCAACTGTTTAGCTATCACCGTTCTTGAGATACAGTCTGGTGACAGACGGAAGGATGGACGGACAGCGAAGTCAGGTACGGAACCCTAACAACGGTCTGCTTCGGTTACCGAAGCTTGTTGAACACTACCTTTAAATTTTAAACAGTATTTGGATTGAAATAATACTTTAAGTTACGGCTGGTCTAGCAAGCTACAGCTGACTTAGTCGGGGAGAACGCCGACTGTCGATCCGGAGACCCAGGGTTCAAAACCACACGCACCACTATCTTTTCTGAGTCATGTTCGTAATGCCGGTAATTCAACGGTGAAGGAAAATATCGTGAGGAAACCGAAATGTACCTAGAATCTAAGTTCTAAGTCATATGTCAAATGTCATCCACCAACCGACACTGGGCCAGCGTGGTGGATTATAGCCTTGTCTCTCTCCTTGCGAGAGAAGGCCCCAACGTCCAGCAGTGGGTACATTTAATGGGTTGTTTATGCTACTACTTATTATGCTGATATGTTTTCTCCAAAATACAAAAATCTACTTTAGTGACAGGTAATTTAATTCTGTCGTTCGACTAACTAAATACAGATAAATCTAAGCTGATATTTGTTTTTTTGTTGATATTTGAAAAACTACCTCCCTGTTTTCGATATATAAGATCACCTCTGAAGTATTTTCTACCAAACAAAAAAAGAATTATCAAAATCAAAGAATTATTAAAATCAACTCACAATTAGCGGAATTATCGTGTAAAATAAAACCAAATAAAAAAACATGCAACCCGATTGAGAACATCCTCCTTGTTTGAAGGAGGATGTTCTCATCCTCCTCCTTTTTCCACACAAAAATATATTTTTGACAATTATTTTGTCATTCAAGACGACGCAACGCGATCACGTGGGCACTTCTTGAATCTAGAATCTAGATATTCTGTGGATCGTCTGTGATACACAGAATATTTAGAAGTTAGTATGTACCGAACGCGCCGTGCGTGTCGTTATTATTTAATGTTTGTGTAATTTCCGAACCACCAAACCGATAATGTTCAAATTTTGATGGGTCAATATAAAAAATGTGTTCTTTCTAACCAAAAAAGAATTAATGAAATTAAACAACGCAAACATGAGTTACAACCAAATACATATTCTGACTTTCACCCCTTCCCGCAAGAAAACCGATCAGAATTTGGGGATCAAAAGTAGCCTACAGCAATTTCCTTAGTTTAAACTAAAATCATGCCAAGTTTCAGCTGAATTGAATCAGTAGTTTCGGCGTGATGCGTGATCCCTATACAGAAAGACAGACAGACAGACAGACAGACAGACAGACAGACAGACAGACAGACATGAAAGAAAAAAAATGCAGATTCGCCATCAGTATCGACTATGGAGTGCTCTAAAAAAATTTTTTTCAAAATATCTTCAATGTACAGAATTCGACCCGTTACAGTTTTATTATAAGTAAGTATAGATTATTTTTATGGAATAACTGGATATGTCACCATCACTTTACGAATATGTTTACTTTTGGCAACAATAGACTCGTATTTATTTCAAGATTGAATATATACCTACCTAGGTACTCGTAGTTTTAATTGATGACGTGGAAATCAAGACAAAAATACAAATGAAACAGTTTTTCCTGATATTTTATTAAACTCTAACCATGCGCAGAATCATCCTATGAAAATGTTGTAGTTCTTCTTACCATGAAAGAAATAATCGACCATTTGCTATCGAAGACTACCTACAGTTTTCCTATTACAAATATTTTCTTACAAAACAA
The DNA here is from genome assembly GCA_017562165.1 of Ectropis grisescens. Lineage (NCBI taxonomy): Eukaryota > Metazoa > Arthropoda > Insecta > Lepidoptera > Geometridae > Ectropis > Ectropis grisescens. The sequence continues at coordinate 7,149,398 of CM029778.1, read as the reverse complement.
AAAACTGTTAAAATTTTTATTACAATATAAGAAAGCGTTTGTTGTTTAAAACAAACTCAACTACAGGCAAAATTGAGCTGAAGTCAAGCATTGCAATGACCCGATAAAATCGTTAAAGAACAAACAAGAAGCTGACTGATTACCAAACAGAAAAAACCGATCGACACTGGCAATTGCACAAAATGTGCGAGACGCCAAAAAAGAAAAAAAAAACCGTAAGCATATCTCCTGTTCTCTATTCGAATGGCCAATACAGCTGCTACTCAACTGTTTGAGACGTTGCAAAATCTACGAAGACTTTCTATAACACTAAAACCATACCATAACCAAAATTATTATCTTTTCATTTTTACAGTATTTGATGTTTTATAAATACAAAATCGATTAAGAGGGTAACAAATGACGTCACGTGCAAAGAATCAAAGCTTTTAAGTCCGATGCAGATATTGATAATGAAATCGAAAAAAAATTTGAAATCGAATTCGGAACTATAGAAAGTGTCGTTTGAATAGCGGAGGCTGCGCGTGCACAGGCTACGCGCAGCTGCCGCAGGGAGAGGGGGAGAGGGGTAGAGGGTAGTGCGGGGGTGACAATCCTCGGCACGCGACTCAACCCTTTTACTGCATTTAACTCCATTTAATTTTACCGGCGCGTGGCGATGTATCTTCACATGCGGGCAGCCACTGTGCTCGTTACGTCTCGATATATCGCGGCCGAATACACATTATAAATTGCTTTAATCATGATGTCTGATAGTTTAATAGTTCCGGCGGCAATATATCTATGGTATTATGAAGATGGGTATGTGAGGGCTATATAGATGTGACTATAAAGAGCGCTATATTTATATCGCTGCGCACGGGAATGATAAGAAATCTTCGGGTAACATCGGGACCATGGCCATTGGCTATCTAGAAATTGCTGGCGTACTTCTAGAAGGCCAATGGTATATGTATGCTGACATATTTCTAGATGGCCATGGTCCGAGCTTACCCGAAGATTTCTTATCATTCCCGAGCGTGACGCTAGAATTAACAAATTAATAAATTCACAGCCCACGAAAAATCTGTCTGTGGCACGCCAAAAGAACTTGTCACTTCAAAAACTCGATAAAGCAACACCGGCATTTACCCACGTGGTCGTCGTTCCGAAAACTCAAACGAAGCAGTAGAGCACAAGCAATGGAATATCCAGCCCAAGTGGATCTCTCCCGATCAAAACAACCCGCAGCATCCTCAAATGTAGAGTGAATCGGTTTATTCTAGGTAACCGTGCTTCATTTTAAACCTCATAATCGCTTTACGTCGTGATGGCTAAGAGCTAGCCTATCTTGACCAAAAAATATAAGCTTTTAGTACAAAAAAATATTTTATTACATTTAATATTATTTTATATAATATTTTTAAATTAGCAGCGCTCCGCGGTTTTACCTGCGTAATTCCTCCTACTGTAATGTTACCGTGATAAAGTAGCCTATAATTATGTTGTTCCAGACTATATTCTGTGTTCTAAATTTCAACTAAATCTGTATAGACCTTTCGTCATGACCAACCACCAACTATCATCTAAACATCCAAACTTCCGCTTTTATTGTATACCTAAGCAGGAGAGTAGGATAATATACTGTACTGGTATATGTAAGACTTTATCTTCTAAATCTTTATCTGCAGCAAAATATACAGCAATTTGAATTAGCGATGTCATTGCTGCCGACAGCCGCTGTCCTCGGGAGGGTCTCACATCAAACGGCATTCAAATGTCCCTCCGCCCTCCGGGCCGCCGCCGAGGGCTGCACTAGTCAGTCCGCGTGGCCGCACTCGCTGTATTAAACCGTTCCTTTGCCAGCTCATGTGGAACTTCCATTTCGGCAAACAAAAGGGACGTTTGATTCCGTCACAAATTAAAGTCAACAAACGCTACCTAATCTAATGAAAATTGAAAATTCCGAGGAACAGGAAAGTTGGTAATAGTAAGCTTTGTGGTAAAATCGTATATTGAATGAGCACTGAACATTTTTATTGCAATTTTTAGGATTTTCTTTTTTTTTAATAACAGTGTGACGTGAGGTTTGCAAGACAGATGGGAAGATATGTAGTTTACCGTTAGGCACATGTTCTGTTCGTTTCGTCACTAAATACTGTAAAAACGTACGTATATCAACACAGACAAACCAACTCATAAAATATACCGTAGTTAATCTCGTTTAAAATATTTTTTACTTATTTATAATATGTGGCCTTAATAAAAACAGCAATTAATATGTTTACGTTTATCAGAAGCCGTGGCTTAGTGACAATTACGCTCGGTCCAAAATAATTAGTTTGTTGATTCGAATCTCGCCTGCATATCTGAATGTTTACCAAGTGAAGACATACAAACGTCAAAACCGCTGGATGTAACGGTGAAGCATCGTGAGGAAACTGACATGCCCCAAGGAAGACGTCTTCCGAAGACATATGCTACCCTCTAAACCACATTTGGCCAACGTAGAGAATTAAGGCTTTTGTTGTGAGAGAAGCCCCGGATTCCCAGCAATGCGCAGTTTTTGCGTAATAAGCACAACTTCTAGAAAGGAGATCGTGATGTTAGACGAACATATTTACGAGATTCTTTATGAGTAGGCAATTCATTTTATAACAATCCACAATCATATAATATTATGGTTATTATTGGATATTGCAAATGTCTGTAAGTATTGATTTAGAATTTGATATGTGTTTCTTATTTAACTTAATTTTAAAGAAATTATACTTCACTAAGAGACTTTAAAAAAAAGTAAACTTTTTTTATATAAATTAGAGATCTGTCACATCAATCCACATTCTAACAATAAACTTAGCAGTATTCATAAAAACGACAGCACGACGTAAAGCAATAAAAAATGCATTTATGTATTTACAAAAAAAATTCCAAATAATTCAACCTCATCTAAAACACTACACATCTGCGCATTTGCAAACTCTCATACATACATAATAACCGTACGATGAGTCCGCATATTTGTAATAATAACGTTAATATCAATAGTAAAAGCTGTACGTATTGTACCTATTGTTTCCTTTCGAAGTAGTTTTAAAAGTGAAACGGTATCCCTTATACATATCGCTACATGAACCGCACGTGCAACGGTTTGGGTTGAAGGGTAGCGGGGGAGAGGGGTAGATGAAGGGTAGCGTTAGAACGTGCGCGTACGCACAATGCAAACCTACCCTTCTAATCTATTGTCTTGGCAAGCCTCCGTTTTTTTAGTGATCATGTTGTGCGCGCGTCGGATGGGAGGTCTTTCGAATGTTCCAAGCCCCGCCCAGTTCGTTTGCATACGTGTTCTGTTGCGGGCGTCTCCATTGAAACCCGTTAGAGCGACTGAGAGAGCGTCTACGTGCTTTCCATTGCAAATGAGTCGGTCGGTATGTGATTCTTGATAGCAACTCATAAAACTATCACATTGTGCGAACTTAGACTATTATTCTTTGCATATTGTACATTCTCAGACACGAAACATAACTACGGTACGGGTGTAAGACAGACAGACAGATATAAATATTTTTATGCGCACCCTTAAAAATGTGTTTAAAAAAACTTCATTTTTATGTCTTAAATTATGTTTAAAAATGTATCTATCGTTAAAAACTACATATAACTATTTTCGTTTGCTGTCTTCCACTCAGGGTTAACAGCCCGACCGCCATCCTAATTAATTATTTTATAAAAAATATCACAAACAAACAGTTATTTTCACCAAAAATGGAAACTTATTTTTAAAACATTAGTTTTAGCCCATTTCTTCATATTTGAATGGATTTTTTAATAAAACATCTTCGATTAATATCACGTTAATTATGTAAAGAATATCAAAAAGTACGAGTACATAATATAAGTAGGTATATATATTACAATGTTGCAAAATGTAACAGGCAGCCATATTTTTTTAGAATACCTACTTACTTTTATTGGTATAGGTTTATCGTCCTAGAATTATTATGTAGAGTTCATCAAAGGCAGTACTCAATTATAACTTTATACTATTTTTGTGCTAAATATACCTATAAAGTAATGGAAGGAATAAGACTTGCGCCACATGATAAGCAAATGCCGGTTGAGTATTTATTGTCTGTGTTCAATTGACAGGAAAAATGTTTCCTTGGAAAGATATCGGACAAATAATCATAATTTGAATATCTTAACACTCTGAGCAACATTATGCAATGCCGGTTTAAAGTTGTCTAGATTAAACTTTTGTATGGCATTGAGGTGTTAAAAACCCGTTGTATTTATTGTAAACAACCAAAGTCTCTTGATAAGGTTTTCTAAGAAAAAAAAATACCACTTTAATTTATATTTGTTTTGTCTGTCGCCAGAATTTCAAGCAAAGTCAGTATGGATCGAGTATGTGTGACGTAATCTTTAACCGCCAGTAACGGTTTTTTCGAGAAATAGATGAGAATTCCAGAAATTAACCCCAATAGCACTCCTGAAGGCGTCACTCGGTCACTGAGCCGCGCCCATTGTTCGTCTCCATACTACACGCTAACGAGTGTTTTGTGTTTGCTTTACGCGACGCAGCTGATTCCCTAGATTTTTTACCAAAAACCGTTATTTTAGACATAAATCTCACCCTTCCGAGTTTGAAATTTCAATATCCCCTTCGCATAAAGCTTTCGCGTCGCGCTTTTTTGCCGAATTTTTAAAAAATGTGGGGTAATGCATTTTTTACCGTAAAAATGTGTGCTCGGAGACGGTCGTTATTCCTTCCCACGGCGGGAAATGGGTCACCCATTGTTCGGTTCCTTCGTTTTTGCGCTAAAAAGAGATTTCGCGTCGCGAGACCTGTCGCCTCCCGCCGCGTCCCACCCCTCTGACACACATTTTTTGGGGTAAAAAATGTAAAAATTACGACGCAGCTTGCGAACGACTTTTCTCAGAGGGTTTTTTCGCGATAAATCTAATAGCGGCTTGTAGTACAGGAGGCGTTGAGGATGAAGGGTTCAGGACATCTGTCGCGGCGATGTCTACCTCCTAGCTAAAACGGCTTTGCTCGCTTCTCTCTTTTCTTTTCGCTTGCAATTATAGAGACATAAATAGCAATCCCATAGCAGATTTAGTCCATGTAAGGTCGCCGGGGGCAGTCGCCCGCGTCGGCAATAAAATGATTAGGTAAACAAAACGGAGGCTGCGGGCTGTTTGCCGGGCGGGGTGCGGGCGCGGGGGGGACGGCGCGAGGGACGAGATTACCTCCGTTTTAACGCGCGAAAGATTTCAAAGGCGGCCACTTCACAAATAATCCATCAGCGTCGTCGCGAGCCCTTTAAAAGGCCACTCGGGCGGCGGCCGGAGGGCGCAAATTCGATTCCGCTGTAGATTGGAGTGCATATTCAGCTAACGAGGTTTGACCCTCCTCTCTCCTCTCCGGATACCTGCGCTCTATGTTGCTTCCGAGGAAGGACTCCACTTTCCAGGCATTCAGATATAAGGAGCTTATTTCCCCTCTTCAATGACTTTATGTCGTGTAAAATGTTTTATTGTTACTAGTGCCTTCGATTCTTTTTATTGGATAACATTTTAAAACCATCGACTCTAAATATCCTACCTAAACCTATTTGTAACCTGTAGGTACATTGAGACGTCAAATCTAACAAATGTTTTGTTATCAATCACACAGATTTTATCTATTTTCCTGTTATCGTATCATCTTACATCAATGTGTGAATTACGTTTCGCTATGAGTATTCGTAATTTGTCATTTTGCACACAAAAAGCCACTAAATATTAGAGGTACCTACCGTTGCTGGGACTCAGGGCTTTCTCTCGCAAGGAGTGAATCTAGGCCACAAACCACCACGCTGACCCAGTGCGGGTTGGTGGGCAATACACCTCAAAAGGTCCTAGGAACATGTCGGTTTCCTCACGATGTTTTGCTGCTTCACCATTTTAACATAACGGCATGTCTTCCAGGAACCAGGGACTTCGGAGCGGCAGTTGCTGTTCTCCCAACTACACCAGCCGTAACTTCTAGAACTTTGTAACTTCCATTACTTGAAGAGTGCAGTCTTTTATTTTTTTTAGATAGTTCCTCATGCTCATAGCAAATACAATTCTAATGCATTGTTAAGAAAGCAGTGGTTTAATTGTTTGATAGCAGCGGGGAATATCCTGCACACACCTGCACTTCGTATCCGGCGATATGAAACCCAATCTCACTCAAACCATTAATATGAATTATTAACTCAGTACGTCACGATCATACATGTAAAACAAAAGAAAAAAACCTGATGATCGTTCATATTATTTAAAATCCTAACCTTCATTGTCCCGTTATTACTAACGTAGTGCTTGGGTAAGTAGAAAACCATGTTTATTGTTTACGATTACTTGCGTAATTTTTATCATTAATCTTATATTTTTATGGGTTTTACCTTCATTTATCACAATATTAATCAAAATATTACCTAAGCAAAACATTAACTCAGTTATGTTGCCGTTCAGAACTTCTAGTGTTGATCTGCCACGCTATTGCATTCCATAAAAGACTGCATTTTTAACTTCATGTTTCTTTTAAATATAAAATCCCTATCCCTATTAAATATATTTTTGTTTGGTTGATCATAGTTTAGAGATAGTCTGATTTAAACTTTATTGAAATCGGTGAAGGAGTTTTTGAAATATGATCAAAAAACTAAAATTTGCTTTCATTTATTTAGTCGACGTAGTGATACGAGTAAGTGGTTGAGAAATTTGGTCGAATGACTAAACTTAATTTTCAAATAAAGTAGTTTTTTGTTTTTACCTACTAATAATTTTATAAAGCTCGGGAATTCATTTGTTTGAACGCGCTAGTCTCAGGAACAACTGGACCGATTTTAAAAAATCTTTTACCGTTAGATGTGTACTATAGGCTGCATTTGATATATACCACGGGCGAAGCCGGAGCAGATCGCTAGGAAACTATATGATACATGAAAATACAGTAACGTATAAACACAAAACAGCAAAATAACGGGACAGTGCACAGTGCGCGGAGTCGTTGCACCGTACATGCGACAGTCGGCCGCGCGACATAATTATTCCACTAACATAATTGTCGCATAACATCCTAACTGTGGACTAAATTACTATCATAATTTATTATGCAAGTACTTCACATTGCGCGCTGTGAGTTCGCACTACTTTGCGATCAAACTACGCGATACGGTGTAATTATTTGCGACAATTAATCTTTCCTTAGGGAAACAACATTGATAGTGATTTATAACATAAATAAGCATGTTTAATGACTGCTTCAAAGTCCAAGTCAAAGTACTCTATTCAAATGTACAATTTACACGTTAATTAATAAATAAACAAAAGAAAGAGCATACAAATTGTATACAGGTTCAAAGTTTGAAATGACTACTTTACTGAATTATAATAATTATTTTACAGAAAACTGTCAATCATTATACGAGTATAATATGTCTTTAATACAATTGTACTGACTCATGTAAAATTTGTTTCTTTACATTTTTATGGGAACATTGCCATCACTATCCAAAAATTCGCTGTACTTCTTTATTTATTTATCTATTAACTAGAAGTGCCCCGTGGTGTTGTAGTTCCCGTTCCCGTTATTTTTCCGAGCCTGTGTGTTATTCAAGACTATAATCTAACTGTATTTCAAATTTTATACCGATCGTCCGTTTCGAAGTTCCGATGTGATTGAGCGACAAATATTCGAACATCCAAGCTTTTACATGTATAACATTAGTAGGTTTAGCTAGCCCAGCAAACTTTGTGCTGTCATTTTTAATTTTACCTTCAAAAAAAGAAAAACTAACTGAAATATGTTTTTAAACCAAGATTTGTCGAAAAATGTTGGACTATTCATCATGGTTTTTATCGACAAACAATCAACTTCATTTCGTCTGACTTTAAGCGACAATATAGCACGAGTACATGATTGAACGTGCTATCCCAGAAAAAATCTATATCAAATCGGATACCTACTCTAGACTTGAAGACGACGATATATTATTTCCATCATTATACCCACTCACTACGTCAGATGTTCCTATTACGAAAACGCAGTGGAATCTTTTCGTTCAGAGTCCTTGGAAAATCAAACATGATATGTTATCGCTTTTTTCTGTAGCAGCATTGCTTGATTAATCCTTGTGGTTTTTAACTCAGAAAATAAACTGAATTAGAAAGCAGAACGTCTGTAGTCTGTAGTGCACCTTTAAAACGTCGCGGCGCGTCTCGCGAGTTTGATGCGCACGCGCAATACATTATGCAATAATTTATATCGCCACTATAGTTATAAAATACAATTAGTTTCAAAAGATTTACTGATGCATTGTGATGCAGGTAAGTAACATAATACTAAATATAAATAGATTTTAATTGGTGTCTCTTTTTTATGAATGTATTGAAAATAAAATGTGTCTCGTGATCGTATGTTGTTCCATATGCTATAGATACAGGTAAACTGTGAAGATGAATAATATTATGTTAAGTTTCTGTCATGGGCTCAACGGAAGTGAATCGAAAGAATGCCTTCCTCTAGAAAAAAAAAAGACATATTTTGGAAAAAAATCTTACTGATTTCAAGTGACTGTGTAGCTCCGAATGCAGATGAAGTAGCAAGTCATTATATGTAGGTTTGACGTAGAAAGTGAAACAGAACAAAACCTAATTAGTTACATAAATTGAAAATTTTGAACTTTCTAAGGACGGCTCGATTTTATTCCATTTGGGATGGTTGTGTTTAGGAGATACGTGATATATGTATAAAGATATTTAATGGCTTAAGTGTTCTATCAAGGAGGTATTTAGCTCAAATTTTGTTAAAACTAAAATAAACACAATTGGTTTTTAAACACAATGAATTATCATTCTGATAGGTACCTGATTTTGTGTCTTAAAATGAGATATTAATGAAATGTTAGAGATACCTTACGTGTAAAAAATACCGAAATTGTCTAAGTTTAAGTGTAGCTTTCAAATGTTCATTAAGATAAATAATAGACTTAAGCTTCCTTTTTATTTTTCAGATAAAACTAAGTTTTTGTGCTTGATGACGCCACTGAAGCTATCTCAGTCATTGATTTGTATCACGTCGGTTGCGACAGTCCACAATAGCTGGTCTTTGACCATTGGGGCTTCTCTTTAACAATGAGCTGCGGTAAACACTCATCGAATTGTAATCGGTAATCGCACGAGCTCGAATAATAATCGAATAATCGGGCCGCGGCCGTCGACCGCGATTATTAATCGAGCGGGGTGAGGGGCGAGTCACGAGCGCGCTCAACCTCCGAGATTTGAATACTAGATAATTAATATCGCTTTATTAGTTAGAAATGTCGATTTATGAAGATATTATCCGCTTTGTGGTCGCCGCCACCGCGTCGTGCGGAGCGCAGGCTGCGTCGCTCGCGTCAATCAATTACTGTCGAGCCCGTCGTGGCACGCGCCCGCCGCGGCTACGGCGTCTTCGGCCATCTCACATCTACTGCGAATTCACAATATTTATGTCCTATGATGCCCTGGTCGCGAGGACGACCAATGTCAGAATGGTAAGGTTTGTAGGTCGCAGTTTTACAATGTAGTCTTCGCCACTGGATGTAACGGTGAAGGAATAATAATCATAATATTTACTGCGTAATTGTTATCTACATGTCATATATAAGTCCAAGAATTAAATTATTAATGTCTGCTCATAAATAAACTTAAACAGAATACACATTAATATTAAACAGAAATAAAGAAACAGAGTACATATAAACACACATACATTTATTTATTGTTTTGTGTGAAATACGAATGTAACACGTTGTGAGGAAAAGAATGGTTCCTAATAACATTTGATTACTTATTAATATTTGAGTCGCTTGGTGTCAACATAGGACCCGTTGGGACAGGGAGCTTATTTTCAAAAACCGTGTCGAGCTCTTGGTCGACGCAAGGAGTGACCAAAATGCTGGCGCTTATTTGGCCCATTGTACAAGCATTGCCATTCAGCGTGGTAATGCCATATTGGGTACGCTTCCTACTGGTAGTGGGGTCGATTAGATCTTCATTGGTCTATGGATGAATCAGATGTACTTAGTGTAAGGAGTTAGGAATGTAGTAGTGTAGTTCTGATTTTAGGCAACAGAAAAGCATCAAGAAAGACATTTTACTAAGAGATGCGTCATCATCCGTGTTTTGTTTCTAGTAAACCATCTCTCATAAAACTTAATTTGAATAACGTTTTAGAAATAAGCTATCATAGTCGAACGAGCGCAGTTGTATCGATGACTGTGAAGCAGCACGATAATGTAGCTTCAACTGATGCGCAGGCGCAAGCGCGGGCGCTGCTAGACAAAGCACGTATTGTGCTCGATCACTTTAATTCGTTATCTCCGTTTATTAATCGGCAACGGTCGTTCACCGCACATCATCGGGTTGTTTCGTAAATGAACGAACATTTTAGTAGATTATTATGAATATTACTGTTATGAATAAGTTGTACCTATTATATTGCTGTACCAACAAATATCGTAGTTGTGGTTATTATTTATTTTAAGACGAAATTCCCTAATGGCAAGCTTAGAGGAGATAGGGAGTCAGAGAGAGTAGGAAGAGAGAGAGAGAGAGTATGATACGCGACCGAACTGAAAAAAAATTGAGACTATAACCGTTAGAAAAATATGTAACGGAAGTGACGCATAAAAACTGCCCGTGATCAGTGTTGCCAACTTTATTTTTCAGATGACCATAACTAATAAAACTAACTTTTTTTTGTAAACTATGTTGCTGCTGTGTTATTCGAAAGAACTTCTTTCCTACCTGTGGTTCCATGACACCACCTCTTTTTTATCTGAGTCAAAGGAGTCAAAGGAGGTTGATTAATAATAAAAATTGTTGGACATTTCACACACACATCGTCTAGCCCCTACTAAGCAAAGCTCGAGTTATGGGAGCCAGATAGCTGATGTAGTCCTACTAATACTATCAAAGCAAAAGTTTGGACGTTTTGATGTTTGTATATTTGTGGCTCAATCACGTCGGAACACCTGAACAGATCGGGTTGAGATTTGGAGTAAAGACTACAGTCTGGAATAACACATAGGCTACTTTCCAACGCGGGATTATAACAGGAACGTGAATTACGGATAAAAGCCCGAGGCGCTGTTAGTACTTATGTTTAAGTAAATATACACTTACATTTGATCGCCATCTTGCCTGACATTGTAACAAGTATATGCACTGGGAGTTGGAATCGAAACCACGACCTACAGATTCATAGCCACTGACCAGTGGCTTAGTGGTTAGTAAAGTAACTACGCCGTTATAATATCATCATTAATTATTCACGTATCTGTCTATCTATTTAGTGTGGAACCTCCATCTCACAATACATGTATCTCTAGTGTGGGATCCAGTGCGCGCCGTCAAAACATTACTCACCTGGTCCTTGTCATACCTCGGTACCTACTCAAGCAAAGCTTTGATATTGCTTTCTCTTTTCTTTCTGCTTGAAATGATAGAGACCGCAATAGAAAGCCGATTTAGTTAGGCGGTAGAAGGGCCGGCAATTACTGCTACTTAGGACGGATATCTGGGAATTGGCCCTTGGTAAGTGCTAATATCTGAATCCTACAATAATAATGTTAAGGTTCATAGCAAAGTAAGGCTCTACGAATGTGTGTAAGTAATAATTAGTTAGTCAGACAATGTTAGCACTTAATAGGCTGCCTGCGCCTTCAGCGCTAGGATGTAAATCAGTACCACGTATATAAGATGCTTTGTGCCTCTAAAAAAACAGGAAGGAAGTAAGTTGTTCTAAGTCCACTGCGTTCAATCGCTTCTGAATTTTTTTTTCTTAAGTGTCGCCCTCGCCGCGTTGAAGTCTTTTGTTTGTTTAATATGTATACTTCCAAGTATGCAACTCGCAACACTACTTATGACGTAGATCGCAAGTTATGTGCTGACTCTCTCGCACCTACACACGTTTAAGTTGTAAGCAATATTTACGTCAACAGACGTCAGTTGTCATCACTGTCAGTGTGAGCTGTAATAACACACCATTTTTGGATTGACATCACATAACACACCATTTTAATTGGCGTCATAATGTAACTACAGTATTCTAAGCATTTATTCAAAGGTAATGAGAGTTGAAAGCCAATCGAAGATTATAGTAGTATCAAATCGATATAGAAAGTTTATGACTGAATTGTTGACATATTTTTAAGTAAAAGATAAGTTAGCTCGGCTGCACATTTCGCCTGATGTTAAGCGACAATGCGGTCTACGACAGGGCGTGGTCTAGGCAAACACAGTAATGTATTCAAAAGTTATGTGAAAACATTACTGTGTTCAGGTTTGAAGGGAAATGTTTCCACTGAAATAAAATTACCATAAAGATAAAACATCTTATATATATGGGTGACAGGCGCAGTGCGACGCTAGGTAGTGATTAGGACTATTCATGTTCCGATAGCTATGTGTCATTATGCTGTTATGGGCAGGCATGTTGCTTACCATCAGGCACGGGTCCTGCTCGTACTGTCACTCTATACTATAAAATCTAAGTAACAATTAGACCACCTCCAATCTCATCAGATATCAGTATATTTATGTCACTGTATATATATACATATATATATACTAGGTCTATATTTACATCCTACAATCTTATAATATATATATACACAGTGATATATATTATGTACTTATTATATAGCCTATAGCACTCAGGGATCACACAAATCAAACGGTGAAATAATTTATGAAATCGGTCCAGTACTTACTGAGATTAGCGCGTTCAAAGAAACAAGCTCTTCAGCTGTATTGTAAATTTAACCTACACAAGTAGGCACTGTAGCACATTAACTGAGAGAATCTCTGGGTGCCAAGAAGCTATAAGCGGTTAAGCGACTCCCCGGAACGCCATAAGACTGTGCCGGCGGCTTTGTGTACTGAAGCCTTCGGCTGTTTGTTCCTCCGGGGTAATTAATATGTGCGTGCGCGCAGCCCGCGCCCCGCCGCGCCATAACGATGCTAAACTCATAATGATCCCATAATCACAGTTTATCTGCGAATCTGGCCATATACGGACGCGTATCTACCTGCCCGGTTAGACGTGAGTTAACTTATTAGTGTAATTACATGCTGTATTTTAATATTAGGAAGACGGGAATATGTTACGTCGTAAACTTGGCTGTTATAAAATGTTATGTGGCTTACATATGACACCTTAGTCACATTGAGTCTAGACTTGCAAAAGCAGCTTATTTTCTATTTTCACTGCAGGGGCTCAAACCCTAATGTAACATTTGTGTGATGAATTCAAATGTTTGCACTGTGTCTGGGTGTTTCAATTTATAATAAGTATGTATTTAAAACTATATAAGTATTATATCAGCTATCTGGCCGCCATAGTACAAGCTTTGCTTAGTTTGGGGTCAGATGGTGTTGTGTGAATTGTCCACCGATATAAAAAAAAAACAAGGAGAGAGTTCCGGCCAAAATTGACGAATAGCGCATGTTGTTGCAAGATGTTTCTAGGAATAGGCTGGTTTCCTTGCGATGTTTTCATTCTCCACTAAGATCAGTACTAGTGAGAGCAACTAAGAAAAATATTAAGTGGCGCATGAGGGTTTAAAATCTACGATCTCATTACATTATGGATATTTTTTGCACAAACACGTCTCAACGGCTGAACAGATCCGGCCTAAATTTGGAACACATTTAGATGATAGTATAGAATAGTATCTACTTTTTTATCCTGAAAAGAAAATGAAACGGGAAGTACTCGGGAAAAACTGCAGGGCACTGCTAGTCATCTTATAAAGACAATTTTATAAACAGTTAATTTAGCTCTTCATGTTCAAATAACTGCGTGCTATTGTGCTGTGTGATGAGAAGGCGTGTTACTTACCATTACGAAAAAGAAAAAACGCTCAGCACAGCTACTACGTTTGTATAGAAAAATTAATAGTACCACCAAGTTCTGATTGGAACGCTTCAATCCATCCGGGATTATGGATTCTAATTATTAAAGCTACAAGAATATTCAGCTTAGATGAACATGCGTTTTCCTATTCAAATTAATTAAAGGAATACAACCTTTAGTAACATTGAAGCGGTGTGCGCTTTACAAATATTTGTATGGGTGTGGATTAGTAGCGTTTGTGTGGAACCGAATCTTATTGGGAATAGTACCTTTTGAATATTTACTCTCTGATTAGAGACCGTACCATTATGTTAGGTGTGGTTGTAATCAGTTCAATGAGACTGCGTGTTCGCTCGAGTCTTGTCTGTTGTTGGCGAGATGGAATTCTAATGAATGATAATAGAAAAGCTATCTTATTAAAAAGCTTGTCACGTTTCTTGAGAGATCTTAATAACTATCATAATATAAATTTTCATTATCAATACCTTTTGGAACGAGTTCCTTATAGCAAGCTGGGAGGAAATAGGGATATTACTGCGCGACTGAAATAAAAAAAAAGAGGGACTAAAAATATAGAACGTAAGTGACGTGTAAATCTGGCCGGGACCAGTGTTGTGCAAACTTAATTTTTCAGATGATTGTACCATAAAACCATAAATTATACAATTATGCATTTTTTTTCTATATCATTCAAAGAAACTTTGTTCTTACCTGATCTACTTTTACAAAAAAAAATCTCTACATTTTTTTTGTTCTATTGTTTTGAAATTGGTTCACCATATTTATAATCTATGTTTTTATGATAATTATGATATAATCTATGGTTGGTCTGTATAAATCAAAGAAGTTGGAAAAGTATAAACACACGTCCAATACTCGACCATATTTACTCAAGACAGAATTTACGCTTCGTAAGATATATAACGAGTCATACTTAGATGTAAAGCAAAATAAATCATCTCATAAGTACAAAATGATTTTCTTTGTAAAATTTATGCCTTCACATATGGTTTGGCTCGGCTAAACGATAGCGTTACTTAGTTATATTCAATGTGGTTACAATGTTGCTGATGACTGCAATAATGGCGTCGTTTGTTTGTTCGTCACTGTGTGTAATTATTGGATAAATCGCAAGCCCTCCCCGCTAGTGAACAATGGGCACGCATCTCCCGCGCTGATAATGCAAATGGCGACGCAGTGTACAGAATAGAGCGTAGAGAACATTGAAAAGAGATGCCGATAGCGATTTGCATACATTAAACAAGGAAAAACATTGTCGCGAGATTGGAAGATGGATGAAATAATCAGTTTATGCGTTGTATGAGTCTACAGTTACAGCGAGCGGTTTTCTACATATCTATTGCTAATAAGTGTTAGTTTTTAGTAAATTTTCGAAGTAAGATGGCAAATACAATTGGAAAAAGATTTTGTATTCTTGAGAGTTTGTTAAGCTAAAAAACAATGATTCCACATCTTTCAAAACGTACTTATGTTAAATGATTGACCTTTCAATATTAAGTTTTTTTTATCGAGTAGAGCAATACATGCGTCTGATGGTAAATAATATGCTTTACTATGCGTGTTACGGCGCGTTTTATTTTATTATGTTATTTCACGCTTGAAACACCAAAATGACAGCTCTTCATTGCGCTGGTCACTCAGAGATATAAGATAGTGGATCTATGTATCTAGTAAATCTCTGGAAACATTGCCCTTCAAACCGGAACACTGCAATTCACACAACTGTTTCCAGTACAAACTGGAAACTATGTGATAAGCCCCCATTCGAACTCTGCTAAGACTTCTATCCACCTTCTATCATTATGATAAATAACAGTAAGACCCTAAAGATTTCTAATTCGAAAATTAAACCAATAAGATCTTATTTAGTATTCAATTTCAACCGTGCTGGATAGAAAACAAATCAAGTTTGGCTAGACGAATCGATATGCTCATATCGTGGCCTGAAAATTTAACGAATACTGGTAATGAATGTGAGGTGACCTTTAAGGCATCGTTAGCGTGCCAAACTTAATGTATGCATCCGATTATTACCAGGCCGAATGGGAAATGTATTAAATCGATAAACAATCAAATCCTAGACAGACAAACATCGTAACCACCATTCGTGCAATAAATAACTAGTGTCTTCAAACCTAGAGTACCGGACATATTTTTAAGAAAAGGCTTCAAATGTCTTGTACATCGCCGAAAAATTGCTAGTTTGTCATCGGATACAGAGTGTGCGTCTATAAATTTAAAATTAATACATTAAAAAAAATTATGTTAGATGTAATTGTTAATGATTGTAATAAGATTTTGCTATTTTTGGAACTAAACACCTTAGAAAATGTTACTTGAACTCAATTTAACAAAAGGATGGTGACCACAAATTCGTATCGTATTCGCATACGGGAAAATACTTAGAGGCGCAGGCGGGATTCTAAACTACGATTTCACGTAGATTTTAATTCCTATTCAAATAAACGAGTGTAAATTATAAAGGTAACACAGCTTAATTTTCTGTAATTCTCCTTGTCTCAAATAATAATTTATGTCAAAATCTACACGCATCACATTAAATTACGTGATTCTTGCAAGAGACCGTCTGGGAGGTCCCACGGCGGCCGTATCTCACAGACCTCAAAAAACCCGTGTGATTACAGCACTTACACGAAATCAGCATAATGATAGAATATATAATATTCATTAGAAGCAGGATGTGAGTGTTTTTTACTAAACTTTTAAGACGTAGTTTTCTCAATCACCAGTAACATAAATATGAAAGTTCGTGAGCTAGTATGTTCATTACTCATTTGTGTTATAGGACACTCGATTGATTCCAATTACACCCTGGTTGAGTGATTAAAAGAAGACACCTTTAAAGAAAGAACACATGAATTTTTAGTCCTTTTCATTCCGAAAAAATGACTACTAATGTGGATAGTATGACATTAGAATGGTATGTTCTGAACTCTATATACTTAACCCGAAAAGAAAATGCAATTTAATATGAAGTTTAAACAAATGATAGTCAAATTTTATCATTGATGTAACGATACAAAATTAATTTCTTATATTTTTTATATTATGCTCAAAATCAAATTATTTAACTACCTAATAAATATTTTATTCCATTAACAAAAAAATAATAATTTCAAAATGTCAAGTAGGTATATAGGTACATAATAGGAATACGAACAAACATTAATTTAGCTTGCGCGCTTGCCAAATCCCCGTCTAAAAGCGCCGATTAGGCTGGCGGCATTCCTACGCTGTATGGTCAAGGAAACATTTAGTGTAAGATAATGAGAGACGTGAGCGAATTTAAATTGATTTGACTTCAATCATATTTCTTTGTTTACAAGAAAAACTGTTTTATGTATTATAGCTCACGTAAACTTTGAACAAATTTAGGAAAAAATAAAACTACCATACCGATTATTGTAGCTGTTTCACGATTAAAAACTTAAAGTGTTTAAAGTTGAACGTTGCCTAGACGTACTTGATACATACTAGATTCACACAAACGTCCCATAAATTTACGTTTTTTTGCACTTTTTATGAAAGTGGCTTTGTATGTTTACGTAGAAAGTCACTTTTATAACTGGAAAGTCAATTTATTTTAAAATATCTTGATAGATGGATTATCATTCCCTGCTAAAAAGAGCTTATTCCCTGCGTAAAAAGAGCTGTGAATGAATGAGCTTCCATGACCTTTACTTCGCATCGTTATTACTTTCCCCTTGAATATTCAATAGGGGTTGTATTCACGATAACCATTAAACAAAACACATGTGTTGGTGTTTTGCCAGTATAACTTGATCTACAATTGCACCAAATTGCAGCGAATATTAGGAACAAGGTGTTATAGTAAGTACACCTGTTTTGCTTTCGGTCGCAGTGTATCATGGCGCTACTATCGTGTGATGTTATCCATGCCATACTTTATGACCGCTATCAGGTTAAGTGTCAGTTGTGTCAATTGCTTGCCTTCATTTAAAGTAGCTTTAGAGTTATTGCACACGCTAAAGAAGACACAATGTTTGACATTTTTTTAAACAAATTGGTGGACTAGTGTTAACATTCTATACTGGACAGTCGTGAAGGCATGCTGATGTTATTGATGTGTTTTGTTCTACCAAAGTTGGACGAGACAATCATACGACTCACCAACGCATTTGGTTCATATCTTTTAGTTTTAAAATTTAATTAAATTTCTTTTTACGCAAAGTGGAAATACCACATGAAGATTACAGGGTTTCTGAAAATATTCATTACTTTATTTATTTAGTACTTAGCTAATGTTTAGAGTGGCTATATATTTTGTAATCTACTGTAAAAAATTAACTACTATTAAAATTAAATTAAGAGGGTTTACACGGATAATACTGCATATTAAACCTGTGTAATAAATAATTCTAGATTGCGTAATAACTTTTCTTTAGAACTGTTATTTCATTTTGATTTATGTTATGCAATGTTTTCACAGAAACTTTTATAACTAACAATTGTTTTATTATATATACGGTATTAATAAATTAGTAAACGGTCTAAATAAGTGGCTGTCTTTACATTGAGCGAGAGTTAATTATTTCTAGATGAGCGCGTTCCATTATAGACAAATATCATCGCTTTAAATTGGCAGCTAAGAATAAGCATAAGAATAATAAGGATTTAAGCTATCACGATTATTTACTACATACTACTACTATCGATTACATACTATTATCGAGGGATATCACTTGAGGGATTTGAACAAAGATACTTCTCAGAAGATCAAGGTTATCCAGATAGGTAATGAGTCGGTCTGTCGGTCATGTCTGTTGAGGAGCCGATAACCGTTGGGGTAGACGTGCTCCTAACCTAGCGAAAACCCCTAACCGGCAAATGTAGTGTAGGACACCCTGAATGCACATATTTTACATTAGACAGCAGGCAGTTGATGGCAATAATACGAGTAAATTAAAGATTGGGCTGAGTGGCGAGCCATAGGAGAACCTATTGCCCAACAGTAGCTTAAGGCAGACTGCTGACCATGATGATGAGTTAATGATAATAGCGTGGTTAAAACTATCTATCTCTATCTGAAATAGAAAGTTAAGTAATATAAAATTTGTGTTAAATAAATAAGCTTAAAAAGGCGAAAAGTCGTACTTTTAAATTACGTGTTTAACACACTTATTTGCTTCCTAGAAAGAGTAAGTGGTCAACAATCAGCGGTCGAAATAATAGAGCGGGGTCTTCAAGCGATGTGATGAGTGATGGTGAGTCGGAGTATTCCCACGCATGCGTCATCGCAACGTGTTGCACTGTGTCGCGACATGTTTGTCTCACTCTGTCGCGTCATGCTGCACTACATAGAGATATCGCGTCTTTTTTGCTGTATAAAGTGACGAGCAGGATATGTGCCTGATGTTAAGCAACATGACTGCCCATAGCAGCACAGCGTCACGCAGCTATTGGATCACTAATTACCTAGCACAGTACTGCGTTTGTCACACAAAGATATACTTACGTTGTTTTATCTCTAAGTCTTGCAATTTCTCTGGAAGCACTGCTCTTCAAAGCTGTACACAGTGATATTTTCAGATTACTGCTTGGTGGTAGAATAAATGACAAAATGTGTTTTTCTACAGGCAGACTCTTCAAAAAATCCTACCACTACAAAACTAACCACTACAGGACTTGCTGCCATAACCTATTATATCGCGACATGCCGTCAAGCTGTACTTTATCGTATCAAACTCCACGTGAGAACCAGGAGGCAGTATAAACGTTATTAATTCTAATGACGCGTTCAAATGAAGCCAGAGGCTACCGGAATTACGTGAATGATTCAACGTAAGTATTTCGAAGATACGCATACAATACCTATGGAGATATATTACCTACTTTACGGTTTTTTTAAACGACCTATTTAACCTTTGCCTTGAATAACTTAACTAATATACAATGAGAACGACACTACGCTACATACCTAACTTTAAAATATCTTTTACTTGTATGCTTAGGATGTCTTATATTATAAGACTTATGAAACATTAGTATCATCCCACGGTTTTATCTTCGTAGTTTCCGATCCGAATGTAGTCTATGTGATATTCAAGACTATAGTTTATTTACGTAACCAAAGTTCATCCTGATCCCTTAAATATATTTTGCTTGAAATAGTAACAAACATTCATAGGAATTTTTGCCTCAATAATTTTCCAAAGAACAAGCCTCGGATCATTGATGAAATTATTTCCATTAATGCTTTTTGTTAAAATATCTTGGTCAAATCTTGTAATATCGTCGTGTGATTCATCGTGTTTTTTGTCGCGTCACCGGTCAATCCCTGCCCTCCCCGCTCCGTCTCCGTCGGTAGCCGAAACAACGCAATCATGAATACAATTACGTGCCTGACCACACGTAATAGGCACAGTTACTCCGAATACCTCATTATTAGATTTGATTAATATTCCGGAGTTCAATCAGCGCCCGGTAATTTATGGTCATTTTGGTAGTACAAACAGATCGCGTTTGATGTGTCCGGTTCTTGTGGGAACAGACGCGACGCGGCGCGACATTCCGGGTTCGGATTCAAATCAACCTCGTCGTGACTCCCATCAATCGACGAGGAAAAAACTTTAATCACGATAATTTCACTTTCGGTAGTTCAGAACGAAAAGGCTTTGTGTTTTTTTGTGCGTTGCGGGTGGAAAGTGAAATCGTGTGTCAAATGCCAGCGTTGAACGCATCACACGGATAGGCAGTTGATTGGGTTTTTACGGGCGGATTGGCGGGACCGCTAGGAATCCGGGGTGCGGACTCTGAGGGGAGAACGGGCACTGAATTTAAAATTCAGATAAGCGGAATAAACACTGGAGAGTGGAATGTGTGCTGAACAGCCCGTGCCCGCTGAGGTGCGCTTCGCTGCCCAAATGAGATACCGCGGCTGTTGCAATTTTGTATCTACCATCAACTGCATAGGAAATTTAGTTCGGAAAGAACTTCATATTGTAGTTTTGTGTTGTATAGTATATTGATATGGTAAAGTTTAGTTGCTGCCACGAAATGGGTAAAGGTTGAGACTTTGATCAATTGATTTATGACTAAATTTTTCTATTCTATGTTATGTTAGTGATTACAAATGAACTAAAAACATGGTAAAGCAATTGTGTCAAGTAAGAAACTTGTTTAGAAATTGAAATGATTATTTTCAGTTTTTTTATTAAACTATGCAACTGAGTAGGTACGTAACTAGTTAAAGTGAGACACTTTGTTTATTTGTATTTGCGACTACATTTTGCTTGTTTATAAGTATTGGTAAGAAGACATTAACACAGTAATTAGGACAGTAATAGGAAAAACCAGAATCATTTATTCATTACATTCGTCATACGTCACAAAATCAGAGAAAAACCTTAAAACAGAAAAAATATCTGACGGCTTTAAATAAAAATGATTTCAAAAAAATGATTGTCCGCTATAAGTTAATATAATAAAGTATATTATGTAATATGGTATAGATATAAATTAATCAAATCAAAATTCAGCAATAGCGAATATTGTGGCTTAAATGAAATGTTAAATAAATCTAACTTTTAAATACAATGAATACAAAATATAGGTATGTATTTTGTAATCAATAAATTCATTATACCTAAAACCTATATACCTATACCTTTAGAACGTCTGCTCAATAAGCTAACGTTGAGCCTTGATTTGAAACTGCCCATATATCCATAACATAATTCTTCTGGTCGAGGAGGCTTTATGTTATCGCGGGGCGCGTGTGCACAAGAATGACCTTCCTTCACTGTAGTAGCCCCACTTTGCGGTCGACTGATCGGCCGATCAGTCGGTCGACCGTTCCGATCGGTCGGTCGATCGATCGGTCGTGTTGCGAGGTGGCGAGTCTGGCAATTTTCCACTACACCTCCCATTCACGTTCACAATCGCGTTGAGAATTTGTGTGCGACTATAATTTTGCAGTTTGTCACACTTGTATGAATATTTTTGATCAGGTACTAACCATCGTAATGGGTATTTCCATTCTCAAGGGTTTAAAGAGACATTCAATATAATAACTATTTTGAAAATCGAAACACTTAACTTCAGTTTTACAATTAAACTCACACTCAACAAAATATTTCAGGTTCGTTTTCAAAGGTTAGGTTTGGATATTTCACCTTGCAAAGGAAAATAAGAAGATCAATAATATCTTTGTTGGCAGTGTATCTGTGTCTGCCTTATATCATCTTGAATGAACACGTAGGTACCATGTTTGACAAATAAGACATTTCAAATCGGAGACGTTGTATGCCATCGAGACATTTGTAACTTCGTCATTTCAAATGTTGATTACATATTTCTAATTAGATTACATAATGAATGATTATTAAGTGATATAAATAGCATTAAGATTGACAGCAAGCGGTTTGAATTAAGTCGAAATTAATTAACATCAACATTATTCAAACGGCGCGTCAAAACATGCGCGCGCGCAATTGACGCGCAGGAAAAAATGATGAATCTCTTCGCACGAGGAGCCGCGGGGTCGCTGACCTCGCTTAACTACTGGGTAAGTGTTTTATTACCAATGTTCATGTTCCGTGATTAAAATAACGTAATATAACCAAAATTATTCGCAAGTTTACATATCATTTTGGTATAGGTAATGGGAGACGTTCTAGAATAAAGAATAATTAATTAAAATAGCACAGAACACTGGAATGTTGTGTAATTTATTTAATTAAAATAAACACAATTTATTCTACCCACTAGTTAACTATTTCGTATAGATACGTAGTCTTCTAAAATATGGACGTGCTGAAGCCAGTTTGCATTTTCAAAAATATTAACGAGCACTTGGTCTATAATTAAAGCTCAACGCATGTCATTCAAGACGGCTAGCATGCTGGGCACGCTTTCAACTGTTAGTGAGCTTAAACACATTGATTTTTCTAAATATTCTGGGATAATGCAGGTGAGCTTAATGTAAGTTAGGTATGTAGTGTAGTATAGTTTGCTCTGTATTCTAGTATTGTCAATAAATACTGCAGTAAAAAAAATAAACTTATAAGAGTTTTCACCAATCAATTAGAAAGAAAATGTATCCTTAATCTGTGCTACATAATTAATTTTCAAGTAGAGTACATTTTTTAAAATATTATCCCTAAAATATATATTTCTCTAGAATAGAAACGCTTCTTCCGCTATGATCATTAGAGCTTCTATTAATAGATAATAACAGAAATCAAAGACTATTTAATTTTTTACATATTTTTTTGGAATGTACGATTTGGACATTGTAAAAAAGACTGGAACTTTTCAGTAAACTGGCATAGTTTTTCGCTACATTACTATTATTTACCAGTTTCGTCAGTTTACACGTGCACATGGTGCATGAGACTGCATATAAACATCGGGAACTCGCTTCACCATAACCATGATTAAATTTTAATTAATAAAAAAAGTAATTATTCAAGGAAGCAAACGGTAATAATGCGTAGTAGGTATAGTTGAAAACAGTATTTTTACCAAACTGTTTACATATTTTTTACCTGAACTGAAGGTTTTTAACAACTATCATAATCATACATTTTGAAGGTTATGATGAATGCGTCCCTTTCGGTAAAATAGAACTTCACTGCGTAACCCTGATCTTGAACCTACGAGTACGTAACTTTAAGTGATGCTAATTAAAAGAATCTCGATTTTGTCTGAGTAAATATAAATTACTAATTAACATAAAATTACAATAACCATTTTAATGCACGTGCGGGCAAAAAGTCGGGTTCGTTTAGACTAACTACCATAATACATACTTGTCGGAGTCAAAACAAAGTATAAGTACTATCATTATTTTTAAGCCAAATAAGTCGGGTTCTTATCCGCAAAGTAAACTGCGGATCACTTGACTGCAACGGTTTTATTTACGAAAAAATAGAAATCGTGATCTACGAGTATTAGCGATGTTTGAAAATTCAGTTTTATATATGTACATAAATGACTATGGCAGTCAAAATATAGTATTAGTATTATGATTACTTTCAAGTTAAATAAATCCAGAAAAATACAATTGCAAACTTGTTATCGTTGTATCTTTATAATGTAGCATTATGTGTCTCACTACGGTGTTATTTAATAGTCCGAAAAGATAATCCTATGACATTGCATCCATTGAAATGATGTATGAAAGGGATAGATAATATGTATGTCATATGTGATGATGTGAGGTGAAATGGGATGACTTAAGATGAAATGAGACGAGATGGGAGAAGTGAGTTGAGATGAGGTGAAGTATGATTTATTATTATTATATAAAATTACAAATGTATAGATACACAGTGCTTATAAATTGACAGTAAATTTACAAAATGAGGATTAAAATAAGCGAGAAGACAATTTACCCTAATTTTATTTGGCCCAACGCATAAGTATTGCCATTCAGCGTGGTAATGCCGCCAGCATGCTGGGTACGCTTCCAATTGGCAGTGGGCTTGAACATCTTGATTATCTGTAGACCTACAGTGGTCTATGGATAATTCAGGTGTGCTTAGTGTAAGTAGTTAGGTAGGTTTGTAGTGTAGTGTAGTTCTCATTGTATTTTAGTTTTGTTAATAAAGGCTCTGCTCGAAAAAAATACTTTAAATTTGGATTATTGATTCTAAATTAAGATCTAGCATTTTAAAGTTCTTACGAGGATGTGTGCCGCAATTTGACGTAGCATTCAAACTTTCAAGAATGTTGTGATGATATCCGCTATCTGTTTAAATATGTGTGCCTCACACTTGAATAGCGTGGTAATATATTAACTATTTTTTGCAAGAGAAAGCCAGACTGAGCACGAGAAAAATAAAGTGGTTTACGTATGCTACATAGTAAACTGACCTACTTTTAATGTTGATTGAAAATACCAGCAAACCTAACGTCTCAAACACAATATTAAGGCTATCAAAAACTCATAAACTGGCTGCTATGAACTTCGCGATGTGTATCGGACACTCGGACAAATTAAAGTCAGTCGGGCGGTAATTAGTCCGTTTGGGCAGAGATTTGCGCGATAACTCGCTCTTTACGACGCTGTAAAACGATCACCGGTGCACTGGCGGATGGACTATAGACGGTTGATTCTGAATATCTGAACACAAGTTAAAAAAAAAAGCACTTTATAGTCACAAAAAAGTCAGAAGAACTAAGTAAGCAAGAAAAAGTAAAAAAAATAAATAAATATGAATTAAGGATACTTAGTGTGATTGACAAAAAAATAAAACATTGTAAAAAAACGTGCTAGGTGTTTTTTTGTTTGTGTTTTTGTTGTATTGTATTGTCATCGATTCCTTGATAAGTATCCGAAGTTTGAAATCGATCAGTACTTTTGAAAAATGAGAAAATTACGTTAAAATATTCCGTTACACTTATACCGATCTTAAAAAGTCGGGTTATAACGCAAATTCGACACTGAGCTCACGTCTGAGAGAAGCCCGAATTCTAAATGGGATTATAAAGTAGGCTATTTACACTGTTTTTTGTGATAGATGATAAATTTGACATACATATCTGGCCCTCGTGAAATTATAATACTTCAATAGCGTCATGATGGTGTAATATCCGATTAGGGAAATGCACATTTTGTGGCTTCCTTAGAAACATGCAAATCAGATGCAAAGTTGACTATAAGTACTCGACTTGATTTTAATGAGTAATACGGCCGAATTTTTTTTAGACAACTGTATTATATGCCATGTACTTCGAATTTAAAATAATACGGTTAACTTTTAAATTAGTTTGGACACTTAGATACTTTGGACCACGAATAGTGAGCAAAGGGGAGTTATAAGATGCGCCTTTGTATCGTATGATATTTGTCTTATGTTTTAATGCTTTAAAATATACAGCGGTGTCAGTAAAGGTAGTGCCGAGTGTGCAATTATTTCTTCTCATTTCACCAATTACCTAATATAAGAAAAGTAGATTTTACTTGAAAAAATTGGAGCATTTTTTTATATCATTGACAATTATGAATTGTGAGATACATAAAAAATCAATTTTATTTCGTCTACAAAAAAAAACAACGGTTAACCCGAAAAATCAGTAGTCTGTATATAATAAAACAATGACGATATAATCACAGATTATTAGATAGTTATTACGTGCGGCAAAACAACGTTTTTTATGAGTTTCACTCAGATAAGGCGAACAAGAGCCTGATTTGCATCTTATCCATCATCGCAACACAGAACACGACTTTTAATTGTATTTTTGTTAATTTATTTGCCCAAACGTCGACCTCGCGTCTCATTATAGCGGACATCTTATTAACATATTTTATTAACAAGGGGCTACCGTGGTATTTGTACTTGTCGAAATTAGCATTTATATACGTAAATTAGTAGTCCGACAGGGATACGAAGAAAGGAGACTAAGAGGGCACTAAGAAATCCATTTTTAAAGTGAATGAGCGCCTTTAGTTTGTTTACTCGTAGTTAGTTTGTTTAGTTTAGTTAGTTGTGCACTTTTTGGGGATAATCTACCTCTATATATAATTTGCCACCAACATGGTAATCTTAATTGTATACAATTGTGTCTAGTTCGCTTAATTGTACACTTATAAAATTATATATAAAGTTGAAATCTGAAACACGGTTAGATTAGAATAGCACATATTATGCTAATTTGAATCTTGTGAAAATAGCGGGAATGGAAACAACACGACTGAAACCACGAGCCGTTGCTAGTAAATAGATAAATTAGTCTGATGTTACCTTTTCTGCGTAACCCATATGAGTGACTTAGTTAAGATCCATTATAATGAACAAGAAAACGCTTATTGTGCAACCGGGTCGGTGATGTAAAGTTTACGGTAGAGAAAAGCTAAAAAGCTGTTAAATATGATATGTTAATTAAGAAGCCGTAGTGGCTTAGTAGAAAGAACGCCAGATTTCACAAGCGTGAAATGAGTGGGTTCGAATTCCGCTTGCACATCTAACTATTTATTTTTCCAAGTGAAGAAGAAAAAGTGATGATGAAGGAAAGCTTCGTGAGGAAACCGGCACGTACCCGGCAACATCCGCCAACTCTCATTTTGCCAACATGATGGATTATATTCGCTACTCTCTCCATCTTAAAATCTTGACAACGATTCACAGAGACGGGAACAAAAGATGCCTATATGTAGTTTTGGGTGCTGCCATCTCATTGAAAACGCTCACCATCAAGTCAAAATTACATTAACCAAAAAAGTTCAATTTCACATTTGTGCTTGTCTAAAACGTCGCCTCGATAATGCTTACCATACACTCAAACTAGTTACTATGTATGCACGGTCTACAATGGTCAAGTTGGAAGCCAGTCAGCTTAGAACAAATCCTTTTATAGATAAGATAACGTATGATGATAACTTGTCATTTATGGGATAACCTATTTGACTATAAATGTACGTTAAGTTGCGATAAATTTGATCAGTAGAGTTATTATAACAAGTATCTCTGGTAAATTAACGGTGAAGTGAGAGCATACTTTTATTATATTGACCTATATGCAGTGATAAACAAGGTTGACATTACATAAGTTTAAGACAAAGCTAATTTCAATTTTTTTTTATAGGTTTACACTTGACCGCCATCTCACCTGATACTAAGTGACGTTGTGGTCTACGATTGTCTAGCCAAGATTGTAAACATCGGAAAAAACCCACTCTGGTAACGCATTCCACAGCTTATACGTTCTTATCACAAAAGTAGAGTTAAAACTCATTATTCGAGTCTTTGGAAGGCCAACTATGTAATGATGTCACTTTTTCGAGTAACGAGCAGTCCAATAGGAAA
Organism: Ectropis grisescens; assembly: GCA_017562165.1. Taxonomy (NCBI): domain Eukaryota; kingdom Metazoa; phylum Arthropoda; class Insecta; order Lepidoptera; family Geometridae; genus Ectropis; species Ectropis grisescens. Next base: position 7,121,666 of record CM029778.1, on the reverse strand, counting down.
ATAGGCAAGTTGTTATTTTATCATGCAAATCAGCCGCATTTTCTCCGAAACGAATCCCATTAAACCTTATAACATAGCAATTTTGTGGTGATGTTCAAGAATTTAAATATTTGGTTCGAACACGGGTGTCAATGATTATGGATCTTTTGGCACATCTCTCGATCGATCCCAGAGTCTAGCTTACCAGCTAGGAGCAATTCAGCTTAGCTGGTAAGTTCTAGCTAGTACCAGTAACAGCTAGACTCTAATCGGAATTCGGCATCAATAGTTTGCACCAACTAAGTACAAATAATAACAAATCTGTATCCAAGATCTGTATCATATACCCTAGCTCTAGTTACAGCAGGGTACAGTTTGGATCCATTTTTAAACAGTTCTCACTACACACCTAACCAAGGAATGTCCTAGCAATTGCCGGCTCGCTTGGAGACTCGTACATTAGCCGTATTTCCATTTGCAAAGCGACATGTTTGCCGGACCCCATCCGAACTGAAAACTTAATTCTCCCCAGACAGCCGGCGAGGGGAAGGTGGCACTTTCTGTCTCAATATTTACGAGAGTAAGACGGACGGTCTGTAAGATCCATTATACGTTAAGATATTTAGGTGTCTAGATTATTTTCATGTTGTTTTGTTTTACGTTGTCAAGTGATATGGTTAATTCCATAATTATGAAAAGCAATCATGCAATAGTGCAACACGCTTGTGCTGAACATCCTTACTATTATTATAAATGATATTTTATTAGGATGTTTAGGTGTTTGGATGTGGTAGTTGTAGCTCCATCACGTCGGAATGCCTTAACGGATCGGGTTGAAATTTGGAACACAGATTACATATAGCTGGAATTGTAAAAAAGTTACATTTTATCGCAGGAAAATTACGGGATCGGGAAAATACACGGGTAGTACCGTGAGTAATGGCTGGATCAATTTTGTCTCTAAAAATGTTTGATCGCAGTCCGATTAGACTTTGCTCAATAAATATTTGAGAGATTTTTGGAGTAGGTAGGTATGCTTTTACTAATTTTAATTAATTAATTTTAGTTAGTACTTAGATCGTATACATTCTATCTAACACAACTCTTGATAATATGCAAACAGTAAACAAATCAGTTAGTGTTAAGACGATGAATATCCAAGACAAAAAGATGACGATGACGAAAACATCAAGTTTGTAGAACAACACTTGTAAAATTGTCGAAGGTAAAATTTACACTTTTTTGCATTACTTTCTTAGTAAAATAAGGTTGTTGTTTTGTGGTAAGGAGCCAGTAAATAATTACCTAGAGAATACCAATAACGACGTGTTCACTGATATTTCACTTAGTTCAAACACATAATTACCAACTAATACCGATTGACGAACGCTGTCACTGGAATTTTATTTCACTTTAAACACAAGTTATATTCCCGACAAAATTAATAGTTTTCCTTTTTCATCAACTGTAAAGTTAAGTTGGTGGGTTTATAATAGCTCGCGTCACGCACGATACTCCCACTCCGAGGAAGCGCCAATTTGACCCCCGTTTAGAAGCGCACGCGCAATGCAACTAATAAATCAAGAATTTCCTCTCAATCTGTGATTCAGACTACAATATGCTGTTAGTGACGAGTGAAATGTCATTATTAGTATGAACATCGTAATAGAAATGGAAGAACAGATAACTCATAAACTACTCTCTAGAGTCTACTACTATGAGTCTATCTAACCATATTTAGCTAACTACATATGTTTGTAGTCGTAGAACTCTTTACAGAGTCTGCCTGGGGAAAAACACTTTTGTCAGTTATTTGCCGAAAATAATATGTTCTGTGTTCTAGTTTGAAGAACAATGTTTCCAGGGAAATTATTGGGCGTAGAGACAAATCGTTTAAATCTGTAGGTAGCGATCGCAGTGTTAGATAATGATTCGGGCTCTTCATGTTCCAATATTTGCGTTACACTGTACTGTTATAGGCAAGTGTGTTGTTTATCATCAAGCATATGTCCTGCTCGTCAGTATATACTCTAAGAAAAACATGTAATATAAACGTCTGCTAATTAATTGAAATACTTTGACGAACTTCTATAGCCCGACATATTGAACTAATACTTTCCAGATTTTATTCAAAATCAAAACTAATGATCACCGACAATTTTACAAGAAAGCATAACCTTTTAAAAGACAGACTTGTGGCGAAAGAATATTGAAGACACGCGTTACTTATATATCTCAGTAAGCGGCGGTGTATCAGTTAAGGCGGCGCGGGCGCAAGCGCTGATCAGATCACGTACGGCCATTAAGCTGGATCCGGCGCTCGGCACCTGACCGCAAACAAAATGCACAAAAAGTTCGGCTTGTCCTTGACCTCTGACCGGTGCATACGCATCGATACGACCTACAGACTGGTCCTTCTACTGCTTGAAATGAAGTCCCTATTACACTTGGCTAAATTTAGAGACTGGATTCCCATCTATTCTCCTGTATTTAGTAAGCGCTAGCATACAAAACTCAGAAGAATAGATGGGAATTAAATATTAGCTTATGGGGTTTAAGGGATACATTTCGGGTTTATGGGATACATTTTACTGAATGCTATTACACTTCACTGAATTCAGTAGAGACTAAAGTCAGTTGAATAAATTTAGTCATGTGTAATAATGTCTTGTTTAGTAGTGGTACGACTCTTGGCAGAGTCCGCCTGGGAAAGTACCACACCTTTGCCAGTTATTCTACCGCCAAGCAGTAATGTGCAAACATTGATGTGTTCCGGTTTGAAGGGCAATGTTTCCAGAGAAATTACAAGGCTTAGAGATTTAACATCTTAGATCCCTGGGTGACGAACGCAGTGCAGTGCTAGGTAATTATTTAGACTCTTCGTGTTCCAATAGCTGTATGTCACTGTGCTGTTGTTATATGGCAGGCATGTTGCTTACTATCAGGGACATGTCCTGCTCGTCTCGTCACTCTAAGTATATTTTAAAAAAATGGTCTTAATTCACTTTTGGGTTTGGCATTGCTGTCTCAATAATTTCAAGAGAAAAAAAAGAGAGAGTGCAATAGTTACGTTTAGGCGGTAGACCCTTGGGTGTCAGCGCACTCGGTCATTTCATTTAGACGTTCATACGAGTAATCTACATCATACAAACAACAACTCTGATTTGAAACACAGAGGCTATTGTTTAAGACTTCTTATTAAAAATGGACTGAGTGTATTCAATTGAGTTGAAAAAAAGCTTATAGTCGCACGTCCAACCAAAAATATGTCACGATTTTGGTCCTTCTTGTAGTACAAGTACATTATTAGTGTGTTTGCTATATTATTCTTTCTAAATTTTAAAACATCTTTATTTAAAACAAATATTGTTATTGTGAATGGTCAAGTTGTAAAATTTATTGGTTTACCCTTATCAGTGTCGATAATAACATAACGGTATCGCAGACGGTGAGCGGGGGTGAGCGACATGTGTTGATATTTGTGCGCGTACGCACCTGCGCACAAACTCCCGTATCTAAGTGGCTATAGTATTGCTATTGCCCTCTCTCTATTTTCACTCAAAATCAGGGAGAAAACAATGGAAATGCCATATACGTTTCACAACTTAGGTAGTAGAAGAAGGCACCGGTGCGGTGTGTAGTAGTGTTTGAGCTCATACATTCCCAAAAGATTTCTGTAGTGGTAGCCATTTCATGTACAAAACAAGATGACGAGAAAGAGTTTTTTACAAGTACCCTAAATACCTTGAAATGGTATCACATACTACGTTTGAACTTTGAACCACCATTGTTGCTCTGAGGCTAGGTACAATCCGCGCTCAATTTAATTACCTCTAATGCAAATCTAAACTTAGCACAACTTTTGTAGTATTCCTATTATATTCAAGACGCATTTTTTATATGGAGTGACAAATCATCACATTGACAAACTTCTGAGTTAGCACTTTTTATTAATAGATCAAAAAAAAATTGAAAAAAGTTGTCTATTTTTTTTTTTTTCATATTTTTTGGTTATTACTTGATGTCAAATTAAGTAAGGTTTTGTGATTCGACAATTTAAGTTTTTTCGATGATCACATTAAAGATTCTATACTGAGCAGACGTTGTAAAAATTCATAGTATTTTGGTCTTGCGTAAATGTTCAAAGGACGGTTAATTGACCTAAAACTTTCATAAAGATTAGCATGTAAAAAAAAACCAAATCCAATTTAAAATAGGATTTAGCTCCAAATATTAACGTGTTCAAGCTAAAAACAAACTCTTCAGCTTAACATTAAGTATAGATTACGTTGCAAACTGAGCTGTGTTTTTATTAAGATGCTCGGCGCTAACGGGCACTCAAATATTTACACAAAGGAGCAACAAATTACTAGAGTTCATCGCTCGAAGATAATCTAGATTATATTAGATTGTATTGCAACAGCCGACAGGCTATTGTCGCTTCACAAAGATGCTGTTATGAGCGAAACAAAGCGCCCGATTGTTACGTCATCGTATCAAAAATCGATCTTGTAATGACGTTGGTTAAGGGCCCGTTCACAATCGAAATGAAATCGAAAAGGTAGTACTTATTCGTAGTAGCGTTTTAGATGTGAGATGACAAAATAATTTTGTGATTATGAAAAAAAATATTAGGATTTATAAAAAGTGTAACAGATTCTTCAGGAACATATTCGTCATTATGCTTGTCACCCAAAGATTTTCATCTGTTTGCCTTGTACTTTTTCTGGGAATAAATCAGAACACTGACATGGAGTAATATTTGAGCCTTATCGCTTGACAGTACAATAACTGGCAAAGGTGTGGTGCTTCCCCGGGCACACTCTAAAAACCTCTACCATACACAGGAGTTAACTTAATTATACATGTTACTGTAAATTAGGAAAACTATTTGATGACAATCTAACTACGTTAGAGTATAAACTAACCTAACTTACCGTAGGTTTATAATCTTACGCGTAATATTGGTAACTGACTGGGATCACGACTTTAACGGTGACATAAATATACAATAATACAAAGATTAGCCTGGTAGGCCCCTACGAGATATGCGCGTGCGCCGCGTCACCAGCAGCGGCATGTTTACTCAAACACAAAACAAGTGTAACAAAAAACCATTTAATTGAATACAACGCACGTTTTCCTGTTAGAGGACTTGAACTTGAGTTATAGCTGAATTGAGCGAGGCAAATAATTTGAAATGATTAATTTAATTATTAATTCATTTATGTTGACAGTATGTTGGGCAAACGGAAGTGTATAAGGTGCTGCAGAAAGGTTAACAATATTTAAGGGAACAATTGGAATAACACATGGAATATTGAATATTAGAATATTAAATTCTAGGACAAAAATAAAATAGGCTTTTACACAGTAGGTATACTAATGAAAAGCTTAAGTTATATATAATATCAGTGTGCTCCAATGTCATGTAGGTAGGTACATTATAGGCCTGAAAAAAAGTATGAAGACAAATTCCACATCCAAACATAAGAAGTAACAAGGAATCCATTCAACACGTTTAATTTGTATACGAAGAAATAACATCTTCACAAGTGAAGTCTATTTCAGGTATTCTAATTCAAATTAGGACAAAACATTTCAATATACGAGTATTTTATGGTCTAAAATCACTTCAAAATTGCCTCAAATCAAAATGTCGATGTACTTTTCTGGTGTCGACTAAAAAGCACGCCACAGAATAATGCAAAATGGACTCTAATATAAATTCTCTGAATATTGGCGCTGGAATGAGCCGTAAGTATCGTCACGTATCGTATGGGTGCGTGGGAGCGATGCGCGGGCGCAACTACCGCCCTCTACCTCCTTACTAATGGTCATGGGTATGGTATTGCGCTCTCTTTAATTCCGACCGAAAATATGGAGAGGGAAATAGCAAGGCTTATAACCATCTGAGGCGGTAAAAGCGCGGGAGCGGTGATTGGCACTCGTGTCTACTGCTACGTATTCTGTGATTCAGAACACATTTGAATGTATTCTAATGGCGCACATTACCTGATGTGGTTTGCGCTAGTGATGTGAAAGATTGGTAAATGTTATTTTCGGAATACCGATTTGACAGTATGTAGAGAATAATAAAAATTCAATCGATTTTGTTTAATGTTATGAGTAGTACATAGTTAAATTAATTTAGGTCCCCAGTGAAATTAGGCAAAAATTGTGTTAACAAACAGGTGATTCCTGGTCTCACTCATTTCTGTTGGAGAAGATAGCAGTGGCCTTTCAGAGGAGTAACGTTGCCAACGCTTTGAGTATGTTTTCTCCAAAAACTATAAGGATTAGATTAATGGTAATAATTCATAAAATCATTTTAATCAATAAATCAATAATAATAAATGTTTGTTGATTAACGTAAGATTTTTTATTTGTAAAATATTTTTTAAATTGTTATAAAAAATATGAATTAAGTAAACGAAGTTTAGATTAGCCTTCGGCGCTAACCCGGTTCTACAAACTCAGCTATAGTCATTGAGATAATATTACTACGTAATAATTTCTCAAAGGCTATAGTTCGGTTTAGAAGCCTGAAACCAACATGATCTGAGACCAAATGTTATCATTTGCTTTCAGATCGAAATCAAAATGAAAATAAAAATCAACCTGTGTATTACAAATCAAATGTGTCGGGAACAACATACAGTGATGTATTATTACGTTTGAACCTTGTTAATTGCACATCACTAGCGTGCGCGTGGGCTCATTTACCGCACCTGGCACTTACTGGCTCGCATTCACGCCCTCAACAATATCGATACGATTTGATACCGTTGTCTTGTAATGTACAAATATCACAAATTTATCTAGTAGGCTATAAAAGTGACTAAATAAGTTATTACAAAACTTGCTCCATAAAAAAAACTACAGTAGCGACGCCTATCAGCAGACTAGATAAGTTTGTATATCTGTACATCGGGAATAACTAGCCGAGATCTGAAATCACATTCAGATCCGCCGCGAGTCGATTTCAAATTCGAATTATTAGAAAGTCGATCATTCGAATGATATTAAGGCTTCTGTTGTGGTTATGTTATAATCAGTAATGGAACTGTATCCAAAGTGAGCAATTGTCCATTAAAAACTGTGTTGGCGTCACTTTCCTACATAGCTATTTTTCATCCGCCAGGTTTGAGTAATACATAGAGTTCAGCGTTATTTAAAAACTATAAGTAACAGCACACGAAAGCAATTCCATTAAACTTTGAATTTACTTTTTGAATCGCTTTTAAGTACTAACGTTTACACATACTATTTTCCATACGAAGGTCAACCTAGAAGACTTCTTTCCTACTGTCGTAATATTTTTTGAGTTACTCATTACTTTTCTTGAATATCTTTATTGATGTGTAAATAAAACAAATATTTATCATTACTCAGATTTTCTCGACAGGTATAAATAAGCCTTAACTTTTAAATGAAAAAAAAACCCAGTAGCACTCCGAGAGTGCTAAAAGAAGTGAAAACACAATAAATGGACATTTGAACATACTTAAAAGTCTCAGCAGTGACAACAGAGATGCGTGTTCAATTGTTTTCCCACTATAAAAATGACAACTTGAATGTGTGTCTATGAACACATATCATACAATTTATGTGTACATACTTATAAACAGAGGTATTGATGATTGTAACAGTTTCGAGTTCTATTGTTTTTTCCCATCTCTAAAAATATACAATGCATCTAAAGAAGCTTTTAATTCAATAATTGTATCGAGTGGCGATCCGTTACACGACATCTCTTAATAAATGAATGTAAGGAGGTGCGCGGGCGCCGGCTAGCGGGATCGTAACGTTTGCGCAGGTGACTAACGGGACACGGGAAAGGTCACCCTTAAGACTCACCCCCTGCTAGCTACCACTTCTTTCACCCGACACGCTTGATCACGTCTAGAAATAATCCAGAAATTTCGAAACATTGTGCGAATTTTGTCTAATGAACAGTTACGGACTATACAATAACAGAATAACTTCTATTCACCAAAAAAATACTTGACTTTGACTTGCGTCTTTTTAACCAAATGACCACAGAATTGTATCACTATGTTTTTGCATAATTATGCCATTCAACCTTCATAGTACCTACTGTAAGTAAGTATTGTTTAAAGCTTCTTAATTATCAGTTAAATTAAACTATACAAGCAAAATTAATAATGGCATAGGTAACTTTTAGGACATTTAAAAAAGGAACATCACGTCGTTACATCAAGTCCTTTCTACGTGTGTCAGAAATGCGCGCGATAAATATTCCGGTGGCACATTAAAACGTATTACGTGTCAAACGCGCCCCAGTGACACGAGACAGGGGCAAGTGCCCCCGCGGGGGGTCGTCTCACATTCTACCTACATTTATAAACAGATTCTCACAACAACCTGCACCCACTAACGTAGACGTACACATCTAATCCGAGTATGGGAAAGCATTTTTTAGAAAGGTTTCAATGTTTTCGCTTGCGAAGGGGTAGGTACACGTATCTCATGAAATTTTAATGTAAATAATTAATGTTAATGTAAATAATTATTTAATTTGAAAAAATGTGGTCAGAAATAGTGCTAACGCCAAATCTAGTTCAATTGAAAATAACCCTTTAAATATAACTGCTCAGTGTCGAACAATCATATTCCAAACATTAAAGATTACACAAGCTGTCAAATGCTTAGTTCAGTCAAGCCAGTATAAAAAATCGACATTGATGACGCCAGAAGTATCAAACAAAAAATATTGAGCCTTTGTAATAGAATGAAGAATTGTTAGATAAATTACATAAAAAGCCTACTCAACCCAACCCCAGTTACAAAAGAGATTTTTTGACAACTATTTCACAAGTCAAATGCAAAAAATGTCACATCATTAGCAAATTGTTCGAACGCAAGCTTAGAAAGCGGGTTTCGTAAAAACAAGTAATTTAATCTTTGAGTCGAACAATGACATTGTATTGTAATTAGCGTTGACTAAAAAGCATCTCGACATGCAAATGAATGGACTTTCTTTTATGAGTGTCGTAAATATTAGTGCAATGTTGGTCGGGCTTGAGACGGCAACATTTGAAGCCAATGTTGCTGTTTTATATTATTCGATTGTTTCACAGTCTCTCAGTTTTTTAAGCCCCGTCCGAGGCTCGGACAATAAATTAGAAAGTCCAGTTTTTTGTGAGGCGCGGAATATTTTTACGGCGATAGCTTTCTTCCACACAATGCGAATCCCTTTTTTAGAGCATCCCTTATTAGTAGTTGTTTACGAGTAAGAACCGTAACGTATTCATAGAAGCAATGTTAATGCCCGTTTAACATTGTTTAAACGCGGATAATGGCGGTAAATGTCAAAATATAACGTTTACAACGGTATATTATAACAGCGGCAGTAAATTAAAACAGTTTTATATACAACAATTTTGCGGTGCTTGGTGTCTAAAACGTTTTATTCGAGGTTACACAGAAAACATATACTGAGCTTGAAAAATTATGTTAAACATTATTTTGTGTATATTTTTCTGAGGAGTCTTTTGGAATCGTAAATCCATTAGGCTTTGGAATCGTAAATCCATTTGGCTTTTTAATTTTGCACGATATCAGGTTTAGTTGAATTTTATTTAGTAGTTAGTTGTTTTTAATGTAAGTACCTAATAATGAGTAAAACGACCGTTTAATTTTAAACGCTTAAATGGTAGTAAGGCTGCCTACGAACTACGAAGCCGAAGTTCGTTTGATTTCAACCTAGGGCAAATTTTTGTTTGATAAATAGATACAAATATTTGCATTGTGTTTAGGTGTTTCTATGTAAAATAAGTACGGGACAGTTTACTTTTTTACACCATCACTCTTTTTCGTATTTGTTATTAACATTGCGTAAAGAATACAATTATTTTATGTAAGGCAATACAATACTTTATATTACTTTATATTACAAATATAATGATTTTGTATCATGATCACATCAAAAAAGGTTTAAGGTGATCTACTGTCAAAATTGACTCATAAGGTTTGATATTTTTGTTGACAATTGTGGAAAGGGTGAAATTACCTACATTGCTCTATCTTGAAATATGACAAAGTGGTATTTTTATATCCTCTGATGATATGAAATGAATTATGTACTTTTTCTGCATATTGACAGAATACGATAAATACTCAGTAACGTAACGTTTATATACGAGTAAAAAAATTATGTAAAATAATTATTTTTTTCTTTGTGTTTTATTGTTTATGACGATTTCGAATGTTAATGATTTAGAATGTTCCCGTCGTAAATATTTGCTATTGATTTATCCATGACATAACTTTAATATCGATATCGTAAAAAAATGTCTCCCAAGTTCAAAAGTAGTCTACTACCTAAAACAATATTAGAATAAAATAAATAAACAGTAAATAAATAAACGTTATGGCTATAATGAAAGCGTAATCGTCTAAAACTCACCGAGTTCCATGGAGTAGCACCGTCCAGCGATGAATGGACTTAGGTCGGGTGAAAACTCCCCTCCACACCGCCTAGACCTGTCTACTACCAACATTATTCACCCCTTCACGTTCCTCACAAAAACACAAATGTCAGGTGATTTCCCCCCGTCTTCCCTAAATAACGGGAGTTCAGCATAAGTGGAGTATAGCAGGGGTAAAGAGACCTTTACGGTAATTGTCCTGTTTGCGCACACGACCCTTGGCTACTGAATAAATGAATTATTAAGAATGGCGCAAGCGCAAGCCGGGGTGACAAAGGCGTAAGCTTTAACCCTTGAGTTAAGATATTCATTCTAATATTTCAATAGTCTACGTACAACATGTAGTAGTACTACAGATGAGACTGTTTGTAGGTATAAAGTGCTTCGAATATGTATCATTTATGCCTTCAGATAATATGTTCTTCGTATCTATTTGAATATACGGCGGATTTAATCTTTTATAAACGAGTTCAAACCGTTAACGTTTCTAAGTGTGTTTAAGTGTTGGTCGAAGATGAAGGACGCTATGCCTAACGCTATAAATACAAAAATATGGCTCTATATAAAGAAACTCAAGTTCTTTCAGGAAATTATTTAACAGGTAAACATCTTTTTATCAAATTACATTCTGTAAATTCCATTAAACCAGTACATTTTGATGTTAATTAGGTAATGAATATTTGCTTTGTGATGGCCTTTTGTGTAAGTAATAATAAAAAGCATATTATGATACGTACAAAATCTTTTACAATTATTAGTCAGTGATTTCGTCTTTGTAGCGTATATAACAAGACAATTTCAATTACTAGATTCAATTATTACTACAGTACTAGATAGTATACTACTAATATAGAGAATTACTAGAGATATTATAGAGAGTATTATAGCTTATGGACCATTCCTCACTATAATCTATACCTGAGTTCCAAATTTGATTATGAGCCGTTTAGGACATCATGAAGCAACATAGATACATTCTCACCAACTTTATAGTATTAGCAGAATTATTTGCACCATAAAAACTTGAACAGATTTCAGTTCAGTATTTACAAAACTATTTATAGATGTTTCATAGCTAATCTTGAGATATAATTCTTGTGTGTCCGCGCGTTCAGCGGAACTACAACAAAAACTCTATCGTTGAACGCGACCGGCTCCTAACAATGAAATTATGCAAATATTATTCTCTAATTAGCACGAGTATGTTACTATTATTAACATACATATGCATAATATTACAATAATTCAGACGTTTTAATAATAGTTACACAGAACACCGGGCTTTATACCGTGTTATTCGATCGGGACAAACGAAATGGAGAAATAAATTACCGTAAATCGTAAAATGCCAAGGTTTTTGTATAAATTGATGCGTTTTTGCATAAAAACCTCAGTTTTATGTGAGCTACTATTAAAAAGAGTTTTTTTTAAGCAAAGTATTTCAGGGTGGGTTCGGGGAAGCGCAACGTATGCGCCTGCGCCGACGATTTACGGTAAGATCATAGATTATAGAAAGAACATTCGAACGTGTAAACTTTAACGAAAAGATTTGCGTGTGAGCCAATACATTTAACTATTTTACAACTGCAATACTACTCTTATGGAACACCATTTTAAAGTTTATAATCGTGTGTCATGGCGTGATTAAGCACAACAATAGATTTGCATATTCTGCAATTTTTTGCGCGGAAGCTTTTTGTCCGACATTCGGAATTCGAAAATCAATCATGGCAACCTTTTGTAAAAAACTTAAGATTTCTTACCTGGTTTGAATAGAAATGCGCTTTCTACAGTTGTGAATAGCAGACGACAGAATAAGATTTAGGGATTTAATGGCGTGTGGTGAAGAACATGTTCTAAAAACTGTAAATGATAAACGTGGTAGAGTAAATTAACTGATAAAAATAATGATAGAGCCGTTAAATTTGCTTACAAAGGGTATCTTGAGTGATAAAAAATGAATTTAATAAAGGTGGAAATTATAACATGAGACGTAACGAATTAAACACGGTACTTGATTAGAAATTGCGCACGAATTCTTTGATAAAAAGCCGACATTGAACGAAGAACAACTTAATATTAATACTATGAAATAGCCAACGCCAAAGAGCTATTTTTCGCAATTTTTTTACTTCATTCAATAAAAGTATTTAATAGTATAATTTAACAATGATAAATATGTATACTAATACATACGTATATTCCGACAATGGTTAACATTTACTACACTTCTATTTGTATTACGTAGCATTTATGAACTTCATATGACATTCCAAATTATCTGATCATAGTTCGAATAAAATTTACTATCAATTTATTAAAGTTTTATTTTTCTGTACCAACAGACAGCTATTAAAACAATTTATTTTAAATTTATTTAAAAAATTAAAAGCTTCTTAAACCAGATATAAACTGAGGAATGTACATTTGAAATGGAATCCTTATGCAAAATTTGTAACGGATAGTCCAGCATGCAAACAAGGCACATAATTGAATGGCAGGTGCATGGCAGTGCATTGCAAGGAACACGACATACATGTATGTGAGTCTGCTCTAGTATGCGTTACTCCCGTTAACGCTATAAATAGTGAATAATTTAAAACCTGACAGAACAGTCATGGGTGTATGATGAGCTAATAAGTGTAAATGTTAGAGCGTAAATCATTGAGCAAAATGAAAAGGCCATAATTTAATGTGAAAGTTATAACAGCCATTACAAGAAATTAGGACATTTATCAATGACCAAAACACGCTGTGAATTGTCTCTTAGTGATAACAGTTTTTGATTTCGAGACTATCTTTGAAGCTTTATTGTATTAAAGAGTACATTGTTATATTTACAGTATTTTATTTTCTAATGCTTTGCTTGGGCAAAATTCAAATTGGTTCAATAAATGTATCACATCAACTGTGCATACGACACATAGCGCTTTGTGAAATTATTTGATTTTTTATTAGTGTATCCACAGTATAAGTATACTCGTAGATGCTAAACCTTAACCTTTCGTATCATTCCAAATTTCGTGTATTTCAAAATTATAAGCTTATAATTTTAAGCTATATTACAATGATAAGCTGTCCAAAATTATTTTTTAAGGTTTTTGTGAATTTAAGTTAATATGATTAAATGAATTTGTTTTGTTCTTGAATTGATTTGAAAGCACGCCCCATTCACGTCCCTTATCGTCTCGGGAACGTTTAAGCTATATTATTTCATTTATTATGCAGATCGTTTAAATCTACGTATCGTTTTTATTATGTGAATAATGTTATTAGCGGTGTGTTATACATACTTTATCGTTAAATTATTCGTAGACTAACAGCTAAATATTGCAAGCCATTAAAATGACCTACAAACATCGTTTTTGTTTATTATCCATCGCATGCATTAAGTTGCTCAAGAAAATATTTTTTTTAGGTAACATCTAAAGAACGAAAACAATAAAAACCTAAATAGCGATAGTGTTTTGTTTCTAAACCCTTTTAAGATATAATATTTTTACAACGTGTTTTATAGATGTGTTTTTATAGTTAGAAGTGTATCCTAAGTTAATTATAATAACTAGCCATAAAGAGATTATTTACGATTCAAAACTCAACCCAGTAAAATAATATAGTCCTAATTACTAGTATTAGCATTGGTAAAGATACTAAATAAATAAACAATGGCTTACTAATTATCACTAATACGGTATTCGAAGTCACTAATTATTGTTTTTTAACTTTTATAGGTTTCCACTTTTCCATCTTATGACGATGTAGGTAATTCACGAAAATATTGACGGATATATACAAAAAAATTGGTTGCCTGTCAAGTCGGTATACGGGCGAAAGTTTTACGTGACAACGACTTTGAGTGGTAAAATAATTTTACGGAAGGGACGCGTGCCTTTCACTTTTTTATGTCTGTCTCTCTCGCTCTTAGGCGGGCTAACCATGCCCGAGTGGAAGGGACGCGTGCCTCTCACTCGCTCTCGTTGTGAGCGCATAACGTGAGCGGAGCGTAACGCAGTTTCTTGAAGTGTCACCCGGCAAACCAATTTATAAGACGTTGTCATGTCAAAAAAAATACTGGACTATAACTATGTATATAGTAACATTTTTACAGCCTACACCAATGAGATTACGAACATCACGTTGAATTACTCAAAATTACGAACTAAAATTATTTTAAAGAAATACATTGTTTCAAAATAAATTATAATTGGAAAATAAGTAAATTAATTATTGTTTTCGATGTAAGACTGCCAAATTAAATGCATTCCTACTAAAGTTTTTTTACAAACTATGCATGCGACCTTGGTTAATTTTGTCAGGAATATCTTGATGTGTAAGGTCTTTACAGCCAAAATATTCATCATTTTGACCTTGATTTTAGCAATGAATTAAATTAGTCCGCAATGTTGAGTTATTAGCATAGTTATTCCAATTAATAGATAGCACGCATTGTTGCCCGACCGCCGCCACATAGGGATGAGTTTTTGCGGTGCGTCCGCGCAGGTAATCCGTATACCTGTGAGTCTACGCATGCTAAATTCATTTTTGAGAGCAAAACTGAGCAAAATTATACATTTTCAAATATTTTTTGGCGTGTAGGGTAGTCAGGGCTTATTTTTTGTAGATGTAGTCAGAGTTTTTATGCGTAGAGTTACAAAATTATTGTTATCTTTACTTTGAGTTTCGAAATATTTTTTCAAAAGTTTTTTTTTAATCATACGTTGGGGTTTAATTTTTTATAACATACATATTTTCACGTAGATTTTATAATGTGATATTTTTTAAAGATTATCCCACTCGCTTATACGAGTAGATAGCGAAATTATAGCTGAAGATATAAATAATTTCTAAGGATACGTGCTCTACGTTTAGCTAGAATTTTTTTTTGACTCTCGACTTATTGAATGTCTTAGGAAAGTAGCTAATTACTAACAAGTACTCTTTTGTAATTCATTTATTCCATTGCCGTGCGCTATTGATATTTTTTGGCATTTCAAAACTGTATATAACAAAATCTTCGTCTGTTTGAGTTTATTTGATGATAGACACTTTGTTATGACATACCAAGACAAAACACAGGAGAAGAAAAAAAAATTGGTTGCCTGTAAAGTCGGTATACGGGCGAAAGTTTTACGTGACAACGACTTTGAGTGGTAAAATAATTTTACGGAAGGGACGCGTGCCTTTCACTTTTTATGTCTGTCTCTCTCGCTCTTAGGCGGGCTAACCATGCACGAGTGGAAGGGACGCGTGCCTCTCACTCGCTCTCGTTGTGAGCGCATAACGTGAGCGGAGCGTAACGCAGTTTCTTGAAGTGTCACCCGGCAAACCAATTTATAAGACGTTGTCACGTCAAAAAAATTAATTGCACAGGTGGTTATTATTAGAAGCGACATTTACAAGGCAACCTTAGCATGAAAACGAGTTTCGCGTCACAAAAATGTCACGAAAATGTGACCACCGATGCGTTTTGGCAATAAGAAATATATTATCTTTGAAATACGATGGATAATTAATTGCATTGTATTATGAATTTTCTTTTATTAAAAGCTCTATGTTATGCCCCCATGTTGGGCAAAGTCCTCCCTTATTTTTTGAGCTATCTATACAGTGACATCAATAGTCCACATAAATTCTAACACTTCATAAACGTCAGGAAATCCAAAGGAGGATAATACTCATCCAATCACATCCTTGTGCGACTCTACCGAGGCAGAAATAATGAAAAGAAATGTGATATACCTTATACGGTGTCGAAATGTATGCAAATATAGTAAAAACGGAGAAAACATGACAGCAAGAGGTACACGATCTCACATTCTTGCACCAAAGCTTGATAAATATTGCTGTGCGGCCAGCGCAGACGACCGACTTTTATATTCAGAGTATTCAATTTTTTTTAGTAACCAGTGACATACCATTTAAATTGGTCTTTGTATCAATAATAAGAAAAAAATTTGATTGATTTAGATGAATTTGAAAACTAAACCAAAAAAAAATACAAAGGCTTGGCTAATATAAAAATGGAATTAGCAACCTTAAGGAGGTATTTTCAACCTTTTATGTCTTTTATATAAGCAACAGATAATAATACCACTGAATACTGGTTTTCTATAGAACCACTACAAAATCAACCGCTCCTCGCGCAAACGTAAAATTTTTTTGTCCGTGACTGGACACAAAAATACTCATTGACGGTCAAAACGTGTTCAGTATCAGTAACTGCAAACTAAAAGTGTCTACGTTTCCTCAAGGCCTTATCGTTAAGAGCGATCGCTACCAGGCAACCAGAGGAGGAAGAAGGAGAAATGAATGGCTTGTTCGTCACCAGGGGCACCGCATGGTATCAGGACAAATAACTAACTAATGTCAAAGTTGTTTCTTTGAGTTTATTGATTGTTGATTTTCGTCTTCAACGACGAAAATTCCTATGTCAAATTGAGTTTACTAAAAACTTTGACAGATAGTATACTCTATTTGACAAATATATAGATTAATATACCAGAAAAATAGACTGGCTTAACTTTAGAGCGAATGTTAAGAATATGGCGGTAACGTCAACAAAGACAATTATTTCAAGTGTGTCGTCTACGTAGGTCTTAAAACCAACGGTCGCCCTTGGATGAAGACAGTGTAGTGACGAATAAGGCATATGCAGAAGCGAACCATAACTCAAGTACAGCTAGGAAACCGCTTAGGGTGTCAGCTGACACTGTACTTGATGAAAACAGTTATTTCTAAGCAAAATGCAACAGATGGTCGATACAATGAGAATTAGATTATGCATTTAAACTAAACTAGCAGTGCTTAGCGGTTTTACCCGCGCAATTAAGGGTGGTAGTGTACAGTCCTGACTCTCTCCTTGTGAGAGAAAACCTGAGTCTTAGTAGAAGAAACATGAGACGCTTATATCTGTTTTTGTAAAATAAATGGGTGTTTGTGCGTAAGCATTGAGCATGAAACTGTAATTAATATCAGGAACTTATTTTGCTATTTTGCTCAAAATATCCCTTTATTTATGATACTAGTGTATTGCATAACTGCAGTTCGGTAGACAGTGGAGCATATAAACCATTAGATGTGCCCTGAGCACCTTGAAATTGGTAATAAACTGTGTAACTGCGTCAGTATGTTTAGCGTAAGTGGTTCACACACCACCGATCCACTTGACCCCAAGAATCACTAGCGGCGAGCTATACTGTGTTTCTACTTATTTTGGTTGTTGATAACGAATTGCGATAAGTAAAAACATCCGGCGTTCACCGCCTCCTGCAACTGACCTCCTAGAACGCAAAGAGTGAGCTCACTCTTCCCAATGACGACATAATTCCGTGCGCCCAAAGTTTGAGAGGGCACATCTGTGTAGTGGAGACCATCTGAGCCGAAATACTATTAAGTCCCTTTAAAAATAAAACTTGCTTCACCATAATCGTACGATCTTTATCCACCGCGTCTTCCAAATATTTTTCAAATCAAAGATCTACATAATTATAACTCCCTACCTTATTACAATGAATAATGTAAACAATTTTGATTCATAAAATTAATTGGAATTTTCCGCTCTTAACTCTGGCCTTATAATTGATAGTACAATTAAATAATATTCAAATGAGTAAATTACCGCAGCACAGTGCTCTTCAATTAGTTATTTATTAGCTGTGATTAACATAATAATGTGGCGCGTTAGACGCGTCGCTGCGTATGCGCACCCGAAACTCTGGCTGTGGTTATGCTGCATTGTAACATGGGAGAATCGAATACCCAGTAATTATAGTGTATGCAAATAATGGAACTGAGTTTTAACGCCTTCCGTGTATCCTGAGTTACGGCTGCTCTAGTAAGTCACGGCTGATCTAGTTGGGAGAACGGCGACTGCCGATCCGGAACATCCGGGTTCAAATCTCACACGCACCACTGTATTTTCGAAGCCATGTAATCGTAATGTTAATCGTAATGCTGCTAAATTAAAAACGCTGAAGGAAAACATCGCGAGGAAACCGACATGAATCTAGAAGTAGTATTAACATTTCGAGGTCATGTGCCATCCACAAACCCGCACTGAGCCACCGTGGTGGATTATGGTCTTGACACTCTCCTTGCGAGAGAAGGCCCGAGTCCCAGCAGTGGGAATATTTAGTGGGCTGTTTATGTCGCTGCTGCTGCTGTATATCCTGAGTGGGTGTTTTCTGATGGATTTAGTCAAGGTATTTTCAAGTTAGAGTAAGTCAGTTTCTTCTAGCTTAGCGCGTTTCTTCGTGGAACGTAATATCAGGCAAGCTTGTGGTCTATGCAAACCTAGTGACAAAAAATCGTTACTCTAGTAATTGTCTGATTTAGATAGCACTTTGGGCGAATGAAGCTATAAAGGCCATTGAGTATTTATCCATACTCAAAGATAAAAGCCTCAATCAACCAGTATGTATGAAAGAAAATTACAGAAACATAACTGTTTTTGTAGTTTTGTTTTGTGAACCATAAAGAGTTTATCTATGTAAGTATGTACTTGTAGGTATGTAAAAAATTAATATGGCATTGCATACACATGTGTCGTAAGTTATCCAAAACTGGGTTGAAGATTGCGTTAACTTTGAGTCTTCGTGATACTTGGTGATCACGTTAAAACGTTTGAATGGATCGGGTTGACCTTTAGAACACAAATATATTATGTATTTTATTTATTTTATTACATATTTTGCGATACAACTACGTGAACAGGAACTATGCGGGTAAAACCACTGGGCGTTGCTAGTTATAAACAAAAATGAAAACTAGTAGATGTCTTGATCAAATAAATGTCAATGAATTACATGAAAGGATTACATTAGACATTGTCACGGTGTACCTAATATGTAGAGAAAAAAAATAGAAATCTATGCGGTAAAAATACTGTAAAATAGTTAACGAATAAAAATTACTGTGTGAAAAGTTAAAAAATAATATTACGAGTAAGTAGAAAATTGAAGGTCTCTCTCTATGAGAGCGAGATAAGGGATAATCTTAAAACAATTTGAACCCATTTGAAAGTTGTGCTGTTTATCTTACTATCACTAAGCTACTGTCGTAGTGACGTCACAATTTGCGAACTGGCTTTTTTCCACATTTGCATGCGCTCTACCTGCGCTCGCGCATCTGTCCGTTTTTCACCTCCGAGGCCCGAACAATCACTTTATTTCTTGCATAAAGTTTTTGTATCTACGTTTCGAATGGACTTTTTTTCCCCGAAGATTTATTACGAACGTGTGCTGCGCGGGAGTGCGACAATGCGGGTAGATCGTTCGCGACAGATGATTTAATTTTATTGCATTTGCGTCTCCAAAAGTTATAGATTAGATTCATAGTAGATACAGAAGATGTCGATGTAACGGTTGCTTCCGAGAATCAGGTAGAGAATGTAGGTCCGTCGATAGATATCAGGCTAATAATTGGAAGAGTAAATGGCACAAGAGATAAAGACGTACGAAAGTAATCGGTAGATAACAGCACATTCTCTGAGATTGTTGTAGAAAGGTCTGTCTGGTGGTATACAGGTGTAATAGAGCCCTTCCCAGTACGATACCGTTCTAGCGATCATTAGTGATGTTCGTACAACTATTGCACACGATTTCTTAGAATTAATTTACCATTTTGCTAGTTGAAATTGTACAACATTAAATAAAATGGATCTATTTTTCATTGAAGTATTTTTAGCCTAGTTGAGCATTTTGTAGTATAGAAAAATCTTATTACCTCGCGTCACTGACATGTGCCGATAAAATGTGAAGGGTGGGTGAATGAAGGGTGAAGTAGCGAAGCACGACATTCGAGTTAATCGCTTTTTGTACGGATATAATCTTGTAAAGTCACGCCACAGACATGCCTAATAGCAGTATAGTAGCTATACAGATGAGATATTGCGCAATATTAGTGCTGCTGTGCAATATTAGTAAGTAAAAATTTTACTTACCTTTTTTTAATCATCAATGTTACTAGCGTCTATGCTAGCGAAAACCGAAGCCATAGTGTGTTTAACTGGCATAGAATAATGGAAACAGATATTTTTAACATATCTAAAGAGAGATATTTTTTTCTAATTTTTTGCTAACTTTGCTCATACTTAGTCTTGAATTTGCACAGCAGCGGGTAGCAGCGGCAAACCTACGACGGCATTCTAATGGCAATTACCTTCGATGCTCCTTTCTTCGATCTCTGTCATTAAACGCCTTTCACGCGGCGATCGAGGTGGTTGCGTCATTTCTCGACAGTCCCGATTGTTTGTATTGTTTGATCAGTGTTTTTACCTTTCCTTGCGTAATTTTGCAAATTTTCCATTGTAGTTTTGTCTTTTGTTTGTATAAAACTTCCGTATTCTAAAACTTAAACAGAAAATCAAGACACAGTTTCTGAGTAAATGATTTTGTCTCAGTAGACGACTTCATTGAAGCATCCCGTTGTTTTTTCATGGCAGCTAAAGCCAGTAGATATGACAAACTTATACATCTGAGCTTAATATTATAATATTTACAATAGTAAAAATTATTACTCAGTTTCTTGATTCTGTTTACACTATTGTAAAACACCCTTTTTCCAATGAAAAGCATCCAGCATAGGTAGACTTCAGCAAAAATAAATACTTGTACCATTTATCTTCACTACAACACGAATATAAACGCTAACGCATCGTATTTTTTTTTGTCAGATCAGGAAGGATCCAGAGTACAGAAATTAACACGTTGCTGACGACTCCACTACCACTGTTATGCTTTTTACAGCTTTCAAATAACGATACAGAATTTGCAACACCACTCGAAGTCTTCTAGCGAAGACTTTGAACCAAATTCATTAATACAACCTATCTAGTTATAAAACTAATAATACGATAGTAACGCCACGAGAACTCATCAAATACCGTGGCGAGAATTCAACTCGCCCTATTAGGCAAGGGAAGAATAATTGAACCTGTTCCTGAACAGGTTCGATTATAGTCTTCTTAGAAATATAAACATCTAGAATCACACCAATCTTAATAATATGATAAAACGTGAGTTTGTTAGGATGTCCATTTTCCGTCAATTGCGTGTTAGAAAAAATCAAAATAAGACTATGTTTTTAGGCTTTTAGGCTTAATGATGCTACGTGATACAATAGAGTCAAATTAAATAAATTATTAGGTTATTAATTAACTTCTAGAGCACTAGACCAGATGAATTGGCAGATAAACAAAAGCCTATCAAAAGTAAAATAAATGTTTTATTTTTGTTTCCACCGTCTAAGTAAGACAGTTAACAGGTGAAGTCACGTAGCATAGTTAGCTAAGCAATAAATTTACCTCTGCTCCTCAATAGGGTTGTGGATTCACAGGAGTTCAGTGATTCTGTAATAGCGAAGACAATAACGTATAACATGCGTTGGTACAATAACTTGAAAGAAGATTTTACAGTTTTATTTCACAGATTTCTAAAACAATCTGTGTTTTACTTGAAGAAGACGTTACAACTAGACGAATACAGATATACATTTAAAAATCTGAGCTATGAAACAAGTCTACATACAAAATTCGTTGTCCTACTAAGACGCTTAAGTTGAATTTAAACGCATTACCCATTTTAAGCTAGTAATTACAGAATACATATCCAACTGGCTGGTTATCGCTCACGAATTCTCGGCACGACTCAAACTGAGTTATTACGATTTGTCAGTCTGTTGGTATTAAATGAGGAATTACGTCGTCAATTTAAATATAAAACTGTATGAATAACTACAAAAAATACTGTACAACTATATTAATTCTAAGCAACAAATATCAATCTTAAACGGAAATTTGGAAATCTAATCCTTCTTCACCATCAGAAAAAATACCCTTACTACACTCTAATCCAGTGTTCTTTATTTTTTGAGTATTTTCAGAATTTTGCATTTTCGTGAACGTGTTTTGTCATTATTTTTGACGTTTTTAATTTTTTCGTTATATTTGTGTAGTTATTTCTTAGTAGATGAAAAAAATAACAATTGAACATTTTTGTTTTAAACGTTTTTGGATTTTAAAACATAAGAGAAAACTAATATAATATAATAACCGTACCAAAAAAAATATTTCTTTGTAGAGCAATTTTGATAAAAATGATCACCTACAGCTATGATAGCTATTATTTTAGACTTTTAAATTACTTTTATTTAAAAAAAGAACTCTCAAAAACTTGAACGATAGCTCTGCATACTATCGTTAAAGGAAACAACAATATTTTATGTACACAGGCCTTTATAAATGCTTAACACCGGATAAGAACCAGATCGAGAGTTAGAACTCGATAAAAACCATGACTTCGTTATCATTCCTTCTAAAAATTAACTAGATCAAAGAAACTCGTGTTCTTACTTAGTAATATCCTATTTATGCAAAGGAAATCTGTTTATGAGATACTAGCACCACTTCGCGACTCTACCCAATTCCCTTAATTTTTCCGCTACCAAAAATAGCAGCCTTTGTGCTATTCCAAATTATAATCTAACTGTGTTCCGAATAGCAACTCAATATGTTCAATTGTTTCGACGTGATTGAGCAACAAACATCCAAACTTTCGCATTCATACTTTTAGTAGGATAAAAAAACTATGAAATAATAAACTATGAAAACAATGCACTAAGAGCATTTTTAAGGCATGTAACATCGCGTTTGACTTTTACTCGCGTGATGGTAAACGACGAGATGGCTAATGCTGATGCACGCTGACCTATATGATATCTATTCCCTCTGACCTCGAACTGTTCTAGATTACATTTCTCAGAAAATAATGAAGAGGGAACGTTTATCCCACTCACTGACTGTTCGAATAAGAAAAGAGGATTCACACTGCTTCGTACAATTTTTTTCATGTGTTTCTGTATGTACAAAGTATCTAAGTGTTAGATATAAAGTTTCCAAAGACTCATCAAGAGAGTTTATCAAATGAAAAGCGACCTGTGGCGCTAACAGTACGTGCGGAACCATTCGCACTGTATTTTTTAACAGCTGTTACACTGAAATTTGTTAAACCAAAACTATTGTTAGATTTGCAATTTTCATGCCATCTAATGCAATTGGGTTTTTTCTATTGATAAACTTAATTGCGTTAGAAATTGGCCCAAACTTGATTAAAACGTAGTTTTTGTTCGCAGTATCCGATTTCTGAGATGTAGCGGTTTTCGAAATTTTGAGTTTTTTAAGATACAGTAATGCTTTATTACATTTGTTAGTCTAAACTATTTGGACTGCTTCATTGCTAGGTAGATTTTTACATAGCTTAGAATTAATTTAAATTTAAATAATAAAATAATTTAAATTTAGTTCGCCTTAAAGCACATCGTCGCTTAAGCAAAGCTTGTACAGTGGAAGCCAGATAGCTGATTTATGAAAAAGTGAATGAGAAGAGACATACAATATGAAAGCCCAAAGAACACAGAATAAACATCCCTATTCATCTCCCCAATGTTTGTACTGAATGGGAATCGAATCCACGATCTACAATTCAATGAGTATGCTCACTACCGACTAAACCGCGAGGCCAGAAAAATAATTGTCTATTTAATGATTAAGAAACCACTTATTGTAGTGATAAGACTCTTTGCATTTGCCACACCTTTGCCAGTTATTCTACTTCCAAGCAGTAATATGAAAACATTATTGTATTCTGGATTGAAGAAGAATGTTACCAGTGATATCACTGGTAACATTCTCCTTCAACTGGTAACATACTGGAAAGCGAACCATCGGACTACTAATAAACTTGGGAAATATCTAAATACACTGCATTTTTTATAATATAGAGTGACAAGACGAGCAGAACAAGTGCCTGATGGTAATCAACATACCTGTAATATTACAGGGCATAGATATAAAACATCTTATATCTCTGGGTGACGCACGCATCGCCGTGCTCTTCGTGTTCCAATAGCTGCGTATCGCTGTTATGAGTAGGTATGTTGCTTACCATCAGGCACTTGTTTTGCTCGTCGCGTCACTCTATATTAAAAAAAATGCAGTGTATTTAGATATTTCCCAAGTTTTCTTTGAATTACACCGGTAGTAGTCCGATGGTTCGCTTTCCCACAGATTTCCATACGGAATTACAGACAGGTATGCACGCGTGCGCCGGCGCGTCCTAACTGCATTACGATTTACGACGCAGCGCCGCGCCGGTAGAAACCAACCTCAGAGAACATTTTGATGTAAAAAAAAAACCTACGAAAGGCAAGAAATGAATCAATCAGTTAAAAAAATATGTGCAAACGGTTTCTCTTTTTAGAGATTGCTATAGAAGACTGTAAAATGATAATTGCTATGAGAGTTGCGTCACGTATGTATGTGCGTAAATATAGTCAGTTGTAAGTTTGGGTTAGTATTGATCTACGCGTTCTGCGCTCATAGTTTGGTAGGTAAACCCATAATGACTTCATATAAAAATGTAAAATCATTAAAAAATGTCATACATAGACGGAAATATGAACTACTTCTGAAATTCAACAATATCGATCTAATAACCTTCTACGAGTTAACAATGTCAAACGGTTTTAAGGCTAAAAAAAATTAAATTTTAATGTAATATAATTTGATATTTTTGGTTATAATTTATAACTTAATTATTATTTTCTGTTACTATTCGGCCACAAAATTAAAGGAACTTTAACTTTTCAAAGATTTCGCGATAGTGGCGGTGTCATTATTTTCTACTATCGCTTTCTCAAGCTTGTTGGCTATGTTTGAGCCTGATAATATTTTGTTTAGGTAAGTGTATGCCTAAAAGGTATTCGGAATAAAAAAATCTTACAGTGAATCGAAATAAGGGCTATAACTGTCAAAGTTTCTAAAGTGATTTTTTTTTCAAATAGGTTTTCGATATAAAGACAGGTAATATTCAAAAAGTAAATGCTAAGTGAGTAATAAGATTACATTTCATGTCATAGCTTAGCATCGAACGGTAAGCTGTGCACAGCAGTGGTCCTGTCGACAGCGGGGTCCGGTCAAGAAGGCGCCTTGTTGGGGGCCTACTATAAGCTCTAATCTTTTACAAACAAAAAAATGACTATTTTACTACTAGTGATAGTCAAAAAATAATTAAGATTCTGAAGCTCAATAATAATTGGAAGCATGCTCAGCGTACTAATGGTATTACCACGCTGAATGGCATTTTAGTTAAAACTCTTTCAAATGTTATTGGAAAGGAACGAACGATGAAAACTAACTTCCAGTCCCCAAGGGAACAATGTTTCTACTACAAACAATTGAAATATCTAAGTGCTCTCACGGTTTACCCATGTTTCAATATATGACCGCATATCAAGACGAAAACTGTAGATAATGAAGATCATTTTGGCGTATTTAAATTTCGATGCAAACATGTGGGCAATATGGCATATGTGTCAACTTAACAAAATCTATGGAATTGTAACTCATTCTGACTTACTCTAAATAATTGTTCAACTTTTTTTTTGTTAATTTTATATTACTGTTTTAAAGAACACTCTTTAAAATTTATGGTAGCAATTCAAAACATTGTGGTTATAATAAAGTCAAATGATCATTGGATCATATAATTAACATCGATTCTATGAAATAAAACTGTCCAAAAATCCGTAGTAGCCCCCCTGGGGAAGATGCTGTGTCACGGCGCGGCGGCGTGGGAGCGGTTTTTGTGCTCTCCTGCCGCCGACGACCACTCCCGACCGATCGGACGGCAGTAGCTTACGACCAAAGGACCAAACTGAGGCGAGGGAGTCACGTCTCACTAAAATTCTAAAACAATACAGTAGGCAGATACCTACTTTTTAAGTTGTCGCGGATAAGGAGGCTTGATTTTATTAACAAACCTACGAAGTTCTTGAAGTGAAAATTTATTTGGCCACACGGTTTGGCCGAGTTGACCACTTCTAGATGGGAAAAATTTATGGGTTCATGGGACATGCTAATGTAACGTCAGAGAGACGGTGGAGTAGCGAGCGAATCGCGCGTGAGAGACGCTTTTGGATTATTAAAATTTTGTACGCGTCAACGACATTTGTGATAGCCAGTATATCTGTACAGATCTATACAGGTGACATTTTGTGTACCATTCGTGTTCTTTAAAAATACAATTTTCAGTTTTTTTTTCTATCAGCAGTTCTAATGACTGTATTTTTTTTTTCAAACGGAACTCTTTGGCAGTTGGCGTCAGATGGTATCTACTTGCCATCGAGATTTGGTCTAGGTCTGAGAGCGGACCTTAATCTTACTTCTAATCTAATCTTACTAACTGACTAAAAATATTGTTCATATGTGAAGGTTAAGTGAGTGTGTGGATGTGTGTCTGTCTTCCGAATGTCTATTGTTTACCAAATTTCGGATTAGCACAGAGAGCACATTTGGACGACTTTGGATAAGCAAAGATAACATTGAGCTAGGTAATAAAAGGCGGAATATTTGTACGTGTTGAAGGGAAATCAGAATGTTTTTTTCTGAACGGATGTGCGTAATTTCATTTATGTAAGATAATAAATAATAATAAATATTGGTGGACAATTCACACACAACACCATCTGATCCCAAACTAAGCAAAACTTGTACTATGGCGGCCAGATAGCTGATATAATACATATATAGTTTTAAATACATACTTATTATAAATATAAACACCCTGACACAGTGCAAACATTTGAATTCATCACACAAGTATTTGCACTGGGTGGGAATCGAACCCACGACCCTCGGCTTCGCAGGCAGAGGTACTACACACTAAGCCACGAGGCCAGTCAATAATAATCAGTGAGCTCAGGCTATTAGCATGCATCTTTGTATTTGTATGTCGATGTATTTATTCAAATGCGAGAGATTACGATCAATCAAACATGTGACAGTCGGTTTCACGAATACATCACTGGAAAATTCGTGCTCGCTTTACGCGCTTATCGGTAATAAAGCGAATTCTCGCATTAAACGCTCATTATAAGATATTTTATGCAGGAAAAACTCTCGATTACTGCCATGAAGTGTGACAGATGGAAAACGTGGATGATACCGGCGTCACGCGTTTTTGTTGACGCGATTTGAATAACGCGCGTCGCAGGCGCAGCACGCTGCCAGACAATACTGAGCCCTTACTATTGTCCATTAGGTCTCGAAGTGGAAGTGAGCGGGCGCGGCGTGGTTTCCAATAACTGCGCGGCAATGCAAGGGCAGGCGTGTTGCTTACCATCAGACACATGTCCTGTTCGTCTCATCACTCTATACCATGTAAAAACACAGTACATTTTATGGTCTGACTGCTAAGAGACAGGACCTTGTCTAAATTGGAGAGAGTCGCTATCGCTGGGAAAAGGCTTACGCAATTTCTCCGTTTTTAGTCCTGGACGTAAATCAATCTTTTTCAAAATCTCCCAGTAGATCTTTCCAAAAAAAAAATATAGGAAAAAATATCATAGTAAGATTATTATTTACTTACTTTACTTATTTCCACAAGGAAATTATTTTTTGATAAATTGTTCGTAGTTTAGGAACAATATGACATTACCTATTTCCAATAGTGCATAATATTTTGCAAAAATGTGTTAATGTAGCTGTTTTTTTGTGTACCTCATTACCTTTATCATGTTTCATATTTCCGTTTGTGTACACGAACAACACGCGCACCAAAACAATGACTACCTAATAATAATAATATAATGAAGACCTTGGCTTACCATGGGATAAGTTGATAAGGTTCCACAAAATTTTCAGCGCGATTTGAATCGAAGAATCATCGCAAATAAACCTCGTGGTACGGCCCTCGCAGGCGTGAAGCACGCGCAACACAAAAACGTAGAAAACGGACGCAAGACACGACGTTTTTTCCGCGACCGAACCATTCAAACCGTAATTAACGCGCACAAAAAACGGACCTAGACGAAAATGAGAAATGTTTCGGTGTCGCGCGGACGCACAAAAACGGGCCTCAGCTGTGAATTTGTATTAATTTAATTATGTCGTCGTTTTGTCTCCGCGAGTCACGCCTCTGGACTTAATTTGAGGAATCGTGGTCCAGTACGTCTTCGAGCCTCGTTTACGCTAGCAATAATTTCCCGCTATTTGTCACAAGAAGAGTTTTCAGGCGTGTGGTTGCGATTGTTTATTATAGCGATTAAAAAGGCCAGTCCGCAATAGCATAGCATCATATTTAGAACCAGAAAAAACTTAGGCAATAATTTAATCTGTGCGATGCTCGTCCTCTGGGTATAAGGATGATTTATCTGATTGAAAAACGTACTTTAAACTAGAGCATAGTAAATTTACACATGATATCTTAAGGGTAAAGTTTACAGTTTTATGTATTTATACTGATTTTATTGCCTAAATTTCTGGTTCTGTAATGTATAGTATCAATGTAAACGGTAATACATGTAGCGCACGCGCAGTACACTGCCCGTATAAAAAACTTAATTAGATGATTCGGGCATCGCGACCTTCTGCCGTATTCAAATGAGCCGCGCATGCAAGCGATTATGTATTCTGACACTCACCGTTAAGGTCCAGCACCATCTGTGTGTTGAAGAAACTGCTTACGTCACCGCGCGCCGACACTGCAACAACAATATTATAATGTAATTAGAGATAAGCGTTAATTACGTAGAATGTTTTGAATTGTAACTCGCTATGTCGCCGCCCTGATGTATGATAGACAGGTTAAAGACGGAACTAATGCATCCAATACTCAATTGTTTTGGCAAAACCGCGAGCCCTAGACTAGTAGAGAGGGCATGTTTGTGTCTTTAGATTTGTAAATAGCATAAGAAGTACACTGCTGAGAGCAGAGCTTTCTCTCACGTGCAAAGAGCAAGGACCATTCATCACGCTGTGCAAGAGCAGGTAAAAAACGACACTTAATAAAACAAACACATACTTATGAACTATCGAGCTAATTTAGGCAATACGTATGTAATACATTTTTATTTTTTGTGAGAAATACGTTTTTGTCAAACTACATCTTAATCACCAAATCGTTTAATGAAACTGTGCAACTCGATCAATAAAACACTTCTTAAACTTTTTAAAATGTATGGACTCTCCCAATTCAATAATAGTCACATTACTTAGCCGCTACTTATTTTTTTGGTACTGAATAGGTTTGAATTAGGCTTTACTTTACTAAGTACCTACCTAGCGTAGGATATCCTAAGTAACATAATAAGTAATATTTAAACTTTCAACAACTGGTAAAAAATCCGAGTGCCAATAAATTTTTTGAAAAGGAATTCTCAATTCCTTGATCACGGTAGGGCTTAGCTACCATGCCCAATCACGTAACGCATAAAGTGAAAAAGACAAAGTGCCTTTTTAAATCGTCGACCGGCTTTCCCTTTTTCGTTAGTTTAATTTGCCTGCCTTTTGCGCATACGCATAGATCACGCTGCTTGTGTCCGACAGTGAAATATGGCAGACCCCGGAATTAAATCACACCTACGCTTTACAAACTTGACGGCAACATGTCAACCCGCAATCCGCATGCATTGTGCTTGCAGCTGCCGTATTGTCCGGTGAAGTGACCGTTGCGAGATAGCCCTCATTTGGAACTATTTGACTGAAATGGCGAGGGCGGAGGCAGCGGACATGTGTCTGACGGAATTATCGAAACAACGGTTACGACTGGGATGGAAATTCGAGATTTAATTGTGAGTTCAATTTTGAAAAATGACACTTCTAAATGTAATCGTTCAAGTGAAATTGGACCATTGAAAGTAGCGAGAAATAATATGACATGTATTTTTTTGGACTGCAAGAACTCTGATATTCTTATGCCAAACATTGATCCACCCATGGCTTACGCTAGCAAAAAAACTTTAATAAAACATATAATTTTCAGGAAAGAGGAATCGATATTTCCTGAAAATTACAAAACATTTTCAAAATTGCAACAGTATCATTTTCTTTTAACAATAATAGGTTTACACTTGACATCTTGGGTGATGTAAAGCAACGATGGTCATTCAGGTATCAATGGAACTAGTAATCGAACGCGGTAGACGCTACTTGCTTTTGACACATATATATTCGTACCTACTGTTAATATTAGATATTTAAATATTTGTCTGGATCTGTGCTATAAGGATACGTTTTCTGCTTGGTCTAATCTCTTAAGTATTATAATTATCATCTCCACTCATTTATCACACAAGAATTTTCACTTTAGTGTACCAGTAACAAGCTGGGGATAAAACGGTGGTAGAAAGAAAATGAGGAATATTAGAATCGTCCTACTTATTATTTTTTTAATCATTTCAATTACGAACGTTTTCTTGGAGCGTCATTCTCCATACTAAAAAATAAACAATGAGAGGATTATTATTTTACTTTTCAAGGTCGTTGGAGATACTTTATCCCTGATCAATCGACATGCAAAACCACGGTACATAACTAGACCTGAATATAAATAATAATGAGGTCGTAATTGCGGCTGTGTGCAGAGGGCGACTTGCGATTGCGATCACGAGCGCCAGCGATCGTATCGCGATCGCGGTGTCGCCGCGTGCGTGCGCGCATCGCACAGGTGCCGCCACCCACTGCCTACCGGAATGTCGACACTTCGCGTAAACGAAGAACAACAAGGGGCCCAAAGGACACCCTTGTGTAGCTCCAAAACATTTTGATTAAAACTTCAACGGCCCTGGAAGATATCGCGAGGAAATTGTAATTTTTTATCAATGATATATCATTTCGTCCTTTCAGTACTGAAGAGTTATTATTTATTAGTAGGTCCTACTGATTAAAATGGAAACGGTTGATAAGAATCGTAAGTGATCATCCAACCAACTTTGTTTAGCGGAAATTGATGTTAAACAATATGGTTTTCGTTCAAGGTTTGCTTTATTTCTTGCTCTGCTGGATGTTGGCCTCTTTCTTACTTTACCATCTGATTTTATTGTGCCAGCCACTATTCTTCTCTTGTGTTGACCCATACTAGTGAAACCTAACATGAAGTTTATGAATGATGTAGAGACTCTTCTTCAATCCATTAACATGATCAATAGATCAGCTCTTCTTCATCTTGAGGTCTTAATTTAAAATAGTACGCCATATAAATTTACTTTTAAAGTAAAGTAAATACAATCACGATGTTTGGAAAACAACTGCCAATGGACATCCTATCTTTGAGATAAGGAAAAGAAGCGCCGGACTAGTAGTGAAACAACTTCCAAAGGATATGACGACAACGTAAAAAATGAGCAAATAAAAACGTGAATGCTGGTTTGAGATATGCGTCAATCCTACCGGATTTCATGTCCGATAAGGTGATTATCTACAAAAATATGACAGCTTATGATAATGAAGTATTTACTTAAAATAATTACCTAATCATCAAGAGGAAACCAGCGTTAAGTAATGCAAATCGTGCATGTTTAACGAGAAGTAAATTCAGTAGCTTAAATTTAATTCTGCGCTTATGATTTAGCGCTTGATGTAGTTTTAGTTTTAAAATTTAATCTAATCTCTTACGCAAATTACCCTAATACTTGTGTCATAATTGCAAAGAGTTTAGACTATGGTTAAAACCTAGTCACATATCTATTTAAACCGTGAACGGTCTTCAATTGTGTCCCCACATAAAGTGACTGATGTTTGTGATTTGATGTGCCCAATGAGACATCATCTAGTGGGAGGCCGTCCAACACTGCGTCTTCCGGTTCGTGGTCGCCACTCGAGAACCTTTCTTCCCCATCGGTTGTCAGTTCTGCGACCGATGTGGCCTGCCCATTGCCATTGCCATTGGACGGCCTCCCACTAGATGGACAGATGACCTCATAAAGGTCGCTGGAAACCGCTGGTTGCAGGTTGCGCAGGACCGTTCGTTGTGGAAATCTAGGCGGAGGCGTATGTTCAGCAGTGGACGTCTTGCGTCTGATGATGATGATGATGAATGAGACATTGGAATTGTTTGTTTTTTTAAAACAATTCTAATGTCACATTTTTATTTAAGGATGTTTCTCAAGGGTATGCTTTATATCACAATCCGTATTGGACCAGCATAGTGAATTATCGCCTTCAGTCTCTTCTTGCGAGTGAAGCTCCAAGTCCCAATATTGACAACATAAAGTGGGCAGCATGTGTTTACGCTGATTGATTGATTTGACACTTGGCTTGAGAAAACATAAGCAAACATAAACTTCCGAGAGCTGCCAACAAATTTTATGTATTTGAGGCAAGCTGAACACTTATCACATAGGTCTCCTATTATTCCCCAACATGAGGTATAGACCTGGCTGGTGAGAGGCAGACCAAAATGGAACCATACATTTAAAAAAATGAGCTAGATCATTAGTCGGAGTTTTAACATTACCAGCCGCGTGCAAATATGTTTCGCAAACAATTCTTTGGCTAAAAAGGGTTTGAGGCAATTTGAAATTGAAATTGGGTGTTATGGAAGAAATAGGGATTCTTAAAAAGAGATATCGTTTTGGAGGGTCTATCTACCAGTCCGGTGATCTAAATTGAGGGATTCATTTTCCCCGCTACTCACTAGGCACCTATGTGACAAGGTTTTAGCTTGCTTCAAATACCTACCAAAATTTTGCTACCAGCTCTCGGAATATACCTAAGCAAACTCCATCATACGTCTAATATTTGTTGCAGAACCAATAAATGTTTGTTTGTTTTATGGCAAAGAGCCACGGGGTGAACAGGACAAGTCTCTGATGGTAAGCAATACGCCTTCCCATAACAGCAAAGTGCCACGTAGCTATCAGAACTGTCCAAATTATTACCCGCCACTGCTCTGCGCTTGTCACCTAGAGATAAAAACGATTTAAACGTTCGAGTAAACGTGTGGTAGAGTAGACAACTGTAGCTTAGGACACCCTAAGTCTCGATGGGGTAACGAAATGCGTTTTTTTTATTCCCCATAGTCAGTAGGCGACCACGGAGTTTATGTTAGTACAACATACCTTGACCCTAATTCTCAATATGAGTCAGCACAATTGTAGGTCAAGTTATTTCAGAATTATTTTCGTAAATTTATTTTTGTGTTATTTGTTTCACGTCTAAGCAGATAAATATACAGAACAGTATTATGCTTACTGTTGTCTTATATTTAATATAGCACAAGTTAATGATGATGACGATTTAGCTACTTTTATATCCGAAAATTTGTCGATTTTTCTATGAAAATAGATTAAACCGCGGGTCGCAACCAGTGAATACATATAAATTGCACTTTCGCAAAATAAATGGAAAGGTTTTCCATCGCCTTTGTTGCAAAGGGTATAAGAGGAAAGTTTCGGGTATTCCATTAGAGACCCTTATTTTCTTATCACGATGTAAAAGATAGCATCGCATTAACCGACCCGCGTATAAACGGGGATGGTTTCTATTTAAAGTGGGGTCAGGTGGCGGTCCATCGCTCAGAGGCCGGCAGTAAATCGACTTGTGTGAAATACTGGAATGGTCGAAGTCACCCGTTCGGTCCCAAGGGAGCCAGACTTTGATACTCCATAAATCGACCCCATTTGGCTAACCCGCGAATCAAAGAAAGGTAATTCACGATGTTTAAATCCAATTTGAGTCGCGGCCCCTCGCCCTCGTGACGGGAATGTAAATTCACTGACAAACCATTTATTGTTATCGTTGAAATTATTATTACTGCAGAGGGTATAGGGAGGCGTGCATTCGACTGCGAACGTCCTATGTCTCGGGCCTCTGGTACCCTCACTGCTCCGGTAGCCCCTACGTGTACTTGACAAACATGTTTTTTCTTTAAAAACATATTCTAACAAGTGCTGCATAGAGAATTACAATCGATTGAGAATGGAAAATGAGGCCGGCATTAACATGTTTTCCATAAACTTGTAAAACATGAATATTAGAACTTACTGCTTTCTCTCATTAAACTACACATCTTGCAGATAATCCTGTGCATATGGATGTATCGTGTTGTTGGTTTTTGTTATATTTTAATACGTATTTATACTGAAAAGTGTATGTTTATGTTACCTACTGTACTGAGCAATTAACTAGGTCGCAAGAGGACAAAGCCTTGCGTTAGTGGTGTATTTTTTATATTTGGTTGTGTTTGTCTAATTTCCTATATAGGTAATGCATGACTGCCAATGGATTCGTCGGTCATTTGTTAGTGAGTTCCCTCATTGAGCCATAGGATCGATTCGCAACCATGATAAACGTTTGTGTGATGGTGTTTCTTTGCCTGGGTGTTTCTATGTAAATACATCTTAATCGTGTATATAGAATAAACATTATAATAACGAATTTTATCAGCTAATAGATTTTCATTGCTGTTTGTAGCTAGCTACAAACTTTGCATAGTTGGTAGCTGCGTTGTGTAAAAAATATCCTCCATCAATATTTATTTCATTGTTTAATGACGATTAAAATCTGTTAGTTAAAATAAATTATCAATCGTATTGCGCAATGCGTGTAAATACCTAATTTATGCCTCATCACAGTAATAGCAACGGACGATTACTGATACAAACCGAGCATATGAATAGCAATGAATAAAATTGATAAACTAAAAATGGTCGAACTTACGTAATACACACAAAATGCGCATTATTTTCTCACTTATGTTACTAGAGTATGTACATTTGTTAATGCCTGTTTAAATAGCATGTATCCCATAGCAAAAGGTACTTAACCCTAAAATCGTGGGATATACCTGCATAATTAGGTTTTGCGCACAAAAATATATTGGTGTAGTGATTCATAATTGCGATCTTTTGACTTAGTTCACAGGTGTTTAGTATTAACCTTTAATTTTTACTAATGATCAAATCATCATCATTGTATGCCTGTGTTCGTCCACTGCTGGGCACATGGGCCTCTCTCATGACACGCCATTCAGCCCGATCCTCGGTCTTACGTCAAATGATCAAATACATAATGTACATCAATTCTTGAAATAATATACCATTAATATAATCCTTGTGTATGTGTGCATCTTTGAATGTTAATAAATACCCAAACAAGTAACTCCAAAGTTTGAAATAACGAATCACATAACGTCACCACTGACTACAAAAGAAACTACAAAATACGGACAATGTACTAATAACCCAGGCCATAGTATCCTAAAATTTGTTTTTTTTTAAATTAATTTCAGTCGTACCACAGCTGGGCAAAGGTATTTCCAATTCCCTCCACTTAATCATATATGATAGTTACAATCTTGGTGTCTTCAAATCTAGTATGAATCTGTTTCGTCTAGGTTAGCACGCTGCATCGTAGATCGCATCGTCGCTTACCATTAGGCGAGACGGTGGTCAAGTGCGAACCTATTATAGTAAAAAAAAAACGGTCCTGAGCTCAGCTCAGCTAAAGTGGTATAAAATGCAAAAATATTGCTTTTCAAAGTATTATTAGTTAGTCCTGATATTATGAAGACCTTATCAACGAAATAAAAATAATATTCACATAAGTTAGGTAAAAAAGTCGTCCCAACGTCAACCCTGTTCGGTGTTCGTACTTCCATTGAGTACATTTAGTTCATGTTGTTATTAAGTTAAACTCGAGGATATGATAAGGATCGATAACTGTGAAAAATTGCGGGAATCCCCACGCGAATACAACTAATCAAATACTTCCAATAAAACTTTGATCAGTTCCATGACTAATGTATAAATTATACCACCGATAAATGTTATCTTCAGAAAATTCCATATTTAATCTCTATACAAAAATAGCTTTAGATTGTTTACATTGTCATCATAATTGGAGTTGGTTTTAAATTAGAAATAAAATAGAGGTTTCTATGTATTTTAAAGTTACCTACATATTTACTGAAATATACCTTTTTGATTTTGATTTGATTTGATTTGAAAATGACGAAGCCCGACAGCGAACCCTTTGTAGGTCCACTAGTAGTAGAATCGTTAGTTTTTCTGGTGAGGTCTTTCCCTCTTTTCCTCGCTCTATTTATTCTTTGTATGTTTTCTGCCACTAATGGTTGCCTGGAACAGATCGCTATTAGCGACAAGGCCGCCGTTTATGTCACTAGTTATGGTCTTATTATGGTTAGGGTTATGGTCTAGTTTTGGTTAGGGTCTTTTATGTTTTGTAACTTTTTGACTTTTGATGTGCATAATAAAGTGTTTCTGTATGTCTGTCTGACGCTATTAATAAAACTGCAAAACTGTGCAATAGTCTACCCGATCATGTGCAACCTAGATGTCGTTTAAACAACTATATCAACATTATCCATTAGATTTGAATTAATCTAACGTAAGATTAAGTTAGGCCAACCTAAAATTGATCGAATTTTCAAGGGTTACTTTGAAATGAATACCTCTGAAAAATAGACGTGCACCAGAGTTAAATTTATTGAAAATACTTATTAGAGATGAAGCCAGCTTTAATGAAGATATCAGAGAGTAAACATACATTATGTATCAGCACGCACGGCTTTTGATTTAAAACTCAATTTCTAGAAACAACGCTGTCTGAATCTGCCTTGAGACTTGTTACACTCGAATCATAGCGTTTACTTAAACGTATAACAGGGTTACGCAAAACTACCTGTCTGTATTCCGAAAGAGACTTCAAATTTTTGGTAAACGATCAACCCTCAAATCGTGAAATAATTAAATACCTTGTAAAATTTTTTTAAATAGCCTTACGGTCGACCATCATCCCGCCTTTTATTAAGCGACCTTGCGATTTGCTATGAACTATGTTTACCTGGTAGGAAAGTCTCTAGATTTGAAGACATCGTACATAGAGGGAAACCCTACTCAAGAAATCTATTCCACAGACTAGCCTTTCGAATAACGAAAGTAAGTAACTAAACTCTTCATCTTGGTCTTATGACAACCATGAAACCGACCATGAAACGTAAATTGTTAGGTTGATGAATTGTTTAGACCACGTCAGTTAATTAACTTATTAAAATGACTAATAGGGTTTTCCAGCTTAGTTCCCGTACCCGCTATTTCCCGGGATAAGAAGTAGCCTATGTGCTATTCCAAAATATAATCAGGATTCCGAATTTCAACCCGACCCGTTCAGAAGTTCCGACGTGATTGAGCAAACAAATATCCAAACATCTACACATCCAAACTTTCACTGACAATTTTTAATAGTAGTAGGATTTAACACACATTTTATGTATTTCTCAATGCGTATATTTATGTGTACAGACAAAATTATCTTCAAGATTGAATGATTTCAAATTTTTATCACTTAGATTGATAATTTGTTAATATGACGTCAGTATATTCATTAATATCATTCGATATTGGCCTTCTAAATCATGATAACATTAGCATAGGTATATACACCGTCAATTTACAATATATCGCGTGAGATTATAATCTCACTTTGAGCTAGTTTATGACACAACAACGTTGGCTCATCTGACAGTTTTTACAATTTCACGGTCACATATAGGACATACGATATGTTATGGTGAACTATTATTATCGGAGACAGTTCCATTTCGAGGAAGGTAGTAAGGTGTATGATCTCTACGGAGTGTCTCGGCCGGCGTCTTGTGTTACGTAAAGGATAAAGCTCGGGTGGTTCGGGGGTCGTTGACCGGGGCTAATTGTGCTTCCCCCCGCGCGGCTACCCCAACCCCGCCCTCGCCCGGCCCTGGGTCACGCAGACCTTCGCACATGACGTCGAGTAACGAGCACAACACTTTTGCCCTATATACGAAAATCGATCACGGGAACAAGTTCACGGCGTATCGTCCCATACAAAACAAAACAACACGTTTTTAAGACAAAACAACACGTTTTTTATGACTGACCGCCGTATGCCAAAAATTGGCTCAAGGCTTAAGCGAGCCAGACATTTGTCAAATTTGGAGGGTGAAGACAAATTTTGTTGTGTAGACATTTTGACATTTGTGATATGATTGTGTCTATTTTAATTCAACAAAACGTTGTCATACACGCGATTATGTTTACGCACGTTTACATTTAGGTATTCAAAAATTTACAAGTTTCTGGCTCACGTAAGCTTTGGGTAAATTTAATAATTTCTTTTTTTCATAATTCGTTCTATGTTTCCTCTGGCTAATTCGTTTAAGTTAGAAAATATTTGTTTATTTTTTGATCAATGGGAATTCACACGAGTGAAAAACTATATACTTCTTTTTATCCAATCCAAAATTAAATTAAATAACGAAATGAAATTAGCAGAAAAAGAAAGAGGCTTGTATACTGCAGTGGGCTGAATAGAGCTACGGTCGAAAGTTTTTTTCAGGCAAAGTGGTGGTGAAGTGCATACTAATCAGCGATTAAAAAAACAAAAATTTTAATAATTGGTTCACATTTATAACAATAGGGATATGCATGCATTTTTTTAATATTTTTAATTCATTTTTTACATTATTATAACACAATAAAAATATAAATACTCTTGTAAATGTACAAATTGATTTTTAAAATAATATTTAAAATATCGATATAATTTGACCAGTTTAAACGCCGCCATCTTTCCCGCGCCTGCATGACGTCACAGGCCACGACCTGTGTTTATTTACTACAAGTGTTGCAGTTACTTTGTACCGATTTTTGAGTTGTGCTAGCTAATCAAACGATGGAGAACAAGACTTTTCTCTCTAACACTACTAGCTCAGTACGAATATCGACACCGTTAAAGCAAAAAACATGTCATGTGACGTCACATTTGGTTTCGACCAATAGTGATGCGTTTCGCAAACTTGAATTTCCCGCGCCTATTTTGCACTTTTTAAATAATATTTTTTATAATTAATAACTAACTAAATAATAAAATAATTGTTTTGGCATAATGGCGGGACATTAAGGATTCTACGAAAAAAAAATCAAGCCAATTTAAACTACATGCATATTCCCTATTCACACCTAAAATTACAACCTTAAATTAAACAATGATGATTAAAATTAGAGATTAAAAGTAAAATACAAAGTGTCAGAGTCCAGTTTATAACATACGTGCTTTAAAATTAATATTAATAGCAAAAAAAAAAAACCAATTCAACCGATTCTTTCAAACTTTTTAATACGAATCCGAGCAACACTACAAAATAAAAACATTTTAATGAGCGAATAGAACACAGTAATGTAATGATGATT
Source organism: Ectropis grisescens (assembly GCA_017562165.1). Classification (NCBI taxonomy): domain Eukaryota; kingdom Metazoa; phylum Arthropoda; class Insecta; order Lepidoptera; family Geometridae; genus Ectropis; species Ectropis grisescens. The sequence continues at coordinate 7,082,211 of CM029778.1, read as the reverse complement.
CAAGTAACCAGGTAACGGTTGTGAGCAATTTTATCACGAACCCGAGGCGCTATTGGAAATTACTTAAATATTTGTTGAAATGTAGCAATTCTTCGAAATTACTCCCCTTCGAATTAGCGCCGTTTTTGTATTAAACAGAAATGCACTTGTTAGAGGGTCAATGCGCGCTGCGCGTTCACTTCAGCGATTTAATTCGTTTTAGTAGCTACTACATTAGTTTCTGTAACTATTACAATAGAATAAATAATATTTCTGTTAAGTATGTTTTTTTTTTTTTTTTGTAATTAAATGATAGCAATAAATGTTAGTTAATAACATCAAATGATCTAACTGCTTTGTTAGATAACTTGACTTAAGCTGATTTTAATTTAGTTTCTTTAAATTGTTTGACGTCACAAATCTCTATAATTGATGTACCGATTTAACTTTACTCAAAATTTAACAATTTTTTGGCTCGTTTAAGCTAAATGCTTGGAATATGGTGGTTAGATTCTAATCCATTTGACAACCAGTTTTAAAAACATTTATAAATTCTAATATAAAATGATTTATGCTCGTAATATTTTTTTTACATTTCAACTGTTTTATTTTTGTTTACATTATCCTATATTATTTTGTAAAATGATTGTTATGCCAGGCAGGAATAATCACAAACCATGGCATTATACACAATTTCTGTCTCTAGAAAATTTCCTCCCGTTTTTTCGTTAGTTTCTTGAGTTAGGTATGCCTACATAAGTGAGTCCATCATTTCCACCTACACTTCGGCTAACTTTGACCAACGTCCGATGGCATTATCGAGAGTGGATCTCAGTATTGTTTGTACACTTCCGCGTCTATCGCTTGTGTCGAATCCAATTTAGCTTCAATTAATAATAACTCACTAGGGTAGAAACATTATCAGCTCATGCCGTGCTTTTATTGGTATAGGGTAAAATATAGTCATAAGTAGGTATAGCGGCTTATAAAACAGAACAGAATGTACCTAGCTGTACCTATACGTGTTTTTGTGAACACATGCATACATATTTTGGAATATTACGTAAGTACCTATTTGTGTAGGTACATGAACAAATGTATCATCATTTATTACTTTTCTTTTTCTATTATGGATATTATTAAATGTATAATACAATAAGAACTGAACATTAATAACCAAAAATTTTGTTGAAATGAACTTTTATATAAATATGTCAACAATCTGAATGTTAACGTTTAAAGAAACTCATGAGAAACGTTCTTTAAAATAAATTTAATAGTATTCAAAGTAATATTAAATTGCAAAAATAAAGTAGTTAAAAAGGTACACTCTAGCCGAGTTTAGAGACTAATGAACATGGATGATTTCGTAGAAATCTTTATCTTACTGAATAATAATGAATTAAATTTATTTCCTTTTGACCAAGGTACCTTACTTAAATATATTTCGGCTTCCGAACTAAAACCGACCAGTAACTAAGCCAGAAGGTTTTATGGACCCAACCCCAAACTCCCGCCAACCGCCAAAATTGGTGGTCCATATTTTTTGACGACTACAAAGTTAATTATTGTAAACTAATAGCATCCTACGGGTTTTCCCACGTAATTCTAATAATCTTTAATTTGCTGCTTCATATTAATCTTTGCGTTAAATTTTATCCAGACATGTAAATTTTGCATGAAAGTGTTACAAATAGACACATGAATACGGTAGGATCGAAATAATAAAACAAAACTAAGCATTTATAATATTCGAAGGATAAACGCTGATGTTTTAGGGACTTCTTAATTTATCATATTTTAAAACTTACTCATAACCAGTATGATTTAGTAATCCTTTCGACTTAATTTATGTAGTCAATATAACCTAGTGTTTTTGTTTTATTTAGAATCCGTTTTATTTAATTTATTCGCTTTATTGTATTTACAATTAGTAAATGTTGTATTTAAACTCGATTTGAACTTATATGACAAACCGTGGCCGTTGTAACGCTGCCGAAACGTCGGGATAATAAACTACGTGTATTTTCGTACAAAATATTAAAACGACTTCAAAACCACAAATAGGTATTCAAAAGTGCTAAACGAGCTGCGAACCCGCGCGCGCACTCTCCTTGAAAAAGATCGCCGGACGCGATCGAAACTTGAGTCGGACTGGACTGACTACATTATACGTGAGTTACCCGTGTATTTATGTAAAAAGGTATTCAAAAGCTAATAACATTATTACAAGTGCTACTCACTCATCTATTTAATGTTAACGTTAACGTGAAAGTAAAGTTAAATTGTACGCAAATTTTAGTTATTGGTTCATATTTCAAAAACCACTTGACCGATTTCGATAAGATTTATATGGGACCATTCGGGAAGCATAGCCATCCAAACATGCAAAGAAATTTTAAAATCGGTGTGGGCGTTTTCGAAAAATCAAAACATTTCATACATAAAAAAAAACATTGTGGTCGAATTGATCACCTCCTCCTTTTTGGAAGTCGGTTAATTAATAATAAAATACATCGCGATTAAGTTATTTATAATATTTTCAATTTACGTACGTAGAATTAGGGACTTCATTGGTTTGAATATCTCAATAAGTGCGGACCGCGATCAATTATAGTTATATCATATTGGATACGTGTACCTGTCGGACACAACTCAACAGTTTTGTTCGGCTTATTACAGGCATTAGACAGATGTGTTCATTCAATTAATACGTGTAAATTGTGTGTAATATGCTTGTAATATCGGATCCTTATAATTGGTTTGCTGCAATGTTTTTTTGGTCATGTCTTAATCGAATTCGGATTTTAAGCAAGCCGTGATTGTTTTTTATTTTGCACAGAATAGTCACGAGATTTGAGAGTATTATTGTATATAAGGCATTGATTTCAAAGGAAGGGAAGAACCGAAAATCAATCTGGAAAATATTCTATTTATATCCTCATGTCAATAGGATTTCTACATATTTACTTATACCTCTCAGGAATATTCAAGAGGGTCTTTGTATAGGTACATATTGTACTTTTTGATTTAAAGCCTTAGGGTCAAATATAATATGTACACTATTCAAAAATAAATGAGGCTCTTTAACAAGAGAACTGCAGATAGAAGAGGAAGGTATCATCAAGCCCTGACGCGGTCACCCTGTTAAACTTGTCTATCTGATCCCAAACCCCAAACTCTTTTGGGCTAGTGCCAGGAGTCCTGCCCCGGCGAAGACGTATTTTACAGGTTGGACCTTGAATTCACCTAAGATAAAGATCAACGATGATGGCTTAAAAGTTTAATTAGTAAAACCCGTTGTTATCACTAAATTTAGTGTTACTGGCGTACTAAAAAAAAACATAAATTTCCTAATGTTTTCAATTCCGTCAAATTAATATATGTACAAAAATATCATCATCAGCCTGTATTCGCCTACTGCTCGACATATGCCTCTCTTATCTGAACGCAAAAATATCAACGTAAAATGAAGTCAAAGAAATAATATTTAAACTATCGTTTATGTATCTGTTTTAAATTTGGTTGAACCTCATCTTATCTCTTTGTTCATACTAATATACTGATATCTTCAGATTAATATATGTATGTTTGATATTAATTAATTAATTAAATGTTTAATTATGTCGAACGTTTGTATATTAATATGACTTTATAAAAAAATGTTGACTGATTTTAGGCTAGCTGAAATAATGAGCTGAATAACAAAATTTTTGGGACAAGATTCTTTTTTTCTTAACTTTATTTAAAGTTATTTAGATTCTTTACATTGATTTTTGAATTTTTTAAAACGAGTTCTATCGAATTCTAAAAAATAAACTGTTCACGTATAAAAACTGTCCTAAAATGTCGGGAAGTCGAAAATTATTTTACAATTTATGAAACTGTCTTATGTTTTACACAGCTCTATATTGAGATTTATGAAAAAGATTTCACACTACCTATGTATGCATACATATTAATTAGCATTAAACATATATTCAAGGAATTATTAACCAGAAATTGAGCCTTTTTATAAACCTAAAGTGTACTTTATTACGTCGCATTAAAATAACTGTTTACATAATCATAAAATTGTTGCAAATGTTACAAAATTAAATTTGTAAAATAAGAATGAAAATTTTAAATGATTTATGAAATTAGCTCAACGCTGTTTATTTATAATTATCATGACAAAATATATGACAATTATGAAAATTAATACTCGTACAAAAAATAGCTCGTTTGATAATAGGTAGTAATAATATTATAATAACCAATTATTATAATGTAAACTATAACCATTGGACAAGCTTAGTCAATTTCATTAGTACAGAATTAGTACTTTAATTAGGCAAACGCTCAACGTTTGCCTTCTTTTATCAAAATTTAATATTCATGTTAAAGACATTAATTGCATAACCGTAGTATTATTAAGGTGTAGTATTTAGTATCTAAATTGTCGACATAATGTATCTCCAATCATAAAAATTACAAGTGCGTGATACATTTGGAAACAGGTGTGAGTGGTTAGGGAACCGTTGCGTGTTTCGCAAAAGTTCACGTCGATCCCAGGAAATACAGGCGCGGATCTATGAGTATCGCTGCGCGCGCGCCGGCCTACCCATTACGCTACCAAACTACGCGTGACTCCATCAACAAACGAATCAACTGCTAATTCAGTTACCTCGATGACATTATTATACCCAAATATCATTATACAAACATTACACTATAGTGATTCACTATAATTTTAACATAATTCGTTGAGAACGCGATGTAAACGACATCAGTATACCATTGTCTATGGGAGAAGACCTAGCGATGATTGCCGTCGCTTAATCGCTTTCGACGCCTCACCATTCGCCATTACGTACATCTCATTATATTCTCACAATAATAATTGTATCTATTGTATTAAAATGAATTACTATTAAAAGTCGATAAGAAGAATCTTTCGCACGTTTTGAAACGCAATAGTCAAAAGTTTTGTTCGACTGCGATAATAGGCTGAATCGGAGTTTGTTCAAGTGCAAATAGAAAGCACTCAAGCTCTCAATAAAGGTGGAGTGCGTCCGAGGCGTGTCAAAGGAGTCATTTTGCAGATGGGTGCGGGTGAGGCGACAAGAGAGTTAATATTATTTGCGAGAGAGGGGTTAGATAGAAGGTATTCGTTTTACCCCGGGGAGTAACCCTTGCGGCGCGACTCAATCTCGGACCACACAACACCTGACCCTTATTATCTTCGATAAACCATTATTTCACAATTATTAACAAGATTATTTCGCGTTAACTCCTTAATAAAATTTACGCATGGACTTTGAATACTTAATAGTTTTCCTTGTACTTACTTTGAAACATGGAAGCGACACTCGTTTTTTGCTGATTCAGAGAAAATGCCGATTAGATAAAAGTATGCGCTTCCACGTTGTCTGTTTTATTGATAAAAATAATTATTTACGTAATTTTACTTAACACTCCAAATTGATTTTATAAAAAAACTATGAATTATTTTAACAATTTGATGGAAAAAGAAGTTCAGAAATTCAATGGAAATGACTTGTGACTAAACAAATATTTAAGTGGTAATTGCTACTCATGCGGTTCTTAAGCCAGAAAGTGTCGTCATATATATGTCAAAAATGTCTCCAAATATCTACGATGATAGCAATAAATATTGTGTTTAATAAACTGTCAGACATTCGATACCAGTTTGAATTTGTATAAGTATCAGGGGGAGCGAATGGATGACAATAATGGAGCCGGGAATCTGACCCCAGAGACGATCGCGCGAGGGTCGCGAATGAAGAATGGGATCCACTGACAGAGTCGGGGCGAGCGGACAACAGGTCCTTGTGACAAACCCTTGGAGGAGACAGTCGGCATCCTGCGGTCACACACAGATCACTAGAGGAGCACTGGGCACGGTCACCGGTACTGACCGTGAGTCGGCTGGGCGCGCGGCGGCGGGGGCCAGGCGGGCAGGTCGCGCAGGCGCATGGAGCAATCGAGCGGCTGATCGCGCAGAGCCAGCGCGGGCATGGCGCGGCCGCGGCCGCCGGTCTCGGGTCGCGCCGTCTCTCCGGTGCGCGACGTCCACCCACAACGCGCGTCCGTCAGACACTGCCGTGCACGAGCCGCTTTTTTCCTAACCTTTTTTTAAGCGCGGGCGGGGGCGGGGCGTCGATACCGACCAATCGCAGACCGCCGCCCGCGCCCACCTCCCGCGCGCCCTCGCACCCGCCCGCGACCTCTTATTTACGTGCCGTATATTAAAAGGGTTTTCCGCGTGCCGTTATGGATTTTCCTACGCGAGGCGTTTTACATACGGGGCGGACTCGCTCGGGCGGCGACGCTGCGCTCGCGATTCCAATTTCAAATTTTGTCTTCTGCAAAAAGCCGAAACGAGTCGTCCATTCATTTTCTGGGTCTCGGTTTTTGTATTTGGAATAAAAACGATCTTTTGACTTTGCAATTATGATGAGGAGATGCATTCAGGGATATGATCGTTGAGTTTGGTTGAGATTGTGTCGGGAGGCTGCGGCGGCAGAATAGGTGGGAGTAGTAATGAGTAGTGTGTGTTACGTCAGAGCCGGGGTCGTTGACCCGGCAGACGGGTGAACTTGAACCTCCGACAAACGTTCACTCGCGCAAATTAACATCTGCTGCCAAGAATCGCCCGTCGATACACCTCCCGACGACCTACGCTCGACCACCGTTCTTACAATAGCACACTGCTTGCCAAATGCAACAATGCTAATATCAATTTGAAATAGATTTACTATAAAAATACTTTAATAATTAAAAGATAAATATTAAAAAATGCTCTATCAGTCGCTAAACACCAAATTGAGTGAACCATGATTTGTATGGTAGGTATGTAAGTTAATTAATCGGCGCATAGTTGCATTTGTATCAAGAAAGGGTTAATCTCATTACTCAACTTTTATTGAAATTAGTTTCATACAAACATTACTTTCCCTCTATTGAAACTATTTAAAACTGAATATAAGTGAATAGTCTTAACAATAAATTGTAAGCTCTACAGCAATTATATTTTTCGTAAAATGGATTTTGCTTAGTCGATATGTTTTTACAAATGTTATACACCATTAAAAACATTAAATATGTCCCTATTTCATATGATTAATTCTTAAATCTCTGTTTTTCTGCTCTACCTATTGTTATATTCTTCTTTTCTTTAGACCTGCTCCCAACTTCACCCTAGACAGGTGCCGAATCACCGCTGCGAACAAAGTATACTCTGTCTCTATGTCCCATTGTACCTATCTACATGAAAATAGCTTTAAAATCACAATAGAGTAACACGGAACTACAGTTTTTATACTGTAGTTCCGTGTTGATACACCAAAATGTGACTAAAATATTTTTCTTCTAAATCAAATACAAAATTAACAATGTACTTTTTGAGCTTTATTAAAAGCTTACTTTTTTCATAGCAATGTACTTTTTGAGCTTTTAATCAAGTTCAATTTTTTGAGTTTTCCTAATCGGGTAAATCGGTTGAATACCTACTTTATCAAATTATAAAATATGTCAAATTGAAAACATTTTTTTTTTAAGTTCAAGTGATGATTACACAAACGTTTAATTGAAAAGTTACCACAATTTTACATTTTTGTTTTTTTTTTTAATATTTAATTTACCTAAATGTTAAACAAATATTTTCTGTGAATTTTAATAGGCATTAAATGTACTACCTAATTGTAGTTTTACATGGCTTGACTTAATATAGGTATATGTCTTTTTTGATCTCTTTTGACGGCTGGTACGGTGAAAATTGTTACTGACTGAATTTACTCAAAATTTTGGTTCCCGTTGCCTTGAATAAAAATAATTGTTTTATGACTGTGAACGTTCAATGATGTGTAGGTATTGATCAAACCGCGTCGATTTAATTATATTGGCATGTAATATTGTAAACATCTTAATAGTTTTTTTGTGTATAAAAAATATTTTATGGCACTGATGTTTTTACAAAAATAAATCGTCCATTAAAGTGAAGGAAACTTATAAATATAGAGTGGTGACAAAATTGTAAGTACTTTAGCAATTAATCAACAGAATTTTTCGGTACCAAAGATTAAAAAAAACGCTTCAGTTGTTTAACTTTTAACGAAAATGAAAATTTATACGTATATTGTAATGGTTGGTATTTGTTATTGCGCTATAAATTACCAATTCTTGCTGAAGTGGTTACGGAAAAAAGGTGTTTAACCTCACCGTTGTCAACCTTAGGTCAACTCTGAGGTTAATTTAGACAACAATCGTTTAATATCCATTTGCAAATCGATATTCAATTCATTGTTCTGTCCCAGCGTTAGTTTTATTCGATTCGATACCGTCGGATTCGAATGCAGAACAATGCGACTCGCGGCTTTGTCCACAATATCGTTGACCTGAAGCCAAACATTTATAAACAAAAAGTACACGGCCCTATATCGAAGGGATAAGGTTGAGAATGGAGCAGCTTAGCCTCAATAGTGGTGAGATATGGGTCAGGTCGAGAGACATCTGCCGCCCCCGCACCTGGTTTTGCTCTACTCCACCCTCGCACATGCAGATTTATGGCGCAAGCTCAGGCAGATGTAAATTGGCTTTTGTTGTCACCAAAATTACGAAAAATCAATCATGGAGGTGAACACAAGTCCAGTAAATCACATGTCTAGTGAACACAGACTCACAGGCGAAACTCGAAATATTATAATCGGTATAATTCACTATGAGTTCATTCACTATCAATGTAATCACTAAGTTGCATATTCTTCTATAACACAATTTGTATTTTTGTGAATCGTAGAAAAAAAACATCAAAATCAGCGATGGTTTTTAAAATTTACCAACGAACAAACCTAAAAAATAGAGTTAGTCAAACTTATGATTTAAGATATATGTTTTCTTTAATAAAATGTGAAATTTCTGTTTTATTGCTGATTGCGAAAACATAACAAAAAAATTAGTTTTATTTTGTACATACCTATATTAATCATAACATATACAATAAGCATTCACGGTTGTTCCCTATATACTTAGTTAATAACCATGAATTACGTTTACAATCATTAATATTTTTCGTAATTTTATTTTGATTAATAATTATAGTCACATTGAAAAGAAATACCAGCGACTTTAATATTTCAAATATATTCAGTTTTTCAATTGTTTTGTTGCCTTTATTTATTTTTGTTTTTAGTCTTTTTCATTTATTTTTTAAAGATTAATTGTATAGAGTATTATTCTTTTACAACTGAATGTAAATCAGTAAGAAGCGTTAAACATTCCTCAATCTACAACATACAAATAAAAAATTCGCATCAAGTAAGATCTGCAATAAAAATCTACAAAAAAAGAAATGCTTTCTTTAAGGTTACGTAACACTACCTTTACAGTTAACGACTTCTTTGCTACAGAAAAGGGCTCTCTCTATTGTACGCTAACTGTTTTATTACAAATAACAGACCAACTTTTTTGTATGTTGTTCAGTAAAATTAACCCTAGTTTTTATTTACGGTAACTGTTCAATAACGCTTTTACCGCTTTCTCTGGTTATTTTGTCTTCAAGTTGGCTTTTGTCTACTTTATAAAAAGTTAGCCAACATTGACGAATTCGTAAAAGCTTTCTTGAAAAAAGTTTAGTTAAAAAACTTTTAATGTTCTTTCTGATTTTTATGTTTACAATTGTTTCTAAACGAACTAACCTACCAACCTTATCAGTAAAACGTGTCATTAACACATTATCAAATTATTTAATCTGTGACGATTTTATGTTTCATGAGTTGGAGAGGCGTTTATGTTCTAATGGAACATAAAATCTTCAGAACTCGTTTTAAATACAGGAGATAAATAGGTACGCTACGGATTCGAACTGTTTTTTTAATACAAGATTAAGGGTAAGTATTACAAAATAACAGCCAACTGTCTAAATTGCATTGTCTGATAAAAAATACAATATTATAATTGGTATTACAACAACTGATTTATTTCAAAATTTTCTGTACGTATAAGCGAAATGTGTACAACCGCTAAAAAACAAGCAAATTTTGATAAAGAGTACGGACCCTAGTGTCTGTGGTGGCAAACATCAAAATAAAAAAAAAACTCATAATTTTTTTTACAAAGAAATATAACACCGACACGTGTATTAATTAACGAATTTATCTCTTGTTAGGTGTTCCGATAACGTATCAGAAGTAGGTATTTACGAAAATACCAGATTATTCACTCAAGATCATACCACTGTAAATTACCTTTATTACTTAGTGATAATATTTGATTGCAATTTCATGTCGATTGAGAAAACATTATGTATTAATGATGTATATATTCGTAGGTACTTTACTTTTCTTACTCATAAAAGTGTTAAAGCGATAATTTAGATTTATGGAGCCACTAGCTCGGCTCCGTGGTTTCACTCGTGTAGTTTCCAAGCCCGTTATTTTTTAGGGATAAAAATAGCGATTGTGTTATTACAGACTAATACGAGTATCTACGTAACAAATTGTATGCAGTTTTTGCGTTTAAGAGTTACAAACATCCCTTCATCTTCACAAACATTGGAGTACTAAAAGGGCAACGTTACTAAATGAATAATGTATGTACCTACATGTAATAGAAAAATATGTACCTACATGTAATAGAAAAACTTTACTCACCGAAAGCAGGATTAAAAAGTAACACACTCATAATAATAATCTCAAAATTGCACTTATGAGTACCTAAAGTTAACTTTTAATGCTGATTTGTATAGGTTTCACAGTGTCTTTAAAACTCAATTAAACTTAAACTGTAGGTATTTGCAATGTTAATTTGGATTAGTTTTTATTTTCTTATTAGATGAAGCAAAAAATCTAGATAACTTTAAAAAAAAAACATTTTTTATCTTTTTTTTCAGTCACTGTTTATCTGATTTCACTCGGTAATACGTACACAGATAATACGTGTTTAACGTATCGAATATCGAAACATTATGCGCTACGTTTGTAGGTATTTCGTTAGGTATTTTATCTACGTCCGAGTCATAGACATGACAAAGATAGGACATCGCGTTATCTTTCAATTCATTAGTCCCGTCAAATGCTATATATTCAAGTTTTACAATAATTGAATTTAGAAATTAATTTAAAAAATACGATATTTTTTTAGTAACAGTCAGGATAATAAACTTAGTACCTAAAATCAATTGCTAAATAAAAATTGGTCGACATTTAACACACAGCATAAATCTCGCCATAAACTAAGTGAAGTTTGTCGTTGTCGTAGTCTATACTAAATTGTACTACTGTCATGGTACTAATATTGCAAAGTAAAAAAGTTTGTTAGTTAGTTTGCACGCTGGGGTCTCAGGAACTACTGGTCCGATTTCAAAGATTATTTTTCTGTTGTATAGTCCATTTATCGAGGAAGGCTATAATAGGGTACATAACATTACGCTACTATCAACAGGAACGGAGCATCAATGAAAAATTTTACAAAATCGGGAAAAATATTCCTCTTTGAGAGCTTTCGTTGCGTGCGTTGAAGTCCGTGACAGCATGTGTCTATCTTTTAAGATTACGCCATTATAAACCTTTGCTAATCAAATTTGTTCTAAATCTGAGTTAGTTCGACCAATTTCTGGCAGGTGGCGTAACAACGCGCGCAGGGCCAGCTAGTAATTTTTTTTATTTCTCTAAATGAATTCTTCCGATATTTAGCCACACTCAACCACATAACACACACTCATATTCATCACACAAATTCTAGTTTTTTTTTAAACTTTTATAGGTTTACACTTGACTGCCATCTCACCTGATGCTAAGCGACGATGCGGTCTACGATGGAGCGTTTTTGCCTAGAAGAAACCGATTCACTCTCGATTTGAAGACATAAAGATTATAATCGGGGAATAAGTAACGATCGGGGAAAACCCACTCAGGCAACGTATTCCTCAGCCTCGACGTTCTTATCACAATAGTAGAGTCAAATCTCTTCGTTCGTGTCTTTGGAACATCGATCATGAAACGATGTCGCTTTTTCGAGCTACGAGCATTCCGATAGAAAAAACGGCAAGGTGGTATCAGATCATGCAAATCAGTCGCACACTCTCCAAAGTGTATCCTATAAAAAAACGATAGGCTGGTTTTCTAGTTCAGGAATAGAAACCACGAATCGATTCCATTCGTACCTTAAATTCATTGACGTCATCATGTCTCACTTTGATGTGGATGTATCCATACAATGAAGCATCCATAGTAAGCCCATTCATGTACCACAGTACAAGAATGGGATTACTATGTACTGTGCTTACCATGTACTGTGGTACATGAATGGGCTTACTATGGATGCTTCAAAATGAAAAATGAGCTTCACGAAACCAACAAATAAAATCCCCAAGATAAAACTTAATTATAATATATTGGAAATATTATCCTAGACAATTTGGAGTAAAACTGAGAGCAGAACGAAAGTAATGTGATAAGAAATTTTATTATACGTAATTCCCAAATGGAAAGTAGATTGCGTTATGAGTATTTGCCAAATATTGATAATTTTTACACTTTAAATGTTAGCAAAATTTTGAAAATAATGTTTTAGTAAATGTGCTGTAATGAGATCAGTACAATACCATAAACAGAAGCAGCCCACTAATTATAATGTTTATAATGTATAGGACTTAATCACGATTTAATTCATTGGTTAAATACCTCGACGTTTCGGCAGCGTTACAGCCGCCGTGGTCACGAGAAGACTGCCTACTGAGAAGACTGGTTGTAACGCTGCCGAAACGTCGAGGTATTTAAACAATGAATTAAATCGTGATTAAGTCCTGTACATTATAAACATTAAGTGTCCAAATCGCGAAAGCTTAAAAAAAAATTAGCCCACTAATTGTTCCCACGGCTAGGACTCAGCGCCTTCTCTCGCAAAGAGACAGTCAAGGTCATCCACCACGCTGGCCCAGTGCGATTCGGTAGATGGCGCGTGATCTTAAAAAAATATAGATACCTACATGTCAGTTTTCTTCAATGGTTTCCTTCGCCGTTTTAAGTTACTAGCACTACGCACATGACTATGAGAAGACAGTCGTGCGCGTGGGATTCGAAGGTGGTCCGGATCGGCAGTGGCCATTCTCTCGACTAGACCAGGTGTAACTTGTAATAAGCAGTAGGTACCTATAATGCTAAACTTTTGCTAGTTATTCTACCGCCAGCAGCAGTAGTTTGCACACATTACTGTGTTCCGGTTTGAAAAGTTTCCAGTGAAATTACAGGGCATAGAGATAAAACGTCTTAATATATCTCTGGGTGACGAACACAGTGCTAGGCAATGATTTGGACTCTTCATGTTCCAATAGCTGCGTGTCGCTGTGATATTATGCGGCAGGCATGTTGCTTACCATCAGGCATATGTCCTACACAACATATCACAATTTACTAATAAAAAATAATGCTTGCAAGAGTTCAAATCACTGTGTGAAGCAGTGGTGGCCAAGTTGGTACTATGTGATGGTGTAATTTCAAATCGTACCTCTAAGTAAGTTTCCACTTAAAATAATATTTAAAAAAATATTTCTTTCTAAAATAATAAAAATTGATAATTCCACTTACTGGCCACTAACTACTGGCTTTAAGCTTGGCCATGGCCTAGAAAGGCTCTTGGAACATGTTGGTTTTCTTACGTTATACTCCTTCACGCCAGTAGTTAGTAGCCAGTAAGTGGAATTATCACTTTTTATTATTTTAGAAAGATTTTTTTTTTATGACGCATGTGTCTTATTCTAAATCCAGATTGTCAACGTGATAGATAACCTTGACTCTCTCATTTCTGAGAAGGCCCCGAGTCCAAGCTATGGGAACATTTAGTGGGCAGTTAAAATAACGTATGATGACTGCCTACCAGAGTAGCAGTGCCTTACAATAGTCCTATAATGAATGCAAACTTTCGCATTTATTATGTACTAGATGTCCGCCCCGGCTTCGCCCGTGGTACATTATATAGCACTCATCGGGATCTCGTACATATCCAACGGTGAAAGAATGACTGAAATCGGTTCAGACATTCCTGAGAATATCGCTTTCAAACAAAAAAACCTCTTCAGCTATCTGCTACGCCACCTGTCGGAAATTGGTCGTACCAATTCAGATTTAGAAACAAAGATTAGCAAAGGTTCTTCAACTTCAACTTTTTCTTTTGGCTTCCATTCGGTGATGTCACCGTTGACATGACGACGATGAAATGACGTTTAGCTGTCGTTTACGTTATATGTCACGTCACACGGGAATGCGGTCGAACGGGATATTCGTCGTTTTTTGACGTCCTACGGGAACGTGATAAAAATTATCCTTTGTCCTTTTCCTGGACCTGAGCTACCTCCTCACAAATTTTCAGCCGTTCTTGAGTTATAAATGGTGTAACTAACACGACTTTCTTTTATATATATAGATATATAAAATATGTAATGCCAAAAATCACCTAATAAATACAATAATTTCACATTAAAAAAACACAATGACATCTTACTAACAGCGCCCCACGGGCTTACCCGCTTTTTTTCCTGATCCCGTTATTTTCCCGGGATAAGAAGTAGCTAGTGTTCTTCCAGACTACAATCTAAGTTCCGAATTTCATCCCGATCCATTCATACGTTACGACGTGATTGAGCAACAAACATCCATTCATTTACATTTATAATATTAGTAGGATATGATAGTAGATGACATTTAGAAAAAAATGCCGACATTTTATTGCCATTTCTCATATTATAATACTCTTATACTAATGAATCATTTCCATGAATCGGTACGGATGTAAGCCCTCACAACTGTATCTCCTATCGGTATCTAATCGGCAATCTTGTTCCAAATCCGGTGCCACGTATCAGACAAACATCTTTATTTCGTTATCTATTCATAACAATATGGAGTTTAATCGAATCATTGATAAACTAAATTAGAATATATTTTTTATATGTTGATAGTTAAAAAAGTAATCGGTTGAGGGTTAAACAATACAAAACATTAGCTATTGTTATGGTATAAAAAAATATCACACCTTTGCCAGTTATTCTACCGCAAAGCAGTAATATGCAAACATCAATGTCGGTTTGAAGGGCAATATTTCCAGACAATAAACATGACGTACAGGTTTCACTTTCGATTTGAAGACACCGAGATTGTAATCATCGGGAAAACCCCACTCTGGCAACGCAGCCTAGACGTAAAACAGCTTATACGGTCACAGAGCCAAATTGTATGAAATGAGATTTGTTTTTTTTTATTTATGTACTGAATATCTTTCAAGTTTATGTTTCAAGTCCCAAATCTTTTTCAAGCCTTTAACTGGATATATATTTAGAAATATCATTTTGCTTATAAAAATGGTGTCTCGGTTACTGAACCCCGCAGTTAGAGAGAGGGGAATCGGCTACTGAGCCCCAGGCACCATGTTGGGAAGAATAATGTCTTCATCGACCACCGGTGGGACAATTAGCTAACTGCAAAAACTGCAACGCACCGCCCATCTTTGTCTCATTCCATAAACGTCAAATATTTGTACTCTGCGGTACGGTTTTTGCGATCATATGACACTTTTACAGATACCGTTTGGGGACGTATATGCCACAATTTTGCAATGATACGCCGAGCCAACGTATTGAGTAAAAGTAAAAAAGTATTACGATTTGACTCAAGCAAAATCATTGGACAACTAAATTATTATGTTGTGTAATATAACAATTTTAGTCATTTATTTTAGTGTCTATTTACACCAATCGTCCGTTTCTTAAAATTACCTATTCATTATTTCCATTTTTAGTGTTAGTTACTTTATCTTGATAGATACTCGTATTATGAAAAATCTATGAAATGTGTCACAACAAAAATCATTGATATCATTTATGTCCAGATCAACTTCAGAAAGTTGGACCAAATTACACATAAATGACAACTTTCGTGATTATTAATTGACTTGGCGATGAGTTCACGGATTCACAGAGGAAAACATTTACATAACGAGTACTTACATCATTACATGGGATTTTTATAAATCAAGATTTTGATGAATTTTGACAATGAACAAACACAAAACTCATCCCTTTATGGAAGAAAATAATCTCTAGGCAAACTATAGGTACAATCTAAACAATATGAAATTTGAATATATAGAGAAACAAGCGTCATAACTTATAATAAATCACATTTAAACCAGTTGCTTTTTCACAATACGCATAATACGATACCCTCTTTCAAATTCCTCTATATCATAATACATTGTAGATGGACTTTTTTGCTGATTAAATAAATTAATATAGTTCCAGTATTATAATGATAAATTAAAAAAGGTAAAAATCTAAATGGCCGCTTTAGCAGCAATGATACTCGAAAATATGTCGCATTTGTCAGAAAAACTACTCATCAATAATTCAATCAAAATAAATAATAACTGCGAGTGTGAATTAAAAAACCAGAGCGAGTTGTCCATTGAAAAACACTGGTTACGTTACAGTGTGACACAGCTTTTATGAAACTAGAGTACGAAGTTTAAAAGAAAAAATTAAATTGACATTTTAACATTGAACATTTTCATAATTATGATAAATTAATACTTTTTTATTAATGTAGGTATCTACTTGCTTGGACAATTTAAAGATATTGAAGTAAATCGATAACAATGAGATAGTAATGATAGGAAAAAATATCTAATCTAAAATATCATCCTTACCGCAAATAGCAAAGTCATAAAATAAAACAAATAATCAGGTTTTTGATGTCCAATTTAAAATTAATTAATTCGTAAGCGTCGAGAGTCACGTAGGTTTTTTTAACTGACATACACATATTTAATTGTTATCTGCATCAGATATTTCAAAATACGTAATTTCCTATAATCTAAACCTACAATTGATCAATCAAGCCCTAATAATTACTGTATATGTCTATGCAAAGTTAGCCTGGTGTAAAGTTACTATGTCTTTGCCAGTATATATACCTCCAAGCAGTTATAGTTATACAAACGTTACAGTTTTCCAATTTAAAGAGCAGTGTTTTAAAATTTAGATCTAATGTATCCAGGTAACGTGTGAAGTGTAGTATTTGGTAGTGATATGAACTCATCTTGTACGAATAATTACGTGGCGCTATGCTGTTGTATGTCTACGTTATCTTGTTCATCCCGCCACTTTTATCTTAGGTAAACAATAAAATACGATCGTATTACGAAACTTGATTTTAGCTTTATTTCCTTTTTGAGTTTGTTTGACGTCACAGACCTCAAAAATGTCTATCCTAATTAGATTTAAAAAAAATGTTGATTAAGTTTTGCCTTAATCAAGTTTCAAGTAAATATTAGACAAATAGTCATGCATTTTTTTCACATAAAATGAGTAGTAATTTGCAGTTCAATTTTAATTCATACCCTTGTTTCAATCTGTGTCGCACTGTATCTGTCCTGTACAATGATACTGCGCTTGCGTTGATAAATAATTCAAGTGCCATCCCATCATTCATCGACTGATATTAAATATATCTATAATACATCGTTATAAAAATACACTTACTTCCTGTGAGCTTGTCTCACGGTGTACCTATTTCTACATTATTGTGGACTTCTAATTTTATTTTATTGACTATTCACTGCCGTCACATTGATCATAATAACACAGTGTCGTGCAACTATGGAACATGAAGAGTCCAAATTATTACTTGGCACTGCACTCATCACCCATATATATACGTAAGAAGCTTTATATCTACCCTAAGATTTCTCTGGAAACATTGTTCTTCAAACTGGAACACAGTTTAAATGGAATAACATTTGCACATTTAAGCTTAGCGATAGAATGACTAACAAAAGTGTAGTACGAGTACTTAAATCCCCAAGACTGTAAAGAGTCGAATCACTAAGGATTTAAAATAAAAACTTTGAATCCATTAAAGCTAGAAAATCAAATGATGTTATAAAAATTTCGACACAAAGAGTATCACAGTTGTATCATGTATAAACTTGTTAAAAGAACTCTAAGCGTTGCAGATTGCCTATCAGAATGGTGTTCAGTAGACATTTGGCGAACGTCCAAGTGTCTGCCAGGGACCAAACTTATCTAGAAGTATTAATCACTGCTCCCTCATAAAAATACTAAGTATGTACTCGTATTCAACAAATTGTATATTTTTTAATGAATATAATCACAGAACGAGCCGTACATGTGCCTGATGGTAAGCAACACGCCTGTCTATAACAGCCCAGTGTCACGCAGCTAATGGAACATGAAGAGTCCAAATTATTACCTAGCTACAGTACTGCTCTCGCCACCCAGAGTTATATGAAGAGGCCCTGTATTCATTCCTGATTGCTTAGTACATGATAATAAAAATGGCTTTGCTCTTGACCTTCATCTCGCCGGATGTTAAGCGGCGATGCGATCGAAGAAGCGCTCTGATGGACTTAGCAGAAATCGATTCGCTCTCGATTTTAATACGCTCAGGTAACATCTATCAAAGAATACCCACTCAGGCCACCCTTTCTGCAGTTCAGATGATATTATTCCGAAAGTAGAATTAACCATTTCGTTTTGACAACGTTCAACTCTTTGTTCAACTCTTTCGACGAGATTGAACCACAAACATCCAATCATTCAAAATCTCAGATCTTAGATAAATTGTTTCGGATTTATCATGTTGGTAGGTTTACTATTATTACATACATACATTAGCAGCCCACTAAATGTTCCCACTGCTGGGACTCGGGGCCTTCTCTCGCAAGGAGAGAGTTAAAGTCATAATCCACCACGCTGGCCAAGTGCGGGTTGGTAGATGACACATGACCTCGAAAGATTCTAGGTACATGTCGGTTTCCTCACGATGTTTTCCTTCACCGTTTTTATGTTAGCGGCATTACGCACATGGCCCCGAAAAGACAGTGGTGCGCGTGGTGGGATTCGAACCCGGGGGCTCCGGATCGGCAGACGCCGTTCTCCCGACTACACCAGCCGTAACTTAGTATACTGTTATTATTATTTATTAATTATTTATTGCTAGCAGTGCGCCGCGGTTTTACCTGCTTAGTTCCCGTTCCCGTTATTTTTTCGGGATAAAAAGTAGCTTATTTGTTATGCCAGACTATGATCATACTGTCTCAAATGTTCAACACAGTCCGTTCATACGTTACGATGTAATTAAGCAACAAACATTGATATTTATACTATTTGTAGGATACTTTATTATTATTTTATTTTGACTTTTATTACTATTATCATAATCTATTAAATAGCAAAGTTTGTAATTTACAGCTGGTTTGAAGCAATTCGAGTGTTCTATGCAATAAAAGCAACTACTAAATTCAATTATGCATTCTGAAATATGATTTCAAATATTTATGGGACTTGGAATGAGACCTTTTTATATATCAAGATATTAAGGTGATTATATGTCGAGAATTAAAAATATGGCATTTAAGTCAGTTAACTCATTTATAAAGTTACTTTATCCATATGTGGGAAATTTATTAATGTAGTACTTTTTATGGGATTTAATTAGTGAAGTAATAGGACACTAGTAACTACGAGTATAATAATTTTTTGTGCAGCAAAACTTTGTAATAAATAATTCAGTTTTACTTCCCGTTTAGACTGGAGTATTGTTTAAGTTAAAACTTCTTATGACGCACCACACACAAGTTTTTTGTGGGCGTGAATTGAGCTGAAGCATAACGCTCGTAAATGAAAGAATTTATCGAGTGAACTAGGGACCATGGCCATCTAAAAATGCGTTAGCATTTCAAGATGGCCATGGCGTGTTACCATGGTTACCATTAGACATCTAACTTTTTTTTAAAATAATTTTGTTCTTTATCTAAAACATACCAGTGAGGAGTGTGTGAGGGCGTGCGTGGTGCGCGCGTGCGTCGTGCGGCACGCACGCGGTCCGCAGCAGTCGCCGCAGCCGCGCCGCAGGGTACACCAGCCATGAGGGCGGCTCGCGGCGTCGCTGTAACAAACACCATCATCTAACTCATTTCATAGGTTGTCTGGAAGAAATTGCTTTAAACGATAAGACCACCATTTGTATTGCTTATTGAAGAATTACGTTTTTCTTTAGTTCTAAGGGATTGTCGAAGTTCAAATGTGAAGAACTTTCAATTAAAAAAATAATAAAAAAGATGCATAAATTTAATATTTATGAATGTTTTTTTTTGTCTTAGAACGCAATAGATACATTTATTAAATTGGTTATTGTAAAAAATATGCACAAAGCTTAGTAAAGCATTTACCTACGAGTATATTATAAGTATTCTCTAAGAGATAAGATCGATTAATAGTGCTACTTTTTGGTGATTTATATCTTGTATCTTGTGGCCTTTCGATAGAGTTATTGTATTGTGTTCTTTCTGTAATAACAAAAAAATGTCTCGAGACACAAACATACACGTATAAAGCAAGGAATAAAGCACGTGTAAGGCACGAGCGGGCCAGGTGTATGTGGCGTAACCCTTCCTAACAGGTGTCAGCGTTAGACGTAAAAAAGACGCACAAAAACGAGCAAGGCCGCGCGTGCCGTATAAAAAACGCAACCCTTTGTCGCGCGTCTAACGATGTTCTAATTATTACATTATCTAACGCTTCCCCTTGGATAATAGGAATGGTGCTTGTTGCATTCTTACGGTATATTTGTAACACTTTTTTATTTTTTCATTACAAACAAAAAGTGTTGCAGTGTCATGCCGGAATTTTGTAAAAAAAAGTATTATTACTCTATATATTCTGACTTGTAATATAGTAAGTAATACAGTAAAGCGGAAAATATTAGGCAAATATTTAATATCTGTATTTCGGCTTGAAGAGTGACGTTGCTGAAGATAATAATAAATGGGATTAAATCTATCTTTTAGTAAACATAAAGTCGGGAGTGATTCGTTTTCTTCTAGGTACGCGTTCACGCTCCATTGTAGGCTGCATCGCCGTTTATCAACAGACAAGATGGCGGTCCAGTGCAAACCTCTTACGATAAGAAAAACAACTGGCAAGCGAGAGTCTTCAAACATTTAAGGTGTATTCTAGAAACAAGAAATTTGGTACCACGATAGATTTAACGTTCGCCAAGCTGTGCGTTGCTAGAATAAGTGACGAAACTGTAAAATGCAATTATTGCTGCAAACAAGTCTGATGAAAAACAGTAAGTATAAACGATCAGTAAGAACTTCAAAGCATCACTATATTTCTGTAACTCAAGGTCTTTTATCACAAGGAGAAAATCATGTCAAGGAAGAGGTATATTATGTTGAAAATTTATATAGACATTAAATATGGGATGAAAATCCCATCGGATTCCTCCGTGTACATACGACGCACATAGCCAGAATCTCCGTCCCTTTTTCAGACGGATTCAAAATATAAAGTGGTGTAAAATACATAGATAGGTGTCGGCGAGAGGGGCGTCTCAACGGAGGCGGTCTCGTTCTATCTCGCTCTGGATAATGTATTCACGTTTCCCGCCGTTCATTTTTTATCGCAGTCGCGCGGCGCATTAGAATTTCCAGGCGAGAAAATCTCACGCACACTGAGGAGGTTTTCCACGAAGCGGTGTGTTTGAAACTCGACTTTGTAGGGTGCTGATATGATTGAAAGTTGGTTGGCTTTGGGCGGGCGGGTAGCAGGAGGCAGTTTGGTATGGGCGCGGGGTAGAGCATTGTAAATTCCCGGGCGGCAGAGCGGGGGGAGTGCGGTGCGCGGGACGCTCGATATCACGAGCCTTCCGTTACACTAACGTTTACCGTGGCTTCACTCACTGTCTCCGACGTCGCTGCAACTCCCGACACAAAGCAGCTTAAACACTTGGAAAACTACTACCCACTTTTGGAGAAATTGGTGGAAATAAACGGAAATTTAGCTAGACAAGTACCTTTCGCAACAAAATTATCATTTACTTCCCCATATCCAAAATATTAGACTTAAACTTTCGTAATAAAATAAAACTACAAAAATTGTTAAAATCTTATAACACTCGTATCTACTACGTACTTCCAATAAGAACAATGAATAGCTTTCAGAACAATGAAAGTTTAAAGTAATATATAATAGAAAAAATCAGGATCTTCCTCAAATTAAATCGTAGCAACATTTTGTTTATTCGTTGTACTAAGGGCCACATAAATGAACTCAGGTGTTTGTGAAGAATAACGACAAAAAAAAAGATTGTTTACAAAACAAAAAAAAAAAATTGATATAGCAAGCTAATCTCTAGAACTAGAACACATCAGATTTAAAAGCTTATTTTCTGTCAGATAGCACAACTCATAGAGCATAATAATAAACTACTTTAAATCGACTGTTAAACCCGTTTATTCATTAAATGTAATAAAATTGACTTTTAGAATTAAAAAGTGAAATAAATTATTTGAACAGATAAATTTACGATGTTTGATATTTTATTATGTAGAGACGTTCGCTAAACAAACCTAATGTAAACTAGGTAGATGGTATAAAGAAGTCAGCCTCCTCGCGACGTCTTCTGAATGCTAACACCGCCCTCGCGGACCACATGCCGTCTACTCTACATAGGATTAACGAGGTTTGGGCACATAGATGTGCTCAGACGTTTTTCCTTTAAACTTTATGCTTTAGGATTAAAGATATATAGAAGAAAAGGCATTCCTTTTCTACTATATATCTTGTTAGTTTTTGGAACGAAGATCCTTACGGCTTGGAAAAGAAAAAAAAATACGAAAAATTGCCAGCTTATCGGGTTTTTATCGGATACACTTCGGAGAGTGTGATGCTGATTTGCATGATCTAATACCATCTTGCTCTTTTTTCTATCGGAATGCTCGTAGCTCGAAAAAGTGACATAGTTTCATGGTTTTGTTCCAAAGACGTGAACAAAAAGATTTGACTCTACTTTTGTGATAAGAACGTCAAGGCTATGGAATACGTTGCCTGAGTGCGTTTTTCCCAATGGATACAATTTTTGTGTCTTCAAATCTAGAGTGAATCGGTTACTTCTAAGTAAACACGTTCCATCGTAGACGGCATCGTCGTTATAACATCAGGCGAGATGGCGGTCAAGTGTGAACCTACAAAAGTAAAAACAGCGCGGCCGCATTGAAAAAAATGTGCGACTATAACCGTAAGAAAAATATATAACGGAAATGACGTGTAATTGTCTCATCCCTAGAATTGACGTGTAATTGTGTCATCTCTAGAAGTGACGTGTAATTCTCTCATTGGCTCATCCTTCTCTTTTTTGAGCGATGTACGACGAAATTTTAAATTTAAGGCTTGCTTAAGGTTTGTGTTTGACCCGTGGTAGCTTAATGGCTGGATTATTTATAATTGTGAAATCGTAGGATCAAATACTTACTGGAACTTTGAGTGTTTTCCGAGTGCAGATGTATAGGTTTATCATAATAAATTAAATATCAAGAAATTAAAAATAAAGGTGAAGGCTTAAATGGTAATGGAGAAATATTGTTAGAGAACCAAATCCGATTAGAAGATATTATATCTGTCAAGGACATGTGTCAAACGTCAACATGTTTGACTCTCTCCTTGCGAAATAAGACCATGAGTCCCAACAATAGAGGCATAAAACATTTTGTTTGTGGTTGAAGCATAGATTTTGACAAAGTCGATTTTCGTTTAAGTTTTCTATCAGCCTGAGTCAGAAATGGCCCGAAGGCTGTAGATTTATTTATTCATTCAATGATCACACAAAACAGAATGTAATAAACATAAACTATAACATAAGAGTATACTGTACAGAACTGTATTACATTCCAAACTATGTGGGCCTAGAAACAACATTTATTTAAATACAGTGGTTTGATAATATTAATAATATATAGATATGAATAATATATAGATATGAATAATATATATATATATATATATATATATATATATATATATATATGCATAACTTTCTTCAAATTATCTTTTCTACATATGTATGTTTGTTTTGCTTGTTTTAAATCAAAATTCTCATTTCGCCGTTTTCCATTTTCGCGCATTTTTTTAAAAACTTTTATAGGCTTACACTTGACCGCCATCTCACCTGATGTTAAGCGAGGATGCGGTCTACGATGGAGCGTGTTTACCTAGAAAAACTGATTCACTCTCGATTTAAAGACACCAAGGTTATAACTATCGGGAAAACCCACTCAGGCAACTCATTCCACAGCCTAGAAGTACGTACGTACGTTTGTGATAAGAATCACAAACGTACGGTCAAACCTCTTCGTCCGAGTCTTTGGAATATCCACCATGAAACGGTGCCGCCTCTTCGAGTTACGAGAAGTACGATAGAAAAAAGGGCAAAATGGTATCAGATCATGCGGATCAGTTGCACACTCTCCGAAGTGTATCCGATAAAACCCGATAAGCTAAGCATACCTACACATTTTTCAGCAAAGTTAATGTTATTTTAAACTGTCATGGTTGTTAACTTCTTTAGTTCAAAAATTAATAGTAAGTTCTTCTGTGACCATGCAACTGCGTCGTTATATTGGGTCTCTGCTTTTGTGATAAGAACATCTACGCTGTGGAATAAGCTACCTGAGTGGGTTTTCCCCGATAGTTATTATCTTGGTGTCTTCAAGTCGAGAGTGAATCGGTTTCTTCGAAGTAAGCTTCATCGTAGGCCGCATCGTCGCTTAACATCAGGAGAGATGGCGGTCAAGTGTCAACCTATTCCAGGCTAAAAAAACACACACTCCATCCACTATGAGGGTAAATATGTAGTCAAATTTTCGTAGAAAAACAATGTTCTATACAATAATATATTTTTTAATGATAATTGGCGTAAAAATGCGTTCTTAACAACCAAAGTCAATAAGACAAGATTGAGTTAACGGCAAGTTTTAGAATATGACATAATAAATACAATTACTATAATAAATAGCAAATATCACGTGTATTGCATAAAAGTGTGACAAAAATACAAAAAGTTATCGTATAGTTATTATTATTGAACATCACTACAAGTTTGATAAACAAGCCACACGATTATATAATTACCTGCAATAATAACCGCTAACTGGTGAATGCGAACCTGACATTTCGTGGTCGCTCGACTCGGCCGCCGAGGTCAAGGGCGCGAGGATAACGGGACTCTCTTGAGAACTCTCCCGAACACACTACAGTGCTTCAAGAAAGAAACGACAATTACTGCCCTTCACTCTACAATCAGAAAGTAGGCTAGCTCGTAGACCGTGGAATCCTTTTTTTTACTTTTTTATCTTTATACTGCATAATAACTTAGCTAAGGTTTCATGGATGTTTATTTCTATTGTATATACGTTTTTGCCTGCTTGATATAATCTTAAGGTGCACCCTCCAGCAAAACGAGTTTTTTGTCCAGTTTTCAGAGTTATCCTCATTAGCCAAAACAATATCAACTGGTAAAAAATATATAAAATTTCTACAATTTCTTGGCTTCAAAATGGTAGTTTCTTTTTTCTAAATTAATTTATTGTTTGAATAATGTCCTCACAACAAAACCATAAAAATAATAGTAACTATAATGCATCTACTCGAAAAACTGCCATTATTTGGATTTTGTACTAACACCAACGGATAGGCAATTCCGTTACGAACATTTTGGTAGAATTTTTTTAGTCAAAAGAGCCAAATCCGAATTATAAAGAGCTTATTCTAAAATTTGAGCGTAAAACAGCGACAAATCCTACTGATTCTCTCTTGCTCTTTCTTGCGGTGTGCGATGTGGTAAGAAATACTCAAGGTAATTTGCTCGGGGTACGGCCTTAACATATAACTCTATGAATTACGGGCCACGTTGTTTGGCCGCGATGGACTCTTAAAAACTTAACCGATTTTAATCAAATTTGCTTATCGTGTTCATTTGATCCAACGTGAAAGATAGGATAGTTTTTATTTCAATCAATAGGTAGTCTTTACATGACATTATCTGAACGAAGCTGGAACGGGCCGCTAGTATTTTAAAAGTTACTATCTGAACCGCCCGTTGCTACGCCATCTATCGAAAATTGATCATACCAACTCAGATTTAGAACAAACTTGGTTAGCTTAGGTTATAATGACGCAATCTTAAAAAACAGACATGCTGTCACGAACTTCGTCGCACGGCAGCGCAAGCAATAAAAGGCCTCGAAAGGAGAATTTTCTCGTTTTTGTTACATTTTTCATTAATACTCCGCTCCTATTGATAGTATCGTAATGTTATATAACCTATATATAGCCTTCATCGATAAATGAACTATCCAACAGAAAAATAATCTTTAAATTTGGACTAGTAGTTCCCGATTTACTAGCGTTCAAACAAACTCTTCTGCTTTATAATATTAGTGTAGAAGTTTTAATTCGAATAACTTATTGATGTAAAAAAACCTGATTTAAGTTATGTTTTGTGTCCTTGAGTTCATTTGATATTATTAACGTCTTTGTCACCGTAACATTGTAATTACGGTCAGTTCACTAAATTTACTAATAACCTAAACATTTTGCTCCGATATAAAAATGTACAAGTTTAGGTCTTTGACAAGCCTTGAAGCTCTTGGTGTGAGTGTGGAATTTGGTGTCTTCAAATCGAGAGCGAATCGGTTTCTTCTAGGTAAGCACGCTTTACCGTAGGCCGCATTGTCGCTTACCATCAGGCGAGATGGTGGCCAAGTGTAAGCCTATTCAAGTTAAAAAAAAGAGAGAATAAGAAACTGTCTTAATATATATATATTATTGTATTGATGTCAATAAAAGAAGATACTCGTATAAAAAACACTAAAGTGTAGTAAATAGAAGGTTTGATTTCACAATCATGAGATCGTAGGTTTGAACCCTCCTACACCTGTTCATGTCTTTACAGGTGCAAATTTAATTATATGTACTCGTAAGTGCTGTTAATGCTAGCTTTTTCGGTGAATAAAAAAATTCGGGAGATAATCAACGGCTTCCAAAATAAATATCTTCCGAGCATTATTCTATGCTTTCGAAGACATGTGTCATCACTTGGCCAGGGTAGTGGATTACAGCTTGTCTCTTCTTGCGAGAGAAACCCCGAAGTCCCAAGAGTGGGAACTCAAAATAGGTTGTTTATGCATGCGTGCTATGTACGCAAATGCCGTCGTGTACAAATGAGTGGATGCGCGAGGATGTCATAAACCGCGCTCGTTGGCTGCGCACGCGTCGTGACCGTCACCCTCCGACGCGCCGGCGCCAATATACGACTACTGTCATTTGATACACTGAATACTTTTACTTATCTTTCTCGATTAGTTGAGTACGGCAAGAGAGTACGGTAAGCTTTTTAACGGATTAAAACTGCCACACCAATTTGTGTGCACAAAGATTTGACAGGTTTTTGATTTGCATAATCCTGGAAGAAGTTTTTCGCAGACTATACTACAGTTGTGCTTTATTTTTATTTACTTTTAATAAAGAGTATTTAGAATAAAAACATATTTCACAAGAAACTACATTTGGCCGATTTGCCGGTTGTCTATGTGCTATTCCAGACTACAATCTAATTACGTTTTAAATTTCAATCTGATTGGTTCAGTCGTTCCCACGTTTTTGACCAACAAAATCCAAATACATATTGGAACTTTTCATTTGTAACATTAAAATGATTAGTGGTTAGTATTAGTGTACACAAAAAAGAACCCTAAGAACAAGACTTCTGTGTTACTCACGTACAACAAGTTCAACACAATGCATAGTATTCATAGTCGCAGAGCCACGATACTGTTGCTGTAATTATGCAGATTTGCACCGCCATCGTCTGCGGTCGGCCAATCAGCGCGGGCGTTGCGTCTCGCTCTAGCCGCGACTATCTGCATTGATTCTACTAATTGCACATAGATGCGCTTGCGCTTTCGTGGTGGTATCTAGGGTTGCCAGGTTCCTTATAATAGCTGGACATACCAGTCAGTTTAGCCGGATATTTGGGTTGAAAAGCCGGACACCCTACAAAATTGAGCATCTTGTGTCTTAAGCAGTATTAAAAGTTCCTACAAAAAAGCAATGAACTCTACTGACTGTAGATTGCGGAAGCGACCGATAGTCAACTCACTTACGCTCGGCCACGGTCGGCACTCACTCGTTTGCGAAAAGTGAAATAGCTTAACAAAAGCTGGACAGACCGAATAGCGTCTATATTGGCCGGATAATGTACTTAAATTTTTCTATAACTCACTGTATTGATGAAATTAAATTCGAAGACGTAACCCGTTTATCCAGAAGATATTTATCCAGACTTAATTTGGTCTTCAAACCCAGATTAAAATTCCATGGTTATATCACATTTGATACGTGCTAAAGTTTCATAATGTTGAATTACAATCGATGAGGTAGTAAAATTTTAAGCGCAAAATTATGACATCGGATCTGTAGGTGGTAGGTAGTAATTACCTCCAATACCGATTCAAAGCACACTTATTGTAAAACAGTATACAATATTGTACACAATAAATCGATTACCGGCCGATTCGTCGAATTACGATGAATATGGACCACAGGACGGTCGACGAAGACACGTGCTAAGCACATACTAAATGTACAGAATTTGTATATAACTAAATTTATGGCGAAACGTGAGAAGATTTGCAACATAAAGTTTAAACTACGTCAAAGTTACAAGTCATGATGTAAAATAGGTTTAGAATTTAAAAATAGCTTGTCAGTCTATATTTATAAAAACACATAATCTAAGTGAAAATCATGCTAACATTACTCAAAAGTGTGTGGGTTTGTAAGTGAGAAGTGGCTATGCTTGTTCCTGCGTTTCTCTTTAAAGATTGAATGAATTTGTATGAAATAAAATACCTAAGTAGTAAGAACATTACCTGGCTTTACAAATAGGATACTTTTATTTCATTATTTAAGTATAAATGTACATCATTTGGTCATGAAATAAATATTATTATTCAGTTATTTATTCATTCTTCTTAATTTCTAAGTTTTTTACAATAGGTATAAAAATATAAACATTATAAAAAAACTTAAAAACTAGGGTGCCGCCAGCAGCGGGGCAGGACCCAAGCTACCGGTGGTTAGGGCTGCAGAGAGAGAGGAACCTCCTGACGATGCGTGCTGTGTCAAGGATGACTGCCTTCTGGATCTGGCCCTTAACCCAACCGTCTAGCGAAAGTCTCTTGAGGTGTTGGTCGAGACTTTTCGCTATAAGGCCGTTTGCCGACACGACTATTGGGACTATGATCGTCGAATCAACTTCCCACATGGCGGTAACCTCATGAGCTAAGTCAAGGTACTTGCTAAGCTTGTCCTTCTCGGCTTTCACGAGGTTCTCGTCATGTGGTACGGTGATATCGACGATCACAGCCCGGCGCTCGGACCGGTCTACCATCACGATATCAGGCTTATTGGCGACAATAGTCCTGTCCGTGATGATAGAGCGGTCCCAGTAGAGCAACGCACGACCATTCTCGAGAACTGGCAGAGGTGCGTACTTATAGTACGGCACCTCGGACTCGACAAGGCCGTGTCGAAGAGCAAGTTGCTGGTGGATGATCCTGGCTACTAGGTTATGTCTGTGCAAGTACTCGCCGTTAGCAAGATGCGAACAACCGGAAATAACATGACGAAGAGATTCGCCTGGACGGCGGCATGCCCGACAAATGTCGACCGTACCGTCCTTCATTATGTATTTCCGGTAATTGTTCGTCTTGATAACCTCGTCTGCAATTGCACAGACAAAACCCTCGGTTTCTCCGAAGAGGTCCCCGAAACGTAGCCAGTTCACCGACGCGAGCAGATTCACATCGGGTCCCGTTAGGGCCCGATAGAATCGCCCGTGCAGCTCCTTGCTCTTCCACACTTCCTTGCGATCATCAGTGCTGAGCACCGATGGTTTACGCCAGTTCTCGTTTGCCAGTGAAAGAGGCGTGAAGCTTCTGTCAACTGCCACAACATCGCGATGCATCCCGGACTCGCTGCTGCGGAAATAATCCCTGAGACTGCATACTTCGCGGTTGTGTAGGTTCTTGGCATTTAAAAAGCCTCGACCTCCCCACTTCCGCGGAATATACAGTCTCATAACAGACGAGCGCGGGTGTAGCATGCGATGAGTTGCTACACCCGCAATTTAATAATAATATTATTATTATTAAATTTAATGTTTAGTTCCGTTAAAGTTACATCCCCAGGCAGACTTTGCAAAGAGTCCTACCACTACTGAAAGCTAAGTAATCAACGTGTTCCTTTGCACACAAATTTGCTGTTACTACGATTGAGATAAATGATGAATGGATTAAAAATATACCATACGATAGATCACAGAAACATAATTATGGGACACGTATTTTTTGGTTTATCGAATTACAAAAACAACAACAAAGATAAAAATCAAACTTCTGTGGTAGGGGGTTGTGACGTCACGACTTCTTTAAAATAGTATGTAGACGTGACGTGACACGAAACATCTAAGCACGACATCTTCGTATTTTTTTCTTGTTTGTGAAACAAAAAAAAATCGGTTTACAATTTCTTTTAATAATGTAACAAACGAACTAATATTTTTTTTAGTCACCATGCCTATTATTAAACAAAAACCAAATCAATGAACTCAAACTATCCATTTCCCACATCATTAGTAACTAATAGACTGTGGGTCGAAGGGACGCAGGTGTGAGGTTCGAGTTCCGAGAGCGCTTCCTTCCCCGAACGCTTGCCATGCGCAGGAGTTGACCAGCTATTGTAATGGACGCGTGACACGCCTGCTCATTGCCGCTAATGTGATATGACGAGACCTACGATATGCCACTGATTTATAGAAGATATAATGAATGGTATAATACCATATCAATTTTAGAATTTGTTATCGTATCTTGAATATTCTTTCATATATACAGCTACCGACCCGCCCTGGTTTCGCACTGGAGCAATGTTGATACTAAATATTAGTACTAATAAAAATGGTTATGGTGGGTTATTCCTAAGAGACATATACATACAATATACTATTACAGACTTTTCTGTAGACCTTTTAAAGGAGTATAATATTGATGTACCTACATTATTTTGATCTAGCTCATAGAGTTCAGCCAGCGTTTGCAGTGTAAGTGCAAAAAATGTGTTTATTTATGACATTACATTAGAAACATTTAAAACTATACGTGTTTCTCTGCTATTTTATTCACGCATTATACATATAAACATTCCTCTTGAATCACTCTATTTATTAAAAAAAACGCATCAAAATCTGTTTGGTGGTTTTAAAGATCTAAGCATATATAGGGACGGTCAGACGCGGGAAGTGACTTTATTTTATACAATGTTGTGATAGGGATTTTAATAATCTACATTACTCGTTTTGTTTGTTCCAGCTAAACTCTGAAATAGTTGTACCGATTGCAACGGAACTTTCATAAAAATGTGGCTACTGTTGTAACCTGTAAAGTTAGTCTACATTTATCAAAGAAAAAAAATATATTTCAATAAATTATGCAAGAGTGAGCTACACCGGAGAACATAACTAGTTAATACTACTTACAATACATTCACAGCGGCATGTAACTAAAAGTTTCCAACAAATAATTAATTTGTACTCATACATTTCTCATTAAAATTGTGTACAACATTTATATCGAATAGCTTGATTGTATAATTCGAGTGATGGAACCGATTCAGAGAAAGTAAAACCAGCGCATTCATTAATGATGATTTTCACGTACCCCATATCTGACTGCGTGCATTAGTTAAGCTGGAACCACATCACAGAGGTTTCCAAATAATATTATTATGACGTATTCATGAGATATGTGTCTATTAAGTACAAATATTATTTATTTATTAATAGTCAGTATTTTAATACTGGCAAGTCTAGACACACCAGACTAAAAAAGAGATATTCTATGTTACATAGAAACGTTCAGGAAACATAACATTCACACAAATGCTTATAAAGGGAAGGCATGAAACTAGTGACCTTAGCTGCCAGACTCACTACAAACTGATGCGCCTATTCCGTGATTTTCGTAATTTTTTAAATATTTAAAAATAGCTGTCTATGTTGTGTCCTGTCTGGATGACGTGTTTCGTCATCTAAGTCATCTGGAGCTCAATTAATCCTAAAGAAATACAACAATTAGTATTGAGTCGAAAAATTTCATTGTTTTTTTATATAATGTGAATGTTTTCCTGTGGTGCGGGGCCGGCTTAAGTTAGACCATTCACAAGGCCCATTGAAGTTCCAAAGCGACATTTCTCAGTACCGAGCGATCAAATTCTCTGATTGATTCATGAAAGACTCTCGGGACTTAATTAGAACCAAAGCATGGGAAGAAAAACGCATTCTAATTTACTAAGTTTGCTGCCACAAAAATATAATGGCGATAATTTTAGTCCTTTGTGAGATTGGCAATCGTTCTGTAGTTAAATACTTTCAAATAATATGTTTGCTAATGAGAACTTTAAATGCAGTTTCGTTTATAATTAGGCTATTTAATTATTGAAAAAGATCTTAAACTTTTTGGGGACTTTTAAAGAAAATATCTACTATTTATTTATTTTTTTAAGACGCGAGACCGCGACGCGAGACATTGACGCGAGACCGCGACGCGAGACAGCGACGCGAGACCGCGACCGGAGACCGCGACAGGCACTTGACACTATGGAATTGTATGGGCGCCAGTTCGCGCCGTGAACTGACGTCCATACAATTCTATAGAGTCAAGCATCGATATAATTAAAGAAACGAAGATGACGTATGCTATAATCTAAAGACAACATAACGTGGCGATAATTTGTTTGAAAAATTTGAAAATTAGTCAGCGAACGTACATAATTGTCAGAGTACGTACACAACTTCTTGTTGCGACTGAGACAAAATCAGGAGACGTCACCTGATTTTGCATCGCCATAGTAAAAGCGCGTTTGCCGCTTCTGCCGTTTTTAAGAGTTCGATGGAGTCAAGTGCCTGTCGCGGTCTCCGGTCGCGGTCTCGCGTCGCGGTCTCCTGTAGCGGTCTCAGCGCGAGCTTGTACCTTTAATAAGGATCTCGGATATTATAATAATATATAAATTACGCGACGCGTTGTTTATCTGCGGTTTGAATAGCATAAAAATGTTATACATAAAGTGTTATACTCGTAGGTAATGACGCAACTTTAAAAGATAGACACATGCTGTCACGGGCTTCGGCGCACGTTAGCACACGCAATGGTAGTTCTCAAAAAGGATTATTTTTCGTGTTTTTAGGATTTCTTACCCAAAGGGTAAAAACGGTGCCCTATTACTGAGACTTCGCTGTCCGTCCGTCCGTCCGTCTGTCACCAGGCTGTATCTCAAGAACGGTGATAGCTAGACAATTGAAAATTTCACAGTTGATGTATTTCTATTGCCGCTATAACAACAAATACTAAAAATAAAATAAAATAAATCCTTAAGGGGGGATCGCATACAACAAAATTGTTTTTCACCGTTTCTTGCTCGATACTAATAACTTGCAACATTAGGTTACAGATAATGTTACGGAACCCTTCTTGCGCGAATCCCACTCGCACGTGACTGGTTTTTATTACATTCTTCATTCGTGCTCCGTTCTTATTAGCAGTAGCAGCAGCGTAATGTTACCTTAAAGCCATCCTCGATAAATGGGCTATCCAAAAACAAAAATAATCTTTCAATTCGGACGAGTAGTTCTCGAGATCTACCCCGGCCGGCATAGATCGTCTCTAGCGTTCAAACGAACTCTTCAGCTTTATAATATTACGAAAGTGTAAGTGTTGGTGTTTGTGTTAGCGTGGGTGTGGGCATGGGCGTGGGTGGGGGTGTGGGTGTGGGGTGGGTGTGGGTGGGGTGGTGTGGGGGGGGGTGGGGTGGGTGTGTGTGTGGTGGGTGGGTGTGGGTGTGGGTGTGGGTGTGGGTGTGGGTGTGGGTGTGGGTGTGGGTGTGGGTGTGGGTGTGGGTGTGGGTGTGGTGTGGGGTGTGGGCGTAGACGTAGGTGCAGGAGCAGCTACAGATGCACATAAATAATTATGTGCACCTGTAGCTGCACATAAATTTAATTGTAAATATGATACACCCAGACAAAACGATTTATTTGCATTCAACACACAAAGATTTGCACTGGATAAGGAATCGACCCCATGACGTACGGCTCCGCGGACAGATTTACTACCAACGTGACGTTGTCAGTCACATTTTACAATATTTTTTGGAGGTTTTTTATAATATGTAGTTACATTGTAGTATGTTTTTATAATTAATATTTCTTTGTTTTTTTATAATATATTAATATTGGTGGACATTTCACACACAATTTGAATGTACATTTAAAATTTTTGATTTGTCTTTTGTTTATTACTAAATTTTAAAGCAATATTGATACTTAATTAGCAATTTTTTTTGAATTATTTATTTATTTTAATGCTTTGGTTACTGAATGTAATTCTAGTATATTTATTACTATAGAATGTTTATACAGTAATTACTAATTTTGTTGTTACATGTAATAGAAATATTGTTGCTAATAAAGAATATGAATAAGTGCAGTTAGTATTCAAAATTCATAAACTTACAAATTACCCTTTTGTCCGCGTATCCGGTTTGAACAAAAAACGCGGGAGTCTTCTGTACGTTGACATCCCTCCATCCGGTTCCAATTAGGTACCCCTAGTAATTATCAACTGAATCACTCATTACTCCATCCACAAAACTAATGGGTCGTTATATTGATATAATTCATAATCAGCATTTTAATTGTCTATTAAAATATTAGTGCTTCGTGATTTTTGTCAATTCTTCTCACGAAATGCGCAGGTGTGCAGTGCGTCTCTCGAATAATAAACATTGCCCGACGACCGGAGGACTCACTACCAACTTATTTAGACACCACAAAACATAATTTTAAACCTTATGTTTAATAGTTTTAAGGCTATGGATGTGGTATGATTTTAACTGTGTCTCAGTCCCTTATATCGATAATGCTGACCACAAAACTTTACATATGATTTTTTACGCATCGAGCGTTGAATAAAACTTTGTCCTGGATATGTCTCGTGCAGATTAAATGTAAATACGCGATGTGAATTTCTAACGAGTCATCGATCTCACGAACTGTTTTTCCAATCGATTTCCTTGGAAATCGATTATGAATTTAAATGTAGGTGATTATGTGGTTCTCGGTACTAACACGTCACTATGAAAGAGTTGAATGCTAACAGTTGATCAAATACTCAATACATAATAACTGAATAGTATTTATGCAACGACCTGAGCGAGCGTAAAACCTGCCAAATTTTTGGGCAAAATCACAAACCGGTTTAGACTACTGGCCCGTGAACTTAATAAACTTTATTTGAGCAAAAAAACTTCTAATCAATTATTTCGCAATGCCGTACAAAAATCACGCAACAAGGAGAAATTATCGAGGGTTAGAACCCCCCTTTTCAACTGCTTTCAGTTGAACAGCTTACAAGTGACGGCATAGTGCTGAATCTTATTACTTTATACCCTTCTATCATCCTACATAAGTCTCCTGGTGGTTCATTTGACCCATTAATTTTGTTCACGGACCTGCAGTCTAGTAGGTACAGAAGTTTTCGACATCACATCGTCACACTTTGACACAAAATTAAACGTAAGCGTAACTCTAGTTTTTTAATACGCGATTAGTTATTCCGACGTGATACTCCTGCACCATGAATCTGCTCTGAAATATTGTTTAAGTTTTTCAAGTAGATTAATTACGAGATCAATATTTTTAAACGAAAAGTTAACCACCAGAAGAATCCTAGCCACACACACACAAACTCTATCTACCTTTGATAGTTGTAGGACTCTTTGCCGAGTTTTGCTGGGAAAGTACATTTACCAGTTATTCTTTCAACAAGCAGTGGTGTGAAAACATTACTGTGTTCCAGTTTGAAGTACAATATTTCCAGTGATATTACAGGCATAGATATAAAACACATTGTATCTCTGTGTGACGAGCGCAGTGCAGTGTAAGGTAATGATTAAAGGACTTTTCATACTCCAATGGTTACATGTCACTATGCTGTTATGGGTTAGCATGTTGCTTACCATCAGGCACATGTCCTGCTCGTCTCATTTTCTAGATATATATAACATACAAATATCATCAATCGAAGTAAACTTCGCACCGTAGCATCAAAAACTGCCAAGAAAGGTAAGACGTGACCTGCGATGCCGTTGTGTTTACTTGATTGTTCAACTCTTTCATTAGCTATTCTCTTCTTACAGCGAAACTCTTCAGAGCGACCACAGCAGCGATGCCGCGATGAGTTATAAACGCTGAACTTGCTGATTTATTAGCAATACTCCCGTCAGTGCACCGAGACCCTTCACACAGCTTAAAAACGACAGTCTATCTCATTTTTCAAGCTGAAATAAAAAGGCGAAACTTTGTGTGTTTGTAAGCGTGTTTGCTTGTTTCTACATAATATCTGAAATGGATTCGAATGAAATTAAATACTAAGTGAGAACTTTACTTGGATTTTTACAAGGGCTAGTTTTTACCCCGTTAAAGTTAGTAGTCGCAGAGTGCTGCTAGTCTTACATAATCATATTCTTACCTTCAAAGCTGATGTGGACTAGTGGCGAGATTAAAATTAAAAACATAAGCTCTGTCAAAATACTATCTAAAGCCATATTACTAACAAAATATGCATTAGCAGGAGACAAGCTTGGATCATAGGTGAAGACAATGATCCAAGCAAAAAACAGACTGCATTTTGGCGAGTGTGTATGAGAGCTGTACAAATTAATGTTTTTTTTTTTTACCTTTCACCTTTTGATTTTTGAACATTAAAGATAGGAAAATTGTGCCATTCTTTCCTGTTAAGTCTGCGTCTTCGCAGAAAATATTTCAAATATTTGTTATTAAAAATAATTATTATATAAATAAAATGTTATATAAATAATTTAATATTTTTTTCGTAATAAGAATAGCTCAAATGTGGAATATTGTACCAGCAGTGTAAAAATTCTTTAGAAACCTTTAAATAAATAGTGAATATATCAGGGCAAGGATGTTGTAGACCTTGTCTGTCACCGGTAAGCAATATCAGTGGATAAAAGGTCAATTTTTATAACCCGCGATGCAGGAAAACCCCTAAACGAATAGAAATTATGAATAATCCCGTATCTCTTCTCCGCTGTGGCGGCCAGAGCTCGCAGATCCTGTGCCCTCGATATGATATAATTAAAACGGCGTCGGAGGCACGAGCGCGCGAAATATTACCATACCTGTGCTATCAGACCGCCCATCTGCTCTCCCCGGTACAGATGCTGAGAAAAATACTCGTAAAGAGACAACTTGAGACGGAGAACTTTTAGCAAGCGAGGTGCACGATACTACGTACACGATGGCAGTAGCAACCAACTGAGGCTAACTGCCATAGGCAAATTTATGAAAAAAGATACGTAATTATAGGAGCTGATGATGCTGATGAGCCATGACTCATACTTTGCCGGTTTTATTAAACTTATAATGTATTTTCAAATAAGGCTTTACATTTCAATGAATAATATAGAAAAGGATCAGATTATATATCTAGGTATAATATAATACTTTCTTAACTACCTATGTATTTTCTTATAATGAAATACTTTTGAAATAGGCAAACTAAATTTGTATGCTTAAAAACGAATTTTATTTTTAACATCATTTTTATATTTTTTCAGAGGATCTATTTCTCTGCAGGATATTCAGTTCGTGCTAGTACAGCCGATGTGCGCCCGCGCCGAGTTGATTTACCGGCCCGCGCATTGCGCTGTGATAACGCTTTACGAGTTATTAAAAATGTTCTACAATTAGGGTCCGGGATTTGCGCACGACTCGCCGTATCGAACGGATCTGGGAGTAGGGACCCGACGAAACACGTGAGATATAGCATGGATGATGTATAGCAAGATATGCGTCTAATACGTCGCTCATATTAGAAAGTACTTAAAAAAGTCTTGATTAAAAAAAAAAAAGTGTGGCACTCGAAGACTGCCGCGGTAAAGCATTTTTATCAACATAAGCAATAGGGATGTTAACAATTTTTCAGAATTGCTTTTATTTTGAAGAGTGACGTTTGTTTACCATAAAAAATATCACGGGAAATCTGTTAAGTTGGCAACACTGCTAAGAGCATTTAGTCTGTAAAGCTAAGACAAATAAGATTCAAAGTCGAATGACTGAGTGGGGAGGACGGCGTTACGGTCTTCCATCCCTCTTTCTTGTGAACATAAGAAAGAGATGCACGATCACTAAAATTCGGTCCCCAGGCCCGCGATAAAAGCTATGCAATAGCTTAAAAACAATTTATGCTATCGACTCAGGTTTTTTTGTTTTTCCGTGTTTGTTATGTCGTATACAATTACTTTAAAATATAAAATCACTGTGTCTTCCTTATAATTTAAGATATTATAGCTCTAGAACACTTGAGAATTCGAAAAAAATCCAACACACGTTATTAGTTTTTTTTTTTAAATAAAGAGTGACGAGACGATCAGGACATGTGCCTGATGGTAAGCAACATGCCTGACACATAACAGCACAGTGACACGCAGCTATTGGAACATGAAGAGTCCAAATCATCACCCAGAGATCTAAGATCTTATATCTCTGCCCTGTAATTTCTCTGGAAACATTGCCCTTCAAACCGGAACACAGTATTATTTACATTTCAAGCACATTAATTTAAACAAACGATACCGCCAGAAGCGTCTTGAAACGCTCTTAAGAATAATGGGCTTAAACAAGTAGGTACAAGTAACGCGGCACTTCATATGCCGAAGCGTAAACAAACGCACTTAGGTAATCTGACACCCATTTTCCCGCCAAAATTGTAAACGTGTGACGCCGAAAGTGAAACAAGCGGATAAGTGTGGCTTAAACTTGCATGGAAAAAATCAGTTTCTTATTATTTATTAGTATGTACTGGGATTGCGGTTGATCATCATCTTGCCCAATCTGCAGAATTTTTCTGCAATAAACTGTAACCAAAAACAGTTTTTCCTGTATTTTGCCTTTATAAAAAAAAGTTGTGAGTGAGAGTAGAAAGTATTAACCTATTTGTGTATTTGTGTGTGTACAAAACTCCTATTGCTACATGCATTATAACAAGAAACGATTTATAAGTACATAAAGTATTTAATCGCATTAGCGTATCATTTCACACGTTGTCGTCACGAGCGCAGTACGTTCCCTACAATCGGGATGTGATCGCGGACTGCTTTCGGGACAGAACAAAAAATACACTTAGAAACAAATGCGCTTCAATTAAGTATGTATTAAAACAGCGCCTTACCAGTTTTTCATTAAATTTACCCAAAAAAATGTACCAAAATTAAAAGTTTTCCGAGTACCTACATAAGAGTTTTACACATTTTAATGAAATATTGATTAATGTCTAATTTCGAGACAAATAAGTTTCAAGTTACAAAAATGAAAAATCTCCATACATACTTTAATCCTCTACCTATTCCAACAACACGATGTAACCTCTTTTTAACCCCCGACCAAAAAAGGGGTGTTATAAGTTTTACGTCGATACCAGTCAAGCCCTTTCGTTTGATACCCATATTAAGGTAGTAGTGAAAAAAATAATATAATTCGCCATGTTGTGGTGGCGGCCATCTTGGATTTGTATTTTTTATATTGTATAGTATTTTACTAGTCGAGTCCTTTCATTTGACACCCATATTGAGGTAGGTTGTAAAGAAGTATTTTGTCCGCCATTTTGTGGTGGCAGCCATCTTGAATCGATATTTACCAAACATAGCTAAGAACATCCGCACGGATATTAACTTTCAAATAAAAAAACCTCATCGAAATCGGCCCATCCGTTTGCCACAGCCAGACACACACACACAGACAGACAGACAGATATAACTTCCTTTTTTTGGTCAGGGATTAAAAAGGGTACAAGATTAATTAATTATAATTAGAAGTTGGGAACATAGTTATAATTAGGTGTTAGCACAAGCTCACTCGGAAGAGGTGAACAAACAGATCGGGATGAAATTTGGAACACAGATTAGAGTCTGGAGTATCACATTGGCTTTTATTGTTTCAAACTAACGAGAATATAAGAGCTATACGGGTAAAATCACAAGGCACTGCTAGTACATTATTAAAATATATCTCTGTCGATATCAATTAGCCTTACTGATCTTAAAAGCTTGACAGAGTTATGTATCGCGCGTAGCTGATTGGTTTACAGCAGTAACTGTCTAAGCTTGGTTAGATAGTTTCAGTAGATTTAGTTGTTAGTGGCAAATTAATTGAAAATTACAAGTATTTAACACATATATTTGCGATTGTACGTACTAATCTACATAGATATTCCCACGAGCTAGGTGTAATGTCGCAAGTTGACGTGTATCCACGTGGGAATGCGTACATACGTGACAGCAACCCGGCGCGACACCGCACGACACCGCGCGACACGCGCGCGACATCTCGACACCTATCAGATAGATCTGAGAGCATGAGGCCTAGCTAGACGAATCTTTTATCAAGATTTACTAAGTCATTATTCACACTTGAGTTTTTTATGGAATTCAAAACCAGTTACATATTCAAAACCATTAATGGATTAATTGACTGTTAGATAATTGTAGTGAGGCATTTAATCAGTCGTAGGTCTTGGATTCAATGACCTAAGACCGAAATGTTCGTGATTAATACGGACTGGTGTTCTATACATGTGTATACTTGTATACCATCCGATGTTAACTTAAATTAAATTTATTAGTTCATTCATTAATTTGGCTTAAAAACATCAATATTATCAATTACTTACTAACTAGGAACAAATACTTAATATAACTTAGTAGTCCATTAGCAGCCGTGCTAGGCTAAAGACTTGTGTTACGGCTGCTATGCATTTAAATTATAAGAATGTGTTCACAATTATTGAAGTACTAGCCACGCCCCGCGGTTTTGCCTGTTTAGTTCTCGTTCCCGTTGTTTTCCCTATGTAATGAATTCTCTCAATTAGCCGTGTGCAATTCCAGCCTATTCTCTAACAGTGTTCCAAATTTTATCGCGATCCGTTTAGCCGTTTGAACGTGATTGAGCAACAATCAACCAAACATACAAATTTCCACATTTTTAATATTAAGGAGGATTATATCAGCAATTTGATCCCCATAGTTCAAGCTTTACACAGCTCGGGGCGTGATGATATTGTTGTTTGAAAATGTCCAGCAATATTTAAATATTTGGTTTCCTACATTTTTTAGGGTCGAAATGGAACAGCTTATTGTTTTTCGTGATTTCAGCATAAGTATTTTAGACAAAATTATTCACAACAGGTGAGTAGACTGTTTTTTTATTTTCTCAATATAGAGTGATCAGAGCTAAACGTACACCTGATAGCACGCTTCATAACAATCACAGTATCAAGCTATCTAAACTTGAATAGTCCGAATCGCTATCTAGCAATTACTTGAGCTCGTCACCCAGAGATTCAGATGATTATCATCTCAACTTGTAATTTATCTGAAAACATTGCCCTTCAAATCATACCGCAGTTATAATGAATTATGTGCTCTGGTTTGAAGGGAATTAAATGTAATATTGATCAGCGTATACTGAACTTCAAATAGGTAATATGTTTATAATTGAAGGCGTCAATAACGGCACTCACCTGCGCGTGCGCCGCTCGACATAATTTGGCCACTTACTGCCCATAAAGTTAATCAGTGAAGAGGGCAAGTGCCTTGAAGAGATTCAAGAGAGTTCGTTGAAGATGCAATTCTCGAAGTATGGGATGTTTCGAAAGTATGTATTTTTGATGATTATACTATCTGAATCAGAAAACGTTGTCCTGACATTAACTAGCCTAAAACAACGCGAAGCATGTGTAATGGAAGCCAGATAACTGAAATTATTTATATCTAAATCTATTTGTCAATGTATAATTATAATACAGCAAGCTAACCACAATGTGAATATTTGTTTACGTGAAAATACGTGCCAATTTGGCACGTATAACGCGTAATTGTGCGTTCCAAAAGCATATATAAAACTGAAATCCAATGAGAATCTATACTTGTTTCGTTGTCAACAATGGTATACGTTATATGTATGTCCTAAGTGTAGTATGCTAAGTTTTATCAAATAATTTTATCGGTCGCTTGCAAACTTCAATATGCATGCGATATTGCAATGTGACTTATTATACTATTACCGTGTATCGTTCTGTTGGTTTGTCTATTTTGTAGTTATAAATATGTCATGTTCTTTGCCCTTTGTTTGCATTTACGGTAACTGTTAACACTCTGTAGTTTTAAGGTCAAGTAATTGTTATTATAACATTCTTCGTTGCGCGCCATGAATTGCAGAGTCTAGTTTTAAGGTCAAAATTAAATTGATAGTATTAATAAAACTTAAGGCGTGTAATGTAAAAGTATTGTCTTGTTCTTTTAAAGCATTTTCTGCTTGACTTGACTTACTATTGGCAAACGGTGGACTGTATAATGTTTGTGAATGTAGAAAGTAAGAAAAGTGCACAATTATGGTAAAAATATAATTATTTAAAATATTTACAAAATTATAACGAAACGCTCCGTAACCATGATAACCAAAACAACAACTGAATTCTTACAGGAAAAATATTATGCATATGAATTACAGTTTAAAAATAGAAAAATGTATGTTCCAGTCAGTCGTCAACACTTACAAACTGTCCCAATAATCGATTACACCCATCAAATCATTGCATTGGGATGACTCTTTGCAAAGTGTACCTGGGAAGTAACACACCTTTGCCACTTCGTAGTAACGTGCACTCCTGCAGAAATTACATGTTCTAGATGAAAGGCAATATTTTCGGAGAAATTACTGACCTAAGGAGGTAGATCATCTTATATCTGGGTGACAAGCGGAGTGCAGTGCTAGTCTAGGTTGAGAGCAATAGCATAGCCTACTTGTTGCTTACTATCAGGCGCATGTCTTGCCCGTCTCGTTACTAAATATTATAAAAAGAGACTACATACTTTCCAAGATAGAAAGCCTGCCCTCTGAAGCGTAGTTTGTAGGTTCCATTCCCAGTTAGAACAAATGAATCTTAGAGATGAATGCAGATGTTTATTCTGTTATCTATTTCTACGTATAAAATACGTAAGTAGGTACTCACAAAACTGCATATACTCGTATGATACGTAGAAATCTTAAAACACAAAACAAATAGCCGTATTATTCTCACAAATGTTTGTTCTATACTCTTATGTGGAATCAAACACACGACCTACAGCGCAGTGAGTAGACTCACTACCGGCAGAGGCACGAGGCTGTTTGTTAATAAAAATGAAACCCAAAGGCAAAATTAATATTCGCACATTTACTAAACATACGAAGTAATAAAATAAAGCTCTCGGCACACGACACGACCGCGTACCGCACAGGTGCCCGTCGTCGCCTGAGGCGTCCCACCACATCTTCATTCACCGACTGACAGACCTGTTTTGCAGTTTATCTTGCACCCAACAATTTACGATCCGCTACCGAAGCGCCCGAAGCTAGTGAATAAGCCTTTGAATAAAGGTGACTCCTGATCAAGATTGATAATATGATATAAATAGGGCATGAATAACTTTGGTTGTCGTAACCTTTGTATTAAGCACCTGCAGTTTCGTATTGTCACTGTTCACGAAATGTATTGTCGTTTTAGTGCGGTCGTATATTTATACGTATGTATTTAATTTAAAATACTGGTTACGAAGCCTTTTGTTTCATAATTAATAATTTCTGTTGTGCTTGATATTCATCTACAACATTACACATGCCATTTGCAATCATTACGTACTACGTATATAATTTAATATATTAATATAATGTATATAATATGTTAATACATTTAGTAATAAAAAAATATCATAGCTCCATCAAAAAAATCTTTTTTGGTTTTGTGTTTTGTAAAGATTTATTTATTTATCTCAAATCAAAGAGAGATTGATCAAATTCAGGGTTTGTCGATTGTAATAATGAATAAAATAAAAGGTTTTTTCGTTAAACTGCTACAGTTTTTTGGCCTAAAAATAGCTAACATTCGCTTTGCTATTCATACATATAAGTATAAAAACGTCGGTTCTTTTGCACCATCTTTGCATCTCTAAAATGAAACGAAGCTATATAAACATTTCTCATTTATTATATCAAATTGGATGCTACAAACCACACATCAAGTTTTGTAAAAAAATACAGATATTTATGTCATAATAATATAACAAAATTCTAATTCTAATAAGCAACTCAATTCCTAATTAATTATACCTACATAAATATTATCATTCGTAGCGACGATTATGTCACGTACCCTAACAAATTACATCGTTAGAAAACATTGAGGAGTGAATAAA
Source organism: Ectropis grisescens (assembly GCA_017562165.1). NCBI lineage: Eukaryota > Metazoa > Arthropoda > Insecta > Lepidoptera > Geometridae > Ectropis > Ectropis grisescens. The sequence continues at coordinate 7,037,954 of CM029778.1, read as the reverse complement.
AAGCTCTATTACGTGTAGATTAGCTGTTCATTTATCGACGTGGACGGTAATTTATGACGCGACTCACACGCAGCGGTCTCCATTAGCGGCGATTTCATGCACATCTGTCGTGAGCCTAACGCAAATGCAGTCTGTCAATCGCCATACGGCGACGTATACACACAATATGGGTAGAAACATAATTCTAAATCTCAAAACGAATCAAGGGATCTTAGAACTACGTTTTAAGCCAACTCGTTTATTAACAACACTAGTAAGTATAAATTAATTACAGAATATTTGCCGCAACACATCAGAATATAGTACCTACTTAACTTAAAGAATACAAACATCTTTAACAGTTTAAAACAAATACAAGTCAATGTTTGGTTGCTTGTTGTACAATCACGTCGGAACGACAAAACGGATTGGATTTAAATTTTTAACACACATAGATTAAGGCCAGGTATTTCTGTCAAAGTAGGCATTTAACGCTGTCTTGTTCTCGCGACCGTCACTGACCGCGGAATCGGTGCCACAGTCCAGAAAATTCATTAGTTTAGTCATAAACTTGAAAAAACCTTTTGAAAAGGGGTAACTTTGGGATTTTTTTCTATCAAGTAAAATTCATTAAATCGTGTTATTGACTGCGAATTGCACTAGATTAGATCCTTAACTAATACATATATTTTTTAAGTTTTATACACTATTTTAAAGGACTTAAAGTTGTTTTAAAAATTCAAAATTACGGCTCACACGCCCTTAATAGCACTTGGGCTAAACCACGGGAATGAAAACTAACGGGCAAAACGGCTGGTGCTGCTTGTAAGTTAATAAATAAATTCAGTTAAAAAACGTGGACTACGACTAAAGTTATTTGTAGATCAGTGATGGCCTAGTACGTAGTGATGGTAGTAAGTTACGGCTGGTCTAGTCGGGAAAACGGCGTCTGCCGATCCGGAGCCTCCGGGTTCGAATCCTACCACGCGCACCACTGTATTTTCGAAGTCATGTGCGTAGTGCCGCTAACTTAAAAACGGTGAGGGAAGACATCGTGAGGAAACCGACATGTACCTAGAATCTTTCGAGGTCATGTGTCGTCCACCGACCCGAACTTGGGCAGCGTGGTGGATTATGGCCTTAAGCTCTCTGCTTGCGAGAGAAGGCCCCGAGTCCCAGCAGTGGAAACATTTAGTGGGCTGCTTATACTTATGATGACCTAGAGATATTTGTAATGAAAAGCTTCGATAAAATGCTATCCAGAAAAATTTTGATCGCAGCTTAGTATTAGTATCTACTGTTAATAATATTTTCCGTGGTTAAATGGCAGAGTCACAGATATTTCATTGCCGTTCCATGCATCATGATCACGGATAAAATTACGAATGAAAAGAGTTGGCACAAAAGTTTCTAATCACGGCCAAACGTATCGAACCACCCTTATGAGTAACAGGATGTATTTTCTTCATTACTAAGTATTGAGAGTCGAACCATAACGTAAATTAAGGTGGTTTTACAATTTCATAAAAAATAAAGACTTTTTGTATGACCGTCTGTATCACGACTCAAAGTAGTGGTCTTTCACCAGTCCAACTCTCCGCAATGACCCCATGCTCGACGCAATCAGTCTCCACAAAAAGTGCCGCCAATTGGAGGCGCCTGCGCAGCGCCAGCGAATATCAATGAGCTGTAATTGGCTACAAGATGACTGTATTAGCCGAGACAGGCCAAGACACGGTAATACGGCCACTTGAAGCAATTGTACGGATACTAACTTACCGTTCTTGTTTTGCTCGTTACTTTTCTTCCTACTTTAATTCTTACTAGCCGCGACCCGCGGTTTTAATCGCGTAAATCCCATCTAGGTTAATTTTTCGCTATAATAATAGCTTATGCGCTATTCCATACTATACTCTAACTTTGTTTTAACTTAATCAGTTCAGATGTAACTACGTAATTGAGCAACAAACATTGCCATTTATAATATTAGTTGGATGGTATTTATGGGCTAGTGATCACAGTAGGTACTCCAAACGTTCACGCCGTAACGTCTGAATGGATCTGCCCATCTACCGCCTAACTAAATCAACTATGGCTTTGCTATTCTCCATCATTTAGATCGAAAAGAAAAGAGACAGCAATATCAAAGCTAAGACTGTATTAGTTAGGCGGTAGACCCTCTGGTCAGAGCATAGTCATATTATACTCCGGGAGAACACATACGATACCTTTTATCCTAAGAAAATGACGGAAAAGGGAAGTGGGAACTGGTAGAAGTATAACCACGGGGTAATATTACTACAAAACAACGTATAGGGTAGAGTTAAATACGAGTAATACAAACAATCTGATCTGATAAATGCCAGTACAATTGTCGAAGTGTCTCCAAAATAAAGTGCGTCTATTGTCTATTTTCACAGACCACATCCGCTGCGAAATGATTCTCAATTGCCTGTATAGCCGCGAGATTGGCCTAAGGGGAAGCCGCCTTGGATCCGTCCTAGCTAAGTACCATGTTCTTTTATTGCAATCATTTTTCAACTCAACTCAGATCACTTACATAACCCAGCATCATTACTAACCTTTTTACAAAAGAATATGGTCGATATTCGCGTTCCACTAAAATGTTGGACGGAAATTGAGTGTCCCGTTCTCATAAGCTCGTGGTACGGCAACAGTAATTGCTAAAATGTCTCGCATCGCCACAATACTGCTCGAATTAAGAACTCTACAATTGAGATAGATGCCTTAATTTATAATTTTGTCAATAGCAATTTATAATTTTATCATGGACAGGTCGAATAGAGTTAAAAAAGTTTATACCAACCTACCAATTTAATGCTCTATTTTTTAATTACCTTCACTCGTGTCTACTGATGAGAGATTAGATAGATATGAGTATTATCGAGAAGGCACTAGTTCGCACATGGTTTAGTTGGTAGAAAGTTAGCCCACGGAACTGTACTTGGTGCGTTCGATGTCCACCTAGGACAAAAATATTCGTGTGATGCATATCTGTATTCTATAATGTCTATGGTTAGTTTGGAACCTATTAGTGTTGTGTGAGGAATGTTCACCAATATCCACCAAACTTCTGGTCTGTTAGAGTTATGATATGATTCTGAGCAGTTTTGTAAGTATGTCCGTATGTATATGTATTTGTGGCATCCTAGTTGTTTTAGGAACGGACCGTTTTCGAAACCAATGGTAAGCCAGCACACACACACACACGCACACACATCAGAAGTCACTCTGCTGGTCAATCATGTGAAAATAAAAAGTCAAAATCGCTGTCGAGAACTACACTGCGTTCATTATGAGGAGAATTAAAATCTCTTTATAATGTTTTTTCTCCAGAAACATTGTCTAAGCTGGGGCACAGTAATTTAGTTTTTTTTATTTACACTTAAGATAATTCACAAAACAGGTGCGTCCGTCCTGAACTATCTTTATTATATATCTCGGACCCAATATCTTTTCACAGAATAGAAATGTTTGCACATTACGATTCAGTTTGCACATTATGCTTATGCTATTCGGTACTATAGTAAAATTTATTCCTAACGATGAGTGACAGAGACTACGAGTCTTCGGCATAATCCGCCTTTCTACCGTAGCCTTGTAGTCAGTGAACAACAATGACATGCGCTCGAAGATCTTAATGAATGGTTAATTGCTCTCGACTCACGCCATCCGCGGCCTTGGGCACAATCCGCGTCTGAAGTGGCCGCCGACCTCGTTTGCCTATTGATACACGCAGCAATAGCCGCTAGATCACCAGGTCAAACCGCGGAACAGCTGGTGAACTGACTCACTTGCGGTTAACTCCATTTCTAGTGGATAACCAGTTTTTGAAGAGAAATCTTCTCTAGTCGCGTTAAGAACTTTTTGGGACTTTGTTTTAACTTTCATAGATTAACACTTCACCACCCTTTTGCCTGAAGGATGTTAAACGACGATGCGGTCTATGATGGAGCGTGCTTACTTAGAAGTAACTGATTTACTCTCGAGTTGAAGACACCAAAATTCTAACTGTAGGGAATAGCCCACTCAGGCGTCGCGTGCCAAAGAATGGAATTTCTTATCACAAAAGTACAGTCAAACTTCTTCGTCATAAGTAGATTTAATAATGTAGCGGCGTAGCGTTGGTGCGGTGGCGGAGCAGTGGAGCGGAACGTGCGCTTTTTGGATGAATGAAATGTTATGTGCTCCCATTTTTTTTGTTAGTCTTCTATTCTATTTGTAGTCCCTATAACTGGCAGTTTTATGGTATGTTTGACTTTTTCCCACAAAACAAGCTTTACTTGGGTTGGGGCTAGATAACATTTCATATTCCGACTGCTGGGACCTTCTTTGGGGCCTTCTGTCACAAACAGAGCGTGATGCCCATAATCCAACAAGTTGGGTAAGTGCGGTTTGCTGGATGACGGATGTCCCCGATTTCTTTGTTATGATTATGACTGCTTTACCTGTAACAATAGAAAATAATTATTAAATTTAATAAATAAAATAAACCGGCTGTAGGTACTATCATACCAATATTTTACTTAAAAATCTCGATTTTTTGTAAAGTTCTTATGACAATAAAGTTGGCCTCTATTAATTAGAGTTGTTTCAGACGAGATTTTATACGCGTGTATAAATTTGAATTTGGAATCGCATGTAGGTGCGTTTAGGCGCGGTTTCTGCCACACGCACAATTCGTAGGAGCTTTCACGCGCTTACCGCTTAAAGCACTTTGGTCCCTTTTGTGACCAAGAATTCAAATCCCGACAAACTTTTACTAATTTTATTTAATATCGCAACAAGGAACAGCAATGGGGCGTTTTCAAGACGTAAAAAGACCTGTCAAATACAATTCCCAATTCCACCGTAAGTGGCGCCACTGTTTTTTTTGTAAGAGAAATTTCAAATTACAAAAACCAACAGTGGTGCCACACTTGACAATATTTAGAACTATCTTTGACAAGTCTTTTTGCGTCTGGTAAACGCCTCAGAGAAGTGAAACTCGCAGACACGTCCTAACTCTAATTTCTTGCCTAACACGCGTGCAAATGCTAATTCCCTTGCATCGTTACAGTGACGTCATATGCGGGTCCTGCAATTATTCATTAGCGTTAATTGAAACAAGCGATTTGAATTAATCAGACGATTTCACTTCAAGCCAGTACGATAGTCTAACTACCTTATTTAAGTTTGAGTCAACAGCTTGATTTTTTAGACAATCATACCCCACTCAGAGAGGGAAAGAGGGTAAATCGTAAAGAATTTTCACTCAATCAAAAAAAAAAAGGTTTGTAATGCGTGGGTAAAGTTTTATCTTCTGACAAAAATGGAATATATTAAAGGCAGTATCTTCTCCCTACTCCCTGTACCTGTCCGGGATGAGTTTGCATCAGATCCGAGGGCAGATAATGTAACAGCTGACCGCCGGGACGTCGTGTTCCATATTGTCTCATTAAATAGCTGTAAAGGAATATTGATAACCGCACCGGCGCGGGCGCATGCGTCGGGTAAATCACGGAGTAAGAAATGTTCAAAGAAATACATGAGAAATAGACGTAACAATTTAGGGTTCACACTAAATTGTTACGTCTATTTCTCATAGAAAAGCGGATGGTGTGTGTAAAATGTTCAAAACAATAATTCAAATCGGTCTAAGAATGGTAAAATTAAAACTTTTCACAAGCCTATTATGTGACGAAATTAATTTGATGAATGATTAAGTGTAAGTCTTTGTTACTTGAAATAAATGAATTTTAATGTTTTTTTTATTTCATCCTATATAAAAAGGTGGAAGTATCAAAATAAAGGTATCTGATCTGGTAAAGTATTAATAGATGTAGAAGAGCAGGAATTTTCAAAACAGGCTTTTTTGCTTCTGGTTATATATAAGTTACGTTTGTAAATTATTACTGAAATAAAACTTTTGATTTCATTTTGGTTAGAGAATGAATTTTTGACACTTAATTATCCCAAATATCTTCTTTGTGCAAAAAATCTGTTTTCAGTGGACTTTTCGCCATCCACATTTGACTCTCACTTATCAACGAACAGTTATTTATTTTTCTATTTTGTAACTATTATGAGGAGTCACAAAACACTACAGAAAATCGTCACAAAATCACTATTAAACATTTAAACCATATCATACCAATATAGTTTCATGGTTCTAGTGTAGGGTAGTTCTTTCTCTGTAACGTATTTTCTCTGTACTGTGAGTACGCAGACGCGGTGCCAATTACAGCATCGCGCATCTGATACTGCTAACAAGACGATGCGTATCGCACCCGCTAGGGATGCGCCCGCGCATCCAACTTTACCTGAGAGCTTAGAACAATAGCATATCAAATTATCTAACTAAAATTATGCTTTAAATTTAGATATTATTGGAATTGTCAAATCAAAATTAATAAAAATAAATCTCAAACAAAGAGCATTTTAATTGATGACCAAAAGTATTTATTCCCGATTTTTGACGTAATTTTCCATTTCTTTCAAGGGCTGTAATTTTTGCAGAAGCCTTAAATCTAATTAAGTTTTTATCGATTCCAATACATAAGTATGAATAAGAAAAGAAGATAGTTGTTACATTTGTACAAAGGAACAAACAATTACATAATTGAGTTTTATTCAAATCATATATTTGAAGAGAAATGTATACACAACAATATTTGAAGTAAGAGTACAGAATTAAGTTTGATATTTAAAATTATGAAAAATATATAAATACCACAAATACTAAGAAGTAGCAAACTACCCTAACAAATTCGAGTAGCTAACAATAACTAATTAAACAAAAAAATAAAAATACTTAGAAATATTTTCTTCCTTTTACACCATCACAAACTGTATAAAACCCGAAGGTTAAAGAGAATTTGACCTAAAGATAAATAATGAACAGAAGTCATTACCAGTAGGTATCGAATCAAACAAGCCGAAGAAGCTATTGGTTGCGTAGCGGTTAAAATGTCAGATTCCACAATTATTAGATCATAGGTTTGAATCTCGCATGTACATCGGAGTATTTTCCACAGTGATATAAAAGATTATCATTACCACTAGGTTTAACTGGCCTCAAGGCTTAAGGAAAGCAACGTATTCCAAGAATGACACCTTCGTGCACAACCCGCATTTGGGCATCGTGGTCGATTATGACCTTGACGCTCTTAGTTAGAGAAAGCCCCAAGTTTTAGCAGTGGGACCGTAAAATTTCTTATGCACCATCAACAATATAGATAATGTTCATACAACTATTAATTTAACCTTAGAGCTTCGCTTCGAGAAACGCAGCGATCTTCGATAAACTGCATTATTATTCCATAAATCCCGATAATTGTGAACATCGCGGGGCAGCACTACTCGCCTGCGCACGGCTTACATTCAAATTCCATAACACAACACTAAATCTTTTACAGAAAAAATACTTTAAGCTCTAACACGGTTCAAGAAGGTTGGGTTTTGATTGTTGAAGAGATGAAGCCACTTTGCATGATGAACGCTATGGCGTGAATTACGCGACCGCAGGTCGTTATTGCTGCACAACTTTACGACTTGCGCTTGCTACATGAAAATTTGAATCTTATTCTTTGGAGATTAGTATGGGATGATACGTAAAGGTGATTTCGGGTGGTATTGTAAAGTGCAGAATATTTCACGGCGATTGTCCGATAGAGTCTCGAGATAGAATCGTAATCGGGCGGAAGGACAACTCTCGACCATGAATCAAGGTCCGAAAGACAATGCAACACCAAGCAACACCACGCAACATCTAGAGCATTGTTCCTGTTGCGTAACAATGCAAGTTCTACGATAATGTTATTTATTTGGTAGAGTCAGATGCATGAGATTTACAAGACGTCGATGGGGATTGAAATATGACTAGGAAATAGATTTTTAACAAACATTTGTGAGCACTTTTTTCACAAATCTATCTAGCCCCAAAATAAACGAAGCTTGTACTATATGTTTCAGAATACATATACGGGTTTAAATATGTTTATATGGATGAACCTTATAGTTAATGTTAAGTGACGTTCGTGTACTACATAAATTTAATTTAATTTTATTATCAAAGAACACTTTTAAGTTTTTGTAGTTTGCAATAAGAATAAAATATATCCAAAGTATTTTTACCGTTGTTTAATTTTTTTTATAATTGAACACAAGGAACCCGCCCTGATTTTGCTCGGGTTGAACAATTCAAATTAGGAACAAATTTTTCAAGTATACGTATGGTTACCTACTAAATTGAGGATGTTTATGTACTTAATAAGACCAAAGAGTTTACATAATATACTAAACTACATCTATGAATGAAACACTTTCAGAATATCAGATAATTATGTAATAAAAATAATTCTCAACTGCGCCTCAGGTGCCGTCAACATATTTTTGTTTTAATAACCATATCGTGCTAAATGTCACTCTATTTTAAAAATGCCATTATTTTTTTAAGGGACCTACATATATGTAAGTCAGTCTCAAGTGGTCTCTACTCCCTACGGAACTTTGGACCCTACTGTCTAAAACGACTTGCATGAATGGTGTAGAATTTTTTTATCAACTTCGTAACCTCCCGTATAAAAATATATGGGTACTCAAAATATAATCACTACAGATGGAAACACTAAGGGCTATCATTAGTAGACACTCATTACTCCCATATTTCCAGATCAATTAAACCTAATTTCATAACAAAATTGTTCTGTCAAGTATAATAAAGTGTACCACATGTACTAAAACATTTTCGTAACGTGTAGGACATAATTTAAAAGTGCGGCATCTTTTAACACTTGCGAATTGCTAAAACTATTTCAGTACTAATTATTGTTGAGTCACAGGACATAGAGCTATTTAACAACTGACAGATGGCTAATTTTAACCCAAATCCTGAGCAAAAAATAGCGCCGCGTATGAGCGTAATAGAGTCTATCATAACCCGACCGTCTCTCCCAAGGTGGAAAAGTACCTATACATTTTCAGTAAACATATATTTTACTCTTACTCCACTTTAAATAAAATGGGAACCAGACAGCTATTTAGTTTTATAATGTTGCAGACATACATATATAGGAACACCTTCTTCATCGTCATCATCAGCCTGTATTCGTCCACTGCTGGACATAGGCCTCTCCTATGATACGCCACTTATCCCAATCCTCGGTCTTACTTCTCCAACCGCCACCAGTTGCCTTTCGAATATCGTTACTCCATCTAGCATCTTACACTACGTTTGCCGATTCCCGGTCTTCACTCCAGAACCCTACCCCAACGGTTATCGGGTCTACGACAGATGTGACCGGCCCATTGCCACTTCAGTTTACTAATACGCTGAGCTATGTCAGTGATTTTAGTTCTCTGATGAACCACTTCATTGCGGATGCAATCCCTCAGAGAAACCCTAAGCATAGCCCTTTCCATGGCTCAATGAGCGGCTCTGAGCTTACGGTCCATTTTGACTGTCCGTCCACGTTTCAGCATCGAAGGTTATGATGACCTATGACAAAGAAACTTAACACACAAAAACCGCCTTTTTGGATGAGAATCGAATCCACGGCCTATGGTTTTGTGGGCAGACTGGCTAACAATTTTGACTAAACCATGAAGTTAGTCTAAAACAGTTCGTGAATATAGAAAAAAGTTAGAATAGGTAGAAGCTCCGGATGACAGGCAACCGCGGCGCTGCGGTCGAGACGTGGAGAGGCTCATAACTCACCGGGATCTAGGCCGACGCAGATTGGACCCCGCTCGCAAATAAGCTCCACGTAGGGTCACCATTAAAGTTCAGAGAAAATCAGGACTGCCTACAGAGATGCTTACTCTTTGAAAGGTCCACCTGGGGAAATTATTAACCACACCGTTGCTAGTTATTCTACCTCCAAGCAGTAATGTGGAAACATCAGTTGGTTCCGGTTGGAAGAGAAATGTTTCCAGAGAAAGTACAGGGCATTGAGACAAATCATCTTAGCTATATCTCTGACTGACGAGAGCAGTGTAATGTTAGGTGATCATGTGTACTCTTTCTTGTTCCAATAACTGCGTGATACTGTGCTGATAGAGGCAGGCGTGCTTCTTACCATCAGGCACATGTCTTGCTCGTCGCGTGATGTTGGTGCCATGGCTTTGTGGTCCAGTTAGCAGTGACTTTTTGAACCATAAGTCACAGCTCGTGGGTTTGATTCCCAGCCAGATATTTGTGTAAAGGTAATGTATGTGTGTTCTCTATTTAAATGTAAGATTAGTAAGGCTGTGTGTAAATGTAATATTTTAAAGATTGATAAAGCTTAAGCGACAATAAAAAAGTGTGTATTAGATAATGTTTTACCCGAAATTTACTAAAAAAGTTACTAGGTACTAGGCAGTAGAATCTAAGATACTAATATTATGAATCTGAAGAGATATTTTGTTTGAGCGCGCAAATCTTAGGAAATACTGTTCGATTAAAAAAAAACACTTTGGAAATGTGTAGGTACCTACGTGTTCCCTGAGTGCTAGGCTATATGTTATGTACCACGGGCGAAGCCGGGACGGACCGCTAGTAAAGAGATATTTGTACTCACACAACATTTTCAGAATACTATTTTATTCGCAAATGACTCAAATGTAACTCAATGCGGACTAAGCAAATAGTACAACTACAGATAAAAACCAACGTGATTATTTTATATTTTGTTTTAATTACGTCTAGTCTGAATTATGTTTTAGTCACATTCCACGGCCTTTTTCTAATAAATTTAATCTAAAACATTATTAACTAAAACGATAAATACAGATTATGTAAAAATTATATGACAACTTTGCACGTGTTCATGTTTCGCGACTTTAATGATTCATGTTTACTCATTTGTTTTTATCAGATACGTCAACAAATATTTAGATTTAGATCACAGACTAAGCATAAGGAAGTACGAGCACGAGACATTCCTTTGGAAAATATCTCTGCATAAATATTTTTATGGATTGGTAAGACAATTGTTAGGATAGAATTTTCAGATTTTAGTGAATCTAGTATCGACGTACGAAATGTGTCAAATCCACCCCAGTAATCACGACACTTTAAAGGTATCAAGTTATGGATTTAGATAGATAGAGAAATAGATACACTCTTTCTTAAAATTTGTTACAAAAGAGGCAATCTATAATATTAATATTATGTGAAGTAAAAACATTGTAAGTACAGTAGTGGTAGGACTCTTGGCAGAGTCCGCCTGGGGAAGTACCACACCTTTGCCAGTTATACTACCGCCAAGCAGTAATGTGCAAACATTACTGTGTTCCGGTTTGAAGGGTAATGTTTCCAGAGAAATTACAGGGCTTAGAGATATAAGATCTTAGATCTCTGGGTGACGAGCGCAGTGCAGTGCTAGGTAATGATTTGGACTCTTCATGTTCCAATAGCTGTGTGTCACTGTGCTGTTATGTGTCAGGCATGTTGCTTACCATCAGGCACATGACCTGATCGTCTCGTCACTCTATATTTAAAAAAAAAAAAAAAAAAAAAAAAGTACTCTATTTTACGAAAACTGCGCAGATGGAGAAGTATGGTACTCGTATTTAGCGACACATAGCGTACATAGCGTAGTAGGTAGTAACGGTTAAGGATCTGTCAAGGTTATACAATAAAACCTATGCCCGTGTAAATAAAAAAATGGTAGTCATATGGAAAGCTGTTAAAAGTGGCATTACCCACATGACTTCGAAAAGATAGTGATACGAGTGGGAATTCAACCTGAGGGCTCCAGATCGGCAGTCGCCGTTCTCCCGACTAGACCAAATCAAAAACGGTGAACGAAAACATCGTGAGGAAATCGGCGTGTACCTAGAATCTTTGGAAGTCATGCGACATCCGCCAGCCCTGTGTCAGCTTGGTGGATTATGGCCCTGACTCTCTCCTTGCGAGAGAAAGCCCCCAGTCCCGACAGTTAGAACATTTAGTGGGCCTTCACCGCTACTGCTAGATATTTGCATAGCATCGGTAACGCGATTCCATAAGATTGTCCTGTATAAAATGCTTAATGTGGAATAGTAACAATAAATAAGTTTTTTTTGACGTGGCAACGTCTAATAAATTGATGAACGCCGGCAGCTTACACGAAAAAGTGTCCCGTTGTGTTCCGCTACGCTTATTGGCCCGTTACGCTCATTTTACGCTTTCGCCGCATCTATCAATGTTTTGTTATGACGTTGCTGCGTTAAACTATCGTCCGTAAGCCTTTGCAGATAACCAATTTTTTTCATAAATACATGTAATATTCAATATTATCCGTATAATTTTGGAAGCATGGCGACCCATGCGACCGCAGAGCGCGGTTCCTTTGAATAATTCGCGATGAGTCGTAGATTTATGGCCCCTAACTACAGAGCGGTGGCGGCGCTCACAATTAAATCATTTGCCTACTGAGACGCGCCGCCGAGCTGCCTACTTGGCGGTATACTGTGACCAGTGCTGCCATGTCTTTGGAGCTCTCAGCTAAATGGTATATTTTATTTAAAAATATTTTTGAAAATAAACATCTTGAACCGTTTTTAGTACTTTTAAGTAGGGAAAAATATTACTTGACATTATCGGGTGGCGACGTAGCGTCGGAGCGGGGGGGAGTAGTGCGAATCAGAGTTAATTTTTTGTCTGTCTCATCTCTCAGTATTTTTCTGTATTCCGTATATATCGTCTTTTGTTATCAATTTATTAATATTGGTCGCGCAAAGCGTATTTGAAAGCTGGGAATATCAGTAAACTGTCCTTTGTTGTGGTAGTAATAGATTCAAGTAAACTTTAACCTGCTATCTAGGATTACTTAGTCTTAAAATAGAGTTTAATAACACCAACCCTTCTCTTTTTGTATGACAAAATTTACACCATTTGTCTTAAGATCAAGCCAAATATAATGTAAACAAAGTTGGCACTGCGATCAGTGCTGCCAAGTCTCAGCACCTCCTGTTAGAGCTTATAAGAACTTACAGACATAGAACTTACGCTTTCAGATAACCGCGAATTCCTCAACTAGCAACACAGAGTGCATATTATAACTGATACATTGTATCTTATCTACGACCAGTGCAACGTCTTACATACTGTGACATCATCTGTGGTACATCATAGTAACTGCTACGTGATCTAGGGTTTCATCAAACAGAAACTGCAAACTAACCAGCTTTTATACGTTGTCTTAATAACTGTTATGTTTTCTGTGGTGTGTGAAGAAGTTACTATGTTTGAAGCTGTGTCGGTACGAATTGGGCGTGGGACCATGCGCAGGCGCCACTGTCCGTTTACGAATATTATGATTAGTGGTGCGGGCGGCTGTTATTTAAACTATTATGAATGTTGCAATCTCCTCAATATTCTAACGTGTAATTATGACTACAATGCCAGGATTCGGTTGGAGATAAATGGTTGATTGCGGTGAATTTTGGCATTTCGAATTTTATAATTAGGGTTTTTTCGGCTGTTTCTTTTGGTTCTGTTTTTTTAGTAAACTAGTTAAAAAAAAAAAAAAACAATATGTTCATAAATGGACAACTAACTACTATATTACAGATCAAGCTTTTCCCCTTGAATATTTTAGCCTACGCTCATTTCCAAATGTTTAATTTCCCTCTCAAAATAACTGCATAGAAAAAAAGCTAAGCTTCTTATGCTATTTAAAACGAAACATCTAAATAAATTAGATTAAATACGATACAAAAAATATATAATTTAAATTGTCAAAAAATAGGCGTACAAACGTACGTACGTACGTACAAACAATCACAAGCTTGGAGTCATTAATTTAGTCTCCAGACTCGTCAATACCCAACCGAAAATACCCATCAGATTGATAGCGTGATCCATGCTGTATGGGTATGGCGAGGGAAATATTTTGGACCAGATGGAGACCTAAGTACAATGCGTAATCAAGGCTTTAAAATGTATAATTTCTTTATGTAGCTTACTGTGAAATAAATAATTCAGTATTATATTATTTAGTTTGACCCGCCGAGTTAGAAGCATGATGGTGCCCTCGCTTCAATCGACCACCAATTAGTAATTGTTGTCCAAATGGAGACAAGCGGCGATTACCGCTGTTACAGCCTTTTTACCAAGTTCCCACTGTCCCTTTACTGATAAACCATGTGAAAGGTCCGGCTATTGGACAACACTGCGGCAGAGTATAAGCTTGTAACATTCTCGAAACTTATATAAACCAGCCTTCTTGGACGTAAATATCAAATAGAATCTCGTATCTCGTAAGTGAGTACTACCAACGTAAATTGCTGATGTAAGTGAAAACTCATTACGTTTCAAAGTTTTCAGAAATTAAATTGACTAATAGTGTAGGTACACATTTCTTTATTAACAGCTTTCATTTTTGCCAAAGGGGCTGCTTAGCGAAAGTATATACACGATCCAGCAGTAAACTATTCCACAAGAAGCATACCTACGCCTCTCCTACATTACCTACGCCACTCAACTGTTCAGAAGTTTTCTGATCTTTTCTATAAATATACCTCTTCCAGGCAACTTTAGGATGAAAAACAATGTGCGGACAAATGAAAAAACGGGTGGGGATACTTAATTACAACAATAAAATACTGCTTTAAGCAGTACTTGAAAGAAAAATAATTATCTGATAGTTGTTTTCTGTTTCCGAATTAAAAACGCAATAACTTAAGTACTGCTGAATCAGTATACTGTCCTGGGCTCCGGATGAGACGGTGCAGGACGGCTGGAGTCAGACTGGAGTCACTCTGTGTCGGCAATTGCATAATTGGTCGACGATCAATTGCGCTCGCGCCGCCGCCGCGCCGCTTGCGCAGCCGTGTGAACGAGCTTGTAGCCAGAAAACGTTCATACTCATCCTAACAGCTATTTGTTAAAAAAAAAAAGGCTTTGGCAAGGAACGTTTAAGAGTTTTAAGAAGAGCAAACAATTGAATCGAACTTCCTGTACAATATTAAATACGATTTGAAGAAGATATTTTTAAAAATCCTAGCGGCTCGTTCCGGCTTCACTCGGATATTGTCATATAAAGACTATCAATCAAAATAAAAACTATCCTATCTATCAAATTGGATATGATTACACATAAATGCAAACTTTCGTTAATATCGGTTCAGTTGGTAAAGAATTCACTGGAATTAAACATCATGACGTTTAATTTTGATTTCTATATAGATTTAATTACTTAGCTTATTTTTAACCCCGACGGTGCGTTTTTTTTATTTGAAAGTTAATATCCGTGTGGATGTTCTTAGCTATGTTTGGTTGATATCGATTCAAGATGGCGGCCTCCACAAAATGGCGCACAAAATATTTCTTCACAACCTACCTCAATATGGGTATCAAATGAAAGGGCTTGACTAGTAGAAAAATCAAATCTAAAATGGCCGCTTCCACAAAATGGCGAAATACATATATTTTTTCACAACTCCCTTAATATGGGTATCAAATAAAAGGGCTTGACTAGTAGAATGTTGTGCAGATAACAAATCTGAGGTAGTCGGGGGTTAATCAAAATTTTTAATTTTGTTCTTGTATAGAGTGACGAAATGAGCAGGACATGTGCCTGATGGTAAGCTACATGCTTGCTACATAACAGCACAGTGACACGCAGCTATTGGAACATGAAGAGTCCAAATCATTATCTAGCACTGCACTGCGCTCGTCACCCAGAGATCTGAGATATTAAATCTCTAAGCCTTGTAATTTCTCTGGAAACATTGCCCTTCAAACTGGAACATGGTAACCTTTGCCCAATACTGCTTGGTGGTAGAATATCTGGCAAAGGTGTGGTACTTCCCCAGGCGGCCTCTGCCAATAGTCCTACCACTAATAAGGATAATAAGATTTAATTGGCCAGCGTGGAGGATTCATGCGTCGACTCTCTTATGAGAGAAAGCTTCGAGACTCGAGACCCAACAGTGGGAACATAAAATGGGTTACTTATGCTTATTCATATTATTATTATTCAGCTTATTCATATCATCTTATTCATACTTCTGTAAAGTATGTTCACACATTTTCTTCAATTTTGTATTCATTAACATTTAGCATGTCTAGCTTGAATTTATTTTAAGCAACGGACGCGCATCGAGACGTTAACTAGTTTCGAAGCCTAACACGATATGTCAGTCAAAGATGAACATATACAAGCATTATTATGATTAATTCATTAATATATCGTTCCATATTCATGAATATATTTAGCCAATCTTTTTTTTGTTTTCGCTTTATTGGATAAAAGGTGAGTTGAAATAAAAGTAGTAATAAACCATAAATAACGTTGAAAGTGTTTGAAACATAAATTGGTAAATTTTGACATACACAGTGTGTATTACACACACATTTAAATATAGTGATGGAAGTTATAACACCTGTACTACGAACTTTCTTTAATTAACAATACTAGCGAAGTACCTAAACAATCATGATGACGAAGCTAGTACAATGGTAAATGTAGATAAATCTAATATCAGAAATAACTGTCTTTGTACTCGTATTTCAATAACAAACAACAAAGCTTGAGTTCTTGAACACACAACTTATGAATTAACTATTTTTTGAAATCTTGTTAGAAAATACAAACTTTACCATCCTCTCTGCTTCAGTCCCTAGCTATCGTCGAGACGATAATGGCATTATTACAGATGGAAATTGTTATGGACTTGCTTTGGGTATGTTTTATTATCTCTGAGTAATGCTTTCACACTCATAACAGCATCAAAACTCAAAACTGTCTAGGTTAACTAAAAAAATAAATAAATAAGGTTGTATCCAAAGCCTGACATAAGCTCAAATGTCTGTTTAAGTTCATTTAATGTCCATGTGTGTAATATTTTTTACCAATTTGATTTAACTTAACAAGTTTTTGGTTCTGCAGCAAATGATTAAAACACGGCGGTTAATTAAGGCATTCGGAACAAATTAAGCGTATTTATTTAACCAAAGTGCAATTGTATTTTTGAAGTAGGTATTTCATTGACATCTAAAAAATGTATAACTTTGCTGAGGATCTTGCCTCCATTTGTTTTGAAAGCAACGCTTTTAACAAAACAGTCCTCAAAAATGTAATCACAATTACTATACAAGGGTAAGTAGAAGCGAAAACTTAAAAACCTGAGACAAACACCAACACAAGTGTTTTACTAACCCCCGCCCAAAAACAGGGGTGTTATAAGTTTGACGTCGATGTCTGACTGTCTGTCTGTGTGTCTGTATGTCTGTCTGTCTGTGGCACAATATAGCTCAAACGGATGGGCCGATTCCAATGAGGTTTTATTAAAGTTAATTTTTGTGCTGATGTTCTTAGCTATGTTTGGTTAAAATCGATTCAAGATGGCTGCCTAGGCAAAATGGCGGACAAAATATTTCTTCACAATCTACCTCAATATGGGTATCCAATGAAAGGGCTAAGGGCAGATTATCCGACACAGATTATGTGTACAAATTCGAGGTAGTCGAGGGTAAATCAAAATTTTTAATTTTGTTCTTGTTTTAGAAACACTTTCTTGATCGCTCTCACTCGCTTAGTGTAAAATGGTACAATGTCTCAAATCTCAATTTTAATGATCCTAAATACTTAGTTTATGTCAAAACGATAATAATCTTTATTTCTAATAAAGACTACCTTTCCCAGACTTAAAATAAATAGCGTGACTGTTTCTTCTTCGAATGCAATTGAAAATTCAATTTCATTATTTCTCCACAGTAGTGCAAATGTTCTATCAATTTATTGTGAATTCTGTTAGTTGGAGTGTGCGGAGGCGTGAGAGAGACATCCATCTTGATTATTCAAATCAATCAGCGGAGGCTTGATGGCCTTATAATGATGGGAGCGCGTGTCCTGGTCACAGTGAAATGAAGTTACATGACTTGTGTATCTGACTTTTTTATATCATAGAACGACTGGACGAACAGGACTAAGCAACACGCCTGCCCATAACAGCACAGCGTCACGCAGTTATTAGAACACGAAGAGTCCAAATCAGGAACTAGCACTGTACTGCGCCAATCTCGATTATTATTTACTATATTACTAGCGATTTATCTTTGTGCCCTATAATTTCTCTGGAAACATGGCCTTTCAAATTGGTTGACTTTTCCAAGTAAATGTTTTTCTAGTATTAATAATTACATACATTTTTAAAATAAGTCACAAGTACATAATGGCAAGAAACCTTTTATCTATTAAAAATAATTTAACTATTACTTTGGTATATGTTCACTAATTCATTTAACACAACAATTAATTCGATAAATTCATTTATTTATTTATTGAAAACTAAATGATTAGTTTTCAAGTTTTTGAACTCAATCAGTAGGTAAAATTAAAAAGAAACACTGTTAATTTCGGTTAAAAGCAACCTTTAGTTTTTTTATTTCTAAAGTGATTCTACTGTATCCGTGTGACTGTGCGTCTGGGGGTGAGTGTCAGCTCATTTCCGATTACCGGCGGGCCGCGCCGCGCGCCGTGACGAGTCAATCGGCGCGCGCGCACCTACCGCGACGACATTACGCTCTTATGACACTTATTACATTATCGTCGACTATATCACACAGACTGCATCGCACAGACTAATAATAATCTATAGTTATTCTAACTTAGCTACTGATTTATTTCCTTAGATCTTTTCTGTAGATTTATCTGTAATTGTTACGAAACAATTACACAATAAATTTATTTGTCACAAAATTTTATATAGGTATGTCAAATGTTCATAGGAAAAAAACAAATATAATGCACATTAAGTCAAAGAGACCGCCGCGCCCCTGCCTAAAAGTGCACAAAACACTCACTGCGTTCCCCATCTGTATGGCTAGGGAGATCTCCGTCAAAAATCAACCAGCTCGATGGTCACCCATCTTCTCCCTCAAGCGGTGCCCCAAATTCGCCACAAACTTCTTTGCTTCCGCACTCCACGGCCCGCCCTGCAGTTTCAACGGCAAATGGGACGAAAACATACGCTGAACCCAAGCATGCGCAATAATAGGGTTTATAAAAATAAATAAATGTATTCTACAAACTTTAGAGCTATCAAAATTCCAGGCAGACGATGATATATGTATTTGTGGTTGGCGATTTCAGTGCAAAAATGAGCCTAACAAAGGAAAAGACAACTTGATACTTTAGAAAGAAATATTCATAATATAATTATGAAATACTCGCTTTATGATTTACGAGTAATTTCTTACAATTAAATAAAGTCAATTATATCTATAATTTAATTAAATATTTAATAAATTGAAAAAAGAAGAAAAAATTACTGGTAAGTAAATCTGTCAATCAAATATTATTAACATTAATGATTTTAGTCTCATAACATGGAGTCCTTGAAGTGTAAATGCAATTTATATCTGTAATACCTTCTAGTGACTATTTATTTTTCTCATTCTATTAATTTCTATTTATTTTCGTTCATCATCATCATTATAATCAGCCCACATTCGTCCACTGCTGGGCATAGGCCTCTCCCAATAATACGCCACTCAGCCCGATCCTCGGCTTTACGTTTCCAACCGCCAACAGCTGCCTTACGTATATCGTCACTCTACCTAGTTTCAGGGCGTCCTACACTACGTTTGCCGATTCGTGGTCTCCACTCCAGAACTCGTCTACCCCAACGGTTATCGGTTCTGCGACAGATATGACCAGCCCACTGCCACTTTAGCTTGCTGATGCGCTGAGCTGTCGGGTCATTTATTTTTGTTATAGGTATTTTTTTTTATCATTCATAGGTTTACACTTGATCGATTTCTGCCTGATATCAAGCAGACGATGATGACAGAGAATGTTTACTTCAAAGAAACTGGGTCAATATCGATTTGAAGTCATAATGATTGTATTAATCGGTAAAAATCCACTCAGGCAAAATCTTTTGGACAATATCGAGCTATAGCAGGGCTATAATAGCCATTTTGGTTAATACAAGCTTTTTTAAGCGTATGGATTTTTTAAGATGTGTAATTAACACGTATTAAACAAATTCATGTTCCATCGAGCCAGAACTAATTTAATTAACCATATGTGATTATTGTTGTTTTTTAAACTTTGGCGTTTTTTTTTGAGACACAATAAAATGAATGTGTTCTCAATTAAATAAAAAAGTGTGTAAAAAAACCGATGTATTTATTTGCCCACGCAAGAAGTTACTAAGTTACTTTTTCTCATTGTTCCTCATACTATTGTTTTCAGCGACAGTGTGCGCGTGGGTCGTAAAAATGTACTCTACCAGTGGAAGCTGGGAGTATACCTATCATTTTCAATAACGTACCACAAGATGTACTTGACTTTAAAAATGTATCCAGTGTCATCTGTTGATAATATTTGGCAGTATTTTTTTAAAGTCTTATTTTAAATCGAACATATGAGCGGTCGCCGGTCGCCCACGTCGCGCGTCGAATGCGGAGCGCGGAACGAATGAGTGCAGACTGAGGTTTATTACTCGGCACATGCTCGAGTAATGGATTCAATACCAGGTGAAATGATTTGCACTGATTAGAGGAAAAATATGGAGTATTCACTCATAAACGGTGTTTTTAAGTTACACATAATAATCATCATCTGGAGAGAGTTAAAGATCTCAGCAAAGCAGGAGACTCTCATACACACCGGCCTTTTACCGCCTAACTGAATCGGCTTTGACTTTGCTGTCTCTGTCTCTATAACTTGAAAAGAAAAGACAGAGCAATATCAAAGCTAACACAGTTTTAGTTAGGTAGTAGACCCTAGGGTCATTCAATCATCCTTAAAACACTCTTTACTACGAGATCAACCCAACAAATCACAGACAGTACTATATGAATACAACTATGTAAATATGTATGATTTAAACAGATATGATATTGATATTAGATTGTACAAAATGTATGAGACAGTTAAATTTTATGTGATTTCAGAGTTGATACGATCTCCATCAGCCTATCCTACGGCAACCGGGCATAGGGCTCTTTCATGATATTCCACTCAGCCCTATACTCGGCTTTTTTGTCTTGCCACTGTATGCTGTCTTACGTATTTATTGTTATACGGTACGTTTGGCTATTTACGGTTTTCACTCTGGGAAACATCTAACTCTACCAATTTCAAATTCATTCAAACCCATAACCTCATGATTCTGAGTTTTTTATAGCCATTAGTCCACCGTAGCTTCCTACTAGAATTCCACGGCTTTTTACTCATAGCATAGCATAAACAGCCCGTTAAATGTTCCCAATGCTGGGACTCGGGGCTTCCTCTTGCAAGGAGAGAGTCAAGACCATAATCCACCACGCTGGCCCAGTGTGGGTTGGTCGATGAGACATGACTTTGATAACTCATATATCCATTTTAAAATAAAAATGCTTAAGATTATAATTTTCTCTGTTATAGTTTAACTAGCGGTCCGTCCCGGATTTGCCCGTGGTTATAATATGTATATATGTAACCTATAACACTCAGGGATCACGTACTTATCCAACGATGAAAGATTTTTGAAATCGGAAATCGTTTCGTTCAAACAAACTCTCTAGCATTATAATATTAGTATAGATACGAGTCTTTCAGAACAAAAGCAACATTGTAACATTAAATGAAAGCACCACCACTCACGTACGAACCAGATAAATCTACAATTACTACCAGATTTATCTACCATTACTACCAGATCGATCTACCATAATCGGATGTTGTGGAATTAAGAGATGGGAGTCTATCACGTTACTCATCTATTGGGAAAGTCGTAAGTATAGAGCAGCGCCACTAAATGTGCCCTCGAAATGAAGGGTTCCGCAGAAAACCTACTTTTCGCTAACAGGGACTCATCATGTTTGTTTTTATTGAAAACTAGCTAACCTGGCGAACTTCGTCCCACCATGTTTCTCTCTTACAGTAATTCACTGTACCCCAGAATGTCTGGCCGTGTTTTGTCATTATTTTGTAGATATCTCAGTCTCCAGTCTTCTGTGAATGAGTGAATGCACTCAATCATTCTTCGTATTATTAATTTAAATAGAGAATACTGCTTAAAATTTTCTTTTACCTATACTACTAAACTAACTAAAAAAATAATTATCCAATTTGGTGCAGTAATTTTTATTTATATTGATTGCTTTTAACGATTACTTGAACAAGATTCTGTCGATAAGTATAATTTGTCATTACCTCAAAACGGCGTGTTCCGAGCAGAACATCTTACGAGGAAAACATACGTTAAAAAAGCCCTCTAAGATTTTCTATATTTCGTGATTTTTTTATTTACGATGTTTTCTTTAAGCGTTGAAGTTTTCCAGCTTATATTAATACGACGTTCCACTTCCTTTTCTACGTTTTTGTCTTCAAAAGATATTTGCTTGCCCAAGTAAATGTATTCATTGACATATTCTAGTGTCTTTCCGTTTACAATTATGATGTTTTTGTGGCTGTTTGTTAATATTTTGGTTTTATCCTTGTTTATTATGAGCCCTAATTTTTCGCTTTCTCTGCTCAAGCATTTACCATTTCCTCTAACCCTTTACTTGATTCGGAAAATATAACGATGTCATCCGCGAATCGAAGATGAGAAAGTCTTTCTCCGTTTGCATATATCCCTTCAGACTGCCAATCGAGCCCATCAAAAACATGTTGTAGCACTGTTATAAATAGTTTAGGTGAGATTGGGTCACCTTGTCTGACTCCTCTGCAGATTGATATATCTGAGCCTCTTATTTCCAGCTTCACGCTACGCGCATATATGTTTTTGGGTACTTTGATGTACTTTAATAATAATTTAAAATAATAATAATTATTATAAACTCTTTATTAAAAAAACACACAAACACAAGAAAAATAAACTATAAACTTAGACACTATCGGGTGAGGCTCTTAATAGGCGGCTTTATTGCCAAAAGCAATCTCTTCCAGGCAACCTTTCAACCTTGTAAAAAATTGTATACACGTAGTCAGGATTCGAACCTGAGATCCCAGGATTGTGAAATGTACTTACACAGCATATACTCACCACTGAGCCACTACAGCTTTTTTAAACATCGGTTTTTATAGTATATGTTAGGTACTTATGGGACACAAACTAACATTTTCACTCTATATTTATACCCATCTATTTATTTCACCATCAAATGCGTTCAATCAAAATTATACAACTATTCCCGGCACGATCCATCATTCACCATTCCATCGACTGTCTACCTACAAATCGCTTTTCCACGCATGACATTAAAAGGTTCAAGTTACAGCTATACATATAAATATAATTGAAGAGTTTGTTTGTAATTCCAAATAAACAGCTTTCTTTGGTGAAGAAATAAATGTATGCGGTATTTACACAAAAAAATAACAATTTAAACTTTTTGT
Source organism: Ectropis grisescens (assembly GCA_017562165.1). Classification (NCBI taxonomy): domain Eukaryota; kingdom Metazoa; phylum Arthropoda; class Insecta; order Lepidoptera; family Geometridae; genus Ectropis; species Ectropis grisescens. Next base: position 7,014,666 of record CM029778.1, on the reverse strand, counting down.
CTCTCTGTTTTTTTTCTTGTTATGCCCAATCTCTGAAAAGGTTGGAACGATTCGAACAAGACTTTCATACTAATTTCATAATGTATTTATGTTATAGTTGCTACACTTTACAGGTAGCTGATGCTATAAATAAGTTAGTAGGTTCCTTTTGGGTCGTGGGTTCGATCCCCACCCAGTGCAAATATTTGTGTGATGAATTCAAATGTTTGCACTGTGTCTGGGTGTTTCTATGTATAATAAGTATGTATTTAAAACTATATAAGTATTATATCAGCTATCTGACTGCCATCACACAAGCTTTGCTTAGTTTGGGGTCAGATAGTGTTGTGTGTGAATTGTCCACCAATATTTATTTATTATTATTATTATTTATTTTATTTGAAACAAAAATAGAGTTCCGAGAAAACAAAATAAATAAATATAAGATTTAAAAGTTTAGGCAAGCCACAAGTTATACCGCGGGGTGTATCTAGTCTACAATTTGAGTATACAATACAAACTTATCCGGCCCAGTAGACAAGTATATGTACAATGTTCTTAGGACCAGTAAATTACTAAATCTTAGACAGTAGAGACTCTTTACAACTGTCCAGATAAGTTTGTTTCTGGGACTGCCACAAATTCTGAGACAGAACTGACTAGTTTAGTGATTACTGTTTATTCTGTGGTTAGAGTGACGTCATCCATCACAGGAGCGCCCATGCTGTCATCTTGAATGTAAACATTACTCATAAACATATCGTGGGGGCTCGGGGGTCGCAAAAAAGGGAAAGGGTGAAGTAAATTCCGGGACACGGGCCACAATATGGATTTAGCAGATTTACTCGCTGAAAAGGTCGAGCAGAGGATATTAAATTCACATAAATGTTGTAAAGTGTTGTAAGGGTCAGTTGAGTGAAAATATTGTAAGAAAGACGGATTCGAAAGTTTTGTAAAATGCTACTTACTAAATACATACGACCTCAACTGATATTAGCTAGATTTAACGTTCACAGACATTTTAATTAGGCCTTAGGACAATAAATAAATTATTTATAAAAATAAAGACAGCAATCCCAACGTTTTTTCAGGGTTTCCGTTATCAAAACTCCATTATAATTTTAGAGTCAAGACAAAATGGGAAAAATGTCGCTTTATAAAAATAACTTTGCATGTATAGTGTATACCTACCTAAGTTATATTTTTTAAACTAATGGTATACGTTTTCGTCTTGATTACTGCTTTTTGTCTTTGGAGGTACGTAAAGCAAAAGGTAGGGAACTGTAAAAAATATTTTCTTAGGTGAAATAAATTATGTTTTAGGTTACTTTATTTTTCAGACATAATATTTTGTGACCTTATTTACAATCTGTATGTTTGTAATGTATTTGTGTTTTAATTTCCACACTTTAATTGTTGCGATTTAAATTTAGTGTCTGAACTTCCAAATACGTTACTGTACGTACTAGCTAGCTACAGTACTAGCACGTATAGCTACATAGTTAAACATAGGTATTCAAATGTTGTACAAAAAATATTGATAGGTGAAATATAATAAACGAACGTACATACTACAAAAATGTCACATAGGTACATGAAAAAAATACACTCGTTTTAACGCAGTCGCGTAAAACAATATCAATAAGCTAATCACAATCTGGAGGGTCACCGTTCACTGTTCACTCGCTTTTGACATCGAATAACAAATTGAAAGTTGAAAGGGTTCGATTACAATACGGGCACCCAAACAAAAACTACCCTCTCTGTTGTGGCACACGACGGACCCTCGTCAGGTGGCGCGCGATAACTCGGGCCCCTGGCCGCGGGGTGCCCTGGACCCCTGACCCCGGGGTAGCGGGGGACGCACAGGCCCTGCAAGGGACACCTTACTGGAATTATACTGGTATCAATAATAGCTTATCACTGTTTATGCGGGTGTGTCGACTCTAACCCGGATTTAAACATCTTATATTTTAAACCGACCTCAAAAAAGGAGGAGGTTTTCAATTCGGCTGTATGTATTTTGATGTAGGTACGTTATGCGATAGCTCCGCCGATTATTATAGTTTTTTTGGTAGATTAGGTATAGGTACTGCAAAAGTGGCTCCATATAATTTCATCGAAATCGTTGGAACAGTTGTTATATGTTCAGCAGATTTACAAACAAATGTATTTATTTTATATATATTTGTTTATTTATAGATTTTATTAAAATTAGTGTACTTTGTAAGTTTAGATTTTGAATCATTGTGTATTTTTCAGAGAGAACTAATTGACAGCTTCTATTGCCATACTTGTTTGTAGTAAAACTCTTTGATAAGTCGATCTGGGTAAGTACCACTACTTTGCCAATTGTTCTACCACCATGATGTGCACACGTCACAGTGTGACGATTCGAAGGGCAATATTTCCAGAGTAATTACAGGACAAATAGGTCAACTTATATCTCTAGGCAGTAATTTGGATTCTTCATGTTGAAATGAAACCGTGGTACCACTGTGTGGTACACGCCGTAATAGCAGTTGTACCAAAATATCTCTCTACTTAGTCTATGGTTCTACCTATTGCTTTCAAATTTAGAACTCTAAATTTCTTTCAAACATGTCATCATCAAGGTTTCTCTAACGAAATCATAAGGTGGCTCCATCGTTTGTCATGTAGATGCTTACATAACTTAGATGTCGTGCCATACAAATGGGCGTACAAATGGCGTAACCATTCCAAGTACGTAAGGTGACAACAAAGCAAGCGACAAAAAAGGGGTAATTATCACCTCCAGTTGGCAACACTGGACGACATAAGCATTAATTAAACGTTTACAGGGTTGTCCGGGTTAGGCATCCTACTAGTAATATTTTAAGTGTCAAAGTTTGAATGTTTAGATATTGTAATGTTTGTTGCAAAATTACGTCGGAATGCCTGAACAGATCGGATTGAAATTTGAAACACAATTAGATTATAGTTTAGAAAAACACAAAGGCTACTTTTTATGACGGTATAATAACGGGAACGGGAACAACGCGGGTAAACCGCGGAGCGCGCTGCTAGTTAGTACTGAATGTATAAAATAAATATTCGTGTACATTTCGCACATAACACTACTAAACTGCTAACTAAGCAAAGTTTGTAGGTAGGTACCATGGGAACATGGAACTCAATAAATAAGTTAAAATTTGTTCCGGTTTGAAGGGCAATGTTACCAGAGAAATTACAGATGCTAACATCAGTAATTTCTCTGGTAACATTGCCCAGAGATCTAAGACATTATATCTCTAAAGATATAATGTCTTAGATCTCTGGGTGACGAGAGCAGTCCAGTGCTAGGTATTGATTTGAACTCTTTGCGTTCTAATAGCTGCGTGTCACTGTGTTGTTATGTGACAGGCGTGTTTCTTACCAGCAGGCACATGTATAGCTAGTCTCGTCACTTCATACTATAAAATAATAAGTTTTATAAATAACTAGCTGTACCCTGCCACGCTTCGCTGTAGTACATTGTGATGCAAAAATTAGATAGATTAGATAAAAACAATCCTTGATGCGGATTATATATCACTGTAAAATTTGAGCTCGATCAGTGCAGAACTTTTGAAGTTTTTGAAGCGTACACAAACCAACATAATATTTTTATATATAGAGATAATTATATAAATGCGGAAGTTCAAAGAAATACAATATCTTAGTGTTAAAATTAACGTGGTTGTTACACATATTTAATTGGATAACGGGATATACGTGAGTGTCCCGTTATCCAATTAAATACAATATCTGTGAGGATGTAAGTTACTCCGTAAAAAAATAGATACTACTGAAGATATCTGCATCTAATTTGAAACATAGACAGATAATAGGGGTAGAGATTTTTGTGAGTCTGTCAAATTTACAAGTACCTAGCTACCACAATTAGGTACAAGTCAAATTAGTAAAGATATTTTCAAAGCATGTGTCGATAAGCAAAATAAAAAAAAACAGCTTAGTCAATTAATTAGATTAGATTAGATGAAAGACATAGTAACAAAAACGATTTCTTAATTATTCAGTTGTGAAAATTGTTTCATGAGAATCTTTTTCATTAGTTAATTGGCTAAATATGAACTGGAGTTAGTTGAATAGGTATGTATACTCGAAGTGAACAGTTTGCTTGAACCATCTAATCAGTCGGACAAATTATCCGTCTAATACATATAAAAACCTTTGCATTTTGTAGTGGAGTTCTCAAAAATGCTTTTTGCTCATTTTAAATTATTCGACGAACCTTAACTAATAAAATCATAGTACCTATATGATGTAGAAGTGTGTATGTGTGTGTGTAATAGGTACAAAAATTAAACGTAGATAAACTTATGATAGAGTGTAGTGGAGGCGTTTTCAGAATGACAGATGCCTTTTTCATGTACTTACAAACATGTCAAATTTACATTGACATTTACTTTTTACGGTTAACTTTTTCAATTTCTTTAAAAAAATATATTAACGCCACCTGATTTTAAATGAGAGCTATTTTGACATTTTTTTTTCGCTTATCTGTCATTCTGAAAACGATTCCTTTATTCCTTTCTTCATAACAGCTGGCTTATCCTTGTAACAAACTTCTTTGACGTCGCAGTTCTTAGTTTTTATTGATACTTTTTTATGTAGAAATCGTTATGTCATTAGGAAATACCAAGACTGAGAGCGTTAAGAGCAGCTTTTTGTTTATCACTGCCTGTCTCTGACTTAGAATGACTGGTAAGGAGTCTGCGTGACATGATCCAACCGATTAGTATGAGATGGGTGTCGAGCGAACAGAACAATGTCTCTCGCTTGTCACTTCCTTGTGTGTGTGTGTGTTTACATGTGATGTAATGTGGCATACATTATCGTTAGCACTAGGCGGGGATCGGCGCGGGGCGTGGCGTGCGCTGCCATTGGCCGCCGCATGCAAATGCGCGCGCCTCCTGCGCTTGCGCAATCACTGTTCGAAGCCCACCATTGTCTCTGCAAAAACATCAAGCAAGTTTCGAGCTCGTTTGTCGGGAGCTTGTATGACAAAAACGGTGGAATCCGCATAACAAGAAACGGCAAAAAACTTGGGACATCGCGGCGCTTTTTACCCGGGATTGATGTCCCAAGCGCGCACGCGCAGCCGACTGCTAGTTATCCTAACATCGCATCGCGACCTGTCCGCGACTTCTCAGCGTTTTTGTGCGGCGAGTGACCCCGGCCCCGCGCCCCGCGCATGCGCGATGAGCTCGCTCTATGTGCGCGCTCAATTGGCAACAAGGCCATTACTTTTAAATCGCATTTACATTGAATGCGCTACTGACCGGGCTCGAACATCGAGATGCTCAATTAAAATAAGGTAATAAATTAACAGATATCGCGAGTCTGCATGAGTCCGCGCGGCTAATCAGTGCCTCACGAAACCATACGCTCACTACTTTCGAACTCATAAAATACAAAGGTACTTTTTAGTATCTATCTAAGTCATTAGTACCTACTTACGTATCTAAGCGGGTAGTGAATCGTGTTCGAATCAGGTACTATAATCATAGAATTTTCATGACCATTAAACAGAAATGTATCTGTCATGTCGTCAACATGGTGAGATGTGTTTGTACAAGCAACTGACATTTCCGAACCCTTTAGGCTATAAGTATAAAGGTGACATTTCAGCACTTTTAAAATTACAATTATCTATATAATACTCAGTAGGTATGCAATCATTTATTACCTAAACACTATAACATTACAAATTTTAAAAAAACCCCTGATGCAAAGTTAAGTCGTAAGTAACCTAAAATATACCAGTATTAGGGCATTTTAAAAATGTGTGGTTTTCGTTTGACCCATGAAAGCTGTGGTGGTCCAGTGACTAGAAAATGGGATTCACAACCGTGAGCTCATAGGTTCGAGTCTCGCCTGCACCTCTGTTTATTTTTCCATGTGCATGTGTAAGTACAAATGTATCAAGACTACTGGACAAGAATCTTTGGACGTCATTCGATGTGCCAGCGTGGTGGATTATGGCCTTGACTGTCTTCCTTCGAGGACCCGAGTCCCAACAGTAGGAACATTTAGTGGGCTGTTTATACATTTCACATTCCTGTAAATTAGGGCTACCAACAGTTTTCCTAATTTAGTTTAGTTTAAAAATTTTAACGTAGTAGGTAAACCTTAATAAAAAACCTTAGTACCTACTTCAAGATTTGAACATGAACAATCCAAATCATTACCTAGCACTGCACTGCGCTCTTCACCCAGAGATATATTATATTAAGACAATTTATCTCTTTGCCCTATTACTTCTCTGGACGAATTAACTTTCAAACCGGAACAAACTATCATGAATTAATTAGTGTTTAACGGCAGAATAACTGGTAAAATTAGGGTACTTCCCAAAGCGGACTCTACAAAGACCACTACTACTTGAGTCTCTGCATCAGCAACTTCTACCGCCTAACTAATTTTTTGGCTTTATGTTGCTGTCTCTATAATTTCAATAGAAAAGAAAAGAGACAGCAATATCTAAGCTAAGACAGTTGTAAGCGGTAGACCCTCCGACCCTTGTGTGGCGACTGAGAATGAGCGCGGCGCAGGTTTTGTTTTTATACCAGGAACCGTAGGGCCGACAAGCCGAGACCTCATCACTGTTTAATTGCAAGCCTTTACCACGGACGAGAAGAAATCTGCGTCTCGTGACGGCATTCTCCTATTCAAACCGAGTTCACACTGCAGCCGTATAAATAACGCTCATTAGACGTCTAAGATTCGTTCCGAGTAGGCATTCGTATTCATTATGCGCCCGCGCAAAAACTAGCCTCGCATTAGAATGACGGTGCCTCGTTACTCGCGCGGCCACTCGCCCAATTTACAAATAAAACGCGGGGAACGTCCGGCGAGTGCAAAAACTCGCTCCGCTCCCCGCTCCGCTCATCTCCCCGCTCCGTAGCCCGCTCAGTGCATATGAATGGGCTGGTTTTTTGCGGCGCGACTTTAATATGCCGCTGTGAATCACTGCAGTAGCTGACTGCATAACTGACGAGATTTTTCGAAAATAAAACTCGTAGGTAAGTTCAATGCCGGTTGCTTCGGCATCCTGCTGTGATTCCGGTTCTAGTACACACGGCGAACATAATCTCATTGTGTCACAATATCAGTCAGATTGAATTACCTGAGTTTTATGTGATGATCCAGAAAAATACTCAAGAAATAATTTTGACGAAATATTTGGTTGAAACCATAGATAGACGTTTATAAAATCCTGAATTAGTCATATGAAAAACTAACAGCTGTGCTGTGGTTTTACTTACACAGTTCCCGTTACCATTTGTTTTCAGGCAATAACTAGGTGATTTGTTTGGTTATGAAATAATACATTATACTCATTTTGACATGACAACGTCTTATAAATTGGTTTGCCGGGTGACACTTCAAGAAACTGCGTTACGCTCCGCTCACGTTATGCGCTCACAACGAGAGCGAGTGAGAGGCACGCGTCCCTTCCACTCGGGCATGGTTAGCCCGCCTAAGAGCGAGAGAGACAGACATAAAAAGTGAAAGGCACGCGTCCCTTCCGTAAAATTATTTTACCACTCAAAGTCGTTGTCACGTAAAACTTTCGCCCGTATACCGACTTTACAGGCAACCAATTTTTTACGCGGGTAAAACCGCGGGTGTTGCTAGTATTAAAATAAATCGCATTGAGGCTCTTCGATCCAAATAAATTAATATAATACTTAAATACTAAGCCTGCTCATGTATTGATTGCTAGATTTTTTCCAGAGCTCTCGGGAAGTAAATCCCGATGGTAAGCGCCAGGTTAAGGCCCCGGGCTCCGAGTCCGATGACGTAGCAAGCGTTTTTGTCGCGACTGTCCCCGCGACGGACGCGCATTCAAACGATTATCGACAAATCACGTCACGACGGCATCATATTATTAGAGTTATGGAATATACAAGCATACAGGGTTACGCAAAACTCCTGTAACTTTCTTATGGGGAAAATCCAATCAGCTAGTATCCACAGCCTAGACGTTCTTATCAGAGAAGTAGAGTCAAACCTCTTTGTCCGTGTCTTTGGAACATCAACCATGATGTCGCTTTCTCGAGCTACGAGCAGTCCAATAGAAAAAACGGCAAGGTGGTATTGAATCATGCTGATTAATTGTACACTCTCCGAAGTGTAACCGATAAGCTAGCATTTTTATGTTTAAGACTTTGAAGTCTTTTTCACACAACAGTATTTTTTTTAAAAATAAATGGTGACGAGACGATCCGGACATGTGTCTGATGGTAAGCAACATGCCTGACACATAACAGCACAGTGACACGCAGCTATTGGAACACGAAGAGTCCAAATCATTACCTAGCACTGTACTGCGCCGCTCGTCACCCAGAGATCAAAGATCTTATATCTCTAAGCCCTATAATTTATCTGGAAACATTCATAGTTACTAATTAGTAAAAACAACATCTCTTCAAACCGGAACACAGTAATGTTTGCACATTACTGCTTGGCGGTAGAATAACTGGCAAAGGTGTGGTACTTCCCCAGGCGGTCTCTGCCAAGAGTCCTACAACTACAAAAATTTATATTGCCTATGAGCCTTTTGACACGTCTCTCAATCGATTCCAGAGCCTCGAGCTGATACTTAATCGATCCATAATCAATCCCAAAGGTGGGAACAGTACTCCATATAAGAGCGAATCTGTGCTTGATATAATTGAAGCAACTGTTCAGACTTGAAATACCTTCGCACCTTTGAGAGGACACCCAGTAGACTGTACTATACCAGACTGTAATATGCCAAAAAGACCATACTATAATCACTATTAATCACGCAGTAGCGATAGCGTAGTAAGCCATGGTGGTGTAGTGGCGAGACCATCCGACTCATAATCGTTACGTTCTAAGTGTGAATCCCAATTACACTTCTAAGTAGTTTGCCATCACCATTGACTGTAACTGTGAAGGAAACGTTAAAAAACATTGCTCTAAGAATAACATCTTTCGGTTATTTGCGTCTTCCATCAACCCACAATTGTCCAGCTTTAGTGAATTATAGCCTTGACTTCTTCCTTGTGAGACTCCTTCCTTGTGAGAGAAGGTTTCGAGTTCTAGCTGTAGAAACGTAGGTAATGTGTGGTAATGCGTAGGTAATGGTAAGTGTAAAAGCTTATAAAATTATATTATAAAGACGAAAGTTTGACATGGATGTTTGTTACATTTTTTACGCAAAAACAGATGAACGGACCTAGATGAAATTTGATACAGATATAGATAAAAGTCAGCAATAATATATAGGCAGAAGCTTAAAAGCGCCTCAGCGGTAATCACCAACATTACACACTTGTACCATAATGCACTATTAATCTTCATCATAAATTCTACTGAATTTATAAAATCGCACATTTAAATATTATTGTTGCAGTTGCCACAAGAGCTACGCCGATAAACGTTATTACGTTTTTGTGTGAGACAGCAAACATGTTGTGTTCCATATGCATGATATCAAATACCGTGATCTTCTACTTAGCTCTATAATAAGACGTTAATAAGATGGCTGCTGGCAGCACGCATAAGATTTACTTTCTACAATCATATGAATAATATGAAATGAGCTAGTACCCGCGGTTTCACTTATTGGCGTTAAAAATAGGCCCAAAGTCCTCAAGTCCAAACTTTATACAGGTATGTTAATTTAAAAAATAAACCTTACAAAACCTTAAAAAATAAATAAAAATGTACTGAAAACGGAAAACCGCGGGGCACTACCTAGTCTTACTATTACTATAATTGTGATAGTTTGCATGGTCGTAGTATAGTTTAGTAATATTATAGTTTAGAATTCATTCATTCATAGTTTAAGAGCGACGCTCTTGTCGGTGGAGTTCCTTCCATGTACTTCTACACTGCGCCTTCTCCTTGACTTCCTGATACGACACTACATTTATCTTCTCCTTCACTTGGTGCATGTAACTTCTCCTAGGTCTACCTCTCTTCCTCCTCCCTTCTAATTCACCTTCCATTATTGTTCTAATAGTGTAGTGTTGTGTCAGATGTCCCAACATCTTCCCACTTCTGTTTTCCATTTATTCTATTCTATTTTATAGTTTAGGATAACCTAGAATAATCTACATTCCGAAAAAAATTGAGTTCTCGGAATAGTCTTTTTTTCAAAGCTCTACGTGAACGAAATTCCGGGCAGAAAAATAGATAAATACGAGTACCTATATAGGTACTTTTATTTTATGATAATATAAGTAGTAAATAAAAGTTATTTAAAATTGTGAGTATATAAAGCCTTTCTAGGTCAATCCGTTAAGAGGTAGGTATATGTAATCCGAACTGTTCTATCACACAATGTACCGAACACTTATATCATAACTTTTCTACAAGTAAGAAGAGCAGAAGAATGTCAGAAATGACGTTTAAGCTTAGCAATTCAGTGCAAGTTGTCTGTAATATTATCTCGATTCACTTTCCACTTGTCTTACAATGTTGCAAACTATTATACTGTCGTTCTACATATTCAACACATCAGATTGAAATAAGGATATGGACAGATCTCTCCTTGGCAATCATATCGCATCGTAGAAATAAACTTCATTAAATAATAATGTAAGCAATTAAGGGCATAATAGTATGCAAAACAAAATAGTGTTTACCAGCAGTGCTTAAACACAAGTTTACCTGCACAATTTCTATTCCCGTAGTTGTTACACGATAAAAAGTGTGATATTCTGGACTGAAAAAACTAAAAATTGAGGGACTATCTGAAAAACTAAATATGTTTTCATGTACTTTTTGTTGTTCCTAACCTAACTCAGAAGCGGGTCAGGTTCGCAACGTCATTTCGGGTCAGGTTACGAAGAGGGTTACGTTTAATGAAAATTAATATTTTTCTTGTGCCTAACCTAACGCGGAAGTGGGTCAGGTTTTCGGGGCAGGTTCGGAATAAACCATATATATTTCTACACAATCCCTTCGACTTAATCCGTTCATTCAGTTAAATTTAATAAGCGATGTCGTTTCATGGTTGATGTTCCAAAACACGAACGAAGATATTTGACTCCACGTTTGTGATAAAGAACGTCTAGGTTGTGAAATGCCTGAGTGGGTTTTCCCCGATAGTTACAATCTTGGTGTCTTCAAATCGAGAGTGAATCGGTTTCTTCTAGGTAAGCACGCTCCATCGTAGATATCAGGCGAGATGGCCGTCAAGTGCAAACCTATAGATAGGTAGATAATCTTTATTGTCCACAATACAAAAAACAATATACAAAACGATATATCCTTAAAACTAGTGAAACAAGTGGCGACCTTATCGCTAAAAGCGATCTCTTCCAGGCAACCGAAGGATGGAGAAAAAGATGAAATAGAGTTAGCCGGGTACAGTGTGACTTAAGGTATTTTATAAACTTACATATTAATAATCATACATTCTAATACTTGGAATACATAGTTCCTATAATAATACAGTAATAAATACAAAACATACCTAACCTATTACAGTTACAAAAAAAAATCAGACATTCATTTAAACGACGTAGTGATAGATTCTTATGATATTTGATCGAGTCTCTGAATTTAATTTAACTGAATAACTGAATAAACGGTGGTAGAAATTTGGAGCACACATTATAGTCTGGAAAATAACACATAGGCCACTTTTATCCTGGAAAATGACGGTAACGCAAACAACGCGGGGCATTGCTAGAACTAGTAAATTAAAAAAATAGCGATTAGCTGAACACCGTAGCACAGAACTAAGGTCTATAACTCGCCGAGGGGCGGAGGGAACGCGGATCGCGATATGCGCTGAGTTATAGGTTCTGCTTTCAATTAAGACGATGTTCCTGTATTGCCAACACTGATTTTATAAAAAAGTGGAATTAATTACATTTTTACGTTTACGCCTACGTTTGACTAATACTTTTTTTTTTAAAATAAAGATTGACGAGACGAGCATGACTTGTGCCTTATAGTAAGCAACATGCCTGCCACATAACAGCGCAGTGACACGCAGCTATTGGAACATGAAGAGTCCAAATTATTACCCAGCACTGGACTGTGCTCATCACCCAGAGATCTAAGATGTTATATCCCTAAGCCCTGTAATTTCTCTGGAAACATTGCCTTTCAAACCGGTGTACTTCCCCTGGCGGACTCTGCTAGGAGTCCTACCACTACTCAAACGTCTGTGTTGAAATGTGTTGAATTTGTTGAATTGAGTGATTGAATATTACAACAATTACTAAGACAATAAGCATATATTTATATTATGTTTGGATCATATTTTTTTTTATTTTACCTATTTCATAAGGGTCTGTAGATATCATTGTCAGCGTTTTGCGGATTTACCAGTGTTGTTTTGTATTCTCATTATTAACTCGCGATGAAAGTAGCATGGGTATGGTATTCCATATTTGCCTGTGTACCTACTCTATCTGTGTTCCAAATTTCAACAGGATCTGTTCAGACGTTCCAACGTGATTGAGCAACAAGCACATTAACATCCAAACAGTATTTATGTTATTCTTAGGATTTGGTGTAATAACCACGTTAGTCTTCATACTAAAAAAAGTAGACAGTATTTTGACTCGCGTATACATTTGAAATACGGCACAAATTTATCACACGCTTTCCGACGTGATTTCCGACTTTTCGGGCTATCTGGCTTAGGCTAGATAAATGCACTTTATTGACATACCTAAAGCATAATACAAGCTTTGCCTAGTTTCGGCTAGATGGTGTTGTATGAGAAATGTACGTAAATATTTTATTTAACAAAACTGTAGTTCTACCGATCACAATATATTATTGCTTATATTGGAACCCTGCTGACTTACAGAACCCACCTTCAATTAGAAGGATGTTTCAAACGTGACCTAATCAATTATTGTGCGATTATTGTTACACCTCTATATACCTAAGTATTCCAAGCAACTTCGCGGTAACTAGATCAGTTATCAGACTAGCCAGTTTAATATTATAAACGAATATAATAACTATAGATATGTACGTATTTTAAGCCGAACTGCTGAAGAATGTAAAACATGCCTACAATACCTAATCATCTCAAATATTATATTGTTTGTATTTTTTGAAGTGAAAACTTCTTTTGGCGCGCCACATACGGATTTTTCGTGGGCTGTGAATTTAATTCTAGCGTCATGCTCGGCAATGATAAGAAATCTTCGGGTAAACTCGGGACCATGGTCATTGACCATCTAGAAATGTGTCAGCATTTCCCATTGGTCGTCTAGAAATATGTCATGTTTTAAACATGGCGTCAAATGACGCTGTCCTGAGACCCATTTTTTTTAAAATAAATTGTTTCTGTAACTAAATGATAATGTAAATTTTACTTATCGATGATTGCTAATGTTTTTAGTTACTTTAAATCATCCTATGTAATTTTTTGCAGACTTTTATAGCGCAAATCATCATCTTCAAGAGTCACAAAACACGTGTTTGCTCACAATGTCAGTGTCACAACTAAACTGACAGATCGAGTTTACCAGCCAACTGTTGGCTGATATTTTTTGGTGTTTCTACGCTCGAACGGATTATTTAGACAAGTGTGTAATCAAAGAGCGGACATTTATATTTAGATTAGTTATATCTAGATTACCCTCATTATTTTTTACACTTGACCGCCATCTCGCCTGATGATAAGCGACGATGCGGTCTACGATGGAGCGTGTTTACCTAGAAGATACCGATTCACTCTCGATTTGAAGACACAAAGATTGTAACCATCGGGGAAAACCCACTCAGGCAACGTATTCCACAGCCTAGACGTTCTTATCACAAAAGTAGAGTCAAATCTCTTCGTTCGTGTCTTTGGAACATCAACCATGAAACGATGTCGCTTTTTCGAGCTACGAGCATTCCGATAGAAAAAAGGGCAAGGTGGTATCAGATCATGCAAATCAGTCGCACACTCTCCAAAGTGTATCCGATAAAAAAACCGATAAGCTGGCAATTTTTCGGCGATAACCAAGACTTTGTAGTCTTTTTCGGAGAAGAGAGTAATTGCCTATGAGCCTTTTGGCACGTCTCTCGATCGATTCCAGGGCCTCCAGGTGATACTTAGCCGATCCATCCCAAAGGTGCGAACAGTACTCCATACAAGAGCGAATCTGTGCTTGATACAATGTGAGCAACTATTCAGACTTAAAGTACCTTCGCACCTTTGAGAGGACACCTAGTTTTTTGGCAGCTAATTTAGCCTTAGACTCGATATACGAGCCAAAGTTGAGCGTAGATGTCAAAATAACGCCCAAAAGCTCAAGACGGTCAGAAACTGGCACGGATACACCACCAAAAGTAGGAGTCAGTTGGAATGGACTCCTTTTTGCGGAGAACAGACACGCCTGCGTCTTACTCTCGTTGAACTTGACCAGATTGGCATCACCCCATTCAGACACCGCCTCTAGGGTCAAGCTCAAACGTTCGATCAAACTCTCTCTCAGTACCTGGGTTTGCTGCCTACTGGCTCACAGGTCAAAGAAATGTAACAGAAAGAGCCTGAATTCCCTCAATACAGGTCACCCTACTGTGGGATCAAATGCAAACTAACACACTTTGAATCCGCTACCTAATCTATTTTGTCGCATATCTTTTTCATGTGATTTTATTTTATGTATGTTATTCACAAAATATCATCTAACCCCAAAACTAAGCAAAGCAAAGCTTGTACTACAGGCACTAGATAGCTGATCATTAGAAAGTTATGAACACTCACCTCACACCTCTTGTCAGTACTTAAATATCAATGGCATCGAACGCACTTTCATTCACTCCTTTTACTTCATTAATAAATTGTCGTTCGTTTATTACCCATTGTCACAATAAAACAACAATACAAATTTCAACCCTTTGTGCCAGCTTTAAGAGTTGATTTCGAAAAACCAGGTCACAGAGTAGTCTAAGGGCAGATGTGCAAATGTCAAAAGTGAGCTCGAGGCGTTAACGGTACCTCTGTTCCGGTGAATGACTGCACAGCGCAATAATAATTAATAATTGTATATTTTTTCCATTTCACCTTGAACGCGATCCTATTTATAGAGCAGATAAAGAAAGTGACTAGCCCGCTAAACGTGGGGTTAATAGTGCGTTTTTCTTCTAATTATGAAACTGTGAGAATATTGGATAACCTTTACAAATATCTCATCATCATCAACAGCCCACTAAATGTTCCCACTGCTGGTACTCGGGCCTTCTTTCGGAAAGAGAGAGCCACAATCCACCACACATGATGACACACCACACAGGATGACACATGACTTCTAAAGATTTTAGGTACATGTCGGTTTCCTCACGATGTTTTCCTTCACCGTTTTTTAGTTAGAGGCATTACGCACATGACTTCAAAAAGACAGTGGTGCGTGTGGGAGTTGAACCCGGGGTCTCCGGATCGGCCGGTGCCTTTCTCCCAACGAGACCCACCGTAACTTCTACTACAAATATCTGTACTCTGCTAATTGAAATTATAAAGCCGAAGAGTTTATTTGTTTGAACGTGATAATCACAAGAACTACGGGACCTATTTCAAAAATTCCTTCATCGTTGGATATGTACGTAATTTCTGAGTACCTACTAAAGACATCGATATAAATCAATGGATATGCCATCTTCTCCAGGCGCACGGAATTACGTTATCGTTGGGAAGAGTGAGGTCACTCTTTCCGCTTTAGTCGGTTGTAGGTTGTTGGAAGTGATTAACGCCGGACGTTTTTACCTATCACTATTCGTTGTCAATAACCAAAATAAGTAGAACCACAACATACCCCCTAGCGATTATAGGGGTCAAGCAGATTGGTAGTTGTAAACCACTCACGCTACACACACAGACGCAGTTTGTTAACAACTTCAATGTGTTCAAGGTACATCCATTAATTTATATCGACGACTGTAGACTATATATTATGTACTACGGGAGAAGCCCTGGATCGGTAGTTTTATTATACCTAATGAAATAAGAAAGTCTCGCGACATTTCATGAAACTATTTTCCTAGGTTGATTTTAACACATTATTAGTGTTGCCATATAGTTGTATTTCCATCCACTAACCCGCTTTTGGTCACTTGGCTGTGGTAAATTATGGCATTTTTTCCCCTTTAGAGAAAGATCCCGAGTCCCAATAGTGGGAACAGAAAGTAGGCTGGTTTTGCTTATGAGTGAATATTAGTAAGCATCCTTCATCGTAACCTCCATCATCGCTTTATATCAGGCGAGATGACGGTCACGTGCATACTATTAGATAAAAAAACTAATTCTAAGATTATTATTACACAAATGTAATATTGCCAAGTTACGCCTGATCTGGTCTAGTCGGGAGAACGGCGCCTGCCGATCCGGAGACCCCGGGTTCAAACCCCACACGCACCACTGCCTTTGCGAAGTCAGTAATGCCGCTAACTTAAAAACGATGAAGGAAAATATCATGAGGAAACCGACCGGACATGTACCTAGAACCTTTAGAAGTCATGTGTCATCCACTAACCCGCACAGCGTGGTGGATTATGGCCTTAACTCTCTACTTGCGAGAGAAGGCCCGAGTCCCAGCAGTGGGAACATTTAATGGACTGTCGATGAGGTGAATATTTCCAATTATTTCATTCATTTATAAACATTAATAGTTTTGTAATTTTAATATTACAATTTCCATAGCATAGGTACGAATTATTGACGTATATAAAACATGCTTCAAAGAGTAAGTACTGCTATTTAAAATAATAAAATTATATAATACGGAGATAAATGTTTCTCACTTGTCTGAACGATCACTATTCAGATTATTATTTATCGCTCGCTTGCAAACATAAACTACTCAAAACATTATGACGGCAGCGCCGATTTTCTGATAGCATAGTAATCCTTTATATCGTTAGTATTCATATCGACACCACTCTACGATCTTTAACAATGTGTAACGCGCTGTTTTATTGAAAATGTTTGTCGTCCAAAAACCTGCTGAAGACTTGTACAAGCCTTATAATTGTCAAATTAATCAAGTAATAAGTCAAAGTAATGTCTAATTGGCATGGAAATTTTTGACATGCTTGTTAAATTAATTCAATGACACTAATAATAATAACGGCCTTTTAGCGAAAACTCTCGACCAACATCTTGGTCGAGACTTTCGCTAGGCGGTTGGTTGGATCAAGGGTCAGAAAACGAAACAAAGTATATAACATTCGTCCACTATTGCTTGAAGGTAAAATAACTGGCAAAGGTCTGGTATTTCCTTTGATGGTCTCTAAAAGAGGTATTATCACATTTTTTAAAACTAATTATATAGATAACGCTCACTTTACAAGCGTCGAAGGTTTGGACCCCACTTGCGCTTCTGGTATCATTCTTAGTTCGGATGTACAAATGTGTCTTTACCACTGGCTTTGTTGACCAAGAAGACAACATAAGGAAAACGACTAGTTCCAAGAATCACATATTTTGGGATGGTGACATCCACCAAGCTGTATTTCTCCAGCGTGCTGGATTATGTACTTGGACGTGGTAGATATGGACCCTCTGAGCCAATGCCCCGAGTCTCGGTGGCGAAGACATAAGTTGGTTAAGTTTCATTTTAGATTCGTCTTTTGGTTTTACTTATTTTTATTTGAATTTTCACTAACATCGTAATGTGTTTTTTATGGGCTTATTCATGTCTACCCTCAATTCCATCCGCTTAATCCAGACCTGAGGTTTGTTCAATTTTTTAAACGCTTCAAGCTCTGCTTTCCATCACATTGGAATACTATCTTGAGCTGGACTTACCGATAGCGTTCACTCCGTCTGGCCTACCCCACACCACCAAAACCACTGAAGTGCATTCTGCCTACATGACCCATTGATTCAGACTCATGACACAGAAGTATGGTCAGGGCGCATAAGTGTGGTCATGGCACAGAAGTGTGGTCATCCTATTCTTCAAAAAGGGAGATAAGACCCTTTTGAAGAATTATCGACCAATATCGCTTCTGAGCAATGTCTATACGTTGTTTTCGAGATTTATCACGAATCGTCTCGCCCGAAGACTCGACGAGTTTCAGCCTTCGGAACAGGCCGGGTTTCAAAGTGAGTACAACACCATAAACCACATTCACACGGTGCGGCAGATTGTACAGAAAACAAAGGAGTACAATCGGCCCCTTTGCTTAGTATTTGTGGACTATGAGAAAGCGTTGTTCGGCTCAGTCGAAACCTGGGCTGTTCTGTAGTCCTTACAGCGATGTCAAGTCGATTGGCGATACATCGAGCTGATGAGATGTTTGTACAACGCCGCTACGATGGCAGTCCAAATTCAAGACCAGCAGTCAAGGCATAGTGCTCTGCAACGAGGCGTGAGACAAGGGGACGTAATTTCCCCGAAATTGTTCTCAAACGCACTAGAGGATATGTCTAAGACTCTGGATTGGGTTGGACATGGCCTAAACATCAATGGCGAGTACATCTCTCACCTACGATTTGCCGACGACATCGTCACTATGGCAGAGTCGCCGGAGGACATGCAGTGGATGCTGGACAGCATGGCTAACGCTTCTCAGCGCATCAGCCTCCGGATGAATTTGGACAATACCAAAGTCATGTGCAACGAGTTCGTTGCTCCGGGACCGATTACCGTAAATTGAATCACTCTCGAAATTGTTCAGAGATACGTTTATCTAGGGCAGACGCTCGAACTAGGTAGATGTAGCTTTGAGAGTAAGGCCATGAGAAGAATCCAGTTGGGCTGGGCAGCGTTTGGAAAACTACGTCGAGTCTTCTCGTTACCTGTCCCACAAAGTCTCAAAACAAAATTATACAACCAGTGCTTCCTACCCGTTATGACCTACGGTGCTGAAACGTGGACGCTGACAGTCAAAATGGTCCGAAAGCTCAAAGTCGCTCAGCGAGCTATGGAAAGGGCTATGCTTGGAGTTTCTCTGAGGGATTGCATCCGCAATGAAGTAATTCGTCAGAGAACTAAAGTCACCGACATAGCTCAGCGTATTAGCAGACTGAAGTGGCAATGGGCCGGTCACATCTGTTGCAGACCCGATAACCGTTGGAGTAAGCGGGTTCTGGAGTAGAGACCGCGAATCGGTAAACGTAGTGTAGGACGCCCTAAGACTAGATGGAGTGACGTTATACGAAAGACAGCTGGTGGCGGTTGGAAGCGTAAGACCGAGGACCGGGCTGAGTGGCGTATTATAGGACAGGCCTATGTCCAGCAGTGGACGAACACGGGCTGATGTTGATGATGATGATCACCCATTGATTACGTGAACAAAAAAATAATACGAATCTTTTTTAGTCCTTAACTTAAATAAGGACATACTTTTTATACACACACAAACTGAGCCATTACTATTTGTATGTCTACGGCATGTTGTAAGCGAGTTGCTACATAAGAGTCATTAGATGTATTATCAAACAAACAAAATTTTCCTTCACGTGTGTATTGTGGTACTTAATCCAAAAACAAATTCTAGCGATTTCAGAAATTCATTGTCATTACATTAAATTTACATAGAAAAGTAAAATTTAGATAACTTTTATCAGTTAGATAGTCAGTTCTTGGAAATGACCGAAGACTTCTAATTTCCTTAAGTTTTGGGGATTTTTTGGATCCTATCGAGAATTTTCCATTATCTAGATACGCAGATTAATTTATTTGTTTTAATCTTTATGCGGTATCATCAATTGATAAGCAATATTCCTTACTACCGCGGACTTCTAGATTAAAATTTTCATAAATTCTTTAGAATCGATTAAAACATCGTCCATAAAAAATGCTTGACGTACAACAAAGATTAACAATTATTACCACATTATTAAAATCTATACTATTACTAGCGGCCCGTTCCAGCTTCGCTCGGATATTGTCACATAAAACCCATTAATCGAAATAAAAACTATCCTATCTTTTAAGTTGGATCAATATACACACGGTGTCCAAATTTGATTAAAATCGGCTAAGTAGTTTAGGAGTCCATCGCGGACAAACATCGTGACGGGAGATTTATATATATTAAGATTATAAAGTTGAAGAGGTTTTTGGTTTGAACGCGCTAATCTCAATAACTATTTGACCGATCTCAAAAAATATTTTACCGTTGTATATGTACGTAATCCCTGAGTGCTATATATTTATTTAGTTATATATTTATTATATATATTTAATTATGTACCACGGGCGAAGCCGGGGCGGAATGCTAGTAAATTATAATAGCGTTTTAAGCCTAGATTTAAAGCGGTCGTCTATATTAACGTGCTCCGTTATGGTCTGTAACGCCGCTTAGAGAGAAGAAAAGATGGCGGTCAAATACAAACCCATTGCAATAAAAAAAAGGTTAAAAAAAATAAAACGATAGCACGAGCAACATGTACGCAACCTACAAATTACGTGGAAAGCAATACGCTTGCCCACAACAGCACAGTTTCATGCAGATTTTTGAACATAAAAGATCAAATCAAAGAGTTTACATATACTACGTATAGAGTTGGCACAAACGCTTTACACCGAAAGCAGCTCTTTCTTGCCTTGTCGCTCTAGTGGGAGTGTCATATTTTTGTCGCGACACGCGACACTCTGTTGCCATATAAAGTATGCACGTCATCTGCTTACGATTGACACAAAGGAGCCGTTCGGAAAATGTAAAAATGTAAATTCTTTGGATCAAATAAGTGTGTGTGTTCGCACATGGACCTGGAACTGAACTTGCATCGAAATATCACGTAACTACGATAAATACACATTTTTCGATTTTTCTCACAACATTATGTAGCCCTAAATTAAGCAATTCTTGTACTGTGGGTACCAGTTAGTTGAAATAATGCACTAATCTAAATTCCTCTAGAGTTAAAAATACCCAGGCCATACTTTCCTAAGAACACCCACTCACGAACATAACTGCTGAGGTCACAAATATGAACATTATAAATTTAGAACCAAAAAGGTAGCTAGACGCACGCGTCAATACATTGTTTACACACCATATTAGTTTATGGCCATTAGAAGAGTAACCCCACCCAAAGACCCTCAATTAATTATGTTGAAGCGATAATTAGATAATGGTCGAGCAGTGTGACGTCAATTGAATAGACACCACTTCCCGCGGTGACATCTACAGGCTATGGAAAAATTATACAGGAATTGGAATAGTTTTTTCATAGATTTTTAACCGACTTCAATAAAAGGGCGAGGTTCTCAATACGTTTTTATGAAAGTACGTTATTTTTTTTTTGTATGAATGTACGCGATAACTATGCTAACTATGAATCGATTTTAATGTTTTTTTTTTGTTTACAGGTGGCCCCATATAAATGTAATCGATATCGGTGTAGTGGTTTTTAAAATATGAACAAAACACTAAAATTCACTTTTATTTATCTAGACGACTTAGTAATAGTTTCGTATGGAATTTAGTCGAGTGTTTGAATTAAATTTTAAATTGAAGCCGGTGGTTGCTATTTCGGAGAAAATAAATAAATTCTTCCTGTCTAAACATTATATAATAACTTATAAATATAGACTAAACCGATCTAGACGAATGTTTCGAAATTTTAGTATTATTTGAACATTATTTTGTTTTTATTCTATTTAACTAACAAAATTAAGCGGATTGAGGAACCCTTCGGTTATTTTAAAGATGGATAAAATGTAAACTAAAAATATACTCGGTGGGTAGGTATACGAAATGCTTTCTTAGGCCGCGTCATTGTTTAACATGAGACAGTATGCCCACTGACGCGAACCTATTTTGTATAAGAAATGCGAGCCGCGATACTTGGCGATGGGCATCGTGGCAGGGGAGGAGAAACCGCGGCGAGAGGGGAGTGCCGGTAAAACGGTGCACCGTTCTCCCTATCCTCTGCAGCTGAAAAGTGGTAGGCGACGGGACCACAGACCTGACCTGTCGCGGGGGACCAAGAGTGCACAGTCCCCGAGGTGGTTACAGTGTGTCCTGGGTTCAGGGTTCGTTGACAGGGGTGTGCCCCATAGGAGGGTCGGAGAGGAGCAAGCCACAGTGCGTTTCATTGAAAAATGAGAAGAGTAGAGTAGAGTTGGAACCCCGTGGAGGTTTTAGTCGGTAGGGGCACCAAGTCCACCCATGGTGTCGAGTCCGACATGACCCGACGATCTCCCCCCGGTGGTATGGTGCGCGTAATTTCATTTCCTCTACGCATAAAAAACAGGGCGCTGAGTCTTCTAGTTTGGCATAGAGTAAAGGTAATGTTAGGTAACATTAACCATAATTTATGTTATTATTATAAAAAAACATGTAATGTACATAAAAAGTATGTGTGTACATACTTAAAACCACACGGGAGTAGTGAAAACTACAATAAGAAATGACTATTAAAAACAATTGAATAATTTTAATAAAAATTAAATATACCTAGTAAATACAGCGACACGACAGTGACTGATGCGGCAGAAGAACGCGTATCCATAAATCAAAATATCCAAGAATAAATAAAAAAGAAGTGTGGCACTCGGAGACTGCCGCGGTAAAGCTATTGCATGTTGCATGCATTTTTATCAACATAAGCAATAGGGATGTTAACAATTTTTCGGAATTGCTTTTATTTTGAAGAGTGTTTACCATAATAATTATGGTAAACATTTGTTTACCATAAAAAATATCACGGGAAATCCGTTAAGTTGGCAACACTACTAAGAGCATTTAGTCTGTAAAGCTAATACAAATAAGATTTAAAGTCGAATGACCGAGTGGGGAGGACGGCGTTACGGTCTTTCATACCTCTTTCTTGTGAACATAAGAAAGAGATAAGAGATGCACGATCACTAAAACTCGGTCCCCAGGCCCACGATAAAAGCTATGCAATAGCTTAAAAAGACAGTGATAGCAGACAAACAGCAGCAGCTGAGTATCTCTCTCGCTCTGGCACACTCGGTGGTCCCGAGTTCACCCGAACATTTATTTCACTTCTGAGCGTGACGTTGAGCTTCATTCACAACAGCTCACGAACAATATGCGCGTGGTGTGCCAAGCGAAGTTTTCATTTCAAAAACTACTGTAAACTTTTAAAACCCCACAAAATGTACAGTTTAGTACAGGAGTGACAGGTTAACGCATCTTGTTAGTGTACTTAATTTTGATAGAGCTGTAAGATGTGCGGATGATGTCGCAAACAAATATAGGGGCGGTAAAAAATGATATGTGCGTGCGAGCAGCCGAGCGCTCCCGCCGCGAGTAGGGATGCAATCTAATATCGATAAAATCAAACGATATCGACAACTTACCCGCATAAAACAACGCATCAATCATTTAATCGACATGATGATTGAAATACGATGGTTGACTGCTACTGCTCGGACTTTGCTATAGATAAATATGTTTTATCAGATTACGCCAAGTACGTATTTTATCAATCAGTTAAAAAACTGGGGAAAACCCAATGATTACCTATTTTGAAATTATTTGCCTGTCATTATTAATTAATAGTATTATGTGAAATTTCTATGAATAATTATTATATTATAATATTATCTAACTGATAATGTTTTACGGTCCATTTAAATATAGATAATATCTGATTTCTTTTGAAATTTCCAATTTAAATTGTTTTTCGTGAGGCCAATTTATTAAGAAAGGGGGTAGTTATCTGCACATTAACATTTTTCCAATCAATTAGTTGTGGTCCGTTCCATTAACATTGAGATTAATTATGATTATTTCTATCTAGACTGGTTTTACCAAATTATTGGAAAATCCAGATCAATAGATTTTATTTATAAAAAATAAAACCCAAGTTCAGAAAAAAATCATTAATTACTTTTAATTCATAGTAAATAAAACGGATACACGTACATTTTATCTAAAAATCTATGAAATCAGATATTAAGGTGATTTTGTAGATATTTTTTACTGTAGTATCCAACAAGGTAGCGAGAGTGGTGATCATGAGCTCTCTAGGCATACTCATGCTCATGTTCTCTTAAAAGCTTTTTTGTAGTGGTAGGACTCTTAGCAAAGTCCACCTGGGGAAGTACTTTTGTCAGTTATTCTACCGCCAAGCAGTAATGTCCAAACATTCCTATGTTCCGGTTTGAAGGGTAAAGTTTCTAGTTAAATTATTACATCTTAAATATCTGCGTGACGAGCGCAGGGCAGTGCTAGGTAATGATTTGGTCTTTTCATGTTCCAATAGCTGCGTGTTTTTTGTGCTGTTTTAGGGCAGAGATGTTGCTTACCATGTCTTACTTGTCTCATCACTCTATTCTATAAAAAAGATTTTGCGGTGTTACCATGTAGCATGTTTCTTATTTTCTTTGAAAGGATAGCGAGTGCTGACACATGCGTAATTTTTATGACATAGATTAACGGAACGAGCAGGCCATGTGCCTAATGGTAAGGAACATGCTTGCCCATAGCAGCACAGTGTCACGTAGCTATGGCAAAATGAAGAGTCCAAATCATCACATGCAGCACTGCATTGTGCTCTTCACCCAGAGACATAAGAAGATTTATCTCTTTTTTCCTGTAATTTCTCTGAAAACATTGCCCTCTATAAACTGGAACACAGTGATGTTTGCACATAATTATTGCTGGTGTAAAGGTGTGCCTCCTCAGGCGGACTCTGCAAAGAGTCCTACCACAACGTAATCGTGAACGTGTGCTGCTGGCGGACACTGCCACACCCTCACCACTCGCTATACGGCGCGCGATATTAACCTACTCGTTCGGGTCCACCCGGGTGTACTAAAATCACAGGGGCGCCGGCCGCTTGCCCGAGCTGACGTGCGTACGAACGCCGAGTGCGCGCATAAATAATGTCGCGGCGTTATTGTATTGTGGATGGCTGCAATAGCAATACAGTATGTTGGAAAAATTGCAATGGTATGTAAAGCATAAGTATATATATACATTTAATATATCTTTTATATCTGTATGACGTGATGATAAACTTAGCCAAAATTATAAAATTCTAGAATTCGAGTAAGTATCTGAAAGTTTGTTTTTTCGGAGATAATTTAATTGTTTGAAAATAAAATAAAAATATCTATTTTTTAGTCGTTTCAGTCTTTTTTTACTTGCATAAAATTAGCCTGGATCCCACAAAACAGGTCACCATAGTGTGGGATCTAGTTCACACTAGCAAAACATGTGAAGTATTCATTCTTTGTACCTATTTATTGTCACATATATGTATTCTTTGTATATATTGTCGCTTTGTACTTAACATTCGGGAGCGCGTGAAACTGTTTTTAATAACTTTAAGGCCTAACCAAGGCAAAACCTAGCGTCTACCACGCTAGGTTTTGTAGCTTTTCTTGTGATTTGGTTTTCGTTATTGAGATAATAAACATTTTTTTTTTCATTTTCATTCCATTTAAATAAACAATAAAGAAAATTACAATTTGCAGTTTAGTTTTTTTTATCATCTTATCTGGTTGCCTGGAAGAGATTGCTCTAAGCAATAAGGCCGCCATTTGTGGTGCTAGTTCATAAGTGTTCTACTGTAATATTTCTGTTCTTGTGTCACAATAAAGAGTTATCTATCTATCTATCTTATCACATTTTGTACAACCCTAGCACGTTTGATCAGTGACGTAAGCAGACGACAAGCCACACGGGGCGCACGGTATTCTCAACTTTGCGTGCTTGTGCAAAGGTGTATTTTTGCTTGCAAGTAACAGTAGGTAAGTAGTTTACGAAAGTTTAGGTTATTATCGTGTAGGTATTTGCGCTTTTGTATGGCAGTGATGCATCTGTTACGAAGTAACTATTTTCTGATCTGTGACACTGCTACTCATGACATATAAATAAATAAATGTGCTACACAAAACTAAGACTCAGGTCTTAGGTTTCCTCTAAAATCGTTATCATCGCTCATATAAAACGTAAATTTTGACAAAGAATATCATGCTTACCTGTTACATGTTGGACGATTGTTTTTTTTTTAAACAGTATAACAACATGAATGATATATTTGTGATAAATAAAAACTACAAATACGAATGTTTGACAATCCTAATTACTTTTTAAACATAACTTACAACGTTTTCTTTTAAAATTTAAAATAAACAAAAGTTACTTAAAGTAAAGAAAAATATGGTATTACTTGGTAACCTTATCACTAACAGTTAGGCAGCCTTAGGAACAATTACTTAAACGTCAGGGTAAACTAACACATAACAAAGACGATTCTTAGCAGTTTATCGACGTCCTGTATCACGCCGTTTGATCACATCTCTAGACAGCCGTCAGGGCTGCCACAAAAACTATGCAACCACGGTCAATTACAGTAGCAGCTCGTTTTTAAACCACGAGAACTTTCTTCGATTAGCATGTGCTACAAAGAAAGGGAGAAATTATACAGCATGAATATGCAAGCAGCTGCGTGGTAAATGTTAAAGGTGAACGACTGAGCCACACTCAGGGTTCTACGGTGAAAGCTAATATCTAAATAGCCTAAACGGTCCCAATAGGATGCTTCTACGGTTACTTTCTACTTGTAGAATTTCATAAATGAATGTTGAGCTGAGTTACCCATTTGAAGGTTAACTTTAATAAAAATTTCATGCGTTTTGATATTTTATAGTTCGTGTAAACTCAGGCAAAATTAATGTTTTTAGGTTTTGACTTTTATTCTTGGTGAATGTAGGTAAGTTAAAATTATATTTTAGGTAATAGATACAAATAATTCTTTGGATACTGAAGTACAGAGAGAGAGAATGGAATTTACAAAATTTTGTTTCTCGCTCGGTACCTACCTACAGTGCTTGACCTGCGCCTTTTCCGCTAGCCAAATGTTGAGTGAGCAGTGAGAGGAGTTTAAAAAAAACTCAGGAAACTGACATCTCGGCACTCGTTTGCGACAGACAAAAATGTCGGGGGTTGTTTTATAGATATCTAAATCAAATACAGAAATGATGAAATAATGAAAGTATTCATTCATTAAGATTTTTAGCAAAGCGTATTTATTATACCTACATCATTTTTGTTAATAAACGGGTTACAGACGTGTGGTGTGAAATCAAAAAATGTTTAATATAATGTTAATTTTCATTTCATTAAGCATGTTAATACATCCAGCTAAAACAAATAATTATATAGGTCCACACATATTATTTGGTTGTTGGCCTCTCGAATTAGACAATAGAAATTAACTGCCGCATTATAAAACTTTGTTTAGCTCTGTATGACTATGAAGTCATTTGATGTCACACATTCTCACATTTTTGTTGAATATAAATTTGACTAGACTAAACATTTTGATACCCTTAATAAATGCTTGGAATACGGTACTCAAAATACCGTACACAAATTACCTTGGCTGGGTCTAAGGTCGGCGTGTTACATAGGGATGACACAAAAAGGTCAATTTATTTTCGATTTGATTGTTTATTAATTCGACATATTTTGACTTAATTTTTTTTATTTAACTGTTTCAACGGAACTAGATCGCAATGAGAACTACACTAGGCTACGTACCTAAGTCCTTACACCAACCATATCTAAATATTCCATGGACCAATCTATGAAGGCTAACTTAAAAAATGGTGAAGGAAAACATGGTGAGAAAACCGACATGCACCTAAAATCTTTCAAGGTCACGTATCATCCACTAACCCGCACTTAGCCAACGTGGCCTTGACTATCTTCTTGAGAGTCAATGATTTAGAGTTTTGAGAATTTATTCCGCAACACCGCCCAAAAATCATGTGACAAAGAGAAATGATCGAGATTTGCAACCCCTATCTTCACCTGCACTCAGTTGGACAGCTTCCAAGTGACGGCATAGTGCTCAATCTTATTATTTTATACCTTTCTATCATCCTACATAGGTCTCCTGGTGTATCATCATCAACAACCCACTAAATGTTTCCGCTGCTGGGATTCGAGCCTTGTCTCGCAAGGAGAGAGTTGAGGCCATAATCCACCACGCTGGCCCAGTGCGGGTTGGTGGATGACACATGACTTCGAAAGCTTCTAGGTACATGTGGGTTTCCTGACGATGTTTTCCTTAACCGTTTTAAGTTAGCGGCAATACGCATATGACTTCGAAAAGACAGTGGTGCGTGTGGAGTTTGAACCCGGGGTCTCCGGATGGGCAGGTGTCGTTCTCCCGATTAGACCAGCCGTAACTTATAACTGGTGTATCATATGACCTATAAATTTTGTTCACGAGCCTGTAGTCTATTATTTCATTTCAATTGTTTTTTTTGTCATGGCTTCACTCTCAAAGATTTTTCGCCCTAGTAGTTCAAGTGTCTTTCTTCTTTTCTTTATCTTTGACGTTTGTTAGAGTGATCCTGTACATGGTAATCGATTTCGGAGCAACAAACTCGTTACACTTGACCTTAATTTTATCCCCGTTCACCCGGAAAATGATGCGTCGAGAAGGGTAAATTAGGCCGTTCAGCATACACTGCAATCCTCAAGGTCATCCAGTCTTCTAGCGATTCCACCATTAAGAGGGTGTTGTTGGGAAATAGGTAAAGGAGAAAGAGGTGCTCGGCATTGTTGTTGATGCCACGTTCAGCCCATTCCAGCGTCGTGAACATATCTTCTAGTGGTGGACATAAGGCTCTTTTAATTTACGGCACTGATCTCGATCAGCTCTCATCCACCTGACCGCAGGGTGTGTGCACACTGCGCTTGACTAAGCGTATTCTCCACTCAAAAAGATATCTTCTCCAATAGTTATTGGCTCTTCGGGAAATATGGTCATTCCATTGCCACTTCAGTTTCTTAAGTTTCTGAGGTCTGTTAAGACATTAGTGGTGGATAAATAATAATTGTCATTGCAATCAAATTGTATGCAAAAAACAGTAAACCAAACATTTAGCTAAAACAATTTCCATCCGATTTACTGATTAAACCTGTACTGTGAAAGTACTTTCACGGTCTAGATATTGTTGAAAAATCTTCAAATTCTAAATTTGAAACACTATTTTGAAGTGGACAATAAATCGAAGTAAAGTAGTTAAATACATGTGTAAAATAATCGCGCAGGCAAAACCACGGGGCACCGTAGCCTATGTGTTCTTCTAGACTAGACTATTGTCGAACCGTGTTCCAAATGTCAACCCTATCCGTTCATACCAAAGAGTTTACATATACTACGTATAGAGTTAGAACAAACGCTTTACACCGAAAGCACGGGTCTGATCGCTCTTGCCCTGTCGTTCTTGTGGAAGTGTCATACTTTTGTCGCGACACATCACTATGTTACCATAGCTAATAATCACCTCATTCGCTTACGATTGTTGCAAAGGAACCATGTGGGAAAACCTGATCTATTTACATATTCTTTGTCTAAGATCACGTATCGAGTATCACGTTACTACGTGATTAAGAAACAAACATCCAAATATTGACACATTTTTATAATATTAGTATTATTAGGATTAATGTACTTGTTTGCATAATATGATTCATTACTGGCGGAGCGGAGCGGTGACCGCCCGCGATCTTCGCGTGCTGGCCCTGATTTATGCCCCGTTGCGACGGCGTCTTTACCGCACTGACACTGGATTAAACATTACTACAATCTACATATTAATTACAAGCGAATCCGAACAAAAAGCTATGGCTAATTAACTCCGCTTGTTATGATGCCGCCGACGCCCGCGGTTTCTGCCTCGGTATTTCCGTGCATCGGTATCTGCTACACGGTGTATCCTGTGCTTTTTAGTTTTTACATACCATTAAATGGTCATTTATCACGATAATAGGCTGTTCTGTACGGGAGTTTAAAAATAAAAATCTATTTTAAAATATCGTTGTAAATTTATTGCTAACTAGCAGCACCCCGTGGTTTTACTCCCGTAATTCTGATTCACGTGGTTATTCGGCAATGAAAAGCTTATATTTACTTAGAGAATTGTTCTGACGTGTTTGACATTGAACTCCGCTTAAACAGCTGGATTTGAATTATTTTTTGTATGCGTTTCGGTAGCGCCCTGGAGGGTTTACATTAACAAATCAGACCGGCAGATGGCGCTGCAGTCGATACCTAGGTTACTACCGAAGTGAAGCCGGAACGGGCCTCTAGTTCGCCATAATATTCCAAGCTATAATTTAACTCTGTTCCAAATATCAACGTGATCCCTTCAGCCGCTCCAATGTGATTGAGTGACAAATATCTAAACATCCAAAATGTCGCATTTATAATATACTAGCACCCTGCGGTTTTACCCGCGTAGTTCTCGTTCAATTAATAATCCCGAGACAAAAATAGCCTATGTGTTATTTCAGGCTATGTTGTAACTGTGTACTAAATTTAAAGCCGTATACTCATACTCATTTATTCACACTTTCTGTACATGTCATAGGTACTTATGAAATATATTAATTACATCAATCAGTTAAAAAGTATGATAATTATAACCGTAGCTGTTCCAAAGTGATTGAGTGACAGACATCCAAACTTTAATAATATTTGTAGGAAGTAGGATAAGCGCTCCTCGATGGCTATGTTGCCAGTGGAATTCCAGGGCAAAGGGATAATTAATCTGAACATTGAGCGAGCGCCGGAGTTTGGTTAACTATTTTCTTGTCTGTGGTTTGGTCTGCTGTACCAATATATAATACAGTTTTTTTTCTGCCAAGAAATGAGTTTCTATTTTATCTGGTATTAACTAGCTACCATTTGGTGATCATCATGCTCTTCCATTCTACCTTGTTAAAAACTCGATGGTATAAATTTAAATCGACCGAAAACTTTATTAACTTCGCAATATTAAAATATCCATTCGAAATATACTTATTACTGCGTGTCTTTGTAATTTTATATTTGTTTCTCTTTTTTCCCAATTACAATATTTTGTTTAAAATACTATTTAAGTAGATACCTGTTTATTACTTCCTATAATTTAAATCCTTTTCCACGTCACTGTTATGTGAACGAAATGACTTTTAGCGACCCCCTTACCGTTTGTTTATGTTAGGTAAGTGTTATAAATAATTTTTCTGTCTAAACCCATACGTACATTGGCATTGCAGATAACAGCAAAAATGCAATCTATGTTTTAGTAGTTAGTCTGCCATACTAACCTGTGGTCCATAAAGTCCATATCCACGAAGGATACATTGTTGGTTTCCTACGTAATAGCTAAAAATGTTCAGTGAATTTGGGAACAAACAGCATAAGCTCAATCGTCTACGTTTTCCGCACTAACTAACTTTAAGCCCCGGTTTCAGCCACAAACAAAACACTAAACTACGTCGCATGCACCTTTACTAAACTTCTATTATATTATTTTGCACGTGACGGTAACGAGGGGGGAAAAAAGAGAGGGGGGGTCAGTAATGATACATTCTGAACTCTGGCGAGAGGTAATAATGAGTTATGTACGTGATCCAATTATTTGGGCGCCGGCTCATTACGCGCTAAGTGTGAAATATTGCTAGCTTTATTACTATCATCGCTGACTTGCACCCCACTCCACGCGGGCTGAAACCCCCCCCTAACTCCCTTAGTAGGGGGTGAGAGGGTGCAGCACTGCAACTGTGCGCGCTAAATCATAATAATGTAAGGTGCGGACCGCTCTCGGAAGAGTTGCGACTATTCTTGTGTGATGTACGACCCGATAACTTGGACCCGTTTGCCGCCTGCATGAAGAGATTAGGTTCCTACGTACGCTTTAGTATGTACGTGGTTATGCTTCTGTGTAATTTGAGTTAAATTTTAATTCACAAATTTGACGTGTTGATTGCTTTACAGGCTGTATTGATTCTACATATTTTAGAGGACATCTGAGGTAAAAGACCATCCATAGTTTTGTGATAAAAAAACAATTGACTATCAGTTTTATATACTACTAGCGTTCCACCCCGGCTTCGCCCGTTGTACGTTATAGCCTATGGCGTCCAACATCCAATGGTGAAATAAGTTTTGAAATCGGTCCAGCAAAAATATGTATAGGATACTAGTTGTACCCTGCCACACTTCGCTGTAGCACATTGTGATAAAAAAATTATATAAAAACAATTCTTGATGCGGATTGTATATCATTGTAAAATTTCAGCTCGATCGGTGCAGATCTTTTAGAGTTTTTGAAGCGTACACAAACCAACATAACATTTTTATAAATAGAGACTAACGTCACTCAATTGTTTTGCCTTCCCGGAACCTCTCAACTAGAAATTGAACTTTATGGTATGGTATTAAAGTTCAAATTAAATTACTACGAATCGTTCATGTAAGTAAAGGTCTGTTTTTAGGGTTTTCTCGGCAATTATTCGAATACTTCTCGACGTAAAAACCATCCTTGGACTTCAACAAATATTAAAAAAAAGAATTGGCTAAATCGGTTCAGGTATTGTTGAGTTATTCGCTTACAAACACATTTTGCGATTCATTTTTGTATTATAGATCACTTGAGATAAGTAATTTGACCATTGGTTAACTGGTTTGGACTTGAAGATGCTGCTTTTAAATGTAGTAAGTACTTCAAACGGGAAAATTTACCATACTTAATTACTCTTTCTTTTTTTTACTCTATTTTACAGTGTCTTTAATATAAATTAATTTACTCTACTAAAATGTACGATGTAAATACGAAATCCATCGAAAATTCCAAATTTAAAAGCTCATAAACCAACCAAACCTCATAAAATAAGAGTTTTCCGGCGGTAGTGGGGGACAGCGCACCATTCCGCTGAAATATGATCACACCTCGCGCTCTAAATCGACACACATACATTAGTTAAGAGTTATATTTTAAAGATTTCCTCGCGAGTGCAGTAACGAGCTCTCCCCCCACTGGTGGGGGCGCCGGCCGGAGTTATTCCATTAATTAAAGCCGAGGGGGGCGCGAGTCTATCCCCCCTGTCTCCCTACCCGAGCAAAAACAAAGCAAACTAGGCGGCTAGGGTTGTCCACCTGCAACTATGGCGATTTATGGAAGGAGTTGGCCGATTCGAATAAAATATGTCGGGAAATCGAGAAACGTTTGTAATTTCGTTCAGTAATAAGTTGTGTATATTGTTATTGGACACTTATTGTTATAATAATGGCTTAATAATGATAATAAATAAATTGTTACGTATTGTTCTTTATTTAATTTACTACTAAACGAGTTATAAGTTTATATAAACATTTAACGTGGTATACCTATAATTAATGATTATGTTTATGCTTAATCTTGTATGAGTTCCACTGCCAAAGCATATGAGTAACAATTTTTTTTTTATTACTGAAATATGTAAATGTTTTGTTAAAATATGTAATAAATTAGAAAAATAGGTCATAGATTATGGCTAACAAAATTTGTACAATTAATTGAAAAATCAGAAATTAACATGAACTGTCGTAATATTTAAATTTCTAAATCATACTTCATTTCAGGCGCTTTCAAATGTAATAAATATAAACTATTATTTATTAATTTCCTGGTATACAAGTGGACATATATTAATATTACTATTAGGAAGCTAAACTAAACTTACAAAATATATCACAATAAACAACATTTTAAACATAAGTAGTAGATATTAAAAAAGTGTGAAAATATTCAAAAATGTACTTTTAATAATTTTAGTTTAAGCTGGTTGTTAGCTAAAACATATTAAATTTAGTATAGATGACGGTAAACATGTTAAATAAAATACACTTTCAAAGCATAAATGTGTTAAAAACAAAAAAAAAACTAAAAGTTAAACAAAATGTACAATTTCTACCTCTAAACCAACTTCAAAACATTTAAATGTAGAGGGAGTATGTAAACAGTACATAGCTGGCAACCCTGCAGCCTCCGGGGGAGGGGGGCGGTGGTGCGCGGCGGGGGTCGCACGCTGTTAGAATAAAACATTATTCATAAATAGGATATTATGGAGGACCTACACGTCAGTGGCGTAGGTTTTTGATAATCTATAATATAAAAATGAATCGCAAAATGTGTTGGTAAGCTGATAACTCAACAACGCCTGGACCGATTTGGGCAATTCCTTTTTTTTTAATGTTCGTTGAAGTCCAATGATGGTTTTACGATGAGAAAAATTGTAATAATTGCCGGGAATAATAATGTACCATGGGTGAAGCCGGGGCGGGCCTCTAGTTGTACATAATGACATCTCGCTTTTAGAATCGGGATGAAAAATATATATTTTATATACCATTATACATAATTAGTACATCAGGTAGATTATGAAAAAATATGGAATACGTATTTTTTGTTTCTGTTTAACCAACTTCAATTCAAACTTCAAAGGAACTAAAACGTAAAGTAAACTTCAAAGGAAGTTCTCAATTCGGCTGGTTTTTTTTTTGTATGTATATTACGCTGTAGCTCCGCCAATTGTAAATCGAAATTAATGAGATTTTTTCGCATTAATACTTCAGATGAGGTTCCATATTTTTTTTATTGAAATCGGCAGAGCGATTTTTGTAATATTAATAAAAATTACAAATATACACAGATCGATGTATTATTATTATGTATTATGTGCTTTAATAAAATATTGAAATAATATTTATATGCTATAATTTATATGTGTTACATATAAATTATAGCATATAGCACCTAGGAATCAAGTAAACATTCAACAGAGTAAGAATTTTTGAAATCGGTCCAGTAGTTCCTGAGATTCGCGAGTTCAAACAAGTAAGCTCTTCAACTTTATAATATTAGCGTAGATTTTAATTTCGCAATAATTTCGTCTGATTTCAATAATTAAAAAAGTAATCAGTATTTTGAAATAGTCTTGAACATGAAATAATTTACTAGAAAAATAATTAATACAAAGGTAAGGAAGATATGGATAACACGATCTGATATTGATAGGCATTTCTATCAAATTTTAAAATGGAAAAACAGTTACAGTGATATAACCACAATAGTTGGACATATCGTCTAGCGGAGTTTTTTTTAAATGGATACGTTCTATAATATTGTAGTTTTTTTTCTATCATCAATACCAATTTTTTTTACACCTTGGATTGGTTTTGTGTTTGGTGGTTAAACATTTCTGAGGATGTGTATTTTTTAAACATATTTTTAAAAGTAGTAGCGCGTAGTACCCGTTCTTATTTGCCGTGATAAAAATGTTACATTAACATTTTCAACACAATTAGATTATAGTCTGGCATAGCACATAGGCTACTTTTTATCCTGGGGAAATAACGGGAACGGAACTACGTGGGTAAAACTGCGGGGCGCTGCTAGTAAAAGTAAATAAAAAAAAATTGGTTGCCTGTAAAGTCGGTATACGGGCGAAAGTTTTACGTGACAACGACTTTGAGTGGTAAAATAATTTTACGGAAGGTACGCGTGCCTTTCACTTTTTATGTCTGTCTCTCTCGCTCTTAGGCGGGCTAACCATGCCCGAGTGGAAGGGAAGCGTGCCTCTCACTCGCTCTCGTTGTGAGCGCATAACGTGAGCGGAGCGTAACGCAGTTTCTTGAAGTGTCACCCGGCAAACCAATTTATAAGACGTTGTCACGTCAAAAAATGGTTGTCTGTAAACTCGGTTGCTTTACGGACAATAGTTTAACGTGACGACGTCATAACAAAGTATTGATAGATGCGGCGCAAACGTACAATGAGCGTAACGGGACATAACGGGACACTTTTTTTGTACATGCAGCCGGCGTTCATTGATTTATTAGACGTTGTCACGTCAAAATTATAGTAAAGTTACAGTACTGCTTCAGTCGAAATCATACAGGCAGGTGGCGGCCGCCCTGCCTCACCCCGCCAATCCGCCCCGCCTCACAATGCAACACCGACAGACACAAGGTAAATGAGACCATTTTTAACGAATATGGCTTGCAACTGCGCATTTATAGATTCAATCTACAAGAATTATGACATACGTTTGCTTATGAGTTTTGTTATTTTGTAAGCGTAGCACAAACACTCCATTTTATGATCACACTAATGGATCATCACGCTGGCCAAGTGCGGATTGGTGGGCAATACATTTTTTATATTATGGTAGACATGGTGAGCTGGAGAATGTGTCTGATGGTAAGCAACCTGTCAACTCATAACAACAGGGTGAGAGGTAGCTAATAGAAAATGAAGAGTACAAATGATTACCTAGCACCGAACTGCGGTCGTCATCAAGTGCTATACATGGTTTATCTCTATGCCCTGTAGTTTCTCAGGAAACATTGCCTTCAAACTGGAACACAGTGATGTTTGCACTTAGCTGCTTGACGCTAAAATAACTGGTAAAGGTGTGTGCTCTGCAAAAAGTTCTACCACTACAAGACAAATAAATATCCTCGAAAAAAGTTTTATTGGAACGTGCCATTTTCTTCACAAGGTTTTCCTTCATTCAAAATTCAAACTAATAAGTATATAGGTACCTATTCAAAGAAACGTGGCGAGGATCGAAACTAGAGTC
The DNA here is from genome assembly GCA_017562165.1 of Ectropis grisescens. Taxonomy (NCBI): domain Eukaryota; kingdom Metazoa; phylum Arthropoda; class Insecta; order Lepidoptera; family Geometridae; genus Ectropis; species Ectropis grisescens. The sequence continues at coordinate 6,978,381 of CM029778.1, read as the reverse complement.
AAAGGTCTGATAGGTGTACCCTTCACATTATAATTTGTTCTTCGAAAGCTTTGAAGCATCATTACAAAATTGTTTCCCCTGTGCATCGATTCCTGATGTTACACCACTTTTTGCCACCGTGTGCGAAAAATTTCCATCTGTCCCAGCAGTGGGTAGTGAAATCGGAGTTAATTTGCATAAAAGCCACATTCGAATGCGGGAATGAACTCATGACGGCGTCACGTCTAGAATATAACCATAATTGCTGCCATATTTGAGCATGTTATGTATTAATTGTGGCGTGGTTACTGCCGCGTACTGTCGTGGAAAATCACTATTCCAGTGTTCATAATTATAATAATTACCACAATATGTTCAGTAATGGTTGAACAGTTCTGCCCAATGCTAGAAGCGTCTGAATTCCAACTGTGAAATCGAAGGTTCCTCTGCCTGTACTTCTAAGTCTACTATATAACTACTTTTAGACTACTATATTACTTTAGAGACAGGAAAATATTGTAAGGAAACTTACGTGTTCCAAAAAGAACAGGATGCTAGCCTACATTGACTGGCCTACGTAGCTTAATTGGTAGTCTACCCACAGAATTTTAGGTAACTTCGATGACTCAAAGTGGATCGTGGCTGGTGGCGGGTCAGTGTTCAGTCAAATGCTATAAAATGACCTTCACGACTCTGGCCCCAGCCCAAGAAACCAGTGTGGGTTTTAGTCGGAATAGGCACGACTTTAAGTAGTGTCAAGTCCGACACACCGTGACCTTCTGTAAAAGGATTTGCGCCACATAAAAACGATCCTGGCCGCTGACACCAAAAGAAGTCACCCTCTATGTCTTTTTTTTTTTTTTTAACTAGAATAGGTTCGCACTTGACCACCATCTCGTCTGATCTTAAGCGATGATGCGATCTACGATAGAGCGTGCTTACCTAGAAGAAACCGATTCACTCTCGATTTGAAGACACCAAGATTGCAACCATCGGGGAAAACCCACTCAGGCAACGCATTCCACAACCTAGACGTTCTTATCACAAACGTGGAGTCAAATCGCTTCGTTCGTGTTTTTGGAACATCAACCATGAAACGATGTCGCCCTTTTGTGGAACGAGAAGTCCACATGTCATGTCTTGAGCTGATTCTGCTAGGAAAACCAGGGGTTCTACCGCCTAAGGATAAATGTCTTAACTTTAATGTTGCTTTCTCTTTTCTTTTCGTTGTAAATTATAGAAACTGGAATAGCAAAGCCAAAGGCGATTAAGTTAGGCGGTTGAAAGGCAGGTGTAGCGAGATATATGCGAGCTTCAAGCGAAGACAGAGGATGATAAGTTTAAGAAAAAAAAAATGTCAATCGGCAATTCATATATTCTCAGTATAAATATTCTTACAACTGCTTTAATGAGACAATTTCCTATCTCGGTGCTCCACCTTCTTAGAAAACTTTACAGATAAGTGCTGTATTTGTAATCTATGCTATTACTCATAGTGATTTAAAATTAGTTTTTTTCTGTCGTTTGTTTCTTTGTTTTTTAGCGCTAATCTCTGAATTAGAAAAAATATTTTAACCACTTTTTAACAAATTTTAGCCATTTTACGAGGAAAGATAAATTTATAGTTATGCTACGACCCGAGCTAAGTACAAGGAAAATGATCTAGAAAGTCGAAAACTTTTCACATAGCTCTCTTACTATATCCGAACACGGAGGTGTAGAACTGACATTTATTATATTTATGAATGAAATAACTACTTACTTCATCATTAATTTCGACTCGGAATCAAGGAAAAAGTAATTTTACTAGGCGGCGACTACCCTTATTTTCAAATCATCGATAACATAGCATTGTATGTAATTATCTATTAATCAAAAAGACAACTTTCAAAAAACTCTTCTAAATCAACTGACCACCGATATATTGCCAAAATACAAGATTTACTCAAGACTTACACGAGCCAAAACCTGTCAAATGTGAGTACTGTCATAGCGTTAAAAATTAGTTAATATTGTCAAACGACATGAAGACCCAAACTTGTAAATAGTACCTACATACATTGAGACAGTATCAACGATTTTTTTTTTTAAATTAAATTTAACAGTTATGATATAACAGCTTAATTACAAAATAGCCGATACCCTCACAGGTATCGCGCGAGCAAGACTGCAGTCAGTCGCGCACGCATTCATTGCTGCACTACGTATGGACAACTGTGCCGTGGGAAACACCGTGAGACCACACCACTACATACCAAAACCTGCACCACTACACACGTGACTCTATCGCTTAAGAAAAACTTTCGTATACATGCCTCCTTCAACGAAACAGTTGCAGTATTGGATTCAGATTAATACAGCGATGGTTCATGACTATTGACGAGGGTTGGTCCTGTAATTAATAAATTGTCAAAGCAGATTTTTAACATACGTAGTCACCGATGTGATACGTACCTACGCTTGTTAATATTGATAGTCATTGAAATACACCATATGCGATGGATAGATTAGCGTTTAGCATTTACATAATAGTTTTTATGTTATGTCTAGATTAGGACTGGATAATAAGCAATTACTCTGGCATAAGTATTTTATTTAATTGAATGTCGCAATGGTTGAGGAAAATATTATTGTAATTTTTGAAATGTAGATCATAACACGCATAACATTTGTCGTTGAGGTAACTTTAGCTTTATACCAGTTTAATCTCCTGATTCTGCCTCTTATTTTAATAATATTCTAAATTATTTAATTCTTAATAAAACAAACTGTAATTATTGTTGGATATTTTCATCATCATATAATTTTGAAACGTAGTTTAATCGTCAAATAGGAAAATAATAATTTTCCAGGTTTGATAAAAATTAAATAGATACTAATTTCTGTGCGCTGTTTCTTAGCTAACATTGAGCAAGAAACTAACCTTCCAATAAAAAACCCGCATCAAAATCGGTCCATCCGTTTGAGCTCTACGGTGCCATCGACAGACACACACACAGACAGACATCGACGTCAAACTTATAACAACTATTTTTGGTCGGGGGTTAAACAAGCGTAATAACATAGAGGTAAATAATTATTAAATTATGAGATATACGAATTAAATCATTAGAACAGAATATATAATTATTAATATATATTATTTTTTGACATAGTAATTTTATATATTCAATTTAATTATGCATAATTTTTTGCGTTAATTTGCGGGTTGTTTTTCTATATTTTTTATTATTATTGTAAAATTGACGAGGAATAATTCTGAATACAATTATTATTAACATTATTTAGTATGGTTTTTGTTTTATACAGTTGATCTTAAAATAATTTCTTTCTCTCTCTCTCTCTCTCTCTCTCTGTTAGTGTAAGTCGTTGTTTATAATATAGTAATAGTGCTGATTGATATAAATAAATAATTGTTTAGAAATTGTGATCAAGAAGTGGCATAAAGTCACTTCTTTTTTTCATGGGCACGCTGATTCTCGAATGTTAAAAGTCAGTATTTTTCGTAAAGTTCACTAAAATTATTGATGTCTCCCTAAAATCTCTTGTTAATATTAGTTTGTAGAGCAAGTTTTCAATGTTTTCGAATTTCTTTCGGAGGTACTGCTCGTCCCCACAAAAAGCCCTGATTGTACATTAGCAAAAAAAAACCTAAGCTACTACAGTTTCCAAGCTCACTAAATGTTCCTACAGCTGGGACTCTGGGTCTTCTCTTGTAAGGTGAAAATCAAGTCCACAATCCACTATAATCGTCGTTTATGCGTCAGGGGTAAAAAAAGTAACATTTAGAAAATAAAGACACATGAATTGAATAGGCATCTCAACTTTTTATTATGATTATTCTCTAAGCTTGCATGGGCTTTAGGTTTATGTGTTTGTCCCTCCCACCTTTTTAGCTCAATATACGAGTGTAGGTTTAACCTTAACTTGGGACTAAATAGTGTTGTAGGAGAATTACTATGTTTTTAAATTTTATTCATGTATGGATAATCATGGTTAATTCACAGAGCATAGCTAATACATAGTTACCACAGTTAGTAGATAATGAGATTAAATTAAACAGATCCCTTCAGATGTTTCCTTGGCACAGATTTTAGTGGAAACTTGATTGGAGCTGAGTCGCTGGTTTGCATAGCGGCGTGCAACTAAGTTGTACGTAAATTGTGATTGCGGCTGTTCAACATTTCAGTACTATTTTATATATTTTTAGGTCACTGATTAATTTACGTGAGAATGGTTACTGTCCACTACGAAATCATGTCCATAACTTAAAAACGGTGAAGGAAAAAATCGCGAGGAAACCAACATGTACCGAAACGACATGTAACCGGCGTGACATGTGTTACCTCTAACTCGCATTTGGATAGCGTGGTGGAGGATAGCCTTGACTCCTTGACTCTCGTCAAGGCATTGTGAGAGAAGGCCCTATGTCCCAGCTGTGCGAACATTGAGTGGGATGTTTATGCTTACGCTGACAATATAAGGAAGGACGATTACACAATATTTGCAACATCAAAAATTGTTACATTTGTAAATCGGAAAAAACACGTACTCATCCTTCGTAGAATATTTAAGATACGATACAAGTAATAGGTATTTTTAAAAGGAAAATAATTACTAAAATACCATTAAATTTGATAACCAAAATGAAAAGACACGGATCTATAAATATTTATCGATGAGTAAAACAATCAATTATTTTCGTGATTATCTTTGAATGTCATTCCACCAGCGAGTTCCGTAATAGATGCAAACTAGAAACAATTATAGTTTAATAAACATGGTTAATTATTGGCAGTTTAATTAGGTTAAGTAAAGGGTTATTATTTTAATTAGGTATTTAATTGTTAGGAGGAATAATGTAATTACTTAATTTTTGTTGAAAAATTACTGTATTCCCGTCCGCAAAGAGCAGCCATACTTTAAATTCCAGATGCTCAATGCCCACTGTATTTTTAACTGAAATCAATAAAAGAGGATCCTCGCTATTCAGTTTAGTACTAACAGAGTGTACTCGCAAAAGTTTAGTCTCTAACATAATTATGTACATTTAGTGAGTTACGGCTGGTCTAGTCGAGAGAACAGCGACTGACGATCAACAGCCCCAGGTTCAAATCCTCGAGTACTTTCGCTTCTTTTCGAAGTCATGTGCGTCATGGCGCTAATTTAAAACGGTAAACATCACGATGAAGCAGATATGTACCTAGAATCTTTCGAAATCATGTGTCGTCAATCAACCAGGTGAATTGAACCAATTGAATCAACAAGGTGGATTCAATTCAATTCATTTATTCATACTATAAATTCATAAGAACACTTGGTAACGTCATTTACAAAAAGGCAAAGAATCTGTGTACATAATATGATAAAATAACAACGTCAAAAAGAATAAATCAGCTGTAAAGGGGCCTAGGCATGCAGCTGTAAAAAGGCTTTGTCGAAGACAAAATAATCGGGGTAGCAAAAAATACTTTACTAGTAGCCCCCCAAGATTTTACCAGCGTAGTTCCCGTTCTAGTTGTTTTCCCGCGTTAAAAAATAGTCTAATACTATTATATATTTTTAATTTTGGGGGCAGTCATGTCCCCTGTGACCCCCCTCGGACCGCGCATAAATAGGGTATTGTTATAAATTGTACCAGTAAACACTAACCATTGTTACGACCTCGGATCTCTTTCTTATCACACTCATAAAATCCTTAAGACTTTATCCATCCTGAATTATTATATTTTTATTAATCGAATCATGTTACAAAGTACAAACTATCGGATTAACTAGGAGATAGCTATTACGATCGTTAAGCCCCAGACTCCAGACGTTTAAGTTATGTAACTGTTTTTATACCGGCAGTGAGTGGTTGAAACACATTAGTATTTGCTCTGTATGTCTCGGCGATGATGGGAACCGCTTACCATGTATTATGCAGGCGCCAATGGACCACGGTACGTAGTCGCATGATATAATATCTTAGGTACTAAAATAATGGGCTAACAGTTAAACGCTCCACACACGAGTCCTAAAATCAGAGGCAATGACGTAAAAGTAGTGCTTACATCGCACCATATGATTGGTGATTTATGGTGCGATGTAGGGTCCTCCCCACTAATTGTACGTAATTTCCTCTGATTTTAGGGCGTGTGTGTAGAGGGTTTTAGGTAGTAAAAAAGTCACTAGTTCAACTCCTACTCGCTTTACAAATAATGTCATTGACTCGACATCAAGTTGAGCGAGTTGTCGTATGAAATATAAATATATGTATTTATTCGTGCGGTTTGGTGTATGTTGGGTAGTTATGGAACTATTCCATGGTCAAACAGGACCGAATATGACATAGGATGATAAAAAAAGAGGCTTGCACCCAGCAGTGGATTAGAGATTCACAGCTGATAATAATGATAATGATATTCCCCAGGATAAGGAATGTAAAGGTACAAGTTCGCGCTGAGACCGCAACACGAGACCGCGACAGGCATTTAACTCTATAGAATTGTATGGGCGCCAGTTCGCGCCGAGACCGCGACACATGTCTCGTGACACGTGTCTCGGTCTCCTGTCGCGGTCTCGGCGCGAACTGGCGCCCATACAATTCCATAGTGTCAGGTGCCTGTCGCGGTCTCCGGTCGCGGTCTGCGGGCGAACCTATACCTTTACAAGTAATGTTTGGCGGATAGCTGTAGCACCTGGTAGTTGTTATTTTTCCATACATTTACGACCAAATATTCCCTAGAAAATAAGCAATCGATTTCAAGGATAGCGCAAGAGTTGACATGTATTGGAAACATACTAATCAAAGGCCGTGTTTTGGAACCAAATCATCATTCGAGCAACGCCATCAATCAAATCGTCAACATTTTTATCATCCGCTAGAACTAAGATGTCACGTCATTCTCATAGAATAAAGAGTAAAATATAGAACATTTATTTTGACTGACAAATGCATTACAGCCCTGTCGTACAATAGTCCCATCTATCCAGAATGCCACATCGTGACTTAGAGGTACAGGCTCATAACTTACCATGTGTAAACCGGCCGGTGTAATGTGGACCGGCGCGGGCGTAGCCTGGCGCCTAGCTTCCCGGTACCACATATGATTGAACGCAAAAACATCTTTGAGAACATTATGAACCCTATCGCGGCCGATCGTATAGAATGTCGCAGACACAAAATCACAATATCTCATGTACTGTAGTTGTGATACCAGTATAGTAGATTTCACCCTTATACATTTTTTTATTCGTCAAAAAATTACTGAGGCCCAGTTTTCTCTCTTTATGTATGTTTAACTACACAAAAGCAGCCTACTCAATGTTTACACTCGTTTCGGGGTCTTCTATTACGAGAATTGACATATGGATCATCGTTAAAGCTTATATGGATAACAAACTTGTACATTTACACTTTAAAAAAGCTCAAAAGTGCAGGGGAGATTTTTTCTACGATCTGACTAGCCCTTCTCTGATTTGTGGTTATTAACTGCGAATGACTGGCCTCATGGCTTACTGGGTAGTAGCTCTGCCTGCGAAGTCGAGGGTACAATATAATAATAAAATATTATTAAAATAATTGTACTGTACTAAAAAATATTTGTACTGTGTCTGGGTGTTTCAATGTATAATAAGTATGTATTTAAAACTATATAAATATTATATCAGCTACTTATCTGGCCGCCGTAGTACAAGCTTTGCTTAGTTTGGGTTCAGATGGTGTTGTGTGTGAATTGTCCACCAATTTTTTTTTTCTATTATTTAATACAATTAGGCAAAAGCGTGCCTCAAAAGTGATAGATTGTCACATCCAATTTAAAAATAATGTGTGTGAGTCATAGACACGGCAGAAGTGAAAACTTAATCGCCAATCGTAATTTAGTATTTTTAACCCCCGATCAAAAAAGGGGTGTTATAAGTTTGACGTCGATGTCTGTCTGTCTGTCTGTGTGCGTGTGTGTCTGTCTGTGGCACCGTAGAGGTCAAACGGATGGGCCGATTTCGATGCGGTTTTTTTTATTTGAAGGTTACTTAATTAATATCCGTGCGGATGTTCTTAGCTATGTTTGGTTAATATCGATTCAAAATGGCTGCCTCCACAAAATGGCGGACAAAATATTTTTTCTCAACCTACCTCAATATGAGTATCAAATGAAAGGGCTTGACTAGTAGAATACTATACACTATAAGAAATTTCAAATCCAAGATGGCCGCCCCACAAAATGACAAATTGTATTACTTTTTTCACAACTCTCTTAATATAGGTATCAAATGAAAGGGCTTGACTAGTAGAACATTATACAGATGATGCGAGATCCGAGGTAGTCGAGGGTTAATCAAAATTTTTTATTTTGTTCTTGTAGTAAAATGACTATGGGTCGTGTTAGTAGGACAAATGAGAAGCAAGTCAGAGATTAAAGTAGTTTTGCCTTCTTTCTCACTCGGGTACACTGGGCGATCCCAAGTTCCGCGATCGAGTCTTTCACTTCCGAGCATAACAACAGCCTCATTCTACACGAAAATGTCTGAGTCCAGTGAGCCTTAAAAGGTTTTCACTTCAAAAATTATATTATAAATGGTAAGGTGTTCAATATTATACACTGTTTGTTGGTCCCTATGCCTGCCGTGTCGCGCCTACAAAAACGAGCACAGACTTGCAGCATAACCAGCGTCTAAGCTACTTCATATTTACAATATGCGCTTTCTGTCCACATAGATAATTGCCTGCCATTCTATATCGCATATGTGATCGACATTCTCTTATAATTAGTGAGAAAGCCGATGCTATTCTGCATTATTCAGCATTTTGATATGCATATTCGATAAGCGTTGCGGCTTGAAAATATGGTGTGCATTTAGACATTCCTAGATTTATCTATGAACCTATCCATCAATTTTACGTATTTTTACCTTATTTTTACGTATTGAGAGTATGGAAATGTAAATATTTCCCTCAGCACGGGTTTCTGGTTTCTGTACAACAAATATGAAGTTTTAGCTATCGCAATTGTTTTTCAATACGAGTATATCCGTAAATACGGGGAATTAAACTACTTAAAATATCTGTGACTCGCTCGACCATTATCAGAGTAAATATCAAGTAATTTATTTTCTTTGATTAAGATAACTATAAAGTAAAAAAACAATTAAATATTAGTTGCGCATACTTCATGATGGATATAATCTATATGTATTAAAGTCTACAGTGAACAACTTTCATCTAGGTGCGCTTCATTGTAGGTACATATCACATCATCGCTAAACATGCGCTGACCAGAAAAACGCGCGCCTAAAATCATCTTTTACGTCGTTTATTGGGGTAGTTTTCTGTAATAACAACAACAACAATAATGTTCTAAATAAAACAAACACAAACAAGCATGTGGTCGCAAACATAATCATATCATGTTCAACTCCCGTACGGTATGGCATGTTTGTTCTCATGCCCATCGTCAGGCATCTAAATGACCCGGGATCAGTTGGTCCTAAACAATTAGTGGACGGCGCCAACGCGGGTGAAGCCGCTAAAATGCCATTGATCGGCTGGCCCGCGATGGGAACGGCCGCAATTACCACGACTGGTGACGCCGAGTTTTTCTCCAAGTATGAAAATGTATGAGAAACGGTCAGTTCCCGGTTCCCGGCGACACTTCCTCGACAAGCGATGATCTGCTATCAAGCTGTGACGTTTGACGATTATTACTGTAGGTTTACAGTACGACCAACTTTTCCGTAGAATGTAGCGATGACGCCACCTAGTTCAAAATTAGACAAGCTCTATGTTGTTAATACTCGTAACTCAGTAGTTCCGTTTTTGGTCGTTCTATAGATAAGTTTGTGGTACTATGATATAAATAAATATGCCTTAACGTCATGTAAATACGGTCAAATGCACGGAAAATAACTTTTTTACATAAAAAAAAAGTTACTGTGATGATTAATTTTATCTATTACCTTTATTTAAACTTGTACGTCAAAGTCCATACAATTGTCTGAGACGTACGAGTATACCATCTATGGACAATACTATTGCAATATACTGGGCAATCCCTATAAAAACATTTGTATTATACCAAGCTTCCCTAAAAATTTAGTAATTGGTATAATAAAATATACTATATATATATATAAAATATAATATAATACATAGTTTCTGTAATAACACCTAGTCTGACAGTTCATCTAGAGCGTTGTAATACTAACCATTATCATTAGAAGTTCTATACCAAAGTGGCCTTTGAACAAAGGTAATTTCAAAGTTGTGACCACTTAGTATTCATATGATTTCCCCGTTTTTAAGTAGAATCAATTTCCTTTTTCAAAAAAATCTTGACTTTGATTCACGTTGGACTCTTTCGAATTGAAAAACTCGTTTTGCCTATGTCTAATTTTACTTAATACTATAAATATCTTTCTGGAAGCCATTCATCACATTCATATTCAAATTGCTATAATCTTTGTATCGTCTAAGCTACAACGGATTCAAATTGTTGCTAAACATTATGATTTAAAGACTAGCTTATGCGCGCGATATCGTTCTTCTGCAAAAGTTATCAAAATTAGTACAAGTCAAAGTTTATTGGGCCCGTGGGTGCCTGGGACTAATTTCGTCTTCAAAATCCTTTCCGGGAGCTTGGTTAACGCAACGCCTGACCAAAAAGCTGGCGTTTATTTGGCATATGCATGCCATTAAGCTTGGTAATGCCGCAAGCATGCCGGGCACACTGGTAACTGGTAATGGGTTTGAACAGATTATTTGTAGACCTTCATTGGTCTATAGATAATTCAGATGTGCTTGGTGTATATAGCCTGGTGTAGTCCTCATTGAATATTAGTTTTGTTAATAATCTGCCGGTTTAAAAAAAATCAAGAGTAACAAAAGTCGTGTAAATGTATGCCACCGTAATATTGAAAATACCATCAGATTAGGTATAATAAAACGCGTGAGATTATAAACCAACGATAGTCATGTAGGCTTGAAATCTAACCTCGTTTATTTTTAACCACCGGCCAAAAAAGGGGTGTTATAAGTTTGACGTCGATGTCAGTCTGTCTGTATGTGTGTGTGTCGGTCTGTGGCACCGTAGAGCTCAAACGGATGGGCCGATTTCAATGTGTTTTTTTTTTTTATTTGAAAGTTAATATCCGTGCGGATGTTCTTAGCTATGTTTGGTTAATATCGATTCAAGATGGCCGCCGCCACAAAATGGCGGACAAAATATTTCTGCACAACCTTCTTCAATATGGTTATCAAATGAAAGGGCTTGACTAGTAGAATACTATACATTATAAAAAAAATCAAATCCAAGAGGGCCAAAATGGCGAATTATATTTTTTTTTCACTACTACCTCAATATGGGTATCAAACGAAAGGGCTTGACTAGTAAAATACATTGCACTATGACAAATTTCAAATCCAAGATGGCCGCTTCCACAAAATGGCGAAATACATTTCTTTTTTCACAACTCCCTTAATATCGATATCAAATGAAAGGGCTTGACTAATAGAATGTTGTACAGATAACAAATCTGAGGTAGTCGGCGGTTAATCAAAATTTTTAATTTTGTTCTTGTAAACTGACAATATTTTCAATATCACGGCGACATACTCGTAATAATATGACAAGTTCACGTGTATGAATAACGGTTAAATTATTTGAATATTGTCCAGAATTGTAGTTCCAAAATAAATAATGGGCGTATGAGAGTGAAGAATAGGTACATTACTTTACGATCTTCTTATGCTCGTCAAATCCATATAAATAACAAGCCAAAACCTCTACAATACAATATGTCTGTATTAATATAAAATTAAAATACGCAAATAAGTTGTTAACAAACAAAGCGTTCAAAATTACCAATTTCGACAATAAAATGGGACAAATTATTGAGGGAGTAATAATTTGAATAATTTGGGAGAATAATACCTAATGAATTAATAATGATGAAAAAACATTTGGCATTTTAATATTTCAAACAGACATAATAACTTTACTGAATTTTGTTACATGGGTGACTCACCAATGATAGAGGGCAATTTAGTGATTTGTTTGAGAACGTATAGAATTTCTGTTCACAAAGAAATATTTTACGGAATGATAATAGAATTTATTTTTGTGAATAATTAGAAATTACAATTTTGTAATCTGTGAAAGTGTTTCATTTTCTTTTCTTAATAGGTTACCCACAGGTTACCGCTTTACCGCCATCCCGCTTCATGTTCAACAACGAATTAAGTATGTGTTTTACCTACAAACCCCTTTTTTTAGAAGAATAGGCCTAACCAAAGTACAAAAATAGCTTGTACTTTGGTTAGGCCTATCCTTCCTAATCAAAAAGGAGAAGGATGTCAATTCATGCCATAGCTCCGCCAATTTTGAATCGATTTTATTTTCCTTTTTTTGTTTGGTAGATCAGGCTTCAAAGTTGGTTCCATATAAACATACAGAGTTCAAACTACTTTTTTTTTATATTATAAAGTGACAAGAAGAGCAGGACATGTGCCTGATGGTTAGCAACATTCCTGCCCATAACAGTACAGTGCCACGCAGCTATTGGAACATAAACAGTACAAATTTACCATAGAAACATTACCTAGCATGCCATACTGCGTTCATCATCCGGAGATGTACGGTGTTTTATGTACTCTCTCTGGAAACATTGCCTTTCAAAACGGAACACGGTTATGGTTGCACAATACTGTTTTGCGCCAACATAACTGGCAAAGATGTGGTACTTCCTTAAAATCTCACCACCGAGTCACCGGAATCTGCAAAGATCCTTGAGTCCTTGTAAAAGAAAACTTCAATGGTAGTCAACAAATAAGTATACCCCAGTGCTGAATCCGACATGTTCCTAAAATCTCTCAATGCTCTGCACCTTCCACCAATCAACAATGGATTAATGTGGTGGATAATGGCCTTTACTATCTCCTTACGAAATGAGGCCTAGACCGCCTTAAAACAAAGGTTGGGACTCTTGGACAAAGGTCTGGAGTTGGCTGGTTGTACTTGAAGTCGATACCTTAGCAGCTAGTGACAAGAAACAGTAACAAAAACATTCCAACTTTTGTTTTTAAAGCGGCACAATCTTAATTCTTTAATGACTATAAAGTTAATCTAATAGCTGGAACAATAAACAAATATCTCACACGCGTCCAACCTGGCTCGAGGGCTGATGTGTTTTTTAATAACGCTACCTACAAAACAAACACCACATAAAACTAATCCTTACCCCACAAACTATAAAGATTAAAGTTAAAACTTGTAAAATAAAGACAGGTCAAGAAATCAAAATCCATTAATGAAGGTGTTTCTAAATTTAACTATTGTGTTTATGTTGGGCGAGAAATTGTTATAAATGGGTGCGCCGGCGCAAGCGCTGCGGGCGCCGGTTGTAGGGCAAAAAAACGTTTACCCAAGCTCCCGAAACTTTAAAATTACAAAATTCATCAACACCGTTACAGTCTACATCGGCGAAGCCGTGGTGGTCTAGTGACTATAATGAGCGATTCATAATGAAGAGATCATAGGCTCGAATCTCGCCTCGCTAGTAATATTTTCAAATGCAGTAAAAGTTTATCATCACACTAACATTATTGAGGCTAAGAGATCCCAATCCCAAAGTCGAAATAAATGCATTTTCCTAAAAAAGACGATTTTTAAATCGATCCATTAGTTTTCGAGTTATAACAAACAAATCTTCTTTTTTATAATATCATTATAGATATTAATCTATAGCAGATTATGTCCTGCATGACATTTCAGAAGCGCGCCGCCGCATCTAATATGAGTGCATATCTCCGACCCAAGGTGAACCGCGGAAAAAATGTGGCGATTTTTGTCGCTTAATCCAAAGGATGGACGGCATCTGATTGGCGTAGAAACTGTTTCTTAAACTGTGCTACGTCTGACCAGCAGGACAACAGTCTAAATTATTTAAATTCAACCTTTGAGGTCGCCCCGACGAGCACATTCCACGTCAGAGAGCGACGAATTGTCTTTATTGAAACAGTGTTTCCAATGAAATTAGTATAGACCTACTTTAGAATCTTACAATACAAGAACAAAATTAAACATTTTGACTAACCCCCGACTACCTCGGATTTGCAATCTGTATAACATTCTACTAGTAAAGTCCTTTCATTTGATACCTTAAAGGAGTTGTGAAAAAATAAATGTATTTCACCATTTTTTGGTAGCGGCCATCTTGGATTTGAAATTTGTCATAGTGCAATCAATGTATTCTGCTATTCAAGCCCTTTCATTTGATACCCATATTGAGGTAGTAGTGAAAACAATAATATAATTCGCCATTTTGTGGTGGCGGCCATCTTAAATTTGAATTTTTTTATAGCGTACAGTATTCTACTAGTTAAGCCCTTTTATTTGATACCCATATTAAGGTAAGTTGTGAAGAAATATTTTGTCCGCCATTTTGTGGAGGCGGCCATCTTGAATTGATATTAACCAAACATAGCTAAGAACACCCGCACGGATATTAACTTTCAAATAAAAAAAACCGCATCAAAATCGGTCCATTCGTTTGAGCTCTACGGTGCCACAGACAGACACACACACAGACAGACAGACATCGACGTCAAACTTATAACACCCCTTTTTTTGGTCGGGGGTTAAAAATATAGCAAAGAGATATTGGAAAGAGGTATTTACAATATCTTATTATAAAATTTGTAACGGTAGGGTACTTTTTAAAATTGTGACGGATTCCACACTTAGGTCTGGGTGGTCACACTGGGTGACGAGTCCAGTACGAGAACACTAGAAGACTTCTCGTGATCCCGGCTATTGTAATGCTGCCCAAATTTTAATGTGATTAAGTAATAATTTAGATCGCAATAAAGTCATGTGTAATTACAACATTACACAGTGAGTAATGTTAGTAATTACACTAGTGATATGGAAAGCATTTATTATACAAATATCAAAGAACATCATTATATAAACACAAGAAATAGTATGTACATAAATGGAATAAGAAATTCAAAGAACGAATAATGTGCACTGGACACACTAGGGCGACCTGCGTTGCGATTCAAGCTCTTCTTAATTTTAAATATGTATTTATTGTTATTTGCTGTTAAAAGTTCGTTGCGACTATGCGATTGCAGCAAACCCATTTTTAACTTCCTTATTTCATTTTATGTACCTTAATTTTCTTAAACTAAAATTTTACAAAACAGTTGATAAATTTACATATATCATACCTGACAACAATAAAAACTCTCATATTCATACGTTCTCGTTCTGATGTTCTGAATATCCTTGAAAACAGCTCCCACTGAATGGAGCACGTCCAAACCCTACAAGGGCAGATCGTTAGAATACTCAGATACGGCAGTTTTTGTGGTCACCCGTCGAGATGTCTCCGTGCAAACGTTCTAAGGTCAAATATTACCATTTTTGCTACTTACGTCTGTAGTGGTAGGTCTCTTTATAGATTCTGCTTAGAGAGGATTTTTTAAAGTTATGATAGGTTTGAATTGCACCGCAATCTCGCACGATTTTTAGCGATGATGCGGTCAAAGACGGAGATTGCTTTTTTTTTTAAATAAAGAGTGACGAGACGATCAGGACATGTGCCTGATGGTGAGCAACATACCTGACACATAACAGCACAGTGACACGCAGCTATTGGAACATGAAAATTCCAAATCATTACCTAGCACTGCACTGCGCTCGTCACCCAGAGATCTAAGATCTTATATCTCTAAGCCCTGTATTTTCTCTGGAAACATTGCCCTTCAAACCGGAACACAATAATGTTTGCACATTACTGCTTGGCGGTAGAATAACTGGCAAAGGTGTGGTACTTCCCCAGGCGGACTCTGCCAAGAGAAAAAAACAATTCACTCTCGACTTGGAGGCACCAAGATTGAAACCATCGGAAAAAACGAATTCAAGCCATGCATTTCACAGCCAAGATGTTCTTACCTCAAAGATACAGTAAAACATCCTCCGTGGTGTTCCTATACCATGTTGCGTATGTTACACCGTGAAATTCAATAAAGACACGAAAAGCAATAGTAGGAGAAAATCTAAAGATCAGGCATCATATCATAGGTACACATCATATCCAACGGTAGATTAAGATAGTATGACGTGTATTCGACGTTATAACGTGTTTCCACCTGCAGGTCTACTACGAAGTCTACTGCGATAAACAATATATTATATCGGCCAAAGTTATGGACGTTACATACCACGAAACACAATTGGTGGATCGATGAAACGTCCATAACTTTGGCCGATATATCGTTTATCGGACTTCGTAGTAGACCTGCTGGTCTTTCCATTGGATTTCGGCAGCATCAGCCATCTACATGTATCTTTAAAATTACTAATACAAGTATACATGTCGAATTTCGAAAAATTTACTACATTATTTTAAGCGAAAACCCGACTCGTATGCTTTATATTAGCCCTTTTTCTTTATTATTAAGAAAGATGATCACAATGCATACATGGCAGCTTTCACACAACAATACAAAAACATTCTAATATGCCAATGATCCGAGTTGTGACATTGGCTGACAAACTTTTGTTTCAGTTTTTTGTAGTCCCGAATTCAAATATTCATCGTATGCAGTGTGCGAGACTAAGCACAATTCGAGTGGTATGCGGTTCTTGCGTCGGCGCAGTAAGCCATTTGCATTGCGATTTGATGGGAATCGCAGGTTGTTTTTACCGTTTTTGTTATCTTGCATCGTTTAAACACTCATTTCAAACTCAACTGGTGTGTAATCAGAGCTTTTAGAATCATTAGCAAAACAAAACGTTACAAATTAAAGAACAAAGGAACCTAATCTTTGCAGTATTTGCTTGGGGATGTCTCATTCCAGATACTCGTAACTTACAGAAACAAATGTTATACCTACATCTGGGTGATGAAAGCAGTAGAAGTCATTTTTTTTTAATTATGAGTGACAAGACAAGAAGCCTGATATCTAATGGAAAACAACATGCCTGCCAGATAACAGCACAATGACACGACACTATTGGAAGTGAAGAGCATGAAGTGAAGAGTCCGTCTGAGGAAGTATCATACATAGGTTTACAAGATTGCAACAATACTTCAATGCCTACACAGATATATTTATGACACCTTTGTAAGATTAAACATTACACAAATATGTAGATCATGTTGTTATATCATCCGCGGTGACGAGCGCTATGCAGTGATAATTAGTGAGTGGTGTTAAGCCTTTATATGCAAAATAAATGCTACGTGATAATGTGTTGTTATTGTATGTGTTGCTTACCACTTACCATCAGGCACAATTCTTATTCTTCCCATGGCTATGTTTACTAAAGAAAACTCTCATCAAAATGTTTGTGATAAACGATTAATTAACAACTTTGTAATGACAATACTTCCTGCGAAATATTTATCGATTTCATTTTGGATTCATTGTTGATGAGATTCTTGGCACATTTTTTGTCAACGTTAACGCCTTGGTCAATTGGTTTCAGTGTTAATTCGTTGTATTGATTTATTAATATATCTTTGAGATTAGGTCATAAAGTGTTTTTTTAAATCATCATCATCCGCAAGACGTTCACTACTGAACATAGGCCTCCCCCCCTTTTTTTTAATAAACTAGTTCAACAATTTTCGATAAACAGGGCAGAATCTTTTATTACAATAGTTCAAAAGAAAAATGTTTTTTTTTTACATTTTTCCTTTTCATATCCTAAATGTTGTTTTTCCTTCTAAATGTACTATGGTATAGTTGCCGGCAAACAAGTTGACCCAATGAAGTTAGCTGCGCATGGCTGCGCAGAAACGTTTTTAAGGTCTCTTTGGTGGAAGTGAACATGCGCAAATTTTCCCCTTCCACGTGACTTTTGGGTCAACTTGTTTGCCGGCCACTTCATTTTCCAATTTCTTTGCCGACCACTAACTATACTTTATTATTTGAAACACTCTTTTTTGTTTTTACTATTTTTTTCTTTTGCATTTGCAATTCTCTCCTTTCCATTGCCTTATATTGAGCATCATAAGAGAAGCTATTTTTTTAAATAAAGCTTTTACATGGTAACAATACTATTTAATTAAGCTAACCAGAAATCTACATTTCCCACGTTTCAATATTAATTAATCAAAAATTTAAATTACTCATATTTGCATAAAATTACAGCGATGGCTCAAAAGCAGAAACTGGGGGCCTACTACTAGCTGACTTCGTACCTACATATGTATTTGTGTGTTTTTCTTCCATATCGTTACAGAGGTGGTCTTTCGCTTAAAAAATACATCTACAGAAGAATTATTGCAATAGCATTTATTAAAAGTTGTAAGCTGTGGTAATTGTGAATGTGAAGGCAAACTTGAATGTGAACGTAGTGAAATTGTCTGATTCTCTAAAGTTATAGGTTCGATTTGGGAAGTGCAGATATTCTAATTTTTGTGTCACTGGCTTAAATAGTGATACAAAAATTGGCAGTCATAGGGACTGGCGATAGAAGTGAAAACGTATATAGCTTAGTATAAACTTATACTGAGTAATCAGCATTAATGTAGAACAATACGTCACCTGTATATCCATAGATATATTGCTTTTTGCTGTTAGTGAGGGGAACTCACAAGATTTCACCCATCGAAAAAACGTGTTAATCGACCATATCAACTCACTCTCAACTTAGACATTGTATTCATCGGGAAACCCCCATTCATGCACAGTATTGTGCCATCATACGAGTATTTCTGCGCTCAGAACTGACTACTTCTGCTTTAGTGACGAAAAGTTGGTTGAAAAAAGCCGAGGTTGTATTAGATCCAAAATAATTAATTTTATAGTATCAGTAGTATCAGACTAAGCACTGATAAACTAGCAGTTTTGCGGTTACAGCTTTGGGTCAAAAACTTTGAAGTATTTTTCGAAAAAATCAATCATTAGCATACGAGCTTTTAGAAACCTTTTTTTATGAAATCGTCAGATCAATCAATTATTCCAATCAAATGCTAATGATGAAAAAACGAATAAAACATTGTATAATGAAATTTGGTAGAAAGGATTAACATCCAAAAAGTGCGAAATATTTCCATATAATTATAGAATACATAAGACGAATTTTATTATAATTTCTATTAATTAACGTCTCCTTATTTTACAACCACATTATTTTATAATTAAAGTAGTTCTGTGATTTCATACATCCAGCTAAAGAATGATACAAGAAGAGACTTGGTCGAAGAGCGTTATGGCAGATTTCGTAGTAGGGCCTCTCGTTGCCGAAAATCGTGGGCTTGCGCGAGAGTCACGCGTCGATGCTCCCACGCCGTCGGAACGCAGCCAACTCGCAAAAACCACGCCACAGCTCAGGAAGATTGAGAAAGCTTCCTATCACTCAAACGTTTCGATACCCTAGTTCTATAAAGAATGAAAATGTCTAATTAGATGGAGATTAACGTAAGGATAGAAAAAACAGATGCTTAATGGACACATTAACAATTTAAAAAGAAATAAATGAAAATTAGCTGTAAAGGGTTAGTTTATTGTAACAAACACGTCCAAGTCCAAATATCCCATGTTTGTTCGCAAGTCTGAATAATTCTTTCTTTGACTTATAATTATTTAAAATTTATGATCGCATGAAAACAATCGAATTTTGATACTAAGTTTGATCAACCTCATATGTTTTAACGTTGAGATATCACAGGTAGGTACTAAAACTTAAACATCTTCAGTAAACATTGTTATAAGTATAGTTATCCTACCGCCAATATTTCCTGGGACAGCCAATGGTGCGCGTAGCACATTGAAGCTTTGCCGCATGCATACTGAATACTGATGCATCGTAATTGTCGAACGCAAAAAATCACGAGGAATTGCCACCTCATCCAGTTTTTACCCGGCTCTACCTTAAAAAGTTCTAGGATTCAAATCTTAGATTAGCTTATTAGCTTCTAATCTCCGATTTCCAAAACTGTTTTTAACCGACTTCAAAAAAGGAGGTTTCTCAATTCGACCGTATGTATGTTTTTTTTTTTTTTTTTTATGTGTGTTCGCGGATAACTTCGTCGTTTATGAACCGATTTTGATGATTCTTTTTTTGTTGTAAAGGAGATATTCCAAGGGTGGTACCATGATAAGGAAACCAGGATCTGATGATGGTATCCTAGAGAAATCGAGGATAACTTTCGAAAATTGTAAAGATGACTAGTGCGTTGTCTGTGATGACTAGTTAAGTTTTTGCTTGAGCATTTTAAAGCAGTATAGTTTAAAGATGGTCTGGAGTCGATCTGATGAGGGAACGGGAAGACGGTCGACGGAACTCCTCGACGGTACATAGTAGTTACCTTGTGTTTGGGCTCGATGAATTTGTATTGATGAGACTTTTTTTACATAGATGGGTTGTGACTGTCATTAGTGGTCTGATGATGAAGATAAAGGACAGTCAAGGGAATTTCTTAACGGCTTACAGGAACTACCCAGTGTTTGGGTTTAATTCATGTATTGAGATCTCAACACGAAATCGTGTAAATGCATTAGTGAAAACTTGTTTAGCACTAAAAAGGGTAAAATAAACTATTTTTTACAAAAATTAAACCGACTTCAACACCACAAATAGGCACTCAAAAGCGAAAAATAATTTAATATAGGTAATTATTATAACCGCTACTCACTCATCTATATGAAGTCGGTGCCAGCCAAATCTAACAGGTAGTAGATAGATACTACTTACCTATGCCTACTTACTTACCTACCTCGTACATAGTATATCTACAACTTTTTAACTAGCCTGGCACCGACTTCATATGGATGAGTGAGTAGCGGTTATAATAATTACCTATATTAAATTATTTTTCGCTTTTGAGTGCCTATTTGTGGTGTTGAAGTCGGTTTAATTTTTTGTAAAAAATTGTTTATACAATTTTAAACTTTTGTGTTTTACTGTTCACGTACCTATTCCAAAACAAGTGCTTTTCGTGTATTTGAATTTTTCACGTATTGCAAAATTACTTTTCACACACACTTTGCGTTTGCGTACGTTTTTTTTGTTTGTGCTGTTATGTGGCAGGCAGGACATGTCCCTGATGGTAAGCATCATGCTTACCATCAGGGACATGTCCTGCTCGTCTCGTCACTCTTTATTAAAAAAACTATCATATGTTTTTTTATTTCAAAAAAAGTTACTAACAACATACTGCCTATTTTTTCCTAAATTAACAAAATGGGTGCCTATTGATAGGTATCATGTTTGTCTTTAACAGCACAACATTCAGACGATATTACGATTCGCACGAACCGTGGTCACAACTCGTCAATGATTCCACATACATCAGATAAATATCATTATTATAACAAGCTTTTTCGTCGATTGTTGCGTCCGCCATAACGCGGGTGCTTCTTATAATGTGACTGACAACGGAGGATCGCTTTGTATGCTCAGCAGGCCATTGTGATGGGATTGTAATGTTTATACTTTGTTAGTGAATATCAGGGAAGGAGTAAAGTGTTAAACCTTTGGCATATTTTTTTATCTCTGTTGGTTTGACGTCTTATAAAAGAATGTAAAAATGATTTGACTGTACCATACATTTATCGTTTTTGCTATGTAATCTCTAGGCCATATTTGGATAGAATTGAAACGAAAGTATAATACGTAAATGTTGCTGAATAAGGGTGCCTCCAAACAAACATGAAGTTTCAAGCAATTGAAGGCTGTTCTTAAGTTTACCCGTCAACACGAGTAATGAAACTACACTGAAATGACTGTCTGACTGGAACTGGATGTCTACTACCCAATATAACCAATTGCAAATATCCCGTTCTTTTTTCTCGATGGTTAAGTATAGTCGTTTGAATCGAATTATTTACTTTAGCCGACTTTATGTTTTATTACTTTATGTTAGTTCATGTTCGGGCTCAGTGGCGATTCTAGCTGTATTCGTCAGCCTGGTAATAAAGATAATGCCTCGAGATTCGCCTAATTTTTTTAATGGACATATCCTTTAATACCATAACTAAATTATAAGAACAATTAACTACGCAATACATTACTTACCAAAACACGAGTCAGACGTCAGGTCTTTTGATGTCGTTTATTTCCTACTAGATGTCCGCCCCGGCTTTGACCGTGGTACATTTTGTAGCACTCATCGGGATCCCGTACATATCCAACAGTAAGAAAATGACGGAAATCGGTTCAGTCGTTCCTGATAATATCGCTTTCAAACAAAAAACCTCTTCAGCTACCTACTACGTCGGAAATTGGTCGTACCATCTCAGATTTAGAAACAAATTTGATTAGCAAAGGTTTATATTCAATGACGCAATCTTAGACGCATGCTGTCATGTCAAAGCACGCTACGAAAACTCTCAAAAATGAATATTTTTTCCCGTTTTTGTTACATTCATGCTCCGCTTCTATTGATAGTAGCGTTATGTTCTATAGCCTATAGCCTTCCTCGATAAATTGACTCTCTAATAGAAAGATAATCTTTTAATTCGGACCAGTACCTCCCGAGATCCTAGCGTTCAAACAAACAAACAAACTCTTCAGCTTTATAATATTAGTATAGATATAGGTTTCTAGTACGCAATTTAAATACATAATTGTTAAGATTTACAGTTGCATATAAAAGACAATGTGATGCACTGCATGCGTAAAGTCGTTCTTTCGTGAAAAATAATTATCATGAAACAAAATTTTAAGAGATAGTGTAGATGATTGAAGTATTTGCACATTTTAAGTGCACGATAAAATTCACAGACACTCCTTGTTATTCATAGAATCTGCTCGCGTTCGTCATACCAGCTCGATACTATCATGTACATATTGTTTGTATTACAGTCGCGTTATCATGGACAAGGATTCTGGATCGATCGAAATTATTCAGTTTATAGGACAAGCTTTTCTTAGTGTGTCTGTGGAAAATGTCCTCAAATATTTATTAATTCCCTCGCAACTTCTCGTAGTTTCTATTCCTCTAATTTTCTCGCAATAAATAGATAAGTACCTAAATAAAAGATAAATAATAAAAATAATAAATCCACTATCTAATAATTTACAATGACATTACCCAACTAAAATCTTTCTGTGTTCTAAATGTGAATCTGATCTTCGTCACACTATTTCAGTCATTTTGTCGTATTTAAATTTCAAAGATCGCTCATATGAAATACTAGTAGCGCCCCTTGGTTAGTAAAAGTATGTAGGCAGGCCGATATGTACCTACCTCGCAGAAATGATTACCGCTGGGGAGTAAAGGTTCTCGAATGGCGACCACAGACCAGTAGACGCAGTGTAGTGTGACAAGATGGTCCGATGATATTGTCTTGGTCGCGGGAAGTCGGTGGATGGAGACAGTACAAGACCGGTCATTGGGGAGGCCAATGTCTGGCAGTGGAAGTCAACAAAAGCTACAGATGATGATGATGATAATTATGAGCATACTTGAAAGCGTTCCTTTTCGCATTATACAGTACCTATAAAGTTTTTGTATGTATTTTGTAGAATAGTGCTTAATAAATGTAACTGTATTTCGGTGTTAGTATTATATTTAAAATAACAATAACCAATAAACGTTATCGTGCGGTATCTATAATATATTACTGGACAGCAAAAGTAACGACAACCGTTTCAAATAATAATATGTATTTTAAACACCTATTCGCCACCGTTGCCTGATTTTCTCTGATTTTACTTCCCCGTTTTTTGGCAATTTAGAGTCGCGGCTATTGCCGTACTGGGTATGTTGCCAACGCGTCCAATCTCGAGTACGCCAGAATAGCGCCCATTCTGGAGCAAAGGCACCGGGTCTCATTGTAGCCGTGTATGAGGTTTATTGTCCTGTTATCTATCAAGGCGTGCCGAAATCAGACCGTATCGCAACCTGCCTCAATCACTGACTCAGTGCTTTATACTACCTTATGTAATTTATCATGTCATAAATAATAAATAATCGTTATGTGTCTGTTATTTTTCTGCTTTTAATGTATCTCATTTCTTCATATTACTTAGAAATATTTACAGTAAAATATCAGTAGGTACGTATCGGTACGTCCTGTCAGATATTTTTTTTAATATAAAACAAAATGACATATTAGCCCAACAACATAAAATAAGATAGATTTAAATATTAAGTAGAAATAACAATAAAATTAAAAAGGTGAAAATTTGCTTTCTTAATACATAACATACATACATACATAAGCAGCCCACTAAATGTACCCACTGCTGGGACTAGGGCCTTCTCTCGCAAATAGAGAGTTAGGGCCATAATCCACCACGCCGGCCAAGTGCGGGTTGGTGGATGGCACATGACCTCGAAAGATTCTAGGTACATGTCGGTTTCCTCACGATGTTTTTCTTCACCGTTTTTAAGTTAGCGGCATTACGCATATGACCTCGAAAAGACAGTGGTGCGCATGGTGGGCTTTCTTAATAGTGGATGTTTTATTCCATGTTTTTCTTTAACGGTAGAACCAAAAAAGTTTACATATGTTATACCGCGTATAGAGTTGGCGCAAACGCTTTACACCGAAAGCACGGGTAGCATCTTTATTGCATTGTCGCTCTTGTTGAAGTGTCATACTTTTGTCGCGGCACATCACTCTGTTGCCATAGAAAGTATGCACGTCATCTGCTTCCGATTGACACAAAGGAACATTGCGAAAAATCTAACTCTATACGTAGTATATGTAAACTCTTTAGTACGTACATCAACCGTTCAATTGTGTTTCGTGGTATGAAACGTCCATAACTTCGGCCGATATATCGTGTATCGGACTTCGTAGTAGACCTGCAGATAGCGTCGAGCGCAGAGGGCGGAGTAGTAAGTAATCTCTCGCTGCGCCCGCGCTGCCCCATAGCCTACGGCAAGGATGCCTCGCTCCGGTCGAGGACTCCGTTGGTACCTACTAATATTATAAAGGTTTATGGTTGTGTTTGTAGCAAGTCGAACCTTCCGTTGTACCTACTAAATAATTTTGAAAAAAAAAAATATTATAGATTTTTTTACTTTATAGTAAGGAAGCTCAACAGAACTTACGCCATCCAAAAAAACATTCAAACTTTTGAGTAATGTAAAAAAAATAGTAGATATGGGTATATTATGTCATCGTAGTTAGTGACGCCCAAATAGTTTACATATACTACGTATAGAGTTGGCATGGCACGGGTAGCATCTTTCTTGCCTTGTCGCTCTTGTGGAAGTGTGATGCTTTTCTCGCAGCACATCACTCTGTTGCCATAGAAAGTATGCACGTCATCTGCTTACGATTGACACAAAGGAACCGTGCGAAAAATCGAACTCTATACGTAGTATATGTAAACTCTTTGGCGACGACTTACAACTGAAAAAGGCAGAGTAGAGTATAAAGTCAGGCTTATAACACGATAGTATTTCAATTTCCATAGCTATTACTGGTCATATATAATCTGTCTCATAAATCATGTATCTAGCACATAACCTACAAGGCCATAACCATAACCATATAACCATAAGGCACAAGCCTACTGTTTTGTGGCATTACTATCACTCTACCATTTATTTTACGGTAACATACAAATAGAGAGAGTGAAAGAGAATTTAACAACGTGGTAACAACAAAATCAAAGTCACT
Organism: Ectropis grisescens; assembly: GCA_017562165.1. Lineage (NCBI taxonomy): Eukaryota > Metazoa > Arthropoda > Insecta > Lepidoptera > Geometridae > Ectropis > Ectropis grisescens. The sequence continues at coordinate 6,952,823 of CM029778.1, read as the reverse complement.
TTGCTAGGCGATAGAGTTCTAAGACTATAATTTATTTTGTTATAAATAACTCCCAACTAGTATTAATACTAGACAAAGAAACTTTCAAAGACTTTCCAACATTATCGTTCAACAAAAGAAAGGTTCGTGAGGTGAAATGCGCCGGCGCACCTGCCACTGCGGAGATAATCAAGCTAAATATATTTATTGAAGCTCACGAGCGAAGGATAACAGAAAAAATAAAACACAAGTATGAAAATGTAGCATAAAGCTCTGATACGACAAAAGTAGCTTGTTCGAGTAACTCGCGCTAACAACGTGGGCTCGTTATGTACGAGTTAATTACATAAGTTGCTGAGTCGGTTAATCGACATACAATGTAATGTGATTTTGACGCTATACAAGAAACCCAAACATATCGCTGTCAGTGGTAAGCGTAGTTTTTTAAATATAACGTACTGATAATTGGCGTTAGGATTATCGAACTCTTAAAAACGCAGAAGCGGCAAACGCGCTACTACTATGGCGATGCAAAATCAGGTGACGTCTCCTGATTTAGTCTCAGTCGCAACAAGGAGTTGTGAACGTTCGCTGACAATTGTGTACGTTCGCTGACAATTCAATTTTCAAATTTTTCAAACAAATTCTCGCCACGTTATGTTGTCTTTAGATTATGGCATACCTCATCTTCGTTTCTTTAATTATATCGATGGTTAGGATGTTACTATAAGTAGAATTGTTATTGAATAGTATAAATTAGGTTAAACAAATAACAAGTTTCAGGAAAAAGACGCATTAATAAATATTATAAATGTTATTACGAAGGCTGGCTTAACAGTACTTGTTCATAATCGTGAGGAAATGATATGTGTATTTATAATTTACGATCCTCCGCGATTTCACCCACGCAGTTCCCGTCCCGGAAATTTGTCTGCAAATAGTCTGTGTTGTATTTCACACTATAGTCTAACTGTATTCCAAATTTCACCCCACTTTGTTCAGACCTTTCTACGTGATTGAGAGACGTTTACAAATATTAAAAAATATCTACAACAGTTTGACTTTACCTACAAAAATTCAACATTTTGGTTTGCATAAGTTAGGATTTCTTTTTATATTGAGTGAAGCAACAATTTTTCCATCTGATGATAAGTAACATGCCTGCCCATAGCGGTTCATCATAAATCAGTAAAAGGTATTACCTGTTGAACAAAAATATGTTTTTTGTTCACGTCAAATAAAGACTATTGTCTCAACTTGCGCATAGTACTGGCGCAGTGTGCAAGGCCCACATACACTACATCGGCTAGTGCATTCGCTGCTCTCTGTTACTCCTGCGCCGATTACGATAAGATTAAGTACGTAAATTTAATATAATAAGCCGGTTAATTTCACCGCCATCGTTTCCACGAAACATGGAAACGTGTCGGCTTTGTTTGCTCTTGATTTCTTGTTATCAAATGTTTGCATTGAATTTTGCAATCACAGTACCTTAAAATTAGTAATAAATTTATATTGAATTTTATTGTCGTGATAGCATAGCCTAGTGACTAGAATCCACAGTTGTGAAGTCATAGGTTCGAATCCCGTTTGTAGTTTGAGGATTTTTCCAAGTGCAGTACAAACTTGTCATCACTGGTTTTAACGCAACGGGAAACATCGTGAAGAGATAAGCGTGTTCCGAGAATTTTTCAAGATCATGCGTTTGAAAATACAACTTTCTCGCAATTTGAATTTTGAGTTTGTCGTCAAGGTTGGCTTTAACCGTGCCAGAAGACTCAAGATTTTGAAGAATGACGATAAACTCGTACATTTGACTTAGAAAAATACTCAAACTCAGAGGTCCAGAACTTTTAATCTACAATATCACGATTGCGAAATCTGATGTTCTAGCTAAGGCTAAGCCATCACAGCATTTTAACACCCACTTCTTATTGTGGATTAATTAAGATTAAGAAGTTTTTTTATTAACTTCGTGTGACTTGGACTGCCTTAAGAATGGAATTTATCGAACGAGCTTGTTTCCATCGCGTCAATTCGAAGGCAAACAAAACCTTCTAATCAAAATATCGGCTCGGTAATTTGAACGCGTTTTGGTATGCTGATGAGAAGAGACGTCTTTATTCTGATCACTCAAGTCTGATTTTTAATTTTTTTGCAGTAGACTCTTTGCAAAGTCTTTTTACACCTTTGCCAGGACTTGTTAATCTACATTTAAACAATAATGCGCAAATATTACTGTGTTCCGATTTGAAGGGCATGTATGTACCTGCATAAATATATTCGTCGTCTTGTATATTGTACTCAGTGTTGCCAATTTTTTTCTTTGGGAAGTCGGGACTTTGAAACTTTTTGAGTGAAAAGACGATATTCTTTCGTAGAAAACCGGACATATTAAAACATATCACATCACAAGTTTTTTTTAATATTTAAGTATATAGTAACTGAGTTTTAAATTACATATACATGATAGCAAAAATATCAATTGAAAATGTATTTTACCCTATCATTAGTGTATTGGGAGGAAGAAATTTTGAGATACTTGCCGGTGATATGGACTCTTCGTGTTCATAATATGACTGCGAGACATTATGCTGTTATGGACAGCGTGTTGTTGCAGTCGAGTTGTGAGGTCAATTGGGAAGACGACTGGGTCGAAAATAGTTTTAATTAGGCCGTCACCAAGATTATGAAAAAACATGGGACACGTATTTTTGTTGTACCAAATCATAAAAATCGACAAGAACATAAATCATCAAACTTCTGAAGTAGGGACTGTGACGTCACTTTATCGTAACATAAAGTGACGTCACTTTAATCTTCCAAGCGACGTATCGTCGTCATTTTTTGTTTGTTTTCACAAACAAAAAATGACGACGAATAATATTGCAAACACATTTTTTCTTTTGTTTCCAAAAGAAAAAATGTGTTTGCAATATTATTTAATAATTGAACTGACGAATTAAATAGTTTTTTAGTCGTTTCCACATTGTCATTTCTAAAACGCTAGTGATTTATGTCATTCAAGTTTAGTTCATCACTAACGAGTACAAGTGAACTGTAAACACTCTGAACGTGACTTCCAAGCTGGCAAATCATCACGCGCACACAATAATTTATTTATAGCCTAATTACGGTCCCATTTAAATATTTCGTCGGAACTTTCCGTCGCGCCGTCAAAGCGGCGTTGGGTGCAAAAACCGGCGCGGGTTAGTGTTGTATCGCGGACGCAAATGAACACAATTATCGCAATTAATGCGCTGTCAATGGAACTAAAAAAATGCAAAGGGTGCCGCAAGACGGCACTAGTGTAGCTGGGGATATCTATGTTTTAATTGTTGGCTTCATTAAGTAGAGAACCAGTTGGGGACATCATCTGGGAATTGTGTGAGTTCGTGTTTGTTTTTCAACCAACTTCAAAAAGATGTTTTCAAAATGTTGGTTTTTAAAGAATTGTCGCCTATTTCACACTGAAACTGATTTTAACATTTATGTTAGTATTTATTACTTAACAACCACAAAAATCTAGAAATTGTAAATATACCTAACTATATCGACCATTTGTGATAAGTCTCTTTGCAGATTCCATCTGGGGAAGTACCAGAGTACCACACCTTGGACAGTTATTCCACCACCAAGCAGTAATGTGCAAAGATTACAGTTTGTTCCGATAGCTATGTATCACTGAACTGTTATATAAAGCAGGCATGGCTTACCATCACGCACATGTCCAGCTCGTCAATTTATACAATGAAAAAAAATATGTCATTTTAATTTAGTCCAATATCTCGCTGTCTCCTCGGGGCAGTGCATTCGGTTGGCTTATGGATTTGGTTTCACGATTATTACTAAAAGTAGTTGAGTACAAGTTAAATTACAGTTCATGATATCACATTTAAAAAGTTCCACAGACCAGCATCCCAAAATTAATAGGCATCGTCTGCATATCATAAAATGATGATACACTCTGAAATAATTAGAAGAACAACACAGTACGTCACGTACGAGAAAAAAAGGAAAGATAAAGAAGGTAATACACTCGGTCTCGACAGCCGCGATTAACCCGCACCCACCAATCTACATGGTACAATTTTAGCGAACACCGATTATGCAGATCGGCGCCTCAATTCTGAATATTACTCGTCTGTGATTCTTTGTTGCTGTCGTACAAATCATACGGCGCCAGCGTCGATTAATACCAGTCGCGCGAGCGAGGGAAAGTCACTCGCACAACGAATGCCAAAGTTAAATCATTGACTGATCAAGTGGGTTTGTAAGAAAAATACAATGAGTTGTTGTAAGTCATGGGTTTACGGCAATCAGTGATGGATTTAGACATTTTTAATTATAAGTACAAACAAATACAAATTTGTTACAAATAAATATATCATCGACTGGATCTAATTCGCGTAGTCTCTTGTAAGTCTAGATAATTCGACTGGCTTTCATTAGCATAATTTTAGTCTAAATAATATTGTATGAATAGAAAATTTTCTACAAATTAGTTACTCACAGCTATTTTCTAATCTGTTTCGAAACAGACCGTCGAAGATGAAAATCCGCTTCACCAATTTTTCACTCTTTTTTCCGTCCAAAGAGTTTTTAATTAGAACCAACCAACTTTATCATTACTAGCTCGATCCTACCAACCAGCAGCCTGCTTAAGGGGTGTGTATCTGTGTATAGGTAAGGTATAGGTAATTTGGGTTTCTTCAAAAAAGGAGTCTGGCTTTTGGTCTTAATATTTAGAATGACCTTACATTTAACATAGGTACACACAAAACACATTAAGACAGATAACATAGGTATATGTAATATTATTATCAGTGCCCCGCGGTTTTACCCGAGTAGTTTCAGATCTCGTAATCCCCGATCCGTTAGCCAGTCCGACCTGATTGAGCAACAAACATTTAATCATCCAAACTTTCGCATTTATGATATTAGCTGGATATTTTGTTTAATTTAAATGACATTTTGGCTGGTGTCACAAAGTAACAACGACATCAAAAGCGAGTGATTTTGAAAAATGAGGATGTGGGATATTAATAATGACCTCTTGTTTTAAGGCTGGCCATAAAAACCAACGACTTCGGTGCATAATGCCGATGTCATTACATATTGAAGCCATATTGGACGCTCTTATGCTAATAATATGCAAAATATCTGGATTATATTAATCAATCTCAATAATGTTATGAAAATAAGCGAGACTATGTTGTGGAGACTTGATTTTGTTACTTTCTGTGAACCAGTTCTTCGTTTATTTTGGTACGATACTAATATTATAAATGCCAAAATTTTGATGTTTTTGCTCAATTATGTCAGAACGGTTGAAATTTGGAACACAGTAAGATTACCTTCAATAGCATATGAGCAATTTTTAGCTCGGAAATTACTATGCTTATAGATAGATATATAGAAACTCTTTATTGTGACAAACATATTTAGGTTTGTTTAGTAAAGTCAGTTTTGTACACAATCTTGCTAAACACCTGTTTAGCCCTATTTACAACGGGATACACCCGTATTCTTAGAAAACATCTTTTTATTCAATATGTCCAATACCATTTGTCCGAGCAAAGCCAAGAGCAACATTGTAATCGCAACTAGAAAGTCATGGGCAATCTATACAGACATAAAACAAAGAACAGCACGATTTTATTTGTAACAAACAAAATGTAATGATAGTGTTGTGTCAGAACTAGACAGTCCAATTTCGGTTTTAATTTGCATCCAAAATGGTAGTTAGTAAACATACAATATTGTCTCCGCACTATCATTGGATAGGCTTAGAAAATAATTTGTAATAGATAATACTTGTGCTGTACAGTGATCTAAGATCTGAGATTCTCATTTGTTTTCGTGTGTACTCACTAACGCCTAATATTATTATCCATAGAATAATATCTTCTTCTTCGTCAAGTCGTGTCGATGATGTTGTCTTACTTATATCTTCAAACATGTAAAAAGTAAAGCCAAATTGCGACATAAATATGTGACGTTCGAGAATTTTAACTCAAAATTAACTCGTAGTGTCCCCAATTTTGAGTAAGTTTGATGTAGTAGGTAAGTGTAACGTAGGCTGGCCTCGTGGCTTAGTGGGTGGTAACTCTGCCTGCGAAGCCGATGGTCGTGGGTTCGATTCTCACCCAGTGCAAATATGTCTGGGTACTGCTGTGTCTGGGTGTTTCTATGTATAAAAGGTATGTATTTACAACTATATAAGTATATCAGCTATCCGGCCGTCATATTACAAGCTTTGCTTAGTTTGGGGTCAGGTGGTGTTTTGTGTGTAAAATGTCCACCAATATTTATTTGTAGCCCGTGATTTTGTCTACGTAGAATTTGGAAAAAGACTATTCACACGGCGTCTTGGATTTCTTCAGGAGAAATTGATATTGTAGACTTTTAACTTTAGATAGAGAATAAAGAGTTTCTTTGTACCAAGCGTAAGCAGATGACGGATATATTAGCTGTGGTAACAGAGTGATGTACTGCGACAAAATTATGACACTTCCACAAGAGGGATCAGCCCCGTGTTTTCTATTTAAAGCGTTTGTTCTAACTCTTTACGTAGTATATGCAAACTCTTTGCTTTTAACTGTCTGAATTTTCAACCTGATATCATTAAGTAATCAAACAACTAGCATCTAAAATTCAAATTTTTACATCCCTTAATTATAGTGTTTGTTTAGGTATGGGCATTTTCAAAGTGTGTATGAGGAAGTACACACTTTTGTACTTTTAATTTTTAACAATGACAGGTTAGCACTTGACCGCTATCTTACTTGTGATCTGCAGTGGAGGCTGCTTACTTAGAAGAAATCATTTCACGCTCTACTTGAAGATGCCAAGTTGGTGACCATCGGGGCGTTCTTATTTCAATACCAAGCAGTGTTGTGTTTAGGCTTTCAGGTCAAAATAAAGTAACTTCCTTTAAATTGTGATTGGGATTTTCCTCTGAACTCACTCTAAACACCAGGACTACATGACCATTTCTATTAAAGTAAAATGTAAAGCTAGTGATCTATCGTTTACTTCTTGTGGAACACAGGTTTAATAAGTACTATTTTTAGATAATTTCCATCGGGTCGGTCATACCGCGGGCGCGCGGCAATTATTGTTATTCAGCGAGGTTCTCAGGTAAAGGGCGGGAAGCCGTGATTTGCGTACGCGCAATCTACCGCGCCGTAATGCATAGCTCATGTGTAGCAGTAGTCCAAGTGAGATCATTTCCTATCTCACATTGTTTTAAGTAAACATAATTGTTCACTGGTCACTGGCGTTGTAAATACCTGATATTCACCGTGGTTAATATTTAAGACCACTTTATTTTCCCATTGCTGGGGCTCGTGTCCTTTTCAAACTAGGAGAATGTGAAGGTTAACGTCCACCAAGCTGACCAACTGTGGGATGGTGAATAACACAAATATATCCTCGAAAAATGATTTTCATGCCAGTTTCCTAACACTATTTTCGAAAACCGTTAAAACAACGGCGATGATAAACTCGCAAATCTGTACTTGAAAAAATATATAGGTTTCGCACCTACTAACTCACAATTGCAAGTCAAACGTTCTAGCTACTAGGCTACCATTATAAGTAATGTTACTCAAATACTATGATAATGGGTCCACCCGCCAAAATGTCGCCATTTTTTCAAAGTCTTTTTTTTTAATTTCAGATTCTAATCAAAACTCCACCGTCTTACACTCCACTACTTCCAGCAACCAAGAAAAATAAAAAGTATAGGTAGTAGTAGTAACAATTCTCGTTTTGTTAGCACTAACACAAAAGCAATCTCTTCCAGGCTACCGTATAATGGAAAAGGATTACAAAATAGAAAAACTACAAACAAAATATAGAAAGAGGGTCCACAAACAAAGATGTCACACTAAAAATGAGACGTTCTCGCCACTAGGATACCACGACTAGTAATGTCACTTGTAAGACTCCCCCCTAGTAATTTCATGCAAATCCTACTACACTACGTCCACTGTGGCGCACTGGCAGCTCGATAATAACACGCTCCCCTCGTGCGTGTCCCCTAAATTATTCCCGCTAATAACATGCAAGCCCATGACGCGGTAATGGTACTGGACCTCGGCCAGTCCAATATGTATGTTTGCTGTTTTGATTGCAGACATGCATATCGAGAGTGAGCTACTGATCTGTGTGTTCTAATTCTACCTTGTCCTTTTTTCTATTGAAATGTTCGTAGATAAAAAAGTGATATCGTATCATGGTTGACGTTCCAATGAATCAAACAACGAAAAACGAAGACCAACAACTCGCATGAAGAGATTTGACTCTACATTTGTGATAGAAGGTTTACGTTGTGGAATGGGTTGCCTGAATGAGTTTTTACAATTACCGATGGTTACAATTTTGGTGTCATTGAATTGAGAGTGAATTGGTTTCTTCTAGGTACGTACACTCCATCATAGACCGCATCGTCATCAAGCGAGATGACGGTCAAATGTAAACATATTTTATGTTTCTTTAATTCTATTTTCATTTGTAATTTTAGCTGAAGTTTCATCAAAGTTACTCTGTTTAGAAGAGAGCCTGAAATTCACGACGCAGGACAACCTAGTATCGGTTCTAGGGAACACCTTGAAGCTGAAATTGCATTTTGTTTTTGTTTAGTTTTAATATCTTGGTGTAACTAGATAGAAATGTAAGCTCTTGAATAATAAATTACTATTACTATAAAAGGTAAAATAAAATATAATATAATAAAATAAAATATTTTTGAAAGATATTTTTTTTCTCATTTGCTTCGGTTTTTTCTCTATTGTAGTATGTTAATAATAAGTTTATTAATATAACTATACTTCCTTCATTTGGCTGATCTGGTGGCTTAGTTGGTAGGAAGTCTACATGCAAAGCCGTGGGTTGTGGGTTCGATCACCCAATGCAAATATTGGTTCTGTGCCTGGGTGTTTTTTATGTACCTATACTTATACCTTGAAACAAGCAATTCTCTGAATCTCGGAAACGGCTCGAACTATTTTTATCACTTAAAAAAAAAATATGCGACGGTAAATTTCGCAACGTTGCGCGAGAATATAATAAATTGCTCAGGACGCAAGTTGGGGGGTTATGAAATAGTAGATCAGTGTGCGAATTCAGATGGCTCCTATCTGTTCAAGATCTTTCTTTTTTTTGACGTGACAACGTCTAATAAATCGACGAACGCCGGCACGAAAAAGTGTCCCCTTTATGTCCCGTTACGCTCATTGTACGCTTGTCCTGCATCTATCAATGTTTTGTTATGACGTTGTCACGTCAAACTATCGTCCGTAATCGACTTTACAAACAACCAATTATTTATTTATTTATTTATTTATTAAATCTATTACTAGGGGGCCTTTATCTGTAGTTAGCTAAGTATATTCAGTATTCAGTCCTTAAACCGAGCAAACCCAGGTATTTTTATGTAAGGTATCTGGCTCCCATAATACAAACTTTGCTTAGTTCGTAGCTAGATGGTGTTGTGTGTGACATGTCCTCCAATATTTATTTCATTATTTACTCTGTACTCTTTTACACCCTGTATGTGTCAGCAATAAAGACGCAAGCCTGATGGTAAGCGTAAGTGCAGCACTATTGTCCTGACGGTTCCTGCACGACGCGATCCATTTGTTATAGATAATCCAGGGTTAATAACACAAGCTGCGCCGGCGCAGGCCGCTGTGGCCGTCATTACGTAATCACAGCTCAGGCGCAACTGCTTAGACTCTATGGCCGTACGGTCAGACTCACTGCATATTCCATTGATTTAAGGATGCGGAGGACGGGATGACTGTTTGTGCTTGACGAGTCTGCATGGAAATACTCATGATGTTTAATTATAATGGATATTTGTGAGTGTATCTAGAATTGACAATAAATATTTTCTATTCTATTCTGACGTCGTGGCTCAGACATTAAGAAGATCGTGGGTTCGATTCCCACCACCATTTATGTTTATTCATTTACTGGGTGTTGTGTGAACACGCAACACCATCTAGCAGGAAACTAAGTAAAAAATATGCTATGGAAACCAAACAGAAGATACCTTCATTCACTCTCACCTTGTAAAGTGGTCCAGCGCGCACCTATTATCAAATAACAATGTCCCGCAGTCTTACCCACGTAGGTCCCATCCCTATTATTTTCCCGAGTTCAAATGTACCCTATATTTTATTTCAGACTATGATCTATCTGTATCCCAAATTTCAACCCGATCTATTTGACAGTGTTTGATATTTATCAAATATGATTGTGTGTTTGATTCTTGGATAAAGAATAAGTAGATAGCTTAGATTTTTTCGCACGGTTCCTTTGTACCAATCGTAAGCAGATGACGTGCATAGTTGCTATCGCAACAGACTGATGTGCTGCGACAAAAGTATGACACTTCCACAAGAGCGACAAAGAGAGACCCGTGCTTTCGTTGTAAAGCGTTTGTTCCAACTCTATGCGTAGTAAATGTAAACACGCAATCATCCAAACTTTGACATTTATAAAAGGTATTCTTCTTTTCCAACTTCTTCTTTGAATTAGCACACCCCGGACACTCCGCTAAAACTCCATACAAGCGCCGCTGTGGAGTTACCTACTCTTCACACAACTACGCAGATGTCGTTCGTACACACGCGTGAATGTGTGCGTTAGCGCTAGGGTTACTGAATTATTTTATGGAATAGTTGTGCCTCTTGAGTTCACCGGGTGAAGTAAAGTAGTTTATTAACTTGCTATAATGTTGAGTTACATAAATAGAATGGAGCCAAATTATACTATTCTAATTAAGAATGTATGTATTGCCGCGTAAAATCAAACGAAACCGATGATCGATAGGTACCTAGATATCTATTTCTGTTAGTAGGCACACATTCGCATATTATTTTACACTTACCCAAGAAGAAAACTTAATTCTGTCACTATAATTATTCCTCCAGGCATTATCAATCCGTGCCCAAAACTGGCTATGTGAGTTACGAACTTTGAGTTTAAAATTACTACGTTATTATAAAGCAACGTTATTTAAAAGTTTCTAATCTTACGTTATTTTATCCTTAGGAAATTAAATAAAGCTTTTAATCTTGTCCCGTTTAGTTGACGGACAGCCGTAAACAGCACAACACCCCACGATGATAATATTTCGTTAGGAATTAGATGTTCGATACCAGCCTTTCGTTGAATGCTCCTATCGTACTCGAAATGGCCTGAGGGGTTAGGAAAATTGAAATTGGCGGGGGGTTGGGAGTGTCCGTTCTATTTATATAATCTATTCTATGGTATTATTTAGTAAGAAGTACGACAAAAAATTATGTTGAACAATAGACTATGACGAAATTTGAGCAGGCCTACTTACTAATATACTATTACGGTTTGAAATTTAGAAGACTGACTATGATTTGAAAGAAGTCATAATTATCTTGTGCAGAAAAAGTAAAGGGAACGGAAACAAAGCAGGTAAAACCGCGATGCACTGCTAGTTCTACAATAAAACAAGGAATTCAAACAGGTAAAGTCAAGTAAGTAAGCACATACTTAATGTGGTCCGCGTTCACCAAACTATTATAATGAACGAGCGCCGCATCAGTCATTGTCCTAGTGATGGGATGCTACTCAATTATTTGTCATAGAAACCAAGTATAGGTACTAAAATAATATTAAAATTAAATTACGGTGAAACTACTTCCCGAAACTTACCTTTTCGCTATCGACTTCTATTAATTATTAAATTATGTCAAATACTCGTATGTGAAAAAACTTGTCAAAATTGCTAGAGCGCGTTTATTTGTCTGAGATCAAAATTAGGCCTCAATTTATCAAGTGAAAAAAACTTCTTTACCCGCGAATCTTTTTCGAAAAACTTATGAGTTCGCGTCACTGATATGCTAATGTAGCGGTGTAGCGTCGGAGTGGCGACGGAGCAGCGGGACTTGCGCGTGATGTGACTTTGTGCACTTTGTGATGGATGAAATCTTAGAAATGTTTCATTTTGTTAGTAAATAACAAATTAATAATTTGCCATGTTCGCAAATCATGAGTTAGACATTTCATTTGTTTATCTAATTAGAGATATTTAAAAATCCAGTGTCATAACGTTTGTTGCCATTGAATTCTTCCCCCGAGAAACCCGATATTCAAGACAGTTGGCATTTGTGTCTAATTTGGTCACCCTCAGAGATAGCACAGCTTTTATTTCGATCAAATTGAAAAATAAAAGAGAAAAAAACCTCAGAATAAAGTAGCAATTGGCGACCTTAATGCTAAGAGCGATTTATTCCAGGCAACCGTAGGGTGGTAATAAAGAAAATAATAATGGAAGACAGGAAGTACAATTAGGAGTACATAGATACTTCCGAATGCTTTTGTCTTTATTCGTCAATATCCGAGCGAAGCCAGAACGGGCCGCTAGTGTAATATTTAGATATAGATATATTATTAGCCAAATAGAGAGAGACCTGAGCAGGGATCACGGACCAATTCTAATAGCCCGCAAGTGAACGGCATAAGACCATATATTTTTGTATGTTTATGACCTCAGATAGAGAATATGTGTAAATAGATCAGGTTTGTTCGGTTCCTTTGTACCAATCGTAAGCAGATGACGTGTGTATTAAGCTGTAGCAACAGTATCGCTACAAAAGTATGACACTTCCACAAGAGCGATCAGACCCGTGCTCTCCGTGTAAAGCGTTTGTTCATACTCTATACTTAGTACATATAAACTCTTTAAGCCCTACTCTCTTTCTCTACATAAACTATAAGTATGGGAAATCTCATACTCCTTCATCCGCGCAATTTTTATAAAATGGGTTACAAAGTTATTGCTTGATGATAAAACATGATATAAAAACGCATGAATAAATTAGTAGCCGACGAAAACATCTCGTGTTATTTCCATCCAGACTTTACTCTTAATCCAAACAATCGCCTGATACTTGTGATAAATGGCTAAATGTATAAAACACGTTGAAAGCACCCAGCTGTTTATTCGGCTCCCGCAGAGCACATCTCTACCGGCGGTACCGCGGCTGATTGGTTTACTTTAATGACCATAAAGCACCCTTCCCCTTCCCCCTCTTCTATACCTCATCCCGTAGTAACCACGGCTCTATGGAAATTGCACCGATCCATAAATACACTGCAATTGTAGTGATCGATCGAGACCGGACTTTGGTGTGAGTAGATTGTTATACAGAGAATGAAGTCAATGTGTTGATGTGGAGCCTTAATGTCAGTAGTACCATTGATTTATACGTGGAGAGTTCTTCAGCCGGGTTAGATACTGTTTCATTGAAGAAAATTTTATTGTTTTGCGTTACCCGCGTGCACATTGGGTTATATATAATATATAATAGGTGTGCCAGCGTAGATAGATAGATAAACTCTTTATTACACCTAAATTACAAAGAAAAATAACAATAATACAGAATACCTCATAGCCGAGCGCGTATCGTGAAATTGATGGGTGAAATCTTGAGAGTTTGCGTCAGGTATACTTTATAGCAGTATATCTGCAGCTATACAGGTGACAATATTATTGTGGGATATTATAGTTGTTTAATACCAAAATTGTAAGTTATAGGTTTTTTTCTTTTAGCACCTGTCTCTATAGCAGCCAATTTATTTTTGTACTATAATAATATATAGCCAGCAAAGAATGCGGTCTATTTACAATCATAAATAAAAGTAAAGATAAAAAAAATTGTTGTCTGTAAAGTCGGTTGACTTACGGACGGTAGTTTAACGTGACAACGTCGGCGACAAGATGCGGCGCAAGCGTACAATGAACGTAACGGGGCATAACGGGACACTTTTTCGTGCACACAGCCGGCGTTCATCGATTTATTAGACGTAGTCACGTCAAAAATGTAAGCATGAATTTTGAATTTTTATCTTCATATCTTGTTTTATGTACCTTCGTATAACTATGTTTATTTTAAATGTAATCTTGAATAAAATGGTAACAAAATTTGACAAGTAGTGACATAGACAAAGCCTACGAGTAGTAAGATGAAAACTCCTGTTTTTGTAATAGCTTAATTAAATGATACCGAGGGTCGTATCTCTGTAGTTTTTCCACTCAGCTTCTATAGAGAAGGCATCTTCTAATGAAAAGCCGACGAACTATGCAATAAATATGTAACTTTCATCGCCATCTCGCACGACGCTATAATTTTCTATTATAAAATTAGCATTATGGTGTTTTTGTTTTGATTTGTATTTGTTTACTAAGTCCGTGATCGGGCTTCAAAACTAAAATGGATCCACTACATTTGTTTCACGCTATTTTTATCCTAAGTAATATTATAAGTTATTTACTATTCTTAATACTTTTGTAGTCGTAGGACTCTTGAGTCAGAATCCGCTTTGGGAAATAAAACCTTTGCCAATTATTCTATCTCAAAGCCGTATGAAGTTTGAAGGCAAATGTTTTACATGAGTTTTGAGATAAATCGTCTTAAATTATGTTAGGGTGTAGAGTGCAGCGCAGGGTTAGGTTATAATTTGGGTTCGTCATGTTCCGATAGTTGCGTGACACTGTACTTATGGGCATCCGTGTTGCTTACTATCCGGCGCATGTAGTGCTCGTGGTGTAACTCTACAAAGTTGAAAATAAAATTTATGATAAACGCGAAATTTTGTGAGTATGTATAAAGATGTTTGTTTATATTTCACTCAAAAACAACTGAAGGGATCGGGACGATATTTGATACAGTCCACTAAATGTTCCCATTACTCCGGTTAGCGCCCTCCGGTTTCACTCGCTTAGTTTCCAAAGTAAACTATTAAAGCCTGAGTTATGTAAGTTTTCACTTCTATCGGCTGTTCCTATAACTGCCAATTTTTTTTTACTGGAAATGTGCGTAGCCACATAATTGCTGCTAATACGCAGGTAACGCAGGAAAGTTTCCATAACGTTAGCATTAATGATACGGCTGGATGGTCGTATGTGAGGAATATGTTGCCAATATATTTATGATCTGTCCCACTACAACATCGCAAATTTCCACCTCAAGTTGACTAAATAAGTATTATTCGTTTGCTGGAACAGCCTTTTGCCCGCAGACATTTCATAAAAATTCATATTTTGCAATCAAAGAAATTTCATATTTATCATTGATAATTTTTTATCCAACTTCAGAAAGAAGCTCAATTTATTGCAATTTACTTTTTAAAATTATTCAATTGTTCAGTAATGATTATTTGTTAATTCAAACTGAACCTGAACCAATTTCAAAATTATTATTTTGTGTTGCTTCATCGACGTTATTTTTGTTTTGTTTTTGTGGTTATTTTTAAAAAGGCTCAATTAATTTCGATAAATATTTACAAAATATTATTTACGTACATCTAATATATGACAGAGCTATGCTATACAGGGTTGTTGGTAATCAGCCTACAAACTTTTAAGTGGGTGTAATTAAAATTTGTAACTGCAAATTGTAATGACAAAGATCACGGACCCCGGAGTCTGTGGAGTGGCTAATTTAAATAAAAAAAATTAAAAAAATTGGTTGCCTGTAAAGTCGGTATACGGGCGAAAGTTTTACGTGACAACGAGTTTGAGTGGTAAAATAATTTTACGGAAGGGACGCGTGCCTTTCACTTTTTATGGCTGTCTCTCTCGCTCTTAAGGCTTGTTCGCATTAGGCTAGTAAATTAATCTAGTAGAGAGTAATTTAGTAGCTAAAATACTCGCTACTATTCAAAAATCGTTCGCACCGTGCTTTAGTACAGTTCACAAGTGAGTAGCGTTTCGCAACATGAAGATCCTACAACGCATTTGTTTGAAGTTATTTTTCTCTCCAGACTAATTCGACAAGTTCGAACCTGTTTAATCGGCGAGCCAATGAGCGCACCGCTCGCAACGAACGCGTGGTGGGGGGTGCTACTCGCCCGTTGAAAATAGAACAAAATGGATCGACTCGACTAAATCACTTCCTAAATTACTCGACTAAATTTTCACTGTTCATACACGTTTAGTTGCTAAATTACTCGCCACTAGGCTAAATACTAGCCTAGTGTGAACAAGCCTTTCGGCGGGCTAACCATGCCCGAGTGGAAGGGACGCGTGCCTCTCACTCGCTCTCGTTGTGAGCGCATAACGTGAGCGGAGCGTAACGCAGTTTCTTGAAGTGTCACCCGGCAAACCAATTTATAAGACGTTGTCACGTCAAAAAGTGGGTGTTAAGTACATGAAATACGTCAACTTTTGGTCTACAGTTTCCAAAAATTCGTATATTTTTCCCCATACAAAAAAAGTATTGGCGCGGTCTAAAAGCATCACACTCTATGTGACAATGCGTAACAAGAGCGCGCGCTCTGTTTAACGCTCAAAAAATGATGTGTCAAAATGAATAAACACTAAAAAGATAAAAGAGCTAGAGAAGACAACACACTTTTTTGTGATAAATGTATTGAGTTTTAACAAAAATTTAGAACAAAAGTAGTTTGCTTAAAGATAGAGAACATGTCCTTAAATGGATACATACTAATATTGTTTTTATACGATTTAAACACATACCGTCTTATTCCAAAACGCGGACTAATTATAGTTCTGGGATTAAGCCCGGTTTAAACCAAGTCTAAGTCTAAACGTTATTACAAAACGAAGTTTTACTCTAAACCACGGACTATCTATGGTACTAAAGATAAACCATCGAGACCCCTAGTTTAACCACGGACTAACTTCGGAACTGTCATTTTGAGGTTATAACAACATATGTTTGTCCATATTTAACAATTTGAACATTTGAACTCTCGCAATTTGCAAAAATGGATATAAATATAATCGATATGATGGATTTAGAGGATTTGGACACCCTGGAGACACCTCGGCGATCAGACAGACCTCGTCAACGAATAAATCCTTTCGAATTGAGCGATGAAGAATTTCGATACAAATATCGATTCACGAAGCGTTTTGGTGAAAAAATCGTGGATCTTTTACGTGACGATCTGGTGCGTGACCCTCGGGGATGCCCACTTAGCCCTGAAATTCAAGTTGCTTGTGCTCTACGCAACTGGGCTCGCCATGAAGTAAGTGCTATAAAATTTATGACCTTGATACAAAAGTGCTTGGTACCACCTATATTTAATTTTCTTATACTTAAGCACTCACTACATTTAAATTGTTGTTTTAATTCCAGATTCAAGACGATACAGCTGATTTGCACGGAGTGTCTCAGCCAGTAGTGAGCAAAACTTGTAAAAAGGTAGCAGGGATATTAGCAAGAATGTCTCACCGGTATATTAAGATGCCTGCTACACTAAATGAAGAGGAAGCTTTAATGAGGAAATTCAGGACTATCGCTAATTTCCCCAAAGTGATAGGGGTAATTGACTGTACTCACATCCGAGTAAAAAAAGTTAATGCTGATGGGGGCCAATTATATATAAATAGAAAAGGATTTCCTTCTATTAATGTACAGGTTGTATGTGATGCCGATATGAAAATTATGGACATTGTGACGAGGTGGCGAGGTAGTGTACACGATTCCAGGATATTTCGAGAATGTAGATTAAAGCAAAGGTTTGAAGCTGGAGCATTCTCTGGGATATTACTGGGTGACAGTGGCTATCCATGCCTTCCATATTTATTTACTCCGCTGCTGAACACTACATCACCACCTGAAGAGAGATATAACAGGTGTCACATACAAATTCGCAACAGAATTGAGAGATGTTTTGGTTTATTAAAGCAGAGATTCCGTTGTCTTTTAAGGGGAATCTTTGTGGATATAGAGACAGCAAGGAAAACAATTGTTGCTTGCGCTGTACTCCACAACATTGCCATCGATATGAGGGAGGACCTGTTTCCCGGTGAGGAAAATGTTGTGACTCCAAACCATATACCTCCTCGTGTACATATCCATACTCGTGATACAGTTAGAGGTAACATTAGAAGGAGACAATTCATTGAGACTCACTTTCAATGAATGTCTTAATTGTAACTAAGTTCAGGATTTCATAGCTCTTACAAAGTGAATAATTTCTTAGTGATTAGATTAATTCTTTGTCTTTCTTAGTTGTAACTTAAAAGGCAGGTAAGTAAATTTAAATTAATAAGGCTAATGATGGTTGAAGGTTTAATCATGAATCAATTTACATAAATAATATAAAAACAGTTTTTTTGTTAAATGCGTCTGATTGAAACTAAGTTAAACATTTATTTTCAAATGGATTTATTTCAAGTTCTAATTTTTATTTGTAACTCCAATTTTGTTAATTTATGTATAAGTATTCCACTTCTATCATTAAATTTGTTATTTCAGTTCTAAACTTGATATTGTAGTGTATTTCTTGGTGAATGTCTTCATATTTTAATAACCAAAAACAGTAATGGAAGATTTGTTTTGAGGTGGTTATAAAAGAAACAAATTTAATTAATATACCTTTTATTCTGTTATATATTATAGTATGAAAGCCACTTATAATAGACATAGTAGCATTGAGCAGTAAATCATTTCAACACTTATATTTTCAGTCTTTAATTATAATAATATATTGTATTGAATAGGATCTTAGTTACATTTATTTTCTAATAGACTTATTTCCAGTTGTAATTTTTTATTTGTAATTTTGCAATTTCAATATTGTATTTGTGTTCCATTTCCATCATATGTAGTTGTTGTTCTTTAAAGTTAGTATTGGTCTGTACTATTTCATGGCGAATGTCTTCTTGTCTGCAAAACCAAAAATAGTAATGTTAGGCATTGTTTTAAAAATTACAGAATTCATAAAATTTATTTGATTATGTATCAAAGCCTCTTATTGTGGGTATAGTAGAATTTTGCAGTAAATAATTTACAGCATTAATTTATCAAACCATAAATTCATTAGAACACTTGGTAACGTTATTCACAAAAAGGCAAAGAATCTGTGTACCTAATAAGATAAAATAACAATGTCAAAATGAATAAAGCAGCTGTAAAGGGGCCTAGTCAATTAAATGCAGCTGTAAAAAGGCTTTGTCAAAGACAAAATAACAAATAAGTAATACAAACAGTACACAGATACTACATGACTACAAACAATGTTACATCAAAAGTTTATAAATCTATTATTTTCACTTATTACAAGATTCTAATTTTGACAGATTTCTCTTCCATACCTTACATCTTTAACAAAGTCATCTATCTATATTATAATATATTATGCCTTCCTCGATAGGTAGCTTTTTATTTCATTTTTAAACTTGGATTCATTCTGGCCTTCCATTTGTGCAGGTATTGCATTAAAAAAGCGAATACCATTATATTTGCAAGAGTTATTTGTTTTCTGAAGTCTGCACTTAGGAAATACAGTTTTTTTTGTGTTTCTGATGCGCTTTTTGATTCACATCAGTAAATTTCTTCAGGCTTTGATGTTTCTTACATACATTATACATTAGGAATGTAATGAAGGGACTGTTAATATGTTTATAGTTTTGAAAATTTCCTGTACTGATTCTCTAGCTGATAAATTATGTAGACCATGAATTGCTCTCTTTTGCAATATGAAAACAGAGTTTCTGTCCGCAGCCGAACCCAATAATAAGATCCTATTGGACATAACACTGTGAAAGTAGCCATTCATTACAATATACCTCTTATTTCTTAAGCTCTTTGTCTTCTTGTTAATATTTCTTGTATTTTTAATGTTTTTAGGTAAATTGTCATTTTCTGTGTAAAATAAAGTAAAGTTAGTAAACATTCTAAAATTATTTTGTGTTATTATATAGCATTATCTACCTTTCCAGGATTGTGATAAAAACAAATCTGTTTGTGTGTGTGACTCAGACCTTTCTGTTCATTCTATCAACATGGCAAAGTAGCTACTACACTAATTTCAATTAAAAAAAATATCTGAAACTTTTTCGCACACATTTCTTGTCACCAGCACTCAGCTGAATAATACAAAATAAGTAGTAGCACTTATTATACAATTATTACTCACGTGGCTCCTTGATATTCTCCACTGGCAGCTCAAAATTGTATTTTGGCATTTCTATGCTACTTGGGCCAGGCTTGGGATCTACATTTGGCTCAATTATTGTAGCCGTTTCTAGTACCTAAAAAATATTTACATGTAAATTTTAGTAATGTGTAATAATGTAGCATTTTGAAAATAATAAATGTTACTTACCAATGCATCACTGTCATAATTATTAATTTCCACATGAAAGTCATGTGGAGCAATCTATAATTTCTAAGTCCTCGGTGATGGTGATGGTGGTTTATCTCCACCCCCTGTCTTATTTTGGTCTTTTCGAAATTTCGATAAGTTGGACTTGGCAGCCAACTTCATCCTTTTCCAAGCAAGTTTTAATTCTCCTTCGGATCGAAATTTTCCACATATTTCATTGAATCTAAAAACACATAAGTATGCTGAGTATTTAAGCAAACAATATTTCACTTCTAATGAGAATTCAATAAATACATACTTATTCGATATATTCTTCCACTCTTTCATTTTAGAAAATTTGCAGAGGTTTTAGTGGACTTGTCTTCTATAACATCTTTCGATTCCCCTATTAGCTGGCGCAGTACTTCCTATATTAAAAATAACATTTAAGAAATGTTTGATAACAGACAATGTCAGTAAAATCATCGATAAAGTAAAATATATGATTTTGTACAACTTACTTTCTCTTCAGAACTCCAATTTTCACCGCGTTTTTTCTTTTGTTGTTCCATTTTTAATTCTCCAATACTATTGTTCCCCACACTAGACACCACCAATCCACACGAAACTACTAAATAAAATAGTACTATGCGTTTAGAAACAACGAACAAGAGCAATATTATAACAAAGTTATTGTAAATAAATAGTAAGCACTCAAATTTTCTGAAGTGGAAGATTTATTTGAACTTCTCAAATTACGCGCCACATTCGACTGTCACTGTTCTTTTGAGCTTATGACATAAGCAGAGTTGTTTTTTTTTTGACGCCACATGTAAAATGTATTCAATTAAAAAAATACTTCTATTAATGATCATTAGGCCTATTTCATAAATTGAAACTTAATAATACATCAATATTTAATTAAGTTTTTACTAATGAATACATGTTTATCCATAAAAAGCGAATTTTAACATCATGTGAATGAGTGAATGACAGCCTTTTCTTTGTTTAGTCTGTATAACCTTGGACTATCTTTGGTTTAAACTTGGACTAAGTAGTCCTTGGATAGTCTGAGTTTTGTAATAGGAACACATTTTAAACCTGGTACTAACTTTAGTACCGTATTAATCCTGGACTAGTTAGTCCTGGTTTAAACCTGTACTATCTTAGTTTTTTGGAATAAGACGGATAATGTTTATATAGTACCTACAGGGCTAATAAATAACAGGGCACCTTAATCACGAATAATTCATTGTGTAATTGGCAGTCTTAGGATCTGCCGATAGAAGTGAAAGCTTATAACTCTGAATTTGATAGTTTACTTTAGAAATTCATACCTCGACGTTTCGGCAGCGTTACAACCTCCGTGGTCACGAGAAGACTGCATGATGATTGCCTGTCACCCTGTATAGCTGAGTAGAAACCTTTCTCGGTCTGTTTGCATCAGTCCTTTGCCAGTCGAGTCCACGAACCACGATAATAACAATATGGTCGATCTATCATCTCGGCAGTTTCCTATAAATATTATATAATGTCACAGTATAGGAATCAGAGGTAACAGCTACAGTAATAAGAGTAAGTATATTATTATAAACTTTTTACGAATATTATAAATAATTTTCTAAACCGGTACTTCGAATGTTTATGGAACAAGCTACTGAATCAATAAATGAATAATGTAACAAGAAGAATGCAGCGCCTCGATAAATGATTCACCAAACTTGTTGCCAAAAATTTTCGCAGTTATTTACCATTTAGTAACATAATACCTATTTTATACAGAAATGATATTATCTTATACGAGCAGTCTGAGTAGTATGAATATCATCTGTCTTTAGTTAATAAATAAATATTGGTGGATAATTCACACACAACACCATCAGACCCCAAACTAAGCAAAGCTTGTACTATGGCGGCCATTTAGCTGATATAATACTTATATAGTTTTAAATACATACTTATTATACATACAAGTTACGACTGGTATACTCGGGAGAACGACGCCTCTCAATCCGGAGACACCGGGTTCAAACCCCACACGCACCTCTGTCTTTTCGAAATCATGTGCGTAATGTCGCTAACTGAAAACGGCGAAGGAAAACATCGTGAGAAACCCGACAAGTACCTAGAATCTTTCGAAGTCATGTGTCATCCACCAACCCGCACTGGGCCAGCGTGGTGGGTTATGGCCTTAACTCTCTCCTTGAGCGAGAAGGCCCGAGTCGCAGCAGTGGGAACATTTACTACTTTTATTAAGAAACCATAAATGTGTGAAACATTTACTTGTAATTTTTTTTGATGATCAAATAAACTGTAGGTACTTTCAAAAAAGTGTGACGGTAGCTAAGTAATCAAAATTAAAAATAACTATGCATGGTTACACTTTGTTCTAAACTTGTAAGAAAGACCGAAAACTCTTAAATTTCGCATATATTTTTTTCGTTTATTTGGTGTCCTGTTTCAAATTCAATTTAAGGTTTCTCATTGGACAATGAAACATCCTAATGTAATCAAACAGTTCCGCAATGCCGGCGGTAGGCTGCAGCTGACGCCGGGGAGGTCCGGCTCCACAAAAACCAACGCCGCCATCGCAAGAAGGATCCCCCACAGTATCCTCGAATTTGAATCACTCACCGAATTCTACCGAGAAATTCCGGAAAATTTACCATTTTCGGTACCACCGGTATTCGGACTGCATCGAACCGGCGGAGTTTTTGTCCAGTTTAATTGGTTGTGGCATCCATCTCGATATCCGTGAATGAATGGCGACGCGGACATTCTTCAATGAATGCAGCGGAAGGTATAATCGATACGTACTCATTGACACTGCAAAGTCAGGGAATTCATTAGATATTGTATCACTTACTGCAATAATATAAATATGTAGCAGTTTTAGCTTGTTCGGCTTCAGTTTAAATTTGAACTTACACAAGAAGATTTTTATAAGACTGAGTGACGACAAAATAGAGTTTATGTTACATAATCATAAGTATAGCACCCAGCGTAGATTCGTTTGACAAAAAAGGGTAGATGATTTTAGAACAACAGTCTAATATACCTATTATCGATGGATACTAAAGCGTTAAGTTATAATACAACAAGCAGGACAGCGTGTTTGTTGATAGACAAGTCATGGCTGCAATTTTCATGACTTTAACTTCAAAATTATATTTCTCAATACTATTTTGGAGGACTTCACTTTCGATTACAGATCTATAATATTATTTTAAAATGTAGTTTTTAAACTTTTCATTCAAATTAAACAAAAAAGGATTCTTTGAGACCCTCTTCCATTATAGAAGTCGGCTTACTATTAACGTGAAAGTTAAATTTGTTTGCAGCTTAACCACGTCACATTGTAAATTAGAAAGATTCTAGTCTAGACTAGCAATTGCACTATTTGGAATTTTTTTTTTTAATTTCACGTGTAGGTACCTACGGAGTCATGAGGTCATAAGTCATGAAATCCTACTAGCAGCACAGTCTATTAGATCATAGTAGCATTTCTTTATACCGCTCTAGTATTGACTAGCTCGGAAATCTTCATACGTAAACTGCTTTACAAACGATATTACCATCATTTAATCTAACAATTCTATAAAATATAGCCTAATAAGGGCCTAATTGGCCTCTAAGTGGCCTTGATAGTTGTCAATTGGCTCCCTATAGGGGTCGATGCTAATCGTCCAGTAATGGAATTAAAAAGCCATGACAGGCCATCACGGTCACGGTGACATACACGCCATGAACAGGGTTAAATGTTTAATGGGGAGTTTAGACCAGAACATTTTGATAAATATAAACAGCTGATTATTATTAATTGTTTGAAGAACAATAACCTTGGACACTACTATACAACTAGGGTCACACAGTACAGGTTGCCCTAGTATGGGGTCTAGTGCACACTAATACGATTACTGTGTACATATCTTAAATTTCTTGATACATGTCTTATAAAAATCAAGAAAAAGTACATGTATTTTTCTTGTTTTTTAATAAAACTACAGTTCGAATTGCAACAATTGTAACGATCAGCTACGGCCTCGAAGACAGTTTTGTAAGCGTCCCAATCAAAAGCTTAAGCAGTTTATTTTATGTTTACACAGTTGTGACTCAAAGGGTAACTCAAGGGGTCTAGATCAAAAGGAGAGAGTCAATGCCACTATCCACCAAGCTAGCCAAGTGCATGTTAGCAGATGATACAAGTCCTCGTAAGAATTCCTGTAACCTCCGTTTTTTCTTGTGTTTTCTCGCGATGTTTTCTTTCACCTTTAAAACCCGTGGTAATTACAAACTCATACAATACTTGTAAAATGTAAAATGTACGAACCAACGACCGCATAATTGTGAAATCGAACATTCTCGCCGCTAGGTTACCGCACCGCGCCTCCTAAAACATCAGAACTTTAGAATTAATAAAAAAAATAGATTTTGATTAACCGCTGTATTTCAAACAGTAAAAAGAGTTTCACGAAGTAAAAGGTGTAAAATTTTAATTAATATACGAGTGAGATGCGTGGAAATAGTTTCAAATTTTTATTAAAATAACTCAAAACATTAATAAGTCATACATATCTAGTAAATAATGGTTCCAGTATAAGTAAACCTACTTCTTTTTTTACCGATTTCAAAAAATAACGTTATTCGAAATTTGGCTGTAGGTATGTTTTTTTTAATCACATATGTTATGCGATATCTTCAGCAATTGTGAATAGATTATGATGATTCTCTTTTTGTTTGGTAGATCATACTTTAGAGATATAAACTTTATCGAAATAAGCTGTTTTTGAACAATGTATCAACAAACATTTTAAATTTTGTAAAAGTTCCTCGCATTCCTCTTAACTCACTGTCTCTTTAAAACATTGTTAAGTTGATTACACAAAAAAATATAAAATTGTATCAAGTGTCCAAGTGTCCGAGTAAAATTTTAAATTTCAGTAAGCTGTGGCTTTCCGCAAAAAAAACATTTCTTTTTTGTAATTTTATCCAGTAGCTATCCGGTCTAAACTTCCCATTATTCCCTGTATCAGCGGTCAGCAGTAAGCATACGCACATTAATATCAATTGAGCAGATAATTTACCAATTAATTGAATCGACAACTGCAATTGTACTCAGATGCAATTGAAATGCTGGGTCCATCGGCAACCAGGGTGATAAATATACATTTACTTAAGTAAGTTTAACAAACAGTTGTCAATTGTTCAAAGTATACTTGATTTAGTATGTGAAAACAGTATTTTTTATATTTATTGTTAAAAATCCTTCGCGTTCTGAATTACCAAGCAATAAGGTTGCAAATGAATACTTAATTTTATGGTGTTTTTGTATTTTTATAATTTTAGTCAAATATAGAGTTTAGGTCCATGTTTTTTTAAAATGTTAGCACCTACCACCTACCAAACATATCGTTTCATTTGTCATTCAAAGTTGTAAGATAGTGGTCTACTTTAATTTATGTTTTAATTACTTTAAATCATAATAAAGCATCTCTATTTAGTAGAAGCGTAAAAATACGGCTTGTTTGACAAGTTACGACTGATATAGCGGGGGGACAGGTGACTGTCGATACGACAGGCCCGGGTTCAAATCTTACACATACCACTGCCTTTTATAAGTCATATTTATAATGTCCCTAACTTAAAACGGTGAAAGAAAATATAGTAAGGAAACCGATAGGTATGTTGAAGCTTTCGAGGACAAGTGTCATCTACCAACCCGCCCTGGACCAGCGTGGTGGATTATGGCTTCAACTCTCTCCTTACGAGAGAAGGCCCCGAGTCCCAGCAGTGAGAACATTTAGTGGGCTGTTTATTTAGTAGAAGATCAACTGGCAAACGTAGTACTTACTAAACGTATTTTTTTCAGACGAACGACATACAAGATAAATCTCGAATTATGGTTACCTAAATAACTTTTTCATTGTATCTCTTACATTCATACATTCATTACATTAAGGTTCGCATGAGAGAAATAAATATTCTTGTTATGTTTGTCTTGGGCGAGAATCGAATACACGGCCTACATCTGCATGCGCGGTCCGAGGGGAGGGTCACGGGGGACATGACCCCCCCCAAAATCGTATACGTCAAACAAAAAATCTAAGAAAATTGAAAATATCTAATAGTACATAGACTATTTTTTATCGCGGGAAAACAACTAGAACGGGAACTACGAGGGTTAAACCTTGGGGGACTACTAGTAAAGTATTTTTTTGCTCGATTTATTGTATGTCTACTTGTGACCCCCTCCAAAACCTGAGGCTGCGTACTGGTGACCCCCTCCAAAATTCGAGGCTGGGACCGCGCCTGTACATCTGAGTGAACAGGTTCATTAAAACTGAGCCAGGAAACAAATGTCAGAAGTTTAATATCTACGTAAATAAATTTAAATACATGTTTTTACGTACCTATATCTAATATTTCAAAGGCTATTTATTAGTGCTCATTGAGAAATTCCCCTGACACTATCAACTACATGCAATTTCGATAAGCAATTGATCAATAACGTAAATCTAAACTATAAAGAGAACCGGCTAGGAGGCGAACTAAGAAGGCGCCACCATCGATCATACTGGAAGTCATCAAGTCATCACTACAAACAATGGAATACTTATTTTGATAGTACAACCATTGCTTTAGATTTGCATTGAATCCCAGTACTTCGACTAGGCGGCCCGGCGGTGGGCAGGGCAATGGCCTACAAGATGCGCAGGCGCCGCCTCTAAACCACGCCTACCATCAGTGGGGGGCTCTCACTCCTAGCCTAGAACTAGTATCACAACCGTATTAGCATAATTTCCAAACCAGTTCTCTGTACTTACTTCCACATAACTCGCGAGTTGGCCGGCATTTTCGTGACAACTTCTGACCCAGTATTGTATCAACATAAAAACTTAAGCTGATTTCAATTTTTTGTATTCTTGGAAAATTTTATCTAATAATAGATAGACCTCTACAACAGTTATCACATTTAAAAGTACGATAATGATTCATGAATAAATGGTAGCCGAAACACGGATTAAAAATTCAATTAAAAAAACATTACAACTATCTCCAAGACAATCCGTTCAGGAACTCCCGTCATAAATTTCGTGAATTTTAAATTCCCTACTCAATAGTGAAAATGTATTTTTTTTTATTTTGGACTGTGGCAATTTTGATTGAAGACCTCTCATTTATCTCTCACTAGATGTCCGCCCCGGTTTCGCCCGTGGTACATTATATAGCACTCATCAGGATCCCGTACATATACAACGGTGAAAGAATGACTGAAATCGGTTCAGTGATTCCTGACAATATCGCTTTCAAACAAAACACTTCTTCAGCTACCTGCTACGCCACCTGTCGGAAATTGGTCGTACCAACTCAGATTTTAGACAAAGATTAGCAGAGGTTTTATATTCAAGAGGTAT
Source organism: Ectropis grisescens (assembly GCA_017562165.1). Taxonomy (NCBI): domain Eukaryota; kingdom Metazoa; phylum Arthropoda; class Insecta; order Lepidoptera; family Geometridae; genus Ectropis; species Ectropis grisescens. Next base: position 6,925,317 of record CM029778.1, on the reverse strand, counting down.
GTAATCTGTGATATTCAATGACGCAATCTTAGACATATGCTGTCATGTGTCATGTCAAAGCACGAAACGTACGAAAACTCTCAAAAAAGGAATATTTTTTCCCGATTTTGTTAGATTAACTACTAATCATTGATACAGGTAAGGAGAGACAGTAAGAATATAAATATAAATAAATATTAAATGTTACTAGTTATGATATCCTACACCAATATGGAATAAGTTACGGTTTTGATCGTTACTCACGTTTTTTTAACATTACTTTTGTATACAGTACGGTATCCCATTATGTACGCATTTATCAAACCAAAGATGGAACTGGTATCACTCATAGAACTGGTATCTTTGCTTTACTAATATAAAAATGGATTAACTATAGTATTTTTGTTCCTAATATATTACTATAGAAGCACCAAACTTCACACACATACACCATACATTACAATTAGAATATGTATAAATACAATTACTTATATGTCCAAACTAACTTAAAACGGTGAAGGAGAACGTCGTGAGGAAACCGACATGTACCTAGAATCTTTCGAAGTTATGTGTCATCCACCAACCCGCACTGGGCCAGCGTGGTGGATTATGGCCTTAACTCTCTCCGTGCCAGAGAACGCTCCGAGTCCCAGCAGTGGGAACATTTAGTAGGAAAATGATGTAATGATGATAATGATTTGTCTAAAAATTTTACGAATCAAAACTCAACTTCAAATTCAAAACTAAACAAACTTCAAATAGACATGGACGAACGTTTATTTAAAGATGTAAGAAAATTTGATAAACACCTCAATTGATGTTCATATTTCTTTTTATTAAAAGGTTTTTGTAAGTCATCTGATATTCTGACAAAGCTTAATAGTTAAACAAAAGACGTTTCAATCTACGATTTCAATCGTTATTCCAAAAAATTATTCACCTTCCACACAACTTAATTAACTTAGCAATAAATTAAAACAACAAAAGCTCGCTAATATCTACGCACCCAATGAATCAACAATATCTGATGGCGCTCCCTATCCATCATACGATCATAATTAGTTAGACAAATTGTTTGCTTCCCCATAAAATGGGTTCTGAGCACCATTGGCAGACCCTTGAGCACCTGCTTAATATATGCAGATCAGTTGCAAATTACAGTGCTGCCAAGTTATTTGTAGAACGGCTGAAAGCGGAACTATTGAGGTATGAGTTAAAAACACAGAAATTGTCTCATTTTGTAATAGATGGGGAACACTTTTCGACCGTAACGCCATCACTATATTGTACAGATAAGTCGGTCGTACACAAAGCTGGAATAGGTTGCCACGTTCTTTCACAAACTAACATTGATACTACATGACATCTGCCACCAGTCATTTGGCACGCTACTAGACTGTCAGTCAAGCAAGTATTTTCAAAGCGTAACCAATCATAATCCGTAATAATATCATGAACTAGCGGTGTTCGGTTTTCCCTGTATGATTACGGATTGAAACTAGCACTTGTGCTATTTCTAACTATGTTCTATTTGTGCTCCAAATTTCAACCCATTCCGTTAAGTCGTAAATAACAAAAATAACAAAAATTTGAAAAGTCAATTAAATACAGTTGTAAATACATATCTATGCTATGTGGCCTTCATGAGGGATTGCAGAAAAAGAGTTATAGTAGTAGTCAAAAAAAAAACATAAAATGCGATGCAACGACAGATGTTTTGTACTGGAATGGAACTCGCTGTTTGCTGTGAGCTGCTGCAGCAGAATTCAATATTATGCATGTAATATGTTAAGCTTGTAATCTCAGTAAGAGAATTTATTGTAATTCAATTGAGACTAAACCTCAAGTCGTTCCGACGCAATTGATCAACAAACATCCAAACTATCGCATTTATAATAATAGTAGGATGCAACATTAACTATATCTGTCTGTTACGCGTTTCCGCCTATGCTACTGACCGATTTAAATTACATTTAGTACAGATTAAGTCTGTTGCCTGAAAAATTACTTAAGCTACTTTTAACGTGTAAAATAGTTTCGCACTTGACCACCATCTCGCCTGAAGTTGAGAAGGGGGGATGTAAATTTCGTAATTTTTTGAAGTTTAGGACTGAATTTTCTCCCTCAGCTTTTCTTAGTTTGGGACCAGATGGTGTTATGCGAGGAATGTACCAATACTCGTACATAGGTATACACGGATACTTCAAACTAGTATATTACTTTTAAACCGACTTTAAAACAGGAGGTTCTTCGATTGTGTGTATTTTTAAGTTTTTTGATAGCTCCGCCAATTATTATGAATCAAATTTGATGTTTTTTTTGTTTGGTAGATAATTTTGTAGAGCCTAGTCCTATATTTAATGTGTTATCGAAATCAATATGGCAGGTTTAGAAATATCAATAAAAATTGGTTCGCCGAACTATGAGTAAATAAAAAAAAAATTTGAGTGTCAAAGTGTGAATTTTGAAGCCGACTTTTGTTATTATTTTTTTTCGAAGAAAATTAAATTACAAATTTATGCATGTTTTGACCTAGATCTTATCCTATGATAATGTCTAAACCTTAATAACTAATGTCTCACTTTGAATAATCATAAGTAATAAATTAAAAAATAAAGCTCAAACTTATAAGTTAAACCAATTTTCGTAAGTAATTAGTAACGCAATTATCCATTTCTCTACTACCTACGCGCAATGTGGCAATAAATATTCCTTTTACTGATGAGATGTAATGTGATATGAGTAGGCATACTACGCACTAATTAGCCCAATGTGCATAAAGATAAAAAACTAATTTCCCTTTCTACAGATTGACGTTTCCTTTAGATTATTTTTTTAAATATAGAGTGACGAGACGAGCAAGGCATGTGCCTGATGGTAAGCAACATTCCTGCCACAACAGCACCTTGGCACGCAGCTATTAGAACATGAAGAGTCCAAACCATTTCCTAGTACTGTGCTGATCTCGTCACCCAAAGATCTAAGGCGTTAAGTCTCTAAGCCCTGTAATTTCTCTGGAAACATTGGTCTTCAAACCGGAACACAATAATGTGTGTACATTACTGCTTGGTGGTGGAATAACTGGCAAAGGTGTGGTACTTCCCCAAGCGGACTCTGCTACGAGTCCTACCACTACAAAAAAAATCCTACCACTACAAATATCGCAGTAGTCCAAATACTATTTGAAACATGAATAATCTTACGGTTTAGTTGTCACCCGAACTAGAAGTCGTGGATTGGATACTCACTCACGACAAGTATTTGTATAATGGATACAAATAGTTGACGACGGATTTTCAGTTCGACGCATCCGTCCTTTTGGAATCATTGGCACGCTCAAATTGTTATACAACACGATAGCTGGGAGTAAATCCCATAAACCAATGTAAATCAGCAGCTTGCATGATCCGTTACGAGCTGTTACAGTAACATGTTGCATAACGTTACACGACATTTAATCCAAAGACACGACAACTGAAACACATTACAATGATTTACTCACAAATAATTCAATGTTAATTCAATTTAACCGATGGTATCTAACAACTAATACTATATATAACTCAGCCGGAACTTTCGTTTCATATTCTAGCCGAGGTAATTGAACAAATTAACACTTTTAATAATTAATCACAAACATTTATTGCGTATTATAAATTTCAATTATGCTGGCGTGTTTCTTGAGAATAAGGTATAATGCACCGCCATTGTCATGCAACCGACTTATCATTAAAATTAAACCGGCTCATTAGACACTTATGTAGATTAATATCACAGGCATTCCCACGTGTTGCTGTCATTTTATTACTAGACTAGATGTCCGCCCCGGCTTCGCCCGTGGTATATCGTATAGCACTCATCAGGATCCCGTACATATCCAACGGTGAAAGAATGACTGCAATCGGATCAGTCATTCCTGAGAGTATCGCTTTCAAACAAAACACCTGTTCAGTTACCTGCTACGCCACCTGTCGGAAATTGGTCGTACCAACTCAGATTTAGAAACAAATTTTATTAGCAAAGGTAGGTGTTTAATCTGTGAGCAAAGGTGAGGTATGTTATCTGTGGCAAAGGTTCAATGACGCAATCTTAGACACATGCTGTCATGTGTCGAGTACGAGGAATATTTTTCCTCGATTTTGTTACATTTTTGATTCATGCTCCGCTTCTATTAATAGTAGCGTTATGTTCTATAGCCTATAGCCTTTCTCGATAAATGGACTATCCAATAGTAAAAGAATCTTTCATTTCGGACCAGTACTTCCCGAGATCCTAGCGTTCAAACAAACAAACTCTTCAGCTTTATAATATTAGTATAGATATATTTACACGATGACTGCGAACCACGCCTAAAAACAGTGGAGTCGAGCCACAACGCCTTAGAACAGTGGGTATTTGCCACACGAGCTATAAACGCTAGTTTGCGCTTTTATTTTGGAATCAGCGGTCCGTCCCGGCCAGGCCCGGTTTAAGTCGGTTTAATTTTTTGTACAAAAATAGTTTATGTCCCAATGAAAAGACCAACATTTTCTTCGTCCTTCCCGTCTCGTCGGGAAGTAATCAAATAGGTAATAGTTTAGATCGTTGAGCAAATAACATTCCACATATCTTTTTTTCGATCCTAAGGTTGCCTGGAAGAGGTGGTGATAAGGCTGATAATCGAATCGGATATATACAATTTAAGATATCTACCACTATCTGTAATTGTGTAAATTATTTCAACTTGTAAATTATTTTATTTAGTGTATTCAATAAAGTGTTTCTATCCATCAATATATCCAATACGGATGTTGGGGTTCAAATAGCTTTCTTTACTCACACACGGATTTTCATGCTTAATTTAACATAAGTAATTAAGTATATCTGATATGAGTTATCATGATTCTGATGCTAATTCAATGTGAGTACATTAAAATTAGTAATCGGCCGATAGAAGAGATATTGTAAAATATGCCATCGAACCATACTTGATTAGATAAGATAGCGGATGTTCCAAGACGAAATAAGTAAGTACTACACTTTATGGTGACACATTATCTTGAATAAAATTTTAATATTTTTACAATTCTAAATTACATTTTTTTATTTGGTAAACACAGGATAGTAGTAATGCTATTTTTTATATGTATTTGTGTTGTTTAATTTCAAGACTATTTCGCAAAGCTCGCATGCTATTTGGTATTTTTAACCCCAGACCAAAAAAAGGGGTGTTATAAGTTTGACGTCGATGTCTGTATGTCTGTCTGTTTGTCTATCTGTCTGTGTGTCTGTCTGTCTCTGTGTGTGTGTCGGTCTGTGGCACAGTGGAGCTCAAACGAATGAACCGATTTCGAATTTTTTTTATTTGAAAAAAATGCATCGAAATCGGTACACACAGACAAACAGACAGAGACACAAACACACAGACATACAGACATCGACGTCAAACTTATAACCCCCCTTTTTTTGGTCGGGGAGTATTTTTAAATACCAATTAGCATGCGAGCTTTGCGAAATAGTCTTGAAATTAAACAACACAATTAAGAAAAAATAGCATCGAAATTGTTCTTGTTAACAATTTGGTTGTAGGTATTCTTTTTTTGTGTGTGCAATTATACATATTTTACGTGATAGCACCACCAATTGTCAATTAATTTTTATGATTATTTTTTGTTTGGTAGACCATAGTTCAGAGGTGATTCCATATAAATTGCATTGATATCAATGTGTTGTTTTTTTAAATATGAACAAAAAACTAACATTTACTTTCATTACTCTGGAAATTTGGGTGTATTCGAATTCGAAAGAATTTCGTGTGTCCGAATTTAATTTGAAATTTAAACCGGTTTTTGTTTTTTCGGAGAAAATAAACTATTGTTTTTTATTATGTTAGTAGGAAAAAGGATAATTTACGTTATCTTTCATGAGCAGCCCATAAATATTGTTGTATGCTGGGACTCGGTGCCTAATCTCGTAGAATCCAATTCTACCACGTTGGCCCTGTGCAGGTTGCCAGATGACGCACGACCTTAAAAGCTTCTTAGGTCCTATCGGTTTCCTCCCAATGTTTTCCTTCGCCATCAATGCCAATGGTGATGACAAATGCAGCTGATCACTCTAAGTTTGTTGCTATTCAAATTTGTTTTTAGAGACAAGACAAACAAGTCTAAAGATTACTAATAACACTTTGTACCTACTAACTTGTGCCTAATTAGTTCACAAATGATCACTGGTTAACACAGGTTCTATCTTTGATGTATGATTGATTTTGCACGAATTCACAGTACATAAGCTATAAATAAAAAATATAATAAATAATCCACAAATTTGCTTTGAGTTAATGTTGAACCTATGTTGTACTAATGAAATACGCTAGCCCTAATTTCGGTAGGCAGTAAGGGGCAACTGATGCCATATATACCCTTGAAAATAAGTAGTCTAATTAAGTCAAGTTTGCAATAAAACTCTTACGAAGCGATAAATCAACCAAAAAACGATATCAGTATTTTCTAGTCGATTCCACATTTACTGGGTCACACCACGTTTTTCATATTCATTTGAGCTTAAAGCAAACATTGATATGATTAAAGGAATGACAACGTTATCAAATTTCTTCAAACCTGAAATACCATACATTGGCAAGAACGACCCACTTCACTGACCCGATAGGAAAGCATCCAGTTTCACGTTGACTGAAAACCTGCATACATACTGATTCCTATTCTGTGATAATTTGTTACAGTTTATGAAACAGTTTCTATGGTTTTAACGCAAATCGTCCAACATGTACGGTATTGTAGACGTTTGCCTTAAAGCAAATAGTAGAAGTTCCGAGAAATTCGCGTCGCAAATCAATATTCAAGTTATCGATGTTTGAATTTCGATAACAGGTGCGGAGAATGTGGGTCGTTGGCGCACCTGTGACATACCTACGTCTTATAGAATTACGGAAAAGAAGGGAAGAATCTTCGCACGTGGCAACATCTAAGTGTTAAGAAGAATCTTTAGACGTAGTAGCATAATATAAAGTAGTTCCCTCCTCTTGATTTTGTCCTACATTGTAGAATCAGAGCTCTCCTTTACTTTTTCTTATTTTAACAATAATATGTGTGCACTTGTCACCGTTTTAAGTACTTGTTACTAAGTGACCATACGATATAGTCGAAACTCGTTAATTTAGAAGAAACTGATTCAATTTAGACTTGAAGATTCATTATATTCATCAGGTACGACGTCACGCATTCTAAAGATTAGATATCCTTATTGCAAAAGTTGAAGTTGAACTATTATTATTCGAACCACGAAATAATCCTTTTTTATATATTTGGATCCCTCGTGGGTTAACTTCCCGACTTCACTCTATCCATGAAATCGATGATGGGATTAGAATTGTCTGTACAAGTAACTAATGGAGTAGGTATCTATATTAATTGAAATAATATTGATACATATCGTACATGATACAGGATAAATCTCTCAGTACAAGATTGACCCACACCTTGTATAAATAAGGTCGCTGTAAACAACCCGTTTCTTGTTTCAGTTGAAATTTGTTGAAAATCATCGTAACATTTACTCTTTTCACACTCACACTATACTAGTTTATTGGTCACTGCCTAGTTTAGGTATTAATTCGTGCACACCACCTGTCATGCATAGGTAGAGGTATGTAGTTTAAAAAAATGCCCGTTACATTTTAGAAAGCCTGTATAAAATTAGACTACGAACGAAAATAAAAGAAACAATTGAAGAATAAATCGTTTAAAAAAGATACATACATTTTTGCCGTGTTAAAATAATATTTTCTTAAATTTCACAACGGGCCTTTTATTTTTTAAGACTTGCATTCAATCCGCGACCTTTCGAATGTCGTCGACCCGCCGTACTAGTCAACGTTCAATGTGTATCACCAAAATGTCAACGTTTTGGGCCACCTGCCATCTTTTTTTAGCCTGAACTAACCGTCGTATTTACTAATTACTTACTTAATACTTGAGGCTCAACTTGAAATCTTTCATCAACACCTATCTGATTTCTCCGAAAATGGTCGTATTATGACTAAAGTTTAAAAGTAAATGTTTGGCTTACGACATTAAATGTTAAACTAATTGATAACTTTTTCACGCAAATAGATTCGGGCTAGACCGCCATCTCGCCTAATGTTGCGATCTGCGATGGAGCTCGTTTACCTAAAAGAAACCGATTCACTCTCGATTTAATGCAGGCAGTAAACAATACCTTCTCAGTTAAAGCATTTCACAGTTTAGAAGTTCTCGCTGAGAAACTGGAGTTAAAATTCGTTCGAAACTTTGGAACATCAGCTATGAAACGACATCGCTTCTTCGAGTTACGGGAAATCCGATAAAAAAGAGCAAGATGACATAATCGAAACACCTGAAAGATAAAACGATTCATGGCTACCGGAAAGAGACAGACAATGATAAATCATATCAATATTCCAAATTCAAAACACTTGGGTGTTATCAAAACGGAAATTATTCAGATTACCATCAGCAGGAAAAGGAAATGCTAAGAAGTTTTCAAATAATTCGTTGTGTAGACTCATCTCAGTTTATCGAGATATACTAATCTCGTCCATAACCGAAGTAGAGTTCTACCTACAGTTTGACATTATTTTACCTAAAGTTTTGATATCTACAAACTAATGAATCAGCATTTTAAGCGCCATTTTTTCAACTCTCAAGAGTTGAAAAAATGGCGCTTTGACGTACGCGTCGTCCGTTTTTTCTTCAAAAACTTAGATTATATATTATACTAGATGTCCGCCCCGGCGTTGCCCGTGTTACATTGTATAGTACTCATCAGGATCCCGTACATATACAACGGTGAAAGAATGACTGAAATCGGTTCAGTCATTCCTAAGAATATCGCTTTTAAACAAAACACCTTTTCAGCTACCTGCTACGCCACCTATCGGAAATTGGTCGTATCAACTCAGATTTAGAAAAAAAAATTGGTTAGGAAAGGTTTTATATTCAAGTTATATTCGAGTTATGTAATCTGTGATATTCAATGACGCAATCCTAGACACATGTTGTCGTGTGTCATGTCAAAGCACGAAACGTACGAAAACTCTCAATAAGGAATATTTTTTCCCGATTTTGTTACATTCTTGATTCATGCTCCGCTTCTATTAATAGTAGCGTTATTTTCTATAGCCTATAGCCTTCCTCGATAAATGGACTATCCAATAGAAAAATAATATTTCAATCCGGACCAGTATTTCCCGAGATCCTAGCGTTCAAACAAACAAACAAACTCATCAGCTTTATAATATTAGTATAGATTTATACTTGACATTGGCAAAATTGTGAGGCTAAATCATAAGAAAAGCCATAAAGCAAGAGTTGAAGTTATTTACGAGTTCAGTACTTACTCTTATTTCTCACTGATACGATTGTAAGTCTCATGTAAGTATTACGTTTGTTCATCTAGTTCCAATGTTTTTTGGTACGATTTGATTGGACCATTTGTAGTAATTGAAAACTTTGATAACATGTCAAACAAAATTCGTTTAATCATTTATTTTATGAGGACAAGATGAATGCACAGCAGAAGCAAATCACTTCTTGTTCGGACTACCCAGACTCAGGATCTTCAGGGTAAAGTACATTCGCTGGGATTAATATTTTCTCATAAACATTCTTATGACTAGACAAAAAAAAACAACTAGAAGCAATCTACAGTAAAATATGTTAAACGAGATTAAATTTTGTTAAAATTAAAAAAAAATATTGTGAACGTGATGATAATATACTGTGGAAATATATTTGTAACGGAATTTATGTTTTTCGGTTTCAAATATCCTCTGCTGCCTACCTACTAACCTAATCTTACCGTATTCAATGAGTCGTCCAACGACTAGCGGAAGGGCACCTCAGATGGTTTGACCACGGCTTGGGCTGCCGCTGATAGGAAACATCAAAGAACGACGAACGACCTGGCATCCCAGAAGGGATACTTTACGGCCCTAGCGGAGAAGGTAGCTACTAGCACCTACCAACTTGTATTTGGTACATAGTGCTATTTTTAGCTTTTTTGCATATAGCTCTACATATCGCCTACATCTGAGGCTAGTTTTTATTATCTGAAGTTGGACTGTTATATTATAATCTGAAATAGCTCATATGACACTTTTTATTTCAGGAAAACTACGGTAGCGACAATTACGTGGAAAAAACCTCGGGGCTATGCCAATGAGAAATAAATTGAGTATAAAGATTATTAAATATGTATAAAATCATTGCATATTTCTTTGATAAACCATCGCTCTTATCAATGACGGAGCTGCTAACGTCTTGTAATATTTTTCATAGATTAATCAGTAAAACGCTGATTATAATACCTATAATTAATTCTGTTATGATCCGCGTTTCTTCCCGATAAGGATACGATTAAAATTACCTCTAGATTCACGATATAATGACGCCAGATGGTGTAATATCTAGCAATGAGTAATACATTAACACATATTTTTCAGTTATGATTAGATCTAATCGGTAGGTGGCATGATTAAGCCCTCACTTTAACTCTAAATAAAGAAAAAAAAATGGAGAACATTGCTCGCATAACGCTAACTACTTCCAAATTAATTAAAACTTGTACTATGAGAATCTTAAACAGTTAGCTGAAAAAAATAATACTTGTGTTATGGTGAATATACACGCTTTAGACATAGACACACCCAGGCGCAGAATATCTAAATTTATAACGTAAATATTTATCCTGGGTGGAATCTAACCTAAGTTCATCAAACAAAAAAAGTGTACTCTTTTATTTGTCGTTCTTTCTCTATCGCTCTTGGCAGACCGACGACTGCGTGGTCACGACGAGACATCCACGTCGGTGTTAGGGGTGGACACAGCTCTCGGTACGATCTCCCGCCATTTCTCCCTATTCACGGACTGCCTGGCGCAGTCAGACACGTGGTTTCCTATCGCGGATTTCACTTGGACAGTCCAGCGCATAGGTGACCTGCCGCACGATCTGGTTCCTTCCACTTTTCCCTGCACAACCAGCCGCGCTATGGAGTCGTCATTTCGTCTGGAGAGATGTCCAAAGTACTGTAGTATGCGCGACTGTACTACAGCCGACAAACGCTGCTTGATGCCGAGCTCTTGAATTTAGCTCTTGAAAAAAGTGTTAGTGAGGTGTAAAATTACTAAAGTACAATCACCTACATAATAAAAAAATCACAATGGATGTTTTTTATTAAATAAAGTGACAAGACGCGCAAGACGTGTGCCTGATGGTGAGCAACACGCCTGCTCGTAACAGCGTCATTGGCACACAGTTAATTGAACATGAAGCTATCAAGTCATTGACTAGCAGGATACTACGCATGTCACCACTTGCTGCACTGCTTGCCTTCTTGCCTGGAATGGTTGGAGTAAAAGGGAAGTATGAGCAACGCACAATGACGTAATTAAAAGGCTAAGTACGGAAAAGGCCCCGTCAAACTAAGTCTAAAGTGCGCTGATGACGGGGGTGTGCCCCAAGGAAGGACCCAAAGACGGGTAGCCCGTGGTGGGTTCGAAAGAACGCGAGAGCGATAGTACAAGCAATCATGCTGGATGCGTGGAAACTCGTGGAGGTGTTAGTGTTAGTCAAAGTACAAATCCGCGTGGACCATTGAATTTGATAATATACTGTGGCTGAGGGCGGGGCTAGATTTGTGAATGGTGCTTCATTTTTTATGTGTTAGTGATTGGGTTGTGTGGGTATGATTTGCAATGGATCGGTACAGGTATGTTTTGTATGTAATAGTGCGGCTTTCTAGCGTAAAGCAACTGTGCAACTTCCCCTCCCGCAAGAAATGACAGAAAGATTTGAACAATATTTTTAGCTAAGGCTACTTACTCTCTTCCGTGCTTGCGCGGAAGATCGAGTTGCTCGATTTTGTTCAACATAACCAGAGCCGTGTCCCACAGACAGAAGGATGCGTAACAAAGGTTAGCTTATTATATGACTACGTTACATTACAATCTGAAGGTATTTATAATTTTACTCTGACATATACTTACATGTGTACACTGTACATGTACTAAAATGTACCTACATGTGTGTATCTACATTGGTTTTTTTGGTGTAAGTTAAGCGATAGATCTCCCAATTCTGAATAAATTTTAATTGTTCTTTTTGTTTGGTAGATCATAGTTCAGGGGTGGTCCCATATACATTCAGGCGCGGTCCCAGCCTCAAATTTTGGAGGGGGTCACCAGTACGCAGCCTCAGGTTTGGGGGGGTCACAAGTAGAAATACATTAAATCGCCAAAAAATACTTTACTAGTAGCCCCCAAGATTTTACCCGCGTAGTTCCCGTTCTAGTTGTTTTCCCGCGTTAAAAAATAGTCTATGTACTATTAGATATTTTTAATTTTCTTAGATTTTTTGTTAAACTTATACGATTTTGGGGAGGGTCATGTCCCCTGTGACCCCCCCCTTCGTATCGCGCATGTATTCTGAAATCGGTGTGTGGTTTTTATATAAGAACAAAAAACTAAAATTGACTTTCATATCTCGGCTTCTTATGGAAGTAAACGTCGGCCATTTCAACTTAATATGTGACTTTAACTTGTTTGCGACTTTTCTAGAAAATATTGGCAGAAAATTGTTATTTTTACGCATTTTCAGTTACGGGTTTTTGAAGTTACTGCTGGTCTAGTCGGGAAAATGAATGGCACCTGCCAATCCCGAGACCCCAGGTTCAAACCCCATACGCACCACTGTTTTTTCGAAGTCATGTGCGTAATGCCGCTAACGTAAAACGATGAAGGAAAACATCGTTAGGAAACCAACATGTACCTAGAATCTTTCGAAATCATGTGTCATCCACCAACCCGCACTTGGCCAGCGTGGTGGATTATGGCCTTAACTCTTTCCTTGCGAGAGAAGGCCCGAGTCCCAGCAGTGGGAACATTTAGTGGACTAATAATGATGATGATAATTGTTATTTTTTTATGTTTTTACGCAGCTTGATATTATTAGACAGTGATATAATAAACAGGATGTATGTGCTTGATGGTAAGTAACACACTGGCCCTTAACGACACGCAGTAATTTGAACATGTAGCTTTCCAATCACTGGCTAGCATTGCTACGATCGTCATTCGGCAGTGTTCGATTTCAGACGAATTACCTCTTTTTAAGCGACTTCCAAATAGTGGAGGAGGTTATCAATTCGACCTCTATTTTTTTTAGTTATATTACCTGATTTCTCGAAAACCCCTGCACCGATTTTAAAATTTATTTTTGTGTTCGGATGGGTATGCTTCCCGAATGGTCCCATTTAAATCTTATTGAAATCGGTAGGGAGGGTTTTTGAAATATTAACCATAAACTAAAATTTGCGTACAATTTTCTGGATGACGTAGTTGTAGATGTTTTACAAAAGTTATCATACTCGATCCTGTCAATACGAAATTGTGTAAATCTATACTAATATTATAAAGCTGAAGAATTTGTTTGTTTGTTTGAACGCTAGGATCTCGGGAAGTACTGATCCGAATTGAAAGATTCTTTTTCTATTGGATAGTCCATTTATCGAGAAAGGCTTTAGGCTATAGAAAATAACTCTACTATTAATTGAAGCGGAGCATGAAACAAGAATGTAACAAAATCGGGAAAAAAATTCCCCTTTTGAGAGTTTTCGTACGTTTCGTGCTTTGACATGACATATGACAGCATGTGTCAAAGATTGCGTCATTGAATTTTAGTAATCTGTGCATTGAATATAAATCTTTGCTAATTTTTTTTCTAACTCTGAGTTAGTACGACCAATTTCCGACAGGTGGCGTAGCAGGTAGCTGAAGAGGTTTTTTGTTTGAAATCGATATTCTCAGGAATGAGTGAACTGATTTCAGTCATTCTTTCACCGTTGGACATGTACGGGATCCCGATGAGTGCTATTTAATATACCACGGGCGAAGCCGGGGCGGGCATCTAGTCTAAATATAAAATCGTTATGTTGGTTTGTGTACACTTCAAAAACTCAAAAAGTTCTGCACCGATCGAGCTGAAATCTTAGAATGATAATATAATCGGCATCAAAGATTGTTTTCATCTATTTTTTGCATCACAATGTGCCATAGCAAAGCGTGGCAGGGTACAGCTAGTGGATTAATAAAAACTTGTTTTACACTAAAAAGGGTAAAATAAACTATTTTCGTGCAAAAAATTAAACCGAGTTCAAAACCACAAATAGGCACTCAAAAGCGAAAAATAAACAAAAATTATTATTTTAAGTGCTACTCACTCATCGACTTGAAGTCGGTGCCAGTCAGGTCAAAAAGTTAGTAGATTGATGTAGGCACACGGTAGGCACAGGTAAGTACCTATCCACTACCTGTTAGATTTGGCTGGCACCGACTTCAAATAGATGAGTGAGTAGCGCTTATAATAATGATTTTAGTTTATTTTTCGCCTTTGAGTGCCTATTTGTGGTTTTGTAATCGGTTTAATTTTTTGTACGAAAATAGTTTATTCCGTTATTTATCTGGAAACATTGCCTTTCAAACTAACTATTTCCGTATTACTGCTTAAAAATGTGGTACTTCCCCCAGGCGAACTCTACAAAGACTCCTATCACTACAAAAATGAATAAACAATAATCAGTTACTTAGTGTTTCATATTTATCAATAAATATTTAGATACATTGATTTAGATATGAAGATTAGAAACAACATTTGTGACATAATAAATTATTTTTAATCTCAATTGAATAGTATGTCTTAAACTTTGTACAAAATGTACCTTGGATAAGGTCTATTTACAATGAGTTCATTCCTAAATCAATATGAATAATCGATATCGTTGTGAGATATGAGTGAAACAATAGATAAGTTGTCGTTGGTCGTTTAGAGGTAATTCACAATATTTTTCTTATGATTAATCCACTGAAATCGATAATTGATTAACCGCCGTTTTCCAAACACTTGTTCAAGCCTTAAACAAGCCATACATTTTTCATATTATTAAATCAAATACCGTAAATCATTTTTGCTTCGGGGGTTAAAATTCGTGCTCTATAATTCCGTTTTGTAGCGAATGATAAAATTAAGAGTCAATCTAATGCAATCGTTTATTTGGCTCAACACATAGACTCCATTAAATGTCCCCATGCCATGCCTTCAATAGGTAGTGGACTTGATCGTCTTAGTTATCTCTAGACCTTCATTCGTCTTCAGATAATTCAGTTGTGCTTTGTTTAAGTAGTTAGTTAAGATTCAGATTCAGATTCTTTATTGGTAACAAACATTATATTATACGTCATATAATACATTACAGTATTTACTAATAAAAACATTGATAATTATAGTTATCAATCAATTAATCAATAAAGTATGAAATAATAAAGTAAAGTTATAGATCATCACAAAAATACGACATATTAAAACATTTAATATAGGTATTCTATCGAAATGTCAATTGTATCAATCCGTCATTATCGAAGCATAGAGGGGTTATGTCAAGAAAACATTTCACCGTTGTTCTAATAATTGATTATCGTTAAAAAGGAGGACGTTACTCGCATTAATTATTGACGTGACAACGTCTTATAAATTGGTTTGCCGGGTGACACTTCAAGAAACTGCGTTACGCTCCGCTCACGTTATGCGCTCACAACGAGAGCGAGTGAGAGGCACGCGTCCCTTCCACTCGGGCATGGTTAGCCCGCCTAAGAGCGAGAGAGACAGACATAAAAGTGAAAGGCACGCGTCCCTTCCGTAAAATTATTTTACCACTCAAAGTCGTTGTCACGTAAAACTTTCGCCCGTATACCGACTTTACAGGCAACCAGTTTTTTTAAATACCTGGGAATGTCATAGGACTGTTACTTTAGAAGCTTTTCCATTAATGTTATTTCAGAGATTGTCTTATTAGATTTATTTACCTACATGTGTGTTAACGTAAATAAATTACATAATTAATTATTTCCTAAGAAAGCAACAAAAATTAATAATATTTATTATCAACTAAGTTTAGTCATATGTTAATTAGGACATTAAAAAGAATCGTGTTCTTGGTGAATTCTCTTCGTTAACTTAGCAAAAGGTATTTTCGAAATAAAATTACTTGTCCGCATACCTGACTCAAATCCATTGGTAGCAGTGGTTTCGCCAGCTTACCAGCTGTCACCTCTAGAACCACTGCCGAAACAGCAGCAATTACCAGGATACCAGCAACAATAAATATGCCACTATTAACACTTTCACTTAGTTTATTTACGAAATTTTTCGGTTTCTGTAAAGTAACTTAATTAAAAAGGTTTATAAGGCAAAAGGTTTATAAAGTTTTAAAGTTTTTTGAAAACTTTAAAGTTATTTTGGATAATCTGAAAATTCCCGAAATTTTCGTAAATTTTCCGGAATAATTTGCAATTCTATCACAAATCACTAAACATTAGTGTCAAATGTCCTCAAAACGCGTTCACGTACTGTGCACACTTGTCTTCACCTAGTAGAAGGTTAGTGCCATCCCACTCAGACGTAGAACGTAACTGCGGCAGCCATATCACACGACATGAATTAAAAAAATATATGTCACACTATTAATATGGAAATTTGTGTTTTTTTTTTTCACTTCTTTATATTCTAACGGCTCTAGGTTTTTTATACTGAATAAACTAAAGTTTGACCTCGCCCTACAAGGTACAAACAAGGTCTAAGTAACAGGACCTACAAACAAGGTGTAGGGCGCAACACGCTAGCCTTGAAGATACATAAATATTCTTTCTTCGTTTAAAAGTTCTCAGGTTATTTTTGTTCCAGTAAAAAAAATGTTCTCGTACAGTTTTATTAAGTTTCAAAAATGTCGCTGGCTTTATCTAATCTCATCATTATTAGTACAAAAGTGAATATTTGTGTTTGTTTGTTTATTCCCATGTATCTCGGTACGGGTTGAATAAATTTGAATGATGTTTATTTGTGTGAATCGTGTTTGACGTAAATGATATGGTTGTGAAAAACTGTTTAGTTGCGTGTTACATAGCGAAGGATGTCTGGTATACTAAAATGAGAAAGAGACAACATATACAAAGAAATGTAATCTTAAACTTATGTACAGAATGGACCCAAACATAATCAAAGCAGGTGTTGTATTATTGAAAACTAATGGATATGTTATTGATAAAACAAATTGATCTTTTCCTATTAGGCTATCGCATGAGTTACGCAAATAATACTAGCGATTATGCTTGTACGCATTATTACAATAAATAATGTAATTAATAAGTTTAGTCGTAATTAAGAAATAAAAATCATTGGATTTCTCTTCCGATTTTCTATTTCCGTCCGAATGCAATGAATTTAACATGATTAAGTAATTAAAATAATTAAAAGGAAACTGTAATCTATTAAATTTCATACATAAAATAGAAACTAGGAGCACAAAATATTGAAATATTGGATTTTTATTTGTATATGTTGGAATGGATAGAAAATGAAAATATCATCACCGCCATAATTGAAACATTTAGTGAAAGATTACAACGAGTAAGAAAGCTGTCAAAGTTTTGGAACAGTCAAATTGTTTTAGAAATTTACAAAGTTGAAGTTGAAGTATAGCATCAAACTAACTTAATCTTAAACGATGTTTTAGAATACTGTAGTATTGAATACTGTAATATCCCAAACAGTGACAGTTATAATATTTGTAGAATTTAGTTAAGTGATTACATTTGAAGATGTTGAACTGTAATAAAATGGTTTTGAAATATTATTACAATCAGTTACCGTCGTGTAAGTAGTTAAAGGTCTCTTTGAGTTTGTGTGACGTTACAATCATCGGCATTATCTTTATAGATTAGACTGTACTCAAAAAATTAAGGTACTGAATTTTTGCCTCGCTTAAACCTTTGACTTCAGGAAATGGATTTAAACACTAAAATTAATAAAGGAAAACTTTACCTACATATAAATTAAAATGTATGATATAAAATGTACCAAAAGAACTACTACAAAAAATTTTATCTATCGATATTTTCTGAATTTACACTTTTATTTCGAATTTTTAAAGTTATCACAGATTTATTTCAATTGAAAATGAAATTAAAATTTTGCCTCATAGTGCCTACCTAACATTAAGACTTGTAGTGCGAAATACATATCTACTCGTAGTAACCATTTTAATCTGCATAAAACATGGTTGAGCAGTTACATCGTAAAAGAATAACACTTTAACAAACGAAAACTCACTTTAATACTTTTAGATTCATGATTCAAATTACGAGTAGAGTTCAAAATGTACCTATTATGATAGTTGTATCTACTTTTTAAATAATACGCCCTTTACAAGTTTGTTCGCGACAAAACATCAAAACTATTACAAAACTGAGACGTACAAAATTACACAGTCAGGACATCGTAAGATTGCACTGTTTGCTATAACGATAACTCATCGATATATCGAGAAAGTTATCATAAACAAATAGCTTGGAAAAGCGAACGCACATATCTACATAACCACTGGGTAATATGGAAAGGGTTCGGTTAGGTATTGTAGCTCATTATTAGGAATGATTCGGTATTTGGTACCTAATATTATAAAAACAAACACTAAGTACCTCTATTTATTTGACCAGTAACATATTTTATTTGTTACGTGTTTTTGTAATTTATTCATGACTTTGTAATTTTTGTTTGACTATATCAGTAATAAATATAGTACCTCTCCCTAGTTTATGGTCAGATGTAAACTATTTCGTTAAATATTTACGTATAAAGTCTAATTACCATTATAAACATGAACGTTTTGATTATTAGATGTTTGTTACTCGATCGACTTATAAAAATTCAACAGATGAAGCTGATAATAAAATATAATAAACTGAATTTTGAACTCAAATAGGATACAGTTCGCTTTCTCTAAATTGTAATGTATCGAAGTAGCCATATTTAGTAGCCACAGTTGCCATAGTTGTATTAATACTTACAGTGCTCTACAGTTTTGCCAACGTAGTTCCTATTCCCGTAATTTTTCCGGGATAATAAGTAGCTTATGTTTTTCCAGACTATAATCTAACTGTGCTCCGAATTTCAACCCAATCCGTTCATACGAGTACGATAATGGCCTAACGGAGCAACCGATTCTTTAAAAAGCTTCCGGTCTTACTATTAAAAACCACCCTTTCTCTATGTTACTAGTTTCCCACGGCGTAATTCGCGACTTACCAACCACTGACATTGACGGAATAAATAGTAGCCTATATGTCAATTCAGGTGATGTACTTACTATGTCAACAGCGCATCCTGTCATATTTTGGCCATACAATGAGAAGAGGCGATGGGAATCTGGAAAAACTGATCATAGTTGGGAACACCGAGGGCAAACGATCGCGTGGTCGCTCACCAACCAGATGGACCGATCAAGTAAAGCACCCGTCTTCCTCAAAATTTTACTCGGTTGTAAGAGACGCGCGGGACAGAAACCGGTGGAGGCAGATCATCCGCTCCAGATGCAACCCTGATGCTGACCACGATCCTCAGACGTGAGGGACCGACCAAGAGAGAGAGAGAGACTTACTATGTATTTAATTTCATTGAAATCTCTTCACAGAGGTCAAACGTACATAGGTACTTACAAACATCAAAATTATCGTCTCTAAAAAAAGTGGTATTATATACAGCCAGCGACATTTCGGAAACATAATAGAAACGAACCTTTTTTTTAATAATCTGTACCTTATGTTACTTAGATCTTGTATATAGTTTTAGTATTCAAATTTAGTATTATTGTATATAGTGGCTGGCAAACAAGTTGACCCAAAAGTGACGTGGAAGGGGAAAGTTCGCGCATGTGCTCTTCTGCCAAAAAGACCTTAAAAACGTTTCTGCGCAGCCATGCCCAGCTAACTTCATTGGGTCAACTTGTTTGCCGGCAACTATACATTTGTAAGGCAAAGTGAATCATAAGCCCATTCAGTAAAAGTATAAGTTAAATATGATTGTTTCTGTGAAACCCTGTTCTATTAGATCCGATATCGCAAACTGTGCCACTCATTATCATACGATTCCCTATTCTGGATGATTGCGATAAAAGTATGGACGTTTTAAATATTCCATCCAACTAAATCATGTCGTTGTTACCAAGCGCTAAGGTATATAAAAAACTAGAAGTATGTGTGACAATTAAAAAAGTATTGTTTAAGAGCCGGCTCACGTCGTCGCACGAAATTCAAAAAGTTTGTGTTCCGATATTTCCATCTTTAGTATTATCTAGAAAAAGATAATTACGTTCAAAACATAGGCCGATCTTTCTTGTTGACGTTTCCTTGTTTCAATTTTACTAATAATAAAGCCTTTAGTCGTAGGGAACGATCTCCCATGACCATTTCGCCGAAAAGTCGCAGCCGTGTCAGTTTCAGACTTCTAAATCTACAAGTGATACTCAAAAATTATACTTAAAAAAATATGGGGAACATCATACACATATTTTATTAATTCATTCAAGTCACATATATCTGAATTTTGGTCCCATTTATTAAAAAAACAAAATCATAAGCCAATTTTAAGTTTTATATTGCAGTTTTAGCGTTGTCTCTGTGTAAAATACACAATAACTCCAAAATAAAAATTAGACACGATAATACTTTGTTCTTTGTAGAATCCAATTCTATAGTTACTTTTCAAATCATAGTTGTCAATTTTTCAAAAAATATAAATTACCAGCAGTCGAAATTACAATAAATTACGCTGCGCAATTTAGTATGCCGCGAGCGGCCGTCGGGGGAGGACCTGCGTCAGTTAGCGTGGGAGTCGGTTACGTAATATTTCGCGCGTTTATGACATAAACTAGAATAATTATAGTGCGACCACAAAATTTTAATTCGTTTGGCGTTTTATAACGTTTCATTCTGATTTTTCGGATCGGACCATGTAGTGTAGGCTGCTCATAGGCAAACGCAAGAAAAAGATTATGAGTGACAGTATTTTTTGTATGGCTCCTCTTCTATATAATAAGCTGCCAAATGCAATTAAAAAACTTAACTCATCCATGTTCAAAAGTAAATTAAAAAAGATACTGGTACCCAAATGTTATTACACTGTGAAAGAATTTTTAAATGATAGGGAAATTAATTGGAATACTGATGTATAGATGTTGTATAACTTGACATTTTACATTCCATTAACTTCCACATTAAATTCCATTAGCCACATTAGTGTCCACTGTCTATATTTTATGAAACTTTAGATTTAACTAATGTTAGATCAGATAATATATTGTAACGGACAGGTTGAATCAGATTACTCTATAATATATTGTGAGAGTTCTTTGAGTAGGTATCCAAATATTAAATTTTATACATGTTAACATTCTTTACACACATTGACATTGTTTTATTTTATACAAATTGAATTATTATTATCATTATTTTTGATTATTATTTTTATTATTATTTTTGATTTTTCTGTACATAATGACATTCTTTAAAATTGCTCACACGGCTAAACTGCAAGAGCTACTACTGCAAGACTTTGGATTCTACATGAAACCACACACTTGTCAAAGTCCATAACATCATCCTGCTGAAGCACAAGACGTTGGCGTAATTGTACTCATCAAACATATCACACTAACATAACACACCGGGATAGAAGCCAGAAATTAATACATGATGAATCAGATGACATACATGATACAACCGATTAAAAGTTAAAAACGAAAAAAGAAGAAGAAGACTATCAGCTGACTATTATTATCATTGTATAAATTCAGACCAATGGAAACTGCGTTGCCAGACATATTGCATGCCTCTAGAAGAAGAGGCCAGTTTGTATGGGTCAATTATTTAAATGTTTTGTATCATCTTATCTTACCTGCAAACAGCAATAAAGATTTTTGTATTTGTATTTTGTATTTTGTACCATCACATTTGATCTTGTTTACTTCATGAAGAAGCAGAATCTGTCAATTTTTTTTGACGTGATAACGTCTAATAAGTCGATGAACGCGATGGCCGCCACCACAAAATGCCGAATGTCATTATTTTTTACTACTACCTCAATACCATGACCATGACCATGCACATGACCATGACCATGACCATGCCCAATGACCATGAGGAACGGCCATGACCAATGACCACGACCAATGACCATGAGCAATGGCCATGACCAATGACCGTTCCGACGTGTTTGAGCAACGAACTTCCAATATTAATTAAGTATGTACAGTATGGGTAACAAATGAAAGGACTTGACTAGTAGAATACTATGCACTGTCACAAATTTCAAATCCAAGATGGCCGCCACAACAAAATTGCGAATGTCATTATTTTTCACTACTACCTCAATACCATGACCATGACCATGCAAATGACCATGACCATGACCATGCCCAATGACCATGAGGAACGGCCATGACCAATGACCACGACCAATGACCATGAGCAATCATTAATTTTACTACTACCTCAATATATATATCAATTTAAAGGGCTTGACTAGTAGAATACTACGCACTATGATAAATTTGAAATCCAAGATGGCCGTCACCACAAAAAGCGAATGTCATTGATTTTCACTACTTCTCAACATAGGTATCAAATGCAAGGGCTTGACTAGTAAAATACTACGCACTATGACAAATTTCAAATCCAAGATGGCCGCCACCACAAAATTGCGAATGTCATTATTTTTTACTACTACCTCAATATGGGTAACAAATGAAAGGGCTTTACTAGTAGTATACTATGCACTATGACAAATTTCAAATCCAAGATGGCCGCCACCACAAAATGGCGAATGTCATTATTTTTACTACTACCACTATATGGGTAACAAATGAAAGGGCTTGACTAGTAGAATACTATGCACTATGACAAATTTCAAATCCAAGATGGCCGCCACCACAAAATAGCGACTGTCCTTATTTTTACTACTACCTCTATACCATGACCAATGACCATGACTATGACCAATTACAATGACCATGAGGAACGAATATGACCAATGACTACGACCAATGACCACGAGCAATGGCCATGACCAATGACTGTTCCGACGTGTTTGAGCAACGAACTTCCAATATTAATTAATCATAATTAATGTTTACTACTACCTAAACAAAGGTATCAATTTAAAGGGCTTGACCATGCACTATGACAAATTTCAAATCCAAGATGGCCGCCACCACAAAATGGCGAATGTCATTTTTTTTTTCTACCACCTCAATATGGGTAACAAATGAAAGGGCTTTACTAGTAGAATACCATGCACTGTCACAAATTTCAAATCCAAAATGGCCGCCACCACAAAATTGCGAATGTCATTATTTTTCACTACTACCTCTATACCATGACCAATTACCATGACCATGACCAATTACAATGACCATGAGGTACGGATATGACCAATGACTACTACCAATGACCATGAACAATGGCCATGACAAATTACTGTTCCGACGTGTTTGAGCAACGAACTTCCAATATTGATTAATCATCATTAATGTTTACTACTACCTAAATGAAGGTATCAATATAAATGGCTTGACTATGCACTATGACAAATTTCAAATTCAAGATGGCCGCCACCACAAAATTGAGAATGTCATTATTTTTCACTACTACCTCTATACCATGAGCAATTACCATGACCATGACCAATTACAATGACCATGAGGAACGGATATGACCAATGACCACGACCAATGACCATAAGCAATGGCCATGACCAATGACCGTTCCGACGTGTTTGAGCAACGAACTTCCAATATTAATTAATCATCATTAATTTTACTACTACCTCAATATAGGTATCAATTTAAAGGGCTTGACTACGCACTATGACAAATTTAAAATCCAAGATGGCCGCCACCACAATATGGCGACTGTCATTATTTTTAACTACCACCTCAATATGGGTAACAAATGAAAAGGCTTGACTAGTAGAATACTATGAACTGTCACAAATTTCAAATCCAAGATGGCCGCCACCACAAAATAGCGACTGTCCTTATTTTTACTACTACCTCTATACCATGACCAATGACCATGACCAATTACAATGATCATGAGGAACGGATATGACCAATGACTACGACCAATGACCATGAGCAATGGCCATGACCAATGACTGTTCCGACGTGTTTGAGCAACGAACTTCCAATATTAATTAATCATCATTAATTTTTACTACTACCTAAATGAAGGTATCAATTTAAAGGGCTTGACCATGCACTATGACAAATTTCAAATCCAAGATGGCCGCCACCACAAAATGGCGAATGTCATTATTTTTTACTACCACCTCAATATGGGTAACAAATGAAAGGGCTTGACTAGTAGAATACTTCGCACTATGATAAATTTGAAATCCAAGATGGCCGCCACCACAAAATAGCGAATGTCATTATTTTTCACTACTTCACAATATCGGAATCAAATGCAAGGGCTTGACTAGTAAAATACTACGCACTATGACAAATTTCAAATCCAAGATGGCCGCTACCACAAAATGGCTACTGACATTATTTTTTACTACCAACTCAATATGCGTAACAAATGAAAGGGCTTGACTAGTAGTATACTATCCACTGTCACAAATATCAAATCCAAGATGGCCGCCACCACAAAATTATTTTGTGGTGGCGGCTTTGTGGCTTTGTGGCGGTGGTTTGTCATAGTGCGTAGTTTTTACTAGTCAAGCCCTTTCATTTGATATCCATATTAAAAATTAGTGAAAAATAATGTCAGTCGCCATTTTGTGGTGGCGGCTATCTTGGATTTAAAATTTGTCATAGTGCATAGTATTTTATTAGTCAAGTCCTTTCATTTGTTACCCATATTGAGGCAGTAGTAAAAAATAAAGACATTCGCAATTTTGTGGTGGCGGCCATCTTGGATTTGAAATTTGTCATAGCGCATAGTATTCTACTAGTCAAGCCCTTTCATTTGTTACCCATATTGAGGTTGTAGTAAAATAATGACATTCGCAATTTTGTGGTGGCGGCCATCTGGATTTGAAATTTGTGACAGTGCATAGTATTCTACTAGTCAAGCCCTTTCATTTATTACCCATATTGATGTGGTAGTAAAAAATAATGACAGTCGCCATTTTTTGGGGGCGGCCATCTTGGATTTGAAATTTGTCATAGTGCATAGTATTATATTAGTCAAGTTCTTTCATTTATTACTCATATTGAGGTAGCTAGTAAAAAATAATGACAATCGCCAGTTTGTGGTGGCGGCCATTTTGGATTTGACATTTGTCATAGTGCGTAGTGTTTTACTAGTCAAGCCCTTTTATTTGATACCCGTATTGAGGAGGTAGTGAAAAAAGAAATGTATCTCACCATTTTGTGGTGGCGGCCATCTTGGATTTGAAATTGTCATTGTGCATAGTATTTTACTTGTCAAGTCTTTTTATTTGATACCCATATTGAGGAAGTAGGGAAAAAAAAAGAAATGTATTTCGCCATTTTGTGGTGGCGGCCATCTTGGATTTGAAATTTGTCATTGTGCATAGTATTTTACTCGTCAAGTCCTTTCATTTGATACCCATATTGAGGGAGAAGTGAAAAATTAAATGTATTTCGCCATTTTGTTGTGGCGGCCATCTTGGATTTGAAATTTGTCATAGTGCATAGTATTCTACTGGTCAAGCTTTTTCATTAAATTTGATACCCATATTGAGGTAGATTATGAAGAAATATTTAGTCCACCATTTTGTGGAGGCGGCCATCTTGAATCGATATTAACCAAACATAGCTAAGAACCAATGCACAAAAATTACCCTTACATTGAAAAATAAATTTTTCTAGTTATCAGATTTTTGAAATGCAAGAATAATTTATCGTAACGTTACGGGACAACGAACGTAACGGGACAATAAGTCTTCAATTTTCGTGCACGCAGCCAGCGTTCATCAATTTAGTAGACGTTGTCACGTCAGAAAATCTCATAAAAATTTTTAGTACACTGTCGGTACGGCTCAAGATCGTTCTGTCCGCCTAAACGCTCGAGCTGAATCGAACGGACGCACGCTGACAATGTTGCAGGATTTTACCTAAAGTTGAGTTCTGTCTTTTTGTGAGAGGGCTCTTAAGCTCGATAACATTTTAGGAATATTTGTATGTGTATTCAATGGGTTTTCAAATACGTCGTTAAAGTATTTTTTGACCCGTCATCGCCACTGTTGATTATTTTAATCACATTTTTTTAAACAATATATGCACGTCAATTAACCGTTGCATCGTTTGTTTAGGACTGTAATATATACTTATTAGGACTTTCTATTGAATGAAAACTAATCTATTTTCTACAGAAAAACAAAAACCTACTTCAATGAGGCGTTTTCCAGACGCAAAAGACTTGTCAAAGGTAGTTCTAAATATCGTCAAGTGTGGTACCACTGTTGGTTTTTGTGAAATTTCTCTAACGAATTGAAACAGTGGCGCCACCTACGGTGAAACTGGGAACTATATTTGACATGTCTTTTTACGTCTTGAAATCGCCCCATTTAAAAATTTCCGACACTCGTCCAAATTTCATAAAAAGTAATCACTATGTCATTCAGATGAACGAAAGTAAATTTTAATTTTTTGTTCATATTTCATAAACCACCAAACTGATTTCAATGAAATGTATATGGGACCACCTCTGAACTATGAGCTACTTACCACGCAAAAAAAAATTACATCAAAATCAAGTCACAATTGGCGGTGCTCTCGTAGAACATACATACAAATAAGACATACAACCGAATCCATAATCTCCTTCTTTTTATAAGTCGGTTAATTAATAAATAATTGATTATGTCTAATGAAATATGATGAAATAGAATATAGCCTCGAATATAGGTAAATGACGGTAAATGAGTCGATAGAGCCAATGCACGATACGATGAGACAATATTTGCACAGCGACCACTTATACCGGCATTGTTACACTAATGCCTACTTTAAATACTTGTTCGGTACTTGGGAGTATACCTCATACAATGTTATTTGTTATTATTGTAAAATAATAATGCTTTATTATCTGACTGCGCGACGCAAAGGAGTGCTAATGTCAAAGAGTTTACATGTACTACATATAGAGTTGGCACAAACGCTTTACACCGAAAGCAAGGGTAGAATTTTCTTACCTTGGAAGTGTCATACTTTTGTCGCGGCACGTCACTCTGTTGTCATAGAAAGTATGCACGTCATCTGCTTACGATTGACACAAAGGAACCGTGCGGAAAATCTAACTATATACGTAGTATATGTAATATTACACACATGACTTCGAAAAGACAGTGGTTCGCGTGGTTTTGAACCCTGGATCTCCGGATCTGCAGTAGCAGTTCTCCCGACTAGATCAGACGTACCTTGCTAGACCAGCCGTAACTTGCTAGACCAGCCGGAACTTGCTAGACCAGCCGTAACTTGCAAGACCAGCCGTAACTTGCTAGACCAGCCGTAACTTATATCCGTAATATTGCCTTACCGTAGAATATCTACCAATTGGGGTTTAATAGTTTGAGAAAAGAGAAGTACGAGTAGTAATGTGGAATCATCACTGTGTGCTGGTTCGAAGTTCAATGTTTCCAGTTATTACAGGGCATAGAGATAAAACATATTTTATCACTGAGCGACGAGAGCAGTGTGTTTTTTTGACTCTTCATGTTCCAACACTTGCGTGATGCGTGAACTACTGTTATGGGCACGTGTATTTCTTACCTTTAGGCGCATCCCATCACTATAATATAATACTTTAAAAAATAAGAGACATATGGATACCTAGTCCTTCATTTGCGGGAGAAAATAATAAAAAGCAAAAATATTCTAACGAAAACATTTCATTTCCATGCAAATACAGAAATTTACCTTATGAATTGTTTAAGATTTATTCATTTAATTGTATGAAGATTTTGAAGCATTGTGCACCGTTATCGTGGCACAAAGGTTCGAAGTTGGAACGGATGGGCCGCGTTATACTATATATGTATGTGTATGTACCCTCGATGATTTCAGCACCTGGAACGTAGGGAAGAATAATATTATTTTCAGAATAATCACAGCTTCATGAAGTGGTAGGACTCTTGGTTTGTAGTGGTAGGACTCTTGGCAGAGTCTGCGACGTACCA
Organism: Ectropis grisescens; assembly: GCA_017562165.1. Lineage (NCBI taxonomy): Eukaryota > Metazoa > Arthropoda > Insecta > Lepidoptera > Geometridae > Ectropis > Ectropis grisescens. The sequence goes on along the minus strand of CM029778.1, from coordinate 6,897,267 downwards.
CACCTTTGCCAGTTATTCTACGGACAAGCAGTGTAACGTACGGAAACATTACTGAAGTTCCGGTTTGAAGGGCAGTGTTTCCAGAGAAATTACAGGGCTTACTATAACATCTTAGATCTCTGGGTGACGAGAGCAGTACAGTGCTAGGTAATGATTTGACTCTTCATAATCCAATAGCTGCGTATCATTGTGTTGTTATGTTGCAAGCATGTTGCTTACTATCAGGCACATGTCTTGCTCGTATCGTCACTCTTAAATTAAAAAAAAAAAGTGAAAACTTGTTTAGCCGCGTTAAGTACTTTCTGGTAGGGAAATAATCATGTGTTCGCATCAGCGACATTCCAATGTAGCGTCGAAGCGATGCCGGCGGCAAAGCAGCGAAGTGAAACGTCCGAAATATTAGATAAAGATAAGTAAGCTCTTTGTTTGAAATAGACGATTTTTAGATGGATGAAATACCATCCATGAAGCTCAGGGACTAATATACGAGTCGGTAATCGCAATCAAAACCAATGTAAACATGAAGCTGCACGAGAGCGTAGGTGCCCCATGCGGTAGTTGCAATCTCACGGCACACGGGGGCATCCACATACTACGCTGGCAACACCGACGACGCCATCGGCCGGTTCGTGCGCGAGTGTTGGCTGCGTCACCGAAGACCATCCGAGATTTCAACCTACAGATGGCCATCAGAGACAGAAATGCGGCCGTAGTGGGGGCTCTGGGCCGGGAGGAGGCGGCTTAGCCAAATGACGATGTTGCATCGATTAATAGCAGATTCCCAACCGGTAGTGATCGGCTCAACAGACGAGCACTAGAATTAGTTTTAAAATGTTCCCAACTCCCCCCTATTTTCCTCTTCTTCTCGTAATCCAAGAAATATGTAAAAAATAAGAATTTATATGACAAAGATCACGGACCCCGGAGTGTGTGGAGTGTGCGATAAAAAACGTTTCGAGCACCAAAAGGCTCAAAGGAGTACCTATCCGCTGTCAATGCCTGTTTGCGCCTAGCCAAGTTATGTGAGGGTATCTGTGTCTAGCCTGTCTCAAATATGGTCAGTCTGGCCACAGCTTCGTCTTGGTGTGAGAAATGCTGCGTCATGGACCTCATGGCGGCACGGAGGTAAGCGCCGCCTCGTTACCCAGTTACTTACCTCATGGCTCCGTGGGAACCCCGCTATACAAGGGTATCCATAAAGCAATAACAGCGAACTCAGTGACATAAAAAATTCAAAGCCTCAATAGTAAAAGTAGTAAAAGTAGAAATGGTGAATTAATTTCACATGATAGAAAGCATGCAATAATTATTTTTCCCACCATTTCATCACCGTCTTCTTGAAACTTTGAGACAAAGAGTAATCAAGTACAAAAGACAAAAGTATCTTTATAGATTTATTTTTAACCAACTTCAAATCAAAAAAGGAGGACGTTATCAATTCGACCACAATGTTTTTTAACCACAGTGTTCCATACTCAAGGCTTGCCTGACCCAAAAATCTGTAGAAAAAATTGTAGGTATATGCAATTGCATTGGTTCAGAAGTTTTCGACATATTTGTAATGTTATTTGTACTTGTAATAAAGCGTTATTTTTTATTACCCAAACATCACAACTAACACGGGGCCAGCTATATCGTAAAGAACCTAGATAGTTTAAAACAATGTTAGATCGGTGTCTTTTAGGTAAACACGCTCCGTTATCGCTTAACATCAGGACGGTGGTAAAGTGTAAAAGTAAAAAGAATCCGACAATTTCAATGAGCATGGTCACCGTAGTTACCGCTAGTAAGTAAGTAGCTGAGTGCTAATCACGGGGCGGGTACACTCACTCAACCACCGTTTGTGAGAATAGCTAGCAGGAATGCCGGCATTCTTACAAAATTGATGTCGTTGATATGTGAATAAAATATTTCCCGATTAACAAAAAAGGAGAACCATTACTGCAATATTATGAACTAAAAGCACAAAATTATACGGTATAGAAGTAAAAACCCGTCTCTAAAAAGTTTAATAGGTAATTAATTTTCTCCAAAAAAACAAAACCCAATATTAAGCAAAGTTAAATTCAAACACTTGACTAAATTTAATTAGAAGCTATGACTAAAGGCTTGTTCGCATTAGGCTAGCAAATTAGTCTAGTAGAGAGTAATTTAGTAGCTAAAATACTCGCGACTATTCAAAAATCGTTCGCACCGTGCTTTAGTACAGTTCACAAGTGAGTAGCGTTTCGCAACATGAAGATCCTACAACGCATTTGTTTGAAGTTATTTTTCTCTCCAGACTAATTCGACAAGTTCGAACCTGTTTAATCGGCGAGCCAATGAGCGCACCGCTCGCAACGAACGCGTGGTGGGGGGTGCTACTCGCCCGTTGAAAATAGAACAAAATGGATTGACTCAACTAAATCACTTCCTAAATTACTCGACTAAATTTTCACTGTTCATACACGTTTAGTTGCTAAATTACTCGCCACTAGGCTAAATTACTAGCCTAGTGCGAACAAGCCTTTAGATGTAGACAGATAAAGGTAAGCAAATTTTAGTTTTCTGTTGATACTTCAAAAACTGCCCCATCGATTACGGCAAAATTTGTATAAGACCACTTCTGAAGTATTTTCTACCAAACAAAAATTTTTATTATACACTACAATGAAGTTAATAACTAAACTTTACGAGTTGAATCTTAACTATTTGAAGTCGATGTTAACCTGAACTTGTAAGTAGGATAACATATGAGTTTTGGTTAAAATATAATTTATGTGGAAAATATGAAAAAACTACACCGCCTTATATTATATACTTAATAAATATACTTGTTTTAATCCATAATTGGTGGGCGGGAAGGAAAGGAATGCCACATGGAAATCAGTCTTTATTTTGGAACATGTTTTTAAAATGTAAATAGCTCTAACTTGGAAAAACAGTTTTCAATACATTGAAACAATCAATGTTTAAATTGATTTACAATTAACGGAATTATCGACGAACAAATTAAGGTCAAATCAATTTCATTTAATAGAAATTAAAAAAAAAAAACAATTTTATTGTGATCCAAGAAAAATATTAATGAGAGTTTTCTATCTATACTAATATTATAACTATCTTAGTAGGATAAGTATATTTCTATATTTGTAGTTACAATCGCATATGTATTAACTGGTTTCCATGACACAAACTTTACTTAGTTTGGCATTGGACAAGGACAATGTTATGTGAAAAATATTTAATATTTACAATCCTACAATATTTTTGTATTTTATTGGCTTTGCGATGAGATGATTATTTAAGCATCAAAGGGTTATTTCAACGCAATATAAATGGTATTTGCTATTCCGCTTTATAACTAACTGAACTTAGGCTACTTCTATTTCAGACGTTACCCTGTGATGAAATTTTTCAACTACAAACATTTTCGAAGAGCCAAATTTTGGTAATTTTATCATCGAAAAAATGATTTACAAATTAAAAGAGCAGTTTTTAATTAGAAAGCTGAGTCGAGTCTTAAACGTTAAGAAATGTTTTTGGGCTACAGTAAATTATTCGGCTACCAGTCTTAACAGGACCTTGTAACATCACTGAGACGCTTACTGCTCGACGCGACGTCCGATGACAAATTTATCGTATCTCACAATAAAAAGTGCTCGTAAAAATATTACTACAATCCTCCTACCACCCCTGCTCTGGGAGAGGTCTGGGAGGGCTCAAGGGGCGCGTGGAGGTATCCCGCGAGAAATAACACACTTTGTCTTAGAGAGAATCGCGTTCAATCGCGGGACTATAAGTGAAGAAGATTTCTAGTTGGATGCGGTGCTAGCACGCCTAATAGAGCCGCTGAAGAAGACCTCGGAATAATGTTTCAAAGTAACCCGATAAATTTTAGCCCGTCTGACCATTATAATATAGGTTAATCTGCGTTAGGTAATTTTAGCGGATGATTCTTTCCTGATTACTTTTGAAAAGACTTTTTGACACCCTGCAATATTTTCGTAAAACCTTACCACCAATGTATTCACGTTAAAAGCAACTCTATTAGTGAAGTGTGTTTATTATAAACACAGGCTCTCCTAAAATATTTCCAATTGTGACACTTTGGTATCCATTTTGTTGTGCTCGAGTTGTATAAACAATCTTTTACTTACTATTCTTAACAATGTATTCACGTAACAAAATAGTTATTAGCTAATTTTGTGTATTATTCACCATTTGTTCATTCAGTCACCGCCATTTGTTTCACTAGATTTAAGAATTTATCTTTTTGTTTATTCATTTTTTGGTTTTGTGTTGTGAACAATAAAGTGTTTTTATCTATCTATCTATCAATTCAAATAAAAAATGTATTCTATGAAAGCTCACTGGCAACTTTTCAACTTTTATTATATCAATTTATTCATCACGTTGTCTTTCATTATTGACTGCTGGACATACAAGGCTTTTCTTTGCTGCTCAATTGGCAGCTTTTGTTAGATATAAGTAATTTATTTCTGTTGTCCTATTAGATATGACATTTAAAGTAAATGTAACACAACAAAGTGAAAAAACATATTGAACCAGCCACAATAAACACATTACATACATATGCCTCTTTTCTAGCACCTTTTAGCTGGCTGCTGTGCCAATTGCCATATATATTTCACGATATACCACATCCTAACTATTTTTATCTAGCCACATCTAACATTAAAGTTGTGTGAGCCACGTTACGATACTGTTCGCTAAACCGGGCTCCGTTTACGATTATTCTGCAACTATCCGCATCTCAGCCGTCATCTGAACGGCCGCCATCTTAACTGCCGCCATTTTGAATTGCCATCCATCTTGTCTCGTTTCATTGTAGGCCGTTTTGGGAAATGTGCGAAAACACTATTTTGATCCGCTGTTTTGGAGTAAGCCTCTGAATAGGTATTGAAGTTTGCCTCGTTGTCCGATTTGATCTTTTCCGGTAATTCGGAAAACGATATGTTGTATTTGATAGCGGTATTTACTTGTATCGAAAATTTTCGTTTGAATCACGAGAAGGGATCCCACCATAAACTTTTTGCAATACTTACACATCAATCCATATATTGCACGCTGCTTGACTCAGTAAGTTTGTTCCTTAAAAATAGGCATAAAACATCATGATGCCTAATTTAGTGTGGTAAGTTATGATACTATTTTTCTTTAAGCTAATTTTCTTATAGCTGTTGCTAATAATATCTTTGGTTGGTATGTTTTCAATATTTTCTTTCAGCGATAAAACAAGTGAAAACAACCTTTCGTCGTACTCAGAAAGATACTCCTCCGATTTCTAAAACTCAGTAGGTCCACTTTTTATCTCTTGCAGTTCTTTTAAAGTTACGAACGTGAAACATGTTTAAGTGTAGTATATTTTATAGAAATTTGCGATGTTTTAAGTAGGTACATACTAACAAAACTTTTTTGGAATAATGTATGAATGAACGAAGGCCGTAAGTGATGATTTAAGTTTTGGAGGTACCTAACTCTAAAAGATTGGTTCATTGCCTGCGAAGCCGAGGGTCGTGGGTTCGATCCCCACCCAGTGCAAATATTTGTGTGATGAATTCAAATGTTTGCACTGTGTCTGGGTGTTTCTATGTATAATAAGTATGTATTTAAAACTATTTAAGTATTATATCAGCTATCTGGCTGCCATCACACAAGCTTTGCTTAGTTTGGGGTCAGATGGTGTTGTGTGTGAATTGTCCACCAATATTTATTCTTATTTTGATCATCTAGTGGTTTTTAGATCAGTACTACTCCACTTTTATTTTTATTTTGATTTTGAGAAATTTGAGAAGAAACATACTTACGTTTTAAATAGTCCTCGAATATTTGTCTTCTGCTCCGCGCTATGTGTTTCGTATTTTGTTTCATCAGTTTCTTCATTGTGAATTTACTAGAAAAGAATATGGGGATTGACTTCTTCCTTTCTCCTTGTTTATTTGCCACCGTTGCTTCTTGCGCTGTTTCTGTTCGTAGACTCAATTCTGAAACTTAATAGATCCGTCGTCCGTGTCTTTGGATATTCCAAAGACACGGACGAAGAGGTTTGACTCTACGTTTGTGATAAGAACATCTAAGCTGTGGAATGAGTTGCCTGAGTGGGTTTTCCCCGATAGTTATAATCTTGGTGTCTTCAAATCGAGAGTGAATCGGTTTCTTCTAGGTAAACACGCTCCATCGTAGACCGCATCGTCGCTTAACATCAGGCGAGATGGCGGTCAAGTGTAAACCTATAAAAGTAAAAAAAAAAAAAAAAAAAAAAGATATATCAATATTAGTGTACATTTTTAGTAAAATTGTTTTTCACGGCTATGGTTCAATGCGGGGTAACACTGCCGTGATGGGTTTTATTGTTACCCGATGCATAAACGTATGTTTTAAGTTTTACGTGTAAGTGTTTTTATGCTTGTGTGTCTGTGAGATTATAGCACCCGAATGGATGAACCGAATTTGATCATGTTTTTTTGTGAAGGTGAACTAGTCGGGAGTGTTCTGTTTTACCAAAATCTTTCTACCGTTTCAAAGTTATCAGCTCTTATGTTAGCTGCGCTGGGAAACTTATACGGATAATGCGCTTTCTCTTTACTAACAAACAAACGTAAGTGTGAAGGAAAATTTGAAACAATTGCGTTAGGGTTTTTTTTAATGTATTCTTGTAAACGAGTCACGAGTCGTCATTGCAGCAGTCAAACATTTTAAAAGATGTGAACATAATTCCGTACCTATAATATATCGTTTGTCATGAACGATTTTGTTTACATGCATGATAACTGAATATGTATATTAAACCCAACAGAAAGTTATACTGTACGCTTCGTAGAATAAATCTCTTTGAGATATATGAGTCTCATGCTTAAAATTTTACTAGCATAGTTGCGAATTCATCAAAGTTAAAGTCAAAGTAGCTACTTTATTCAAAAAATTACAATTACACGTCAATTAATAAATAATAAAAACAAAAGAACGAGAAAAGAAAACGGCATACAAATTGTATACATTTTCAAAGTTTAAAAGTTCATCATCTTCAATTACAACTATCTCAATTCCACTTTATCTCTTCGCTCATGCCCTCTTGCTCGGGTCTGTGCAAATCCAGTCGAGTCCAGGTTCGACCCCATTGTGATTTAGTACAAAATTCGTGAGTCCCAACCATGAACCATGTTGCCAGTGGTATGAATGAAAGTAATTATAATTTAATTTTTGATTCGCGCCCGTTTCGGCGTGCGACGTAAAGAGAGCGCTGTAAAAACGCTTGCGTTGCGACCTGCGGACGCCCGCGCGGGTCGCACGGCGCGGCCCGGACGTTACCGCGCCTTTACGAGCCATATTTATGGCTCACTCGTCGGACACTCGGCCGTTTTTTACGATATACATAAAAGCTGCCGTGAAAGATTTACGCGAAATATATTCCGGCTAATGCTGATTGCGCCGCGTTTCATCGTACTAATGTTATTGCTCACCGCTCTGTCCGACGCTTTATTGCGAACCCCGGCTTGTGCTTATGTAGATTAAATTGGTCCGCGACACAATTTTGTCCAGTACTCCCAGATTTCACACACCGACCTTCGCTACGTTGATAAACGTAGTTAGATTCGTTTTCTATAAGGGTGTGATTGCGAGCTCGTAAGCCGACCGACGATCAATTTTTTGATAGTGTCACTCGTCGGCAACGAGTCATTTCTTACGACAACATTTGATTTGAGTCCCCGCAAATTCAATTTGTAGCACAATGCCGCTAAAAGCGAAGACGTCGGATCCGTAGATGCGGGTGGGAAGGGGAGAGGACGCGCCGAATGGAAAGCAAACCGAACACCCAAATAAATATTCGCTTTAGCAACAATCGAGCTTGCAACTCACACAATTACGGCGGAATGGAAAACCTTAGATAAATAAAATCGGAAGCGCCCGAGGGACACCGCCGCGACGGGCGGGGGGCGGTGAGGGGAAGGTTTTTGCTAAGAAAAAGCGGAGGCAGCAAACACAAACATCGGGCGAATGTAGCGAATTTCCAAAGTCCATTCGGTTTATTGACACGGGCGAGGGTCGGGATTCAAATCCCCCGCACCCGCCGCGATTTACAATAAATTTCAAGCGGAGAATATGTTTGCAATATGTCGAAGGAAGGGCCTCCGCCGCTCTCGAGACCAATTACTTTGCCCTTTAGCCCTGCGCCCCGCTGCGACGCCCTGCGGCCGTAGACTGAAGCCCGCTGCACTCAAGAACACAATTTTAAACACTCGTGAAGAAATGCAGTAAGCCGTTTACATCGTAATCGGAGCTCGAAGGGGAGGCACTTTGAATTTTCCATTTGGAATTTTGGATCCGTCAATGGGGGTCAAATAAGTGAACACGAAGTTTTTTTGCCTTAGGGAAAATATTTACGCTTGTGAATGTAATACGATTTTGTTTGGGGGAATGTTACTTTTGATCGTTCCATAATATTATATGGCTAAGTTGTATTGTTAAATGGAAAGCAATTAATTTGATAACTTTGTTTATTTTAGGTTACAGTTGGAAATTTAACACGCTGTAGGTATGCTCAATATGAGTAGGTGTAAGTACATAAATAAAAGTATGATTTTTTAAAGGATTAACTATTTGATCTATATTTCTTAGTACAAAATCTTGCATACAGTTGGGTCAAAACAACTATGTAAATATATTTACATAAAAAAGCACATAAAATGTATGTGAGTCCAGTTTTACTGGGTCTGGTTTGAAGGCGAATATTTTCAGAATAACCACAGGGCAAAGAAATAAATTATATTTTAGTTAAGTAGGTATTTTAGGCAGTGTTTTGGAAACTATGGTATGCAAATAGACGCTACTACATACGCACAGTGATGTTATATGTACATAGGCATGTCGCTCACTGCCTCTAGTTGCTTAGTGCGCTCATTTCTTTACTACATTATATAATAAATGAAATTTTTAATACATAATAAATGAAATAAGAAAAATAAAGTATTTACTTTCAGCAAATCAATAATTTTAATCGTCATTTATAAACAAAATCTTGCAGAAAATTGAGTCAAAACTACTACGTATACTAAAAACGCAAATACAATTTCCCCAAGTCTAAGAACTAATGAATATTTGAAAATGGGCGTAAAACCGACAGTGTATAATAAAGCGCGCATGATAGAGCCATAAAACATGGATTATATTATAAAACTGGGGAGGGGTGCCGGTGGCAGCACTAGCGGGTACCCACCGCTGCGCTGCTCGGGAGAGGAACTTTTCGACCAATTACTTATGCTGTTTTACGACAAATATTACTAAGAATACTCTGCATTTTTTCGTCCTAGTTGCTTTATGTTTTTGATGACAAAAACAATCTATTTATTTGTCTTAAATTAAATATTTGCCATGATATATATTATTATGTAATAAGTTTTTATACAATGTGTACGTTACCTAGGTAATACTTTGGCAAAAACAGAACGTATTCGTTTCAGTCCAGCAATTTATAAAAATAATGATAACAATGTATCGTTAAATTACGAGCTCATTTCTTCAAGATCTTTAAATTACAATCCAACAGCGAACATCGCAAGACAATTATTTCAGCACAAAACTTCCAGCGAGCACTAACAAGTACCGTCTACATCTGAACGCGTGTTCCTCATTACGACGGAAAAATTCCACTCTTTATTTATGAAATAAAAATGAAAACGGTCCTGCGGACGCTGACGAATGGGCCCCCACAGCGACCCACGGGGAGAAACGGTCGGGCGGACGCTCGTCTCGTATCTAACGAAATAAGACTCTAAATTCCGACATCAAAGGGAAAATTTCACAAAATACAGTGTCGAGTTAACAAAAGAATGTCTAACCACTGTCCAAATAATTAGTCAAGGATTCCACAATTAGCAATCCGTCATTTATGTACAGTTTGACCGCTATCCGCAATAGTGTTATCTGTAAAAGGAGACAAAATTGACCTAAACCCAAGTATTATAACAGAGACTAAAAGTTTCCAATTATTCACTATTATGTACCTATGTTGAATATGAAATACATTTTAAATACTATTTGTTAATTATAGATTTATTTTCGATCCATAGGGGGAAAAAAAGGTCTGGGTAGAGTAATGCTACCCAAAGAGCCTCCCCTACTCAGCGTATAGTCTTAAAAGTCCCCCTGATAAAACTAACTTTATTAAGTATGTATTTTCAAACACTTGTACAGGTTGGCAAAGTATATATATGGCTAGGTATATGGCTAAATGCCAGGCTAACTCAAACTTCGGTAGGTAGGTAAGGGCCAACTAAGGTCAATTGTAACAGGTATTTTTTTATTTAACTGCTTACAGTGAGGTGAGACCTACTAAGGATTTTTATATCCACCTCATGTTGCATTATTGAAATTTTCGTTGATACCCTTTACTTAAATCGATAAACAATATTACTCATGTTGCTCACTGATAATAATGTTTCATACATTCTTTTTTCTAAATCGACCCAATAACTTTTATGTTTATCATCACAAACAAAAATTGAAATCATCGTTTTATGGATAATATTTGCAGTATTGACAAAAAATATTATATTAAATTATTTTTGTATTACATATTTACATTGAGAGCTCTATGGTTAACCTACTGGTACATTTAAAGCCATCCATGACAATTCGAAAAAAAAGAAATAGGCGGCTGTCATAGTTCATTTTCAGCCATTTCACAACACACGATGTGGTACAAGAAAACCGACCATCACTTTCCAAGCAGGTACTTATCTATCTTAACTTAACTTAATATTACCTTAGCAATAAATCACAACACTTAATGAGTCTTGAGCGATAAATGATATGATATGATTCAAAAACCTATATAATGTTTGATCAAAATTAAATAGGTGGAATAATTTCGGCATTTGTGACATAAAAACAACTAATAAGATACAAACATTCTGCTAACAAAATTTACAATACACAATCAAGAGTAAAAAGTTGGTTTCGCTGAAGAATTGAGGATAAAGTTTACAATTAGATGTAAACTTTATCATCGAACACGGACTGACTAAGAAAGGCTAATTAATTTATATACGAACTTACATCGGCAGAATGTTCTAAATTCACACCTAACTAGATGTAATTATATTGAAGTTTAATTTCTGTTCAGCGGAGGGGGGAAGGGGTAAAGGGGGAACCGGAAAGATTTTTCAATTACCAACTTTGTGCCTTTCGCTCCAATCTCAGATCACAGAGTAGTTCGGTCCACAGACACTATTTATTTATATTCGTCACTAGCTTTGATCTGTGACTTCCAAATATTTATAGAAAATGGTAATTAAATTTTCTACGAAAAAATAAATTTGTGCTTCAATGTTAGATTAAATCTCAAATAGGTAATAAAATATATTAAGCCAACCTAACACACTGGTTCAATGTGACAAGGCATCGGAGTAATTTAAAAGTTTTGTGGAATTTTCCGATTTCAACAAAATAATTACCAAAATCGATTAACAATTAGCTATCGCGGAGCGGAATTTCGCGAAGCTATCGAGTGACATTTATTTACAAAAACAAATAGCCGAATTAAGACCCTCTTCTTTTTTTATTTCGGTTATAAATTATGTCATTTTTGGAATGAAGAACATAAAAAAATACAACTCAACCTATTGTAATTATTTAGCACAAAATGCATAACCTCAAAAAATGTGTCAAATGTTACTCAGCGCCATTTCTCAAAAAGATTGATGCAAGGCGAGTTACCACTTTACCACCGTTCTTATAACTAAGCAATCATTGCTTCTATGTTTAATTAAGTTGAATAAAAAATAGATCTTACTTTAATTAAAACTTTCAGTAATGAAACAAAAGTTACTTTCGCTACTCTACACTCGCTGTGGAATTCTTAATATCTGCGCGCGCTAACTACGGCCGTATAGTATTGGCTACAGGGAGGACTCTCCCGAGCCGCCAGCCACCCGGCCAGGATTCCACCCCCTTCCCCTATATACAGCCTCAAGTGTCGCGACCAGTAAGGGCCATTCAAGTTAAACAATTTAAAATGTTGAAAATTTTTGTGGGTTGCAATAATTTTATTTTAATGCCAAAAAGTATTTTTGTAAATACTATGTCTATACTATGTTTTATATTATAGAATGTCAATTTCACGCACTTAAGATAAAATTATTGCGTTTTCGGTATGTCACATCAACCTACTAATATTATTAATGTTAAAGTTTTGATGTTTAGATTATTGTTGCTCAATCTCGTTGATATGGCTGAACCGATTGGGTTGAAATTTGTGATTGAATTGTGAATTGTGTGAAAATTGTGAGTATAGTCTGGATTAGCACATACGCCATTTTATAATGCGTGAAAATAACGGGAACGGGACCTATGCGAGTAAAGCCACCGAAGCACTTGGGTCGCACCGTTCACACATCGTTCGTCAAAAGCAACAGAGGCTGCCTACTGCTGAAAATAAGAGGGTGAAGTCCACTCGTTTTTCATTTAAAAATATGGCAGTCTTTGGGGCTATAAAGGTGCAAGGCACTCACTTAAAATTTTGAATGTTTGGATCGGACAGCACTAACGTTACTGAATACAATATCAGTATAGCTACAGATACGAGTAAACTACTATGACGCATGTCGGTGATGCAAATTTAAAAGATTTCACCCATAGACAAAGCATCTAACATGGACGTCTTGATCCACTGATCCGTCGCCGCTCTGACAGAATACCTACTAACTACGTACATTAGCACGTCAGGCACGCAAAAAAGAAGCAATAAGTCCTCAGGTAAAGAAGCTATCTCTTCAGAAATCCAACCACAGTTTTACTGTGTCTACATCTTTAGCCCGCACTGTAAGCACTATGATTTATTCTATGGCTCTGCTAACGATTACACGGCACAGTAAACGCTACTTTTAAATTGGATTCTTTCAGCTCACCCCCGCCGGCGACGTCACAAAAGAAGGCTGGTGAACGTTTGATTCCGACATTCCTACACAGAACCCACGGGGTCTTTATTCCGTAATTGATGAAAACCAAAACGCAAACCACGCCGCGCCGACTTGACCACAGTTCTCTCAATATCAACATTTACTCGAAAGCTTCCGGAAAAATATAAAAATTACGAAATTTTTATTTTAGTCACATCGGTCGAAAGATATAAAGTATCGTTCAAATTAGTCATCAAAACCCACTAAAAAGTTTACTTAGTAACTCAGCGTAAGTGTAAGTACGTTACTCTTTAATTAAACTTAAGTCCTACCATATATCCCTGATCACGAAAAGTAATTACAAATCCGGGGTAAAGTTGGATCGAAAATTTTCGCATTTTAGTGTTATAATGTGGCTTAGTGGGGTGAACGACCAATTTTACAGTCTTCATTCAGGTCGTAAGTTCAGATGTCTCCCCTACAAGTACTTTTCCAAGTGTAGATGTTTGAGTTTGTATATGTGACCGGCTTTTTAGTGACGGAAAACATTGTGAGGAGATCGGCATGTAGTGTGAAACACATTTTTCGAGGGCATGCATCTCCTCCCACACACCCACAATTGGCAAGCATGGTCTTTTCTCTCAATAACCTCTCTCCTTGTGAGACTCCAATGTCCAGAAGTGGAAGCATACAGTGAATTTATATACTGTATCCGCTTAGCTAACGTATTGAAAGTAAAACTTTCGAATCACTCGTTTGTTTGTGTTTTTAAACGCGCTAGAACCATTGTAATTTGGAAATTCATATTTGCATTTGGTAGCCCACTTTACTTTTTATTTTGAAATTTTTGACATGATTTAATTTAAGTGATTTTACTGTAGATTATGATTAAGGTATTTTAAATTGTATTTATATGGACTGGTTCTGAAATAAATGATTTATTATATTATTATTTACTGGGAGGACAGAAAGTATGCTGCATAACATTGAAGAGTGGAGCTAAAACGCACAACAAAGTAGTTACGGAATTGAGCCTCTGAACACCGTGTATTCGCTCTAGGCTCTACCGTCTCAAATCGGCCTATTAAATGCCTCTCTCGACGAACCAAGAGGGCGTTAAAATCCTCTGCAAAATGCTTTGTTCTTCAAATAAAGGGCTTCGAAGGGGGCGAATAAAGAACTTTATCGCTCGTTACACCTTTTGATATCGAGGAAATTATTACGCTGCTGAGTAAACTAAATAAAAAGTAGTATGTAGTTTTATTCTTAACTTAAGTTACATAGTTCAAAAAAAATTGGTTGCCTGTAAAGTCGGTATACGGGCGAAAGTTTTACGTGACAACGACTTTGAGTGGTAAAATAATTTTACGAAAGGGACGCGTGCCTTTCACTTTTTATGTCTGTCTCTCTCGCTCTTAGGCGGGCTAACCATGCCCGAGTGGAAGGGACGCGTGCCTCTCACTCGCTCTCGTTGTGAGCGCATAACGTGAGCGGAGCGTAACGCAGTTTCTTGAAGTGTCACCCGGCAAACCAATTTATAAGACGTTGTCACGTCAATAAATATCATTTTTTTGTAAAATAATACCACAACCAGGTTCTGATCAAATGAAAACAGACCCTACGATACGAACAGAATAATATAATATTCTAGTAGCTTATCTTTCCTGATATACTTCTAATTTTGAATTTTATCTTTTTGAGTTCGCTTGACGTCACAAAAATTTCTAAACCAAATGGAATTTCCTATTTTTTTTTATTGGCAAATTGGGTAAATATTAAGAATACAACGGTTAAGATAATTATTATCACTACAAGGCAACAGCAACAATCTTATAACTGCCGAACATTTTAGGTAAGTACTATTGCTATAATATTGCTATAACTAATAACTACAGTGGTTGATTCAAATTTTAAATAAATGAAACATAAAGAACTAAGATTTTTCAATTATTATCTGTAACTAAAGCTCTAAAGATCTAAATACCGCATCTGGATATTTTGTGGCACAAGGGCTCACAAGTAAGTATAAGAGAATTACAGTAATCGGCCTAACAATAAAATTTCCTGTCATCAACGATGTAATACATTCTTAGACAAACTTTTTCTATTAAATTTCAGTCATAGTTTAACCTAGATCATTTATTTTACAAGCGTAAGGTCCTAGATTTGAATTCCTCCTCGACCTGTGAATATTTTGAAAGTACAAATCAACATGTTTGTCATCACAATTTGTTTTAATGGTGAAGAAAAATATCGTGACGACATCGCCGTATTCCAATAAATACATTTTTCGAGGGCATGTGTCACTTGCCAACTCGTACTTCAACAGCGTGGTGAATTCTGGCCCTGACTCTCTTCTAATGAGCGCAAGCCTCGAGTTCCAGGAGTGAGAACTTAAACATGCTGTTTATGCTAACAACTAATCAACTGGAACACCACACAATCAGTTCCACGTCAGTACCTACGTTAGTATATCTTCGATTTGTTATATATAGGTAGTAAAGAATATAATTATATTATGTAACATTGGATCGTAACAAATCTATTTCTGTACTTCGTAGAACCTACGATCCATTCATAGCTCGTAGCGTGGTCATTGCTACGAAGGGCACTCGATATTGGCAAGTAAATGAGACCAATCTCAATGTTCCATGGCTGACAATGCCGGAGCAGTGTTACCAACTCTCAACAGTAATAAAATAATAATTAGTTGTGAAAATAAATTATATTATAAAAGTTAATTGTATACAACAAGATTTTGTGTTTGTATAAGAATTCAAAACATTGTTATTGTTGTTAAATTATTGACCACCACATGTAAGCACGATTATTTTAAAACTGCAATTTTACTGAACAAATATCGCAATGAGATTGCATGGTAGGTACAGCCCCTGGTCGTTCAACGTGTCTTTGTTAATTAGGTGGTCTGATTCTGAACGCAATCTGATCGAGTCAAATTCGGAATGACAATCCTTGTCTCTGTCACTCTATTCCGGTCATGGAACCTATTACTGGACTTATTTAGAGAAAATAATAACAGAAAACGAATTTCAATTAATTCTGTGACGTGAAATCTAGAGCCGCCTTTTTCGAACTGAGAAAAATAAAAGACAACTCAATAAGTTGCGAGGGAAATTTTAATTCCGAACAAAACCAAATAGTTTCTTAACTCGGATATTCGCTCTCGTAAGAGGTTCTATATGTCACCTCTTACGAAGGCGAATTCCATAGCTACGGCTCACAGATGTATCACACTGTGATATCACACATTTTACATAAGTATATTTTTATGTACACAAACTAAAGAGACCGTCGTGCACACACGCTATACGGATAAAATAAAGACCGAGAAGTTTGATTCCGTGACGATATCATTTCGATTGGGTTCAGAATCGCTACGCTGTAACTACAAAACCAAAAATTTATATATTAAATATAATAATACATTTTAACCTATAATTTGCATTAAAAAAAACTAAACACATAATATTTTTAAAAAGTTTTAATAAAAAAATTACTAGAAACTTAGTTTTCGAAAAAACTGTAGATCTACGTAAAAATATGTAGAATCGGCTACAGTCATGGGTAGCGATGCCGGACCTACGGCAAGGCACATCCAAGTGACTCTGTTAATTACAGACTTAGGGGTAAGGGGTAGCGGGGTGGGGTGGGATGTCGGGAGGGGAGGGTTTGTAGGGGGAACGTGCTTTGTTTGACTCAGATGCTTTGCAAATTATTTTTGTTCGGTACGAAAATATTTGCGGGACGGTGTAGCCGATTAGGAACGTACTCATTTTGGTAGCGAACGCTTGAAAATCTACTACATGTTTAACAAACGTTCTATTAGCACGAAGGTTTATTAAATTGAAATGAAAACTTTTTTTGGGTCTCCACAGATAGATTTTTCGTGAGCTGTGAATAAATGTCAATACTCGTATACGTTCGTAAATGAAATAAATCCTCAGGACCATTGTCATGGTCATGGCCATGCCTTTCGGTATCACCTGCTTAGTTTCCAAAGTGAACTATCAAATTCTGAGATATAAGTTTTCACTTCTATCGGCAGTCCTTAGACTGCCAATTGCCTTGCCATAAGTAAAACGAAAAATAGTAACCTACTCGTACATACAATATTATGTATTATAGTGTTACTTATTTTAGCGGCCCAACTCACTTGCGCAGGGGCAAATATTTATTGAAATTGTATATCATTTTTTAGTTTTTAAAAGAAAAGAAAATGTTAAACTAAACCATATAATTGCACACACATATTGTTTTGTATTTTGTTGATAATCTGTATTGGTATCTTCACTATTTTGTTCTAGCTGTCCATCAATAGTTTTGGCAGAGCACGTGACTGAAGGAGTTTTATAGGTATTTTTAATAACACTTTAAGAAATATTATAAAGTATAATATGAAAAATTCAACAGATACTCATTTTACAAAATATGTTTTAAGAAAATGGTAAACGTTAGCCACTGCTTCTGTACATCTCTAACATTTATCAATCTAATACCAATAATTTACAAGTTTGGATGTTTTTTGCTCAATCACGTCGGAACATCTGAGTGGATCAGGTTAAAATTTGTAACAGTTATATTATTGTATAGAATATTTTGAATGCGGCTGTCATTCTTACTTCCTGAACTGTGTCTAATCGCGGCGCCATACGAATACCAAACATACATCCATTACTGATGAAACAAACTGTTTATTCTCAAACTCATCTAACACATTCCTCGCATATAGCGAATCGATTGCACCCCCGCTCATCAGCTTATTCAAATACGTATGCAGGGCGCAAGCAGGGGTGCAGTGCACACTGGCACCTCGCACGGGGGTGAGCACATGCATAATGTATACCGAGTTTGACGCTTCGGGATTACTTGGGTAGATGGTTGGGAATGAATGTAATCAACGATCGCGTATTTTCGTCACAAGTATTATAATCGAGCTGGCGTATCGCTCGGCAGAGTTGACAGACACAACATTCGCCGTTCATGGTTTAAGTTTTCCGATGGTATCGGCATTTTGCAAACATTCACTGAAACTTATGACGCTTGTTGATACATCTCCTAACACGTTCATTCATTCATAATTTAAGAGCGACGCTCTTGTCGGTGGAGATCCTTCCATATACTTCTACACTCCGCCTTCTACTTGACTTCCTGATACGACACTACATTTATCTTCTCCTTCATTTGGTTCATGTAACTTCTCCTAGGTCTACCTCTCTTCCTCCTCCCTTCTAATTTACCTTCCATTATTGTTCTAATGAAGTTATCGTGTCGTATCAGATGTCCCAACATCTTCCCTCTTCTGTTTTCTATTGTTTCCATTAATGTTCTTTTCTCCTCTACCATCTTCAAAACTTCTTCATTGCTCTTCATTTTCTTCCAGCTGATTCAGACGTTGCAATTTAGAAATAAGTTAAGCTTGTTAGAATTATTTTGATCAGCAAACTACAAAACATATGTCACATATGGTGGTTTTGTGTAAACCTATAACCTAATAGAGGTAGTACAAAAAATGTCCCGCCACGTTGCTCAAAAGTCAATACTATTGGAACGATGGGATGCATCAAGTTGAAACTTTGAACGCAGATAGTTTATTATGATCTGTACAACACATATATTTTAACCCGAAATAGTTCCGTAGTTTGGATCATTAAGATTTTGAAATATTCTACGCCTTCGTATTACTTATATGAAGTATAACATGATCTCTAATAAGTTTCTCAAGGAATAATCATCTTAATTCTACGCCAGCAAACTTACGGTCTATACTAAGTTTTATTTTAATAAGTTTTTGTATATTGTTGTAACTGTGTTTACTTGTTAAGCGCAATGAAGAGTTAATCTATGTATATATCTACTAGTACCCTCACGTTTTATAATAAACTAGCGGCCCGTTCCGGCTTCGCTCAGATATTGTCACATAAAGCCCACATTAATCGAAATAAAAACTATCCTATCTATTAAGTTGGATTAATCTACACACGGTGTCCAAATTTGATTAAAATCGGCTAAGTAGTTTAGGAGTCCATCGTGGACAAACATCGTGACAGTAGATTTATATATATTAAGATAATTTATTTTCTCCGGAAAAATAAAACCTGATTTCAATTTAAAATTACACATAGACACTCGACCATATTACATAAGCTACCCAGTCTCTAAACCAATGAAAGCAAATTTCAGTTTTTTGTTCATATTTCAAACACCGCCGCACCAAATTCGATAAAATCAAAAAGTTTACATTTACAAGTACGGGTCTGATCGCTCTTGCCTTGTCGCTATTGTGGAAGTGTCATACTTTGGTCGTTACAAAAGAAAACCTGATGTTTTTCCGTAAGGTTCTTTTGTAGATTTAGGGTGCAAGGTTGTTTTGTTCTATTTACTTATTCTCTATCTATGGATAAAATTTAATTAGGACCACCTCAATCATGATCTCATACAACGTAATTGAGAACCTCTACCTATTTCGAAGTCGGTTAAAAAGTGTTACTACTAAGATGTCGAGTAAAGCCTCATAAACGATTGATGCGAGAAAGCGAGGTAATCGCCGCGCACTGAGGACCATTAAAGGTTTCATAAAGCGCATGACCATAACTTGAAGCGCATTTTACTGCGTCAGGATCAGCGCAGAAAACACTAACACAGATTCCCGTTACAGTAGGAAAGGTTCTGAATTGGTTATTCAAAGCCATTTTGTAGTTGAGAGAGTACGATAGCATTTGTTTAGAAAGTGCGCACGACTCAGATTTTATGTATAGTTTCAAGCTTTTCGTTGTGTTACATGCATCCAAACGGTTTTGAAAATAACAACTAAAATCTAAAATTTTCTTACCCCATTGATACTATATTCCTACTATCTCGATGTCTCATTGGAACAGCGTCTTTGGTTGATTTTACAAAAATAAATTAGTGAAGCGTCTGAGTTTAATTTTGAACTGAAAGCGGTTTTTTTTTAAATTTATAGGTTAATACTTGACTGTCATCTCTCCTTATGATAAGCGATGACGCGGTCTATGATGGAGCGTGCTTACTTTCAAGAAAACGAATCACTCTCAAATTTCGTAAAATTAAATCATTTAATTGTTGCATTTTCTTTTATAGTATAGAGTGACAAGACGAGGAAGACATGTTCTTGATGGTAAACAACATGCCTGCCACATAACAGCACAGTGACACGCAGCTATTGGAATATGAAGAGCACAAAACATTACCCAGTACTGCACTGCGCCCAGAAATATAAGACGTTTTATCTCTATGCCCTGTAATTTCACTTGAAACATTCCCCTCCAAACCGGAACACAATAATGTGTGCACATTACTGGCGGTAGAATAACTGGCAAAGGTGTAGTACTTCTCCGGACTCTGCAAAGTGTCCTACCGCTACAAAAAAGCCTGGCTAAAGTGTTTCACTGATCCCTGCCGCAGTGGTACCTGTAATGCTCAAGATATAATCCTTTACGACGGCGAGGGCCGGCGTGGTTTACGCCGCTTCGGTATTGGATTAACGCGCGTATTAAGATCTTAATTACAAACCTGAGAATAAACGTCGAACTATCAGTCTGGCACTAAAATGTATCATATAATTCGCTATAGTTTTAACTCAGTTTTTATGTTATAACTAGCAGTACCTTGTGGTGTTACCAGTGTAGTCCCGCGCCCAAAATTTTTCCGCAATGAAAATCCTATGTGCTGTTATAGATTATAATCTAACTGTATTCTAACTAAGCATTATACGTTTATACGGTTTTATCCACCAACCCGCACTGGGCCAGCATGGTGGATTATGGCCTTAACTCTCTCCTTGCGAGAGAAAGCCCGAGTCCCAGCAGAGGGAACATTTAGTGGGCTGTTGATGATGATGATGATGATTATACGTTTAGCTGTAACGACATGATTGAGCAATAAACATCTAAACCTGCTTAATATTAGGAAGATTAGTAGGATTATTCATAAAGATAAAAGAAGCCGAGGGTCGTGGGTTTGATTCCCACCCAGTGCAAATATTTGTGTGATGAATTCAAATGTTTGCACTGTGTCTGGGTGTTTCTATTTATAATAAGTATGTATTTAAAACTATATAAGTATTATATCAGGTATCTGGCCGCCATAGAACAAGCTTTGCTTAGTTTGGGGTCAGATGGTGTTGTGTGTGAATTGTCCACCAATATTTATTTGTCCACCAATCTTTTGACAAATTGAATTGATCCAATGAAAGTAATAGGTTTATTCTTGACCAAAGACCACATTATCTTTAGACGAGAATATGCTATCAAATGTAACTATCTGAAATAATCCATTCCTCCTTCGTGGCAATATTCTTACAAAACTTAATTAAGGCACATGTTTAAAACACGGCGCGCAGTTGCCGGAATCAATTTAGCCTAAGCCGAGGGGGGGGAGGGTGGTGGGGTGCAATAATTAGGCAGGGGATTACGCTCGGAGGAAATTAACTTGAAACTCAATGGCTTCCGGCCGCCTCGGCTTTAGCAGGCGATATGAACTCGAATTATCAAACGGAGAAGATGAGCTTAAAGAATTTAATAATATTATTTTCATAGGTTTTAACTTTACAATTAACAGTGACAGTCAGTTTATCATTTCTAATATAGATAGAATGACAATGACAAGCGTAGACAGCACTTTGCCCGGCTCCGGACTATGTACAATCTTCATTATTCCGTTGTTTGTTTGAACAAATGGCTAAATTTTTACACCAATTTGACTTTATTAAAAAAAATCATAGCTTTTTAGGCATGAGAGAATGTTTGGAATACAGTAATAAATAAATGTTATGGGAAGAAGGAATAATACTACATCCATTTTGTGTTTCTGAAATAAAAAATCTATTTCTAGTGCTTCAATAGAACTTGACGCGCAAAATTCGAAAATGTTTTTAATTTTTCTTCGCAATCACAGTATAGTATTGACATGAATTTTTTACTATAAATCATGTAAATTGCGATAAAGTCCTTCCACAGAATGGCCCTTAATGTTTAGAAAACAACATTTCTTGTCCGTAAATCTTTTAACAAAGTGTGCCCAGTTTTTCACATTATTAAGTTATAAAACCAAGAGAATAATGTAGGTAATGTGAAAAACTTGGTGTAAAAGATTAAATTATTTGCCAGACAGAAAATCACGTTTTTCTCTTTTATCTCTTCCTCGCTTTGTATCCCTTTGCTTAGGAAACTGTGTGGCAGTAAATATTACAACTCTAGGCAATTAGAAGCGCGCGCAATTATCCCAGGTATTCGACGACGGGATTGGAAGGGAGGCCAGGAGGCCAGAGAATGGAAGCCGTGAGCTATGGGCCGCTTTATTGCATTCTGGCTGCAAGTTGGGAACGTTACTTTGCGACCTCTTTTGTCTTAGATAGTTGTGAGCATCGATATAAATCAAAAGATGTGCTGTGAGAACCTTGAAATTTTTATAAAACTGCGTCTCTGTGTGTAGCGTGAGTGGTTATAACCACCTACTTTACGCCTAAAAGTGAGGTATGTTGCGGTTCTACTTATTTTGGTTATTGACAAAGAATAGTGTTAGGTATAAACGTCCAGCGTCCACCGCTTCCTACAACCGGGTAGAACGGAAAGAGTGAGCTCACTCTTCACAACGATAACATAATTCCGTGCGTCTAAAGTTTGGGAGGGCTCATCCATTGTTTAATATCGATAGTTGTGAGAGGTATAAAAAGAAATTTATAGTTCGATGAGTTTCAGTAACGTGAGGCACTTTTACTTTTAAACTATGTTTTGGTTGCTGAAAACATTTGATACTAGCATTGCGCCGTGGTTTCAATTGCCCGGGATAAAAAGTACCCTATGTTATGTTACAAAATTAATGTTATTCCATGTATGTTTAAAAGTCATAAAAGAAACAAATCTTATACCTTTAAACGAGCAATTCTTGTATATATATATGTATAGAAACTGAATCTCGGAAACGGCTCGAACGATTTTCATGAAATTATGTACCTATACAGAGGGTTTCGGGGACGATAAATCGATCTAGCTAGGTTTTATTTTTTAAAAACATCATTTTATGCGTGTTTTTAGACAATGAAAAACTCCTACGATGTCATTAGAATACGATAACTTATTTCTCTACTGTTCTTTAAGTCTAAATGGCTCAGACGCAATATGCTCGCCCTCGGAGACAACAGGCCCCGGTTCGAATCCTGGTGGTTACTTTTCTTTTTGTTCTTTTTTTGCTCGCCCTCGGAGTCAACAGGCTCCGGTTCAAATCCTGGTGGTCCTTTTCTTTTTGTTCTTTTTTTTATGAGAAAATCTTATACTTACCACCTTATACATGACTCCTAAACGAATTAACAAAAAACGGCTATGTAGTTAGTTTATACGCTGTAGAAGTGGGAGCGAGAGGTATACCAGCAAAATCTCTCTATAACCTACTGAAAGACCTTGGCTTATCCAGAAGTGCAGTAAGTTCTATACTAGTATCTAAAGCTGCACTAGTAGGCTCATATCAGATTTGGCTGGGCAGGGAGAGAAAAACGAGTAGTGAAGGTGAGTGTTGATGTACATCAGAAAGGGGCCCCTTAAACCTACGCCCGAGTCACAAGTCTCGGGATCTACTCGAGTTTTCTCTCTCTGCCACACGATGGACCCGGCACCCGCACGGTGAATCCATGGAATGCTAAGAAGATCGTCTCTTAGTAGGTCTAAGTAAGTCATCACTTCGTAATTCGTACCTGCCTAAATATCATTTAAAAAACCGAGCAAAGCTCGGTCAACCAGGTACTAAATATTGAAATCTAGCAGCGCTCCACGGTTTTACCCGCGCAGTTCGCATTCCCCTTATTTCACCGTCATAAAATTAAGCCTACGTGCTATTACAGACTAATCTAACTGTGCTCTAAATTTAAAACCCATCCGTTTAGCTTTACCAACATGATTGAGCAACAAATATCCAAAATTTTACATTTAAAATAATGGGGCGTTTTCAAGAGGCAAAAATACCTGTCAAAGACAGTTCCCAATTTCGCCGCAGGTGGCGCCACTGTTTTATTTTGTTAGAGAAATTTCACAAAAACCATTAGTGGTGTCACACTTGGCAATATTCAGAACTATCATTGACAAGTCTTTTTGCGTCTGGAAAACACGTCATTGTAGGATTGTATTTTTAACTCTAACGTTGTCATACTGTTTTTTTCACACCCTATCTTTACTCTACTATTTATTTGTTTGATTCCTGCCACTAATGGTTGCCTGGCAGAAATCGCTATTAGCGATAAAGCCGCCAGTTATGGCACTAGTTCTAAGTATTTCATGTTTTGTATATTTTCTTTATTACTGGTGAGCATATTAAAGCATTTCTGTCTGTCTGTAACTATAACCGTAAACGAGAATAACTCAATACCAGCGGTCAAATGTGATCGGAACTTTTGCGACTACAATGAGGGGATGAGAGGGGCGCGGGAGGGAGAGAGTGCAGCGTTGCCATAGCAACCGCCCCCGCCTAATCAATTGCAGAAATATGTACGAACCATCACCACCATAACCTGAACTACCTCGCCCCTGGAAACACAATGTTTCCTCAGGCTAAGACGGGAGTAAGAATGCAAGTTTTGGGGTCGCGATATAGTGGCCGTTTTATACGGCAGAGCTAGGCGACATTACACACACTTGGGAAGCGAAGAAAAGATGTACGACCGTATAGCGTCTATAAGGAAAATATTAGGCAAGATTTACACCGTGAGCTTTAAACTTCTGTTTTTTGTAAGTAATTTATGGATAGAATCGCCTTGATGAATGTATAGGTAGTTGGGTATCGGATAAGGAATTGTATTTTTGGATCTTGACGGATTGCGGAATGCTACTATACAAATATGTACACCGATACGTCCAAGGAGTAAAGACCACGCGAACTCTAAAATCATGTGAAGGTTTGGCGGAGCATTTAAAGGAAAGTTAACGGTTTTGCTGTTTTACTTAAACTTACGCAATCAATGGGATCACTAAAAAAATTACTAAAGCAACTACCAAAGTTTTTTTTTTAATTATCCTCCTGTAATATTATGTACGGTTTTATAGTTGGTATAGTGTAGGTACTTTGATAAATTTCCGATATTGATATCGGATGAGGTACACTCCGCGAGGTATAAGCTGAGCTTTGCATTAGTGTGAGTGATCACCAATCAGGCAGGAGCGCGGCGAGACAGAATGGCGCCGCGCCTAAGGCCGGTTGTCACACCTACACTATCCATGTACACTCACACAAATGCAAAGCTCAGCTTATTCCTCGCGGAGTGTATAGGTATTCCACGTTACGGTTCTATGGTTGGACTTTTTACCAACTGGTCCACGAGACCAGTTACAACAGAGACAAACAGAGACAACAAAGACAAGAACAAAATTTAAAAAAATATATTGGTTGCCTGTAAAGTCGGTATACGGGCGAAAGTTTTACGTGACAACGACTTTGAGTGGTAAAATAATTTTACGGAAGGGACGCGTGCCTTTCACTTTTTATGTCTGTCTCTCTCGCTCTTAGGCGGGCTAACCATGCCCGAGTGGAAGGGACGCGTGCCTCTCACTCGCTCTCGTTGTGAGCGCATAACGTGAGCGGAGCGTAACGCAGTTTCTTGAAGTGTCACCCGGCAAACCAATTTATAAGACGTTGTCACGTCAAAACATTTACCCCGACCTTGCATTAGAAATTTGTTATAGTAATGTACTCGTCAAGTAATTTCACTTGAAACTCATATTGAAAAAAAACCGCATCGAAACCGATCCATCAGTTTGAAAGCTACGATGCCACAAACAGACAGACATCGACGTCAAACTTATTATAACACCCCTCAATTTGCGTCGGGGCTTAATAATATGAAATACCCATCATAGGTTTTTAAACGTCGCGCGTCGCGTCGGCGGTTATAACGCTGCCGAAACGTCGAGGTATTTAACCAATTAATTATTCGTGGCTAAGCCCCGTAGGTACTATAAATAAACATTATGTCATGTGTAATGTTGACAATATGAAACATTTAGTTAGAGAACTCAGCCCTCACAGTGTGCATGCAGCACTACAAGTTGGAAATCATAGGAGTCAGGAAGAAAGGAACGGACGCCGCCATTGTTAATGTTCCATATCGACTTGATGCAATTGAAATATCCGGATATAAGTGGGTCGGGTATTGATTCCTGTGCTTTACATTGCTAAGTTCTTCACTTATTATTATGGTATATCAAAATACTACTTACTAGCCCTACTAGTAGTGCCCTACGGGTGTACCCACGTTTTCTTTGTCTTCCCAGGTAAAAAATTAGCCTATATTATGTTCTTACTATAATCTGTGTTTCAAATTTCAACCCGATCTGTTCAGTAGTTCCGACGTGATTGAGCAACAAACATCCATACTTGGATATGTCTAATATTAGTAGGATTCAACTGTTGTTTCATTTCCAATATAACAGGATCCACCACTTCTTATTTATACTTCCCGTCTTCCTATTTTTGTATCTTTTATTACCATCCTACGGTTGCCTGGATAAAATCACTTTAGGCGAGAAGGTCGCTTTTTGCTAACTTTTTTTTGTGCTTAAGTTTTTGTGTATTTTATTTAACTAAGTAAGGAATAAACAGTTACTCTATCTGTCTAATTGCGACATTTCCGAAAAGTATAGACAGAAAAAGGTTTTATACGAGTAACTTACCTACTTACAAAACGCATTCATTGAGATGTTGTGGAAGCCACAATGGAAGCACTCATATTGTTTACGCTATTCTGCCGTCAAGTTGCTTGATCATGCGTCCCATCCGTTTTTTCGAACAATGGACTGGCCATTATAAACTGTCTTGGTTCAGGCAGCAAGTAGTAGGTAAGTATTAAACCGCAGGTTCTGGGTTTCATCTCTAGCCTGGAAAAAACATTTGTGTGATTATATTATAATAGATTAGATTATAATAGTGATTTGCTATCGGGCTTTCAATATAAAGTTTTGTTGGTAAATATAAAGGTTCGTAAAAAAAATGATTTAATTTTTACTTCTAAATTTCGTATTTCAACACTCAGGCAGATTTCATTTGATTTCCTTTGTATAAAATCTCTGTGTATAAAAAGACTGATCCAACTATGATTTATTATAATCGATACCAGAAAAATAGCTGATACACAATACACACCATTTCCGTGGCGTTTCAAAGGAAACTTGCCACGACCGTGCTACGAATAGACTTGTACAGCAGCAACTGAAAATTTAAAATATATTGTTAAAAAAAAACATTGGCAGTCATAGGAACTGCCGATAGAAGTGAAATCTTATAACTCAGAATTTGATAGCTTACTTTGGAAACTACACGGGTGAAATGGGCGTGGTCATGAGCATGGTCCCGAGTTTACCCGAAAATTTCTTATCATTCCCGAGCGTGACGCTAGAATTCAATTCACAGCCCACGAAAAATCTGTCTGTGGCGCGCCAAAAGAAGTTTTCTCTTCAAAAATGTACACTATGAAACTCAAAGCTTATATATAACCCGTTACGCGTTTATGTATTGTAAGCAGATAATTAAGGTTTTCCGACGTTCTAGTTGTTTTATTAGTCACTAATTTATAACCACAATTTATTGGTAAACTTTGTATATAACTAGCATTACTCCGCGGTTTCACTCGCGTAGTTCCTAACCCCGTTAATATCCCGGAATAGAATAGAATATTTTTTTATTGTGATGGAAGTAACATTCACATATATAATTACAAAAAATATATACATAGTATGAACGCCACTACACAGACTCGACACTTTACAATTTGATATTAAATTTGATGTACAAGATATGTTTGTACTTAGACTTATTGAAATAGATAGGTACTTTGTTTATATTTTCTTAATAAATAAAATAAGGAAGGTATACAGGTGCCAGCGTAGCAGTACCCATACCAAATAAAAAACATAGAAAATAGCCTATATGTTATTTCAGACTATTATCTATCACCGTACCAAAATTCATCCAAATCCCTTCAGTAGTTTTTGCATGAAAGAGTAACAAACTTACGTCCGTACACGTCTATACATTGTAACAAACATTCGTCTATAATATTCAAATATCATATACTTATATCAATATATCATATTATAA
Organism: Ectropis grisescens; assembly: GCA_017562165.1. Classification (NCBI taxonomy): domain Eukaryota; kingdom Metazoa; phylum Arthropoda; class Insecta; order Lepidoptera; family Geometridae; genus Ectropis; species Ectropis grisescens. The sequence continues at coordinate 6,869,254 of CM029778.1, read as the reverse complement.
TATCATATACGTCGCGTTTATAATATTCATCATTATTAATCACCAAAAAACATGAATTTAAAATACAATTTTATACCTTTTTATATAAATACACGGGTAACTCACGTTTTATATGGTCAGTCCAGTCCGACTCAAGTTTCGAACGCATCCGGCGATCTTTTTCAATGAGAGTGCGCCCGCGTGTTCGCATCTCGCAAGTAACAACCACGTTAGTTTCCATACTAATTTTTTTTTACCTCATCGAAAGAAAATAGATTGAATCCAATAAAACAACATCGTGGATACTTTGGATACATTTCGGAGAGCGTGCAACTGATCTACACGAACTAATACCACCTTGGCCCTTTTTTTTCTATTGGACTACTCGTAGCTCGACCACAGATCAGAAAATAGTTACTTCGTAAAGTGACATTGTTTCATGTTTGACAATCCGAAGACTCGAACGAAGAGCTTCGACTCTACTTTTCTGATAAGAACATCTAGCCTCTAGCCAGTGGAATGCGTTGTCTGAGTGAGTTTTCCCTGATGGTTACAATGTTGGTATCTTCATATCGAGAGTGAATATTTTTTTTTCCTAGGTAAGTACGTTCCGTCGTAGACCACATCGTCGTTTAACATCATGCGATATGGTAGCCAACTATGAACGTAAAATAGTAAAAAAAGCTATTGGCATTCTTGGTTCAAATAAGATGAAGTACCTGCAACTATTTTCAAGTTGTTAATCAATCCATTTTGTGGTAATCATTGGAGGCGGCCTATGTCCACCCGTGGAAGTCTGCAGGCTGCAGATGATGATGATGAAACCATTTAGTCTTGAACCGTCGTCTCCCGTTCCCTTGCTTGATCGAAAGAGCATTCTGAAATAGTAAAATAGAATGTGATATCAATAATAGATGCCGTACTTTTTTGTAATATACTAGTTGAGCTCCTCGGTGTTATATAAACGTCATAGTGTCATAGTGTACACTAACACAATATGTATATATTTTTTTGTATATCTTTCTTGTTACAAACATGTACCATCTTGTGTTTTTGTTAATGTATTTCGTTATTGCCACAATAAACTTTTTTCATTTTTATTTCATTTTATTTCATAATGTAAAAACTATACTATACAGGACTTAAAATTTAAATTATTATAAATTTTGCTTACTAAAGTAACGGGAACCATGTCCATGTCCATTGTTGTCCCAGCCATATTGGAACCCATTACGGCTGGTTAAGTTTAATGTGTTATCTGCAACAAACAAAAAATATATACATCGTGATATAGTATTGATATATCTGTCTAATAAGTAAGTATTGGTGTAGTATGTATTAAGTATCTAATATATCAGCTATCTGGATCCCACAGTGCAAGCTTTAGTTTGGGGATAGTTGGTTTGTGTAAAAAATGTCTTTCACTATTTATTTATCTATACTTATAATAAAACTGTAACGGGTCGAATTCTGTACATTGAAGATATTTTGAAAAAATTTTTTTTGGGGCACTCCATAGTCGATACTGATGGCGAAACTGCATTTTTTTTCTTTCATGTCTGTCTGTCTGTCTGTCTGTCTGTCTGTCTGTCTGTCTGTCTGTCTGTCTGTCTGTCTTTCTGTATAGGGATCACGCATCACGCCGAAACTACTGATTCAATTCAGCTGAAACTTGGCATGATTTTAGTTTATACTAAGGACATTGCTGTAGGCTACTTTTGATCCCCAAACTCTGATCGGTTTTCTTGCGGGAGGGGGTGAAAGTCAGAATGTGTATTTGGTTGTAACTCATGTTAGCGTTGTTCAATTTCATTAATTCTTTTTTTGTTAGAAAGAACACATTTTTTACATTGTCCCGTCAAAATTTGAACAATATCGGTCTGTTGGTTCGGAAATTACACAAACATTAAATAATAACGACACGCGCGGCGCGTTCGTTACATACTAACTTCTAAGTATTCTGTGGATCACAGACGATCCACAGAATATCTAGATTTCTAGATTCTAGATTCTAGAAAGTGCCCACGTGATCGCGTCACGTCGTCTTGGATGACAAAATAATTGTCAAAAAATATATTTTGTGTGGAAAAACAAACATCATTTGGTTATAATCGACTTCAAACAAGGAGGATGTTCTCAATCGGGTTGCATGTTTTTTTATTTGGTTTTATTTTACGCGATAACTCCGCTAATTGTTAGTTGATTTTGATAGTTCCTTTTTTGTTTGGTAGAAAATACTTCAGAGGTGATCTTAGATATCGAAAACAGGGAAGTAGTTTTTCAAATATCAACAAAAAACTAAAATTTCAAAAAAAAAAATTAAAAAAAAAAATAGATATAAGAATAGATTTATCTATACGACATATACCTTCATGTACCTTCTTATATAATTTAGTCGAATGACAGAATTAAATTACCTGTCATTGAAGTAGATTTTTGTATTTTGGAGAAAACATATTATCAGCATAATAAGTAGCAGCATAAACAACCCATTAAATGTTCCCATTGCTGGGCGTCGGGGCCTTCTCTCGCAAGGAGAGAGACAAGGCTATAATCCACTACGCTGGCCAAGTGTCGGTTGGTGGATGACATATGACTAAGAACTTAGATTATAGGTAGATTTCGGTTTCTTCACGGTGTTTTCCTTCACCGTTTTAATTACCGGCATTACGAACATGACTCTGAAAAGATAGTGGTGCGCATGGTTTTAAACCCTGGGTCTCCGGATCGACAGCCGCCGTTCTCCCGACTAGGTCAGCTGTAACTTACTAGACCAGCCGTAACTTATTAGAAAACGTATTAATTCAATCCAAATACTGTTTAAAATTTAAAGGTAGTGTTCAACAAGCTTCGGTGACCGAAGCAGACCGTTGTTAGGATTCCGTACACAAAAGGTAAAACCGGGACCCTATTACTGAGACTTCGCTGTCCGTCCGTCCGTCCGTCTGTCACCAGGCTGTATCTTAAGAACGATGATAGCTAGACAGTTGAAATTTTCGCAGATGATGTATTTCTATTGCCACTTTAATCATGGCGGAACGTATCAAGTGATCGGGTTGAAATTTGAAATAGAATTAGATTAGTCTGGAAGAACACATAGGCTAACCATGGCCTATGTATAAGTACTCTATGTATTACGTAATAAACATCCAAACAGTGACATTCATAATATTTACAGGACAACGTTGGAACGGCTGAACATATTTGGATGGAATTCGAAACACACGTAGTTTGAACTCAGAAATAGCAAATCGGTTACTTATAGGTTACTGTGACGTAGGAAAGAATAAGCAAATTTGGTAGAAAATTGAAACAAAAATAACTCAGAGTCTGAAATACCACATTTATGTATTTATTACCCATCAACCTGAAAAGAAGCATGGGCCCTAAGGAAACAAATATTAACTATCACGTCAAAACGGCACAACGATATGGGTTGACATACGAAACACATATAGTTTAGAGTCTAAAATTTCACATGGGCTAATAAGTCTACATTTTCATTTAACTCCATATTAATCTAAGCATATATTTTCGTCAGGAACTTGATGTGATGGTAAGGTAAAAGCCAAAAATGAAAAATATATGCACCCGTTTTGGCGGAGATAATCTCAGGCGTGAGCGCCAAATTCGGCATCGAGGCCGTCAACTGATCACAGCATTTCAGCTGTTCCGCATTATTTCCACAATAGCATATTTATTCCTCAAACAGCGTATCGCTTCAACGACAGTGATTTTAATTTCAACGCTTCAATAATATAGGTGATTTGCGTTCACAATCAAAATAACAAGCAACATAATATTCTCATTAGACGGCGCTAATGCCAGTTTAAATCTAAAAGCACTAAAGGCCATTTAAATCGATATTTTGCTTTTGTGGTATGTATTTTTTTCTTTCATCACTAGGTGGCGTTACTGGTATTCTAAATTGTACTAATAAGTTTTTGCTGCTAAAAGGATTATGATGCCAAATTTGGATTCTTTCGTTCTTGATTTTTTTCTGTGTTACCTACAATTAAATTCATACATTAACATTTCACTAGGACTTGGCTTAGATTTACGGGTTCAACTTGCTTGAATATCATTAAAACACAAAATTTTAATTATTTTGATTCCACACAAGCTTCGTTAAAATTTTTACGCCGGCGAAGTCGCGGGTAACAGCTAGAAAACAGCTTGCGGATAAAAATAAACAGGTAAGTAGGTTGAATCAGATCATGCACATTAGCTTCAGAGTTTTCATAATGTATCCTATAAAAATCCTACAAACTTAACACTTGCGGCTATGTTCGATACTACGAAACCTTACTAAGTATGTTTGATTTTGTTTAAAAAAAGAAAAATAAAGATGATAAAATTAAATAAATTTTTGTGTGGAAAAACAAATTCACTCAAACTCAAAGGTTTTTCAATGACTACTTATCCAAATTTTTGACGCACGATAATTCCAATTAATGTATAAGTCAGTAACATCTGCTTACGCGAACGAAGTAGCGGGTTCAGCTAGTTTTACATAAAAAGGAACAATAAAGGAAATATCTTGATCTGTATTGTTTGAATTGTAAACTTTAAGTTATAGCACTTTTCGCTTAGAAAGCAAATATATTAATAAAATATAAATAATTGAAATTGAGTAGACACCAAAATTTGTTTTACAGTACAGAGTGACAGGACGACCAGGATATGCGCCTGATGGTAACCAACACGCCTCCCCCCTAAAAGCACAGTGTCACGCAGCTTTTGGAACACGAAGGGTCCAAATCATTGCCTAGCACTGCATTCACCCAGAGATATAAGATAATTTATCTCTATGCCTTGTTATTTCTGTAGAAACATTGATCACGATCAGATAGTATAAGTTACCTCTAGAGCTGATTTTTATCTTAGATCAAATCTCTAACTAACAATCGATTTGATGATCAAACGCAGTCGTTTTCATGGTAAAAAAACATTTTAGTTGGAAATAAAAATATCTTACTCCTTCAAAATACGCAAGAAGTAACAGTTTTTATCAAAATATTTTTACTATCTCCCCACAAAGTAGAGGTATAAACAAGGGATAAGACATTGAACGTATCACAAAGAAAACATCCATTTGAGCGAACAGAGCCGCAACATGCGCTGTCTACACCTATTAACATAAATGTTAGTGCATATGACAGTCGAGGAGAGAAGGGGATGTTGTATAATTACACCCCCTATCCCAACCCGCGAGATATTCCACCCCGCTTTCCCCTCGATTAATTGATAATGCGCGGCCAATATCGGCACACCTGCGCCTGAAGGCTAAGATTAACATCCTTTATTGGGAGCAATTAATCGTTTCTTTAATCTGTATCCAGCCATCCGCGATACTTAATTACAACCACCACTAATTGTGTTCCACCCTCAACATTCATACGAGAACGAACAACATTTGAGGGTAGGTGTAGGTACCCTCAAATAGCTGTAAAAAGCCGCGCGCACTCCATTACGTGATTTAAAAATCATATTCAAAATCGCTATAAAGGCCAAACGAGCGTGCCCGCTATTCTATTACGACCCTTGCCGGAATAAATTCCATCGAAGCGCAATAATAATAAAAAAATGTCGAGAGGTTGTCGCGTGCAAAAGACGTGCGGTCACGCGGCCCTCCTCGTCCCCCCGCGCCTCTCTGTCCCTCCTCACCCCTGCTCCCTCTGAACCTCCCTCGCACGAATATAATATGCATTATGCGAAATCCGTAACTCTTATGTTGGGTCTCGAGAATACCTTAAACAGTCTAAATACAAGCGAAATTCACCTCTATATCCTGAAAATAGAGTTCACGTAGTGATCTGTAACGTGGAGTTTGTGTCGTTTTTTCACGGAAGCGTTAACTTCCTCAGGGCCGACGAGGCCTGCACTCTCAAGATAACGTTGGGTATTAATCATAGTATTATCGGGCGGTGGCGCGTCTTTGTTATGACACCACGTTATTGCAGTTTTTTCTCTATCTACCCTCGAGGACGCGATAAACGGCTTCGAGAGTGAATTTTCCGGGACAGATGTTTTAGTAATCCGGCCCGATATCGCGCATAACGTCGCAATAAAACGTCCAATGTTATTATTATGCTACGATGGGGCGCCGATATAGACGTACCTATCTACATGCAAAGCGGACCCTGCTGCGATGTAGAATACACCTTAACTATTTTATTGTAAGTACACACTCTTTCAGTTAGATATGTCAGTGGTAGGTACCTACTAAGTTGCTCAGAACATAATAAACATTCTTTCTAAGACAAGACAAGACAACAAGAAGATAAGACTTTATAAGATATAACTTCAGATAGTCGTGGTGGCTTATTGGCTAAAACATCCAATTTCAGAATCTTGAGTCGCGCATGTACCTTGGCTTTTTTTGATAAATGTACTAGTTTATCATCACGTCATCGTGTCAAAACAATGTGAGAAAAATTGCGTTTTCCAAGAAACGCCTTTACCGAGGAAATGTAGAAGTATGATTCGCTCATGTTTAACATGTATAATAAGTATGTATTTAAAACTACATAGGTATTATTTCACCTATCTGGCAGCCATAGTACAAACTTTGCTTAGTTTGGGGTCAGATGGTGTTGTGTGTGATGTCCACCAATATTTATTATTTTAATCTGGCAATCTCTAGAATTTGTAAAATTCTTCAAGATACCCAAGTATATTATATTATAAGTTAATACTACTAATATAAATTTGATGTTTGTTGCTCAATCACTTCGAAAGGTCTACACGAATCGTCTTAAAATTTAGAACAGATTATGCTCTAGAAGAAAGCACATAGGCAACTTTTTATCACATGAAAATAACGTGAACTGCGTGGGTAAAACTGTGAGAAGCTGATATTGAAGTTATAACACTCGATTTGCGTAATCAATAAAGAAATATCGACCTACCCGACATACCTACCATAAATACCTATCTACTACCTAATCTGACTTTACAGTTCGCTTCATCACTCAGTCCATTCACGCTCGAAGTCGATTGCAAGTTGAAAAGAGATTTTTCCGAGTTATTTCTCAAAAGGCATACGAGATGACTGGCTCCATTGGAGCTTAATATCTGGACGGCGACGCCGACAATTTGTGTATGATTAATGGTGGTAGCTAAACGGAGGAAATCTCGGCTCCCTTGAGGGCTGCAAACTATAAAAGTTTCCACGCGGCGCGGCGCGTCACTCGACTGAGCTAGAGACGATAAAACAGATATATTATGAATTGTGAGCCAGATTAAAACGGTTTTCTAAATATTTAAGCAAAAACTCCTTTAAACGCGTTGGGCTCTTTTAATATGGGATAAATAACTAGGATCGCGACACTATTACTGTAATCGACACCACTGTAGTTTATTGAAATACATGAAAGAGTCTACGAGAGAAATCTACGCATATAATGCACCTTCATGTTATGTTATATTGTCACAACCTCCTTTAGCATTAAGTTTTCATTCAAATCAATTTATTTAAACATCGAGCAGGGCAATGTCAATGTCTGAGCGTAGTCGTGGTGACACCATTACATACATACATTACATACGAACCAATGTTCGTATTGTGGACAGAGCAGCGATATGATGGGTTTTTGAAGTAATCTCGATGCATATGAGAGTTGTGTAGACAAGAGTGTGCTCGTACAGTTGATACGATGAAATAATATTAATCCATCAAATACGCTGTTCGTATACTAACTATACTTACTACTTACTGTAATATTGAATTGTGACAATATAAAATTGTGAAGACTTTAATGATTATCATTTATACTAGCACTAACTCACAGACGCCCACAATAAGAATCCTATTTCCCATGATAAGGCCCTCCTGATGTCGAAGGGAAACTAACAAAAGTAATGTTTCCCCGACATACATAATATAATGGGTACGTACGCAATAATATTTCAAGTTTTCACTTCTGACGGGACTCCCGGAGTGCCCTGTTTTTTTTTTTGTTACGTCTAAAACTTTAACACTTATCTTTCAATGATGGCACTTATCTAGGAATCCCGAAGCATGTAATATTTCAACCACCCCAAACTACCATAATTCAGCCACAAATAAAATATTTGTAGTTACTCCACTTAGGATATAGCCAAAACTCATGAGTTAGAACCACGCCGAATACCAAAACATCTAAAAAGATCACTTTCGCTTTGCTATTTCAAATAACTCCCAACACATGACTACACTATAGAAATGTGTGTAAGTGTTTGTGTGTTTAAGACGTGTGCGTGAGTTTGGATGTGTGCCCAGAGATCATTTTTCACGTTTCATGAAGCGCTCCGCGTCGGGTAGTGGATTAAAATACATTTCGCTGGGCCCCCTGTGATGGATAGCGTTACCCGCCTAGGGAAAGGGTTGCTACCCCATCCCACCCCTCACAGGGGCATAATAAACGATCCAAGCGGCAACGTTGTACGTATATGAATGTGTAATTTTATTGTTTCGTTCACGAATAACAATGAGCCATATCTCAAGGTAATAAAGTCGTAGGCGTCGCCCTGTCTGCTTACTTCGAGATAAAAATAACATAGAAAAGTTATTCTGATTTTTATATCGCTATAATAATTTATTGGTTTTGTATGGGAATGAAAGTGAGTGACCTAAAAAAAATAAGGTGATCCACACCGGCGTTTAGTTTTACAACTGTCACTTAGAGTCTTGTGTTTCATAAAATGTCTATGTCAATTTTAAGTGAAAACTAATCATTATATAAATAAATACCTTTTGATAGAGGAAAATCTTGTCGTGTCAACGAGATGCTAAGATAGCAGCATTGCGTCGGAGCGGTGACGGAGCAACAAAGGTGGTCGAAATCTTGACAGTTCGTGTCACTGACACACGTAATAGAATATAATAATTATGTAGTCGTGCAAGTGACGTAAATCACGTAGAAATTGTCCAACATAAGTGTAGTTCGATATTAAAATCTTAAGTTAAGTTTACACTTCTATAGCAGTTTACACATACATAGGTAGATGTTTGGTATATGTAAACCCTTTGAGTTTCCATGACTGGTCATTTGGCAGGGTTGGCTCACGAAAGAACTATTTAGTCCAACAGTTAGATTGCTAAAAAGTATTGTACACGTATTTTTTCTTCCGTTTCGAGAATTTTTTAGAGAACGTCTTACCCAAAGAGTTTACATAAATTATGTATAGAGTTAGGTTAGGTTAGGTTTCCGCACGGTTCCTTTGTGTCCATCGTAAGCAGATGACGTGCATACTTTCTATGGCAACAGAGTCATGCGCCGCGACAAAAGTATGACACTTCCACAAGAGCGACAAGGCAAGAAAGATGCTACCCGTGTTTCGGTGTAAAGCATTTGTGCCAACTCTATACATAGTATATGTAAACTCTTTGGTCTGACCACTAGGATATGATGTGACGACCTCAGTGGTGGAAGGTTGGAAAGAAAATCCTAAAACATGCAAGGTAAGTAAAATGCAATATTTCTTTTTAGGGAGGAAAGGGAAACATAATCGCTTACCCATCACTATAATAATTTTATGTCTCAACTATTTTCTCCGTAACTTATACTCCTGTAACTTTAGCCTGAAAACGTTAGAGGCAAACAGAGCGAGTAAACGCAAATATAGGAAAAAACGGAAATATTTGCGTTGCGTGTTTGGTTACGTTAAACGTAATGGCAGTTACCCGATTCCCGGTGTTTGATTGACTATTAGACACGGTCAATATTTGACAGAAACCCTAACTGCTATAGCCTGGTTTTTTAACAAACGATTAGGTACTGAGGCAAAAAAAAAAACGAAATCTATGGTACTTAGTATGTCTCACGCACGTTTCCGTTAATGCGAGAGTGAGATGGATTATTGTTAGGGGTGCAACCAACGCCTTGTTCTTATTTTGAAAATGTTAATGCTTGATCATTTGGAATACTTTAAAAATTTACCGTAAAAATATTTAACAAAGTTTTAAATTTTTTAAAAGTTTGCATTCTTAAGTATTCGTAACGAAATTTTCTGTTCGCGTTCTCTGAAACTCTTTATCTTGCAATAGCTGTAACACTGTGCTGTTATAGACAGGCGTGTTTTTCACCTTCATGTACATATTATTTTACACTTTAATCTAAAAGAATAACCTTGTTGTGCTTACTGTAAATACTATTATGAGTTTGTTTTATATTATTTGTTTATACATTTTATCTTAATGGAACCTTTGTTGTGTTTTGCAAAGTTTTCTTTCTAATTGAAAGAAATTTGGCTAGTTAGTTGTTTCACAATTTTTATGTACTTATCTGTTGTGTTATAATGTTCTATGTTTATATCTTATTTATCTACTGTTTTAAAGCATGTTAGCTTTAAGTTCAGATCTGTTGGCCTAAGTTTCTTTATGTATTATCTCTAATTTAATATTATTATTATTATCAAACCACTGTATTTAAACAAATGTTGTTTCTAGGCCCACATAGTTTGGAATGTAATACAGTTCTGTACAGTTTCTCTTATGTTATAGTTTGTGTTTATTACATTCTGTTTTGTGTGCTCATTGAATAAATAAATAAATATCCTGCTCGTCCTGTCACTCTATAGAAAGAGACTACTTTTCCAACTAAAGTTAGATTGAAAGTTGATAGGCTTCGGAGCTACGTATATATAAGTTATTGTATCGACTTATTTATGAATTGTCTTCATTGTAATTATTTTGTATACAAAATAAAGTGTTTGTATCCAAAGATCTCCTACGATCTATGTTTGTATCTATCTGTCGTGTGCTGTTTTCTGTACTGATACGTCTGGGAAAGAAGGTAAGTATCGTTTTATGGTTCTGAAAGGTTTTACGAATCATGTTCGTAAGTACTTATAAGTAAATACGTAACTTAGGTTCAGTTGTAAATCATTTACGATCGAAGTTTTTGAGTTGTATGCAAAGGGGTAGAGTTAAGGAACAAATTACCGACTCTACATGATTCTACAACTTAGAAAAAAAATCCAGTGAGCTCGTATCAAAACGGTCTGAACTCTGCGCATTTTAAAAACATCTGTTTGTCGTAGAATTAGATCGGTATTTGATCCAGAAGCACTTCTAAAATGTTTATAAAAGTTGTTTTTTAAAAGTGAAGACGAAACAAATTAAGTGTAGAAAAATACACAAAAAAATAAAAATTGGTTGCCTGTAAAGTCGGTATACGGGCGAAAGTTTTACGTGACAACGACTTTGAGTGGTAAAATAATTTTACGGAAGGGACGCGTGCCTTTCACTTTTTATGTCTGTCTCTCTCACTCTTAGGCGGGCTAACCATGCCCGAGTGGAAGGGACGCGTGCCTCTCACTCGCTCTCGTTGTGAGCGCATAACGTGAGCGGAGCGTAACGCAGTTTCTTGAAGTGTCACCCGGCAAACCAATTTATAAGACGTTGTCACGTCAAAATGACAGTGCTATCATCTACAAAAGTCAAAAACTACGTCTTCTTATTTTTCTCATGACTCGATTACTTACCTATTACCTACTTATTGAGTACCTATTGAGATCTATTTGGTCCCACTAACTCCGTTATAAGTATTTCGTCATGTCAATAGCTTAATCTTAACATCATTTTAACTTTTTTTAAATACCAGGCCAATACAAATTTATAACTTTAGATAAAGAATAAGTAAATAAATCAGGGCTATCCGTGTGATTTTTTTGTACCAATCGTAAGCAGATGAGGTGTAGATATGTTAGCTATAGCAACAAAGTGATGTGCCGCAACAAAAATATGATACTTCCACAAGAGCGACAAGACAAGAGCGATCAAACCCGTGCTTTCGATGTAAAGCGTTTGTTCTAACTCTATGCGTAGTATATAGTATATGTAAACTATTTGGTTATAAGTTATAACCAAACCATACCTCTTGTTGCTATCCTATTGCAAATTTTAGGGATACATAATAGAGCTCTTCTTTCTTTGGTCAGCAACTAGATACCGGTTATTAGTTGATTAGTATTGACGGTGGAAACCGCACGTCTTTATCCATACTAATAATATTAATCGTGTGATCGTATGTTTGTCAGTTTTACTGTTTCACCTTCAAGGTAAAACTGAACAAGGGAACAAAATAGATCTCGAACATAGCCTCAAAAATTGCTTTTTATCGGATACTTTTCGGAGAATGTGAAATGATCTGCATGGTCTAATACCACTTTTCTCTTTTTTCTACCGGACTGCTCGTAACTTGAATAGCGACGTCGTTTCATGGTTGACGTTCCAAAGACTCGACCGAAGAGGTTTGACTCTACTTCTTACAAGAGTTTGTACTCTTCTAGTCTATGTCGTCTTCTTCTCTGTCTAAGCTATGGAATGCAATGTTAAATGAGTTTGTTGTACCACGGTGTATTATAGTAGGTAATAACCTTCTTTTTACCGTTTTTTTTAATTGTGTGAAAACCGGTTAACCACCTTATATATATATATATATATATATATATATATATATATATACATATTTACTAGTGGCCCGTTCCGGCTTCGCTCGGATATTGTCATATAAAGACAAATAATCAGAATAGTAAAAACTATCCTATCTTTCAAGTTGGATCAAACTGCACATGGTGTGTAAGTTTTATTGAAATCGGTTCAGTGGTTTAGGAGTCCATTGAGGACAAACATTGTGACACGAGATTTATATATATTAAGATTAGTACTTACTTAATATTTTTCTTATTCTTTATAAAAAAAAAAAAATATTTGCGGGTAACATTATTTTTTATTAACAGCATATTTTTGTCCCTAAAACTGTGGAATGCTGTGGGAATGGGAAAGGGTATTGAAGAATATTTTAATCGACTTCAAAAAAGGAAGAAGATCTCAATTCAGCTGTTGTTATGTTATTTTTGTACTTTTGTATGTTACGCGTTACGCCATAGCTCCGTCAATCAGGAATCGATTAAATTTATGAAATTGAATAAAGTGTCTGAGCTTATTTTCAATCGCAGTCAGTGATTGTTTTGTCGGATTTTTTTTTATTGTTATCTTGAAAAATGGTACGCTGCGAAAACGGTAAAGAATCTAAAATTCTGATTGATATAAATATATAAAATCTTGATTCATTAAGAATGCATACGGGTAATGTCACGGGCGAGAGTAGTATAAAGGTACACAGTGTCACACGCGTGCTTTGTCTACACAATACTCGTGTTTGCGCGCGGCCGCGCCCGCCGTGCCTCCTAATGTAAACCTATTTGTTAATGTGTTTTAATAGATTGACAACAATATATACTAACACAAATGCGTTAGTCGACAAAACTGAGGGTTTCTTACTGGAAACTGGATTGGCTTTCCGTCCATTTATTTCAAAACGATTAACAAAAAACAAAAAGTCAGTAATGAAAGAACATGCATAAAACCTTTTGGTTCGAATTTCAGAAATGTCAACCGTGAAATGATAATACTTTTTCGAGTTCGCGCAATCCGATATGAAAAAGTATTTGTGCCTTCAGCCATCAGCGGTCATGTTCACCTTTTAATTTTAACGCATTTTTTTATTTATTAATAGTTTTGTACTTACCGATGAATTTTGCAGCAATGTTCAATATGCATCATAATACAATATGAAACAATGGTGGTTAAAGAAGTCTTTGAACATCAGTTCGGAAATAGTTGCCAGTAGAAGTAAAATAAAAGAAGAAAAACTTAACTAACAAAACCTTTTTGCTATTCTACATTACCTTATAAAATGGTTTTGCTTGCTTTAGTACTAAGAAAACATCAAGTGCTTCTGTCTTCTGTCACAGAAATATTTGACAAATACACTAAACGTACAACGCCAAAAAACATCAAAACTATTGCACTTATCACGCGTAAAACACACGTCATATCTATCGTTCGCGTGCCACCGACTAACACCATAAAAAGCAGCTGCAACCGACAAAGGGTTGCGGAAGGGTTGGGACCCCAGATCAGAGTAACCCCAATTTTTACCTACGACTTTTTCATTCTCAATAGCCACGCGCTCAGGTCGCGACATCCTAAAGAACCCTTTGTATGCAAAGCGCCAATAAAAAAGCTCGGCTCGTGCATGCGCGGTGTGATTTTAAACTGATTTGAATATAGAACATTTACATACGGCACGTGCCGCGCTGCCATTGGCTATGATTTGCGTACGGGCTTGCGCAATACGAACCTACGTGGGTTTTTTAAGTGTCATTTTACAATAGGGATATTCGATTCGCTGCCACGGTAATAGAGGTAGATACATTTATGCATGGTAGGTATAGTTTGCATAATGCTTTAAGACAACAAAATAGGGTGAGTTACATATAATGTTTTTTTTTTTTTTTTTTTTTTCTTCTGTGTTTATCTGCAATCAGTACAGTACTATAAGCAGATAGTTTGTGTGGCATTGGGATGCTGAGTGTGTCCTCCAGCGTGAACAACTACTCCTAGTATTCTAATTGGGCATGTCTACAATATGTCTTTTCTCTTAAGACGCTTTGGGTAGCTTCTCGTCGTTAAACCAGCAGCAAGCACGTTTGGATGGTTTTCTAGTCGTTTTTGGTATTGCATTGTGGACGCCAGTATTTCCTCCTGGATAGTACTCATTTGTAGGTGTTCATGGATTTCAGAATTAGTTATATACCATGGTACATGTGCTATTGATCTCAGTATGACATTCTGCATTCTTTGCAGAATTGTAATGTTCGAGTTACTTGCAGTTCCCCAAAGCTGAATGCCGTACATCCAGGATGGTTTCAGAACCGATTTATAGATTAAAAGCTTGTTGTCTGTGGATAGCTTGCTGTTTCGGCCCAACATCCATGAAAGGTTTCTATGCCGTATTTTCATCTCATCTCTTTTGCTTTTGATGTGACGCTTCCAAGTCAATCGTCGATCCAAGTGTAGACCCAAGTATCTTACACTATCTTGATGTGGTAATATTACATTTTCAAGGTGAACTGGGGGGCAGTTATCTCTCCGGAGTGTAAAGGTAACTTGCACTGACTTTGTTGCACTAGCTTTAATACGCCAATTCTGAAGCCAATGTGTGACAGCGTCAAGTCCGTGTTGAAGTAGTTCTGTAGCTATTTCGGGATGCTTATTGCTGGCCAGTATTGCTGTGTCGTCGGCATATGTTGCAATCGTAACTCCATCTGTCTGTGGTAGATCTGAGGTATATATCGTATAGAGTATAGGTCCCAAGACTGATCCCTGAGGAACACCTGCTCTTATTTCATGAAACTTGGATGTTGCTTCAGAGACTTTTACTTGAAAGATTCGATTTTTGAGGTATGATTTCAACAGAAGGTAGTAACTATGCGGCAAGCTTGTCCTTATTTTGCAGAGGAGACCCTCATGCCAGACTCTGTCAAAAGCCTGCTGAATATCTAAGAAAGCTGATGAACAATATTCTTTTCCTCTAGCGTTCTTCTTATTTTATCTACTACTCTATGCACTTGTTCAATAGTAGAATGACGCTTTCTAAAGCCAAATTGGTGGTCTGGGATTTTATTGTGCATTTCCAATAGAGGCACAATTCGACGTGATATCAATTTTTCACAAACTTTGGAGAGAATAGGCAGAAGGCTGATAGGTCTATAAGAGGTAGACAAGTTTGCTGGTTTCCTGCTTTATGTACCATGAGAATTTGCGAGACCTTCCAGTGCTCTGGAAAGTATTGCACTCTCAGTATTCCATTATACAGCATTGTTAGAAAGATTATCGCTTTTCTTGGAAGATTCTTCAATATCTCCTTTGTAATTAAATCATATCCTGGAGCCTTTTATCTTTCAGATTATTGATGGTCCTCCACACCTCTTGTACTGTGACAGGCTTGGGTGGGAGTGCCATCTGTAATGGTTGGTTGATGGTAGCCTCTACTTCCTTTTCGAAATTTGTATTGTGGACAGGATTTGGCTTGAATACATTCGCTAGATGTTCTGCGAACAAATCCGCTTTCTCCTGGTAAGTGCGGGCCCAGCCATCAGTAGTTTTGAGAGGAGCTTTTCCCATTTGTGGTCTATCATATGTCTTGGTGAACTTCCACAATGAGTAGTCAGTGGCCGCAGTGGGTGTAAGGGACTCCAATTGGGCCTCAATAGTGTTATTTTGCCATTTTATTATCATTTTCCTTAATTGTGTTGCCTGTTTGTTGAAGTTTGTTTTATCAGATTGGAGTCTACTGAGCTGCCACACGCGACGTAGTCTACGTCTTTCTAGGACTGCTTTCTTTATTTCTAGAGGATAATTTTGTATTAGGTCATTGTTCTCTAAGAAAGGTGTACTTCTCCAGCAGGCCTCCTGAATGAGATTCGTAATATATTTAGTTGCATGTTCTATATCATCCGGTGTCTTAAGAGCAACTTCAAGCCTAACATTATCTCTCATGAATTCTGTAAATGAATTCCAGTCTGTTTTTTGTTATACAGTCTTTCTGGAGATTCATGTTCTATGATCTGTGAGCTTGTAGTAAGTAATACTGGCGTGTGGTCCGATGAGCTATCGTAACAGGATTCACATTTAACATAGTGAGTAGAGAAACCTTTCATGATGAAGAAGTCGAGTAAATCTGGGATTTTAGAGGATCTGTTGGCCAGTAAGTGGGTTCACCAGTAGAAGCTGAAGTTAAGTTGTTTGCAGATGTACTAAGCTTTAGCCGCCTTCCTCTGGTTGTAGTTATTCTAGAGCCCCAGTGTGTATGTTTCGAGTTCCAGTCTCCACCAGCAAGAAATCGATTCCCAAGTGTCTTGAAGAAATCCGTATACATATCTTCAGTCATCTTATGTTTGGGAGGGCAATATACTGAAGCTATATTAAAACACCCACTTCTATCCTCTACAGCTATTGTGGTAGCTTGGATGTGGCTGGTTCTGTATTCAGGCATTAAATGGTGTTTTAGCGATTTCTAACAATAATTGCAGTACCAGCATGTCCTGTCCCATCTGGGTGTAGAGTTATATAGCATTCATAGTTTTTAAATTTAATATTTGAAGAAGAGGTACAATGTGCTTCAGTTATTAATAATACATCCAAGTTATGTTGAATCATTAGCATTTCTGCATCATTTTTGTTTGGGGTCAATCCATTTATGTTCCATGTTGCCACTCGCATTGCAGTCATTTTGTCAATTTGTCGACAAGTCGAGTTATGAGTATCATCATTGTACTCATTTGTTGTAGTAAAAGGTCAAATTTTTCATTCTGTTTCATTATTATCTGTTCCAAGTTTAATGAAGTTTTGTGTGTAGTAAATGTATTTGTATTGTTATCTTCCATTTTATTGCGAGTGGCGTCAGAATACTTGGTCTTTTCATTTTTTTGATGAATTTGGTATTGTTTTGTTATCTAGGTTCGGCACTGAAATTTCCTTAGGGTTATCCGGTGTAGGGTGTTTTTGCGATTGGTTAGTTTTCGCGATCTTTGAACGTCTTTCCAGTATTTCTTTATAAACTTGACACCCTTTGTAGTTCGCCGGGTGTGGCCCATTGCAGAGTGCACATTGGGCGGGGGTTGAACGGTCGCGTTTTTGGCAATCAGAAGTTTTATGAGACTGTCCACATTTTACGCACCGGTATGGGCGCATACAGTAATTTTTTGTGTGTCCATATTGTTGACACCTCTGGCATTGTACCATTGATGTTCGCTTCTTTGGATCCTCTATAATGACTGACTGATGGAAGATATATTTCAGTTCTTTTACTGCCTTGTTGTTTGGTCCAGGTGCAAGATTAACAAAAAATGTAGATGTTGGTTTTTTGTCAGGACCAAATTTTGCATTAATTATTTCTCCTGTGACTGTGTTCCCTGTCGCTTCAATGTCTTCTCTAATCGCAGATATTGGTGTTGTTGGGTGTAGATTTCGTATTACCACTCTGAAGCATCTCTGGTCTTTTCGATTAAAGGTGTGGCCAATTAGTCCATTTTCTCTAACCACTTTTAATATTTCTTTATAGCTTTCAATGTCTTGACTGCGTATTCTCAGCTCATTTCGATTGACAATTTTGAAGATAAACTGGTCTTTTTCCACAGAAGTTTCAAGTAGTTCGGAAAGTTTATTGACATCTTCTATTCCATAAAGTGATATTGTTGGTGGTTTGCTGGGTCTTTTTTTCCTCAGGTACAGCGCTGTTGTTAGTAAGGTCAATTGTTAGACCGGAGAATCTATTTGAGGTTTTCACTGCTTCTGGAGAAGGACTGCTTGACATCTTTTTTCTCTTGGGATTTCTACTCACAGGAACTCTTTGCCATGATGGAGGGCAACTGGATTCTACTCCTTTTCAGGAGTTGCTGAGCTATTCCCTAGTGAGTTCGATCTTAGCCTTGTGAACATACTCGGATGGAACGCTTGTTGGACAAGCTTTATGCTGCTGCTACTATTGCTGCCATATAATGTGTATCACTTTTTTATACATATTTATCTTACGTTTGGGTACCGCTGTGGAAGGTATTCAACACTTTTTATAAAGAGTGATCACATTTATTAGATAAAACTTAGTGATCACTGGTGATTCTAAGTAAATGAAAGGAACTTTGTACACAGTTTGTGCATAAAAAAACCCGATAACTGGTTTCGGAAAGTTTACCTACTAAATAGCTTCAATTTACGACTGATCCAGAGCTTTGAAGTGGTGGATGTATCTGTCCTTGGTAGGATTCACGGTAAGCAATATACGAGTAGCCCATCAGAAGTTAAGTCTGTTAAGTGTGCATGATGTATCGATTCACCACCATGCTGAACCGGTAAAGGGTTAAAACCACAGAAATCTAAATAATTTAGATTTCTGTGGTTAAAACATAGGGTTTCTATAACTAGCTGATAAGTAATCTGATAAGATAAGCTGATAATAGTAAGCTGATAGCTTGAGGCTCTGGAATCGATCGAGAGGCGTGCCAAAAGGCTCATCGGCAAATCTAGTGCGAAAAAGACTTCAAAGTCTTGAACATCGTCACAAAATTGCTAGCTTATCTGTTTTTTATTGGATACACTTCGGAGAGTTTGCAACTGATCTGTATGATCTAATACCACCTTGCCCTTTTTTCTATCGTACTTTTCGTAACTCGAATAAGCGGCACCGTTTCATGGTGGATATTCCAAAGACACGGACGAAGAGGTTTGACTCTACGTTTGTGATAAGAACGTCTAGGCTGTGGAATGAGTTGCCTGAGTGGGGTTTTCCGGATAGTTATAATTTTGGTGTCTAAAAATAAGAAGTGAATCGGTTTCTTCTAGGTAAACACGCTCCATCGTATGGTCGTAGACCGCATCGTCGTTTAACATCTGGCGATATGGCGGTCAAGTATAAACCTATAAAAGTTAAAAAAAATAAGTACATAGGTAGGTATGTAATTATTTTTGTTTTTAAAACATGTTAAATGAGGTGATTGTGTTGTATGTTTCAATTTTAGATGTTATCAAAGTTTAGATGTTTTTGACATTTGTGAAACAAATAAACTGAAAGGGTCAAATTTGATCTTAAGTTGTTTGATACGGCTGTACATTGACTGAGCTACTGAGAGAAAGCAAGCATTAAATACAATAAGCGTTGTCACCAACAAGACCAACGGGTTCTATAAATAAAACGCCTTGAACTATATCATCAATTAGCCTCAACTCGTAAATAGCGCACAAGTTATATCTCAATTAACAAATGACCATCTGCTGCAAGATCTAGAAAACAAGGGGACAGATAAGATCGTCGATAAACATAATTGGCGTTAAATATACTTATAGCAATATTGCTTTGAGTGTTCTTAACAAAAAAAAAATTGGTTGCCTGTAAAGTCGGTATACGGGCGAAAGTTTTACGTGACAACGACTTTGAGTGGTAAAATAATTTTACGGAAGGGACGCGTGCCTTTCACTTTTTATGTCTGTCTCTCTCACTCTTAGGCGGGCTAACCGTGCCCGAGTGGAAGGGACGCGTGCCTCTCACTCGCTCTCGTTGTGAGCGCATAACGTGAGCGGAGCGTAACGCAGTTTCTTGAAGTGTCACCCGGCAAACCAATTTATAAGACGTTGTCACGTCAAAAGTCTTAGCGCCGTATTACAAACAAGCAAACATCTAATTAGATCATAATCATCAGCAGCCTATGTCCACTGCTGAACATAGATCCTCGGTATTACGTTTTCACCCACTGCCTACTGTCTTCGTGTATTGTCACTCTATGTTATCTAAGTTTTACACTACCTTTGCGCGGCCTCCACTCAATAACACCATACCACTCATTTACGTACATAAACCTATAAAACTTTTGAATGAAGTCAAATTGCTGTATAAGTTTTTTCATCTGTGAAGCCAAACTATCTTAGAGAGACAAAATTGAACTTAATTCATAAGATAAGTTCTAAGTTCATGGTAATTTATGTCCTGTTATTTTCTGGTTCTTTAAAGGAGAGTTAATAGTATTGTATTGTCTCAATTGTCTGGTTTTGTAATAAGGTGTGGTCCTCCTCATCGTTTTCGATGACGGCTACCCTTAAGGCTTGGTAGTTCTGTCAAATTAGGGATTTAACGCTGTCTTGTTCTCGCGACCGTCACCGACCGCTGAATCGGTGCCACAGTGCAGAAATAACATTAAAATATTGGACTGTGTAATTTAAACTAATTTTTTGTTCAAGATTTGTTTATACTGTTTATACTAGTGATAACAATTTTGTAAATTGTGAAGTGAAACGAAGAAATATTAAATTTATCTATACTCGTAGATATACAAAACTCAACCTTTTCTTTTTGGTCACACTATAAGTTGAGAACGGCTTTTCCAATTTCATTCATCTTTTAAAATGTTTCCTAATAATTCACAAGTTCGTCAAAAAAAAAAAATGTGCTGAAACGTAATGAAAGGCCAGTAAAATAGAAGGTTTTTTTGGTCAACTTTGCAATAAATTTCTAATCCAATTTTTTTCTATGAGGTAAAGATCACTTACTGAGCATAAAATTACAAAATGCTCACAGATCCAGGGAGAGCTTCAAACGCCAATTGAAAAAACTATTTTAGACGATATTTTGGAAACTATATATTTTGACAATAATTGTAGAAAATAAAATTTTGCATCTTTTGTTGCTAGTAAACTTTTTTTGTAAAACTTACCGTTTACGATTTATAACCCATTTAATGATACGATTGCGATGATGCCGATAATAGTGGATGTAAATGATGTGGTCTACGATGGAACTTGTTTCTCTAATAGAAACAAGCACAGTGTACCTCGTAACCCCAAGGTTCGAACCTTCTACAAAAACCCACTCTGGCAATGCAAATTTTATTTTCTACAATAATAATAGTCTTTATAACTTTTTCAGAATATCAGCCAAAAACGTTTTTTCGAGCTGGCGCTTGAAGCTCAACCTGGATTTGTTATTATTTTGTGATTTTATGCTCAGGAAATGATTCTAAACCTTACCTATATAAAAAATACGAATCGGAAATTTAGTGCAGAGTTAAATTCTACGAGTAATTTTACTGCCTAAAAGGCTTCTTATCAAATTTGGTCGAATGTCTAAATTTCTATGAACAATATTAATATTTTCATACAAAAAAAAAAACAATAAATTTTAGTGGTGTCACAAACTTGGAAAAGTATAAAAAAATAAAAATTCTAACAAAACCATACGTGTATATATGGAAAGGTGTTCAAAATTGTATTGAAGTTCCTAACATTTTATTCTAAACTGAATAGTTTGCGCGAAAGTCTCTTCCAAAGTGGTAAAATCTGTATGTGAGGACTTTTCTTCTAAGTACTAAGTTGTACCTTACTACCAAAGAATTTACCTAAATGGCATATAAATGCAAGTTAGGTATCATAAATGATACCTAACTTGGGGATTTACGCAGGGGATTTCTCCCCTCTCATTATTTCCTTATCCCGATCTCTGATTTAACGGACGAATATTTTACCGATACTTATCTATTTTCCATTGCATCCGCATTGAATTTTTTACTGATGTGGTATCGACGTCAGTTTTTTGAGACTCCCTTCTGGTCTACAACATAAAATAAACAGCGTACTATTGCAATTGCAATTCCAATGAAAACGGTATCAAAAATCAAGATCATAGCGTGATTCACTAGTAATACCTACTGATATTGTTATACTGTGGCACTATGATCGTAATATTTAAAATTTATCGGTTGTCAAAATTGCAAAATCAAGCACAGGCCCGTCGTCCGTGAGCGCCGAAACGCGACTGATCAGGCTTGCCGAACGGCGCGCTATATATATGGTAGATATTAAAACATAGTGAATAACTGATACTTTTTTATCAAGTCAAACTCTGCGAATGCATCTATAACTTTTTAGTGGCTTTCGTTGAGTACAAAAATTTAGTAAAAAAATTCATTAGTTTAGTCATAAACTTGAAATAACTTTTTGAAAAGGGGTAACTTTGGGATTTTTTTCTATGAAGTAAAATTCATTAAATCGTGTTACTGACTGCGAATTACACTAGATTAGATCCTTAACTATTACATATATTTTTTTCAGAGCTTAATACACTATTTTAAAGGTCTTAAAGTTGTTTTAAAAAATCAGAATTACGGCCCACACGCCCTTAATGTTTCCGAAAACATACCCTAATGTGCTCGCAAATTCAAACTTAGTTTTAAATATTCTACTGCAAATACTACAACAGAGTTGGCCTTCAGAATTATATGTGTAACTACTATTGGAGGGTTTGGGTATATCTTTGCGATACTATTACTAATTCATAAATAATTATTTGATTGGAAATTTCGCAATGGGTGGCACCAATGTTTTATTTTGTTACAGAAATTTCGTCATCATCATCATCATGACTGTATGGCAGTCTAGTTTTGAACGTAGGCCTCTTCTCCTTTTTCTCCAATTCTGGCAGCCTTATAGCCAAAGAGTAGTTTACATATACCTACTACGTATAGAGTTAGATTTTCCGTAAGGTTCTTTTGTGCCAATCGTAAGCAGATGACGTGCATACTTTCTATGGCAATAGAGCTATGTGCCGCGACAAAAGTATGACGCTTCCACAAGAGCGACAAGGCAAGAAAGATGCTACCCGTGCTTTCGGTGTAAAGCGTTTGTGCCAACTCTATACGTAGTACATGTAAACTCTTTGCTTATAGCCAATACTCATTATCTGTATAACAAGAACAAAATTAAAAATTTTGATTAACCCCCGACTACCTCAGATTTGTTATCTGTACAACATTCTACTAGTCAAGCCCTTTCATTTGATACCCGTATTAAGGGAGTTGCGAAAAAAGAAATGTATTTCGCCATTTTGTGGAAGTAGCATTCTTGGATTTGAGATTTCATAGTGCAACGTATTCTACTAGTCAAGCCCTTTCGTTTTATACACATATTGAGGTAGGTTGTGAAGAAATATCTTGTCCGCCATTTTGTGGCGCCGGCCATCTTGAATTGATATTAACCAAACTTAGCTAAGAACATCCGCACGGATATTAACTTTCAAATAAAAAATAACGCATCGAAATCGGCCCATCCGTTTGAGCTCTACGGTGCTACAGACAGACACACACACAGACAGACAGACAGACAGACATCGACGTCAAACTTATAACACCCCTTTTTTTGGTCGGGGGTTAAAAATCAATGCCACTTTTCGGTGTAAGTAAACTCCTCCTAAACGGCTCGACCGATTTGAATGATTTTTTGTATACGTTTGGGTAAGGTCCTGGATGGTTTAGATTCACAAATCACCCTGGCAGATGGCGCTGCAGTTAGTATCTAGGTTATTATCCGAGCGAAGCCGGAATGGGCCGCTAGTATCATATTATAATCTAACGCCACCAGATTTTAAACTAACCTAACCTACAGTAGAATTATAATCAATTACATTATAATCTGAATTTGTACGGAGACAAAACTACATGTTCAGACTACGGCAGTTAGATAACATTACAGTACAAGAGTTCAAAGCTATATGTAGTTTGAAAAGTAAACAGGATAGCCCGAAGCAAACATCGAATTTGTCAGCAGACCTCATTAGAAGGTCCACAGTACTTTGTAGTACAATCAGTGCCCATGTGTAGCCGGGGGGACGCCATTATCGAATTGTTTAAAATAACGAGGGA
Organism: Ectropis grisescens; assembly: GCA_017562165.1. NCBI lineage: Eukaryota > Metazoa > Arthropoda > Insecta > Lepidoptera > Geometridae > Ectropis > Ectropis grisescens. The sequence continues at coordinate 6,845,260 of CM029778.1, read as the reverse complement.
CCGTTTGTGTTGCTAGTTACGAGGGACTTTTACTTGTTAGAAAATTCATGGTACATTTGCTGATTTCTTAAATCAGGACTTTTTTGGGGAGTTGTTTGGAAATGAAATTGGTTTTATGTTGGATAGGCATGTGTATGTGACTCGATTGTAAATAAATAAGTTACTTTTTATTTTAAATAAATAAATGGATTATAGATTGCAATATCCTAAATTTAAGTACGATTAAAAAAAAAATCGTGGTAGATTCCGTCTGATGTTAAGAAACAATATCGTTTAAGACGAAGCTTCCTTGTATATGGTATCTATCTACTTAGACTTAAAAACATGTAGGCTAGGCTATCTGCATCGGGAACCATTCCCGGGCAAAGCACTTCTATCTATCTATCAGGGAGTCCATAAACTTAAGTTGGATCAAGTCAGATGCATGCGGCGGTCATTCTCGACACTGCGCGCATCGTCAGGAGGTTCCTCAGTCTGTAGCCCTGACCACCGCTTGGACCTGCCCCGCTGCTAGCGGCACCCTAGTTTTTAAGTTTTTATAATGTTTATATCTTTTCTAGAAAACCTAGAAACTAAAAAAAAAAAAAACGAATGTAACTATTCGTACTTAAAAGCTCGATCTGATATTAACATACTAGGGTCACATTTCTTAGAATATAATATATTGTAATCAATAATACAATCGCTCTTATACCACAAAGCACAAAAAAACAATGTTCGTAGCAATTACTTAAAGGGGTTTTAACTTGAAATATACCTATATTCATGATTTATAGGCAAAATCCTGACACTTGTATCGTTTTGCACCAAATTATCTCCTACAACAGATAGAAAAATGTGAGTTAGACCAAAAAATTTTATTTTTTTTCTCATTATTGCAATGTAAAATATCAAAAAGGGTACAACTCGACTTAAATCACTCATTACAGGAGGCACAGATATATATATTTTTTATTACCTAACACTTTCAATACACTCATTTATTTGATGTCAGTGCCAACCAAATCTTGCAGGTACTAGTAGATAGATACCACCTATAAATATCACTCACTGCATACATAGTATTTATTTATCGACTAGCTATTATTTGACTTGGACTCAACTTCAAATATATGAGTGGGTAGCGCTTACAACAATTATATTAATTTGATTTTCCGCTTTGGATTGCCTATTTGTTGTTTTGAAGTCGGTTTTTTGCACGGTTTTTTTTAACTTTTTAATTGTTTTTAATAGGTTGCTATGTTAACTTCAAACAGTAGGTTTTTTCTAGATTACATCTGGTAAGTGATGTTTTATTGCAAGTAATAGATTGCATAGGTATACCTTATCACAGAAAAATAGCGAAACTACGCGGGTAAAACGGTGGATGCAGTTTGTAATAATATGTGATGATTTGGACTCTATAGGTATGTTTATATAACTGCGTGGCACTGTGCTGTTATAGCCAGACGTGTTCCTTGCCATCAGGTACATGTCCTGCTCCTCCCTTCTATCTGCAGTATAAAAAGTGGATACATTTTTATAGTAGGTATTATCGATTCCTTATTATTTTCTGGTCGTGGCAAGCTCTATTTACAGCGGGCAACCAGCAACTCTACACATCGTTACAGCGCCCGTTTACACGGTTCAAAGATCACAAAAAACGGTCCATTTGGTAATTAAATTGTGCCCTTAGGGTCCGACGTCCGTAGACGACAGAGGGAGGGGGAGGGACAAGTTAAACAGCAAACATGACCGTATCCAGTAAAACGCTACTAGTAGAATTGTTCAGCAATTTAATTGTCCCTGTTTGCTGTAGGCTGCTGAATGTAAATCTAATTTAAGTAAGTACTTATTTACTTAAGATTACAACGCTTTATAATTTGTACATATCCTATATTGATGTAACAATTAATGTTATGGCTGCACTAGTCGGGAAAACGGTGAGTGCCGATCCGGAGCCTCTGGGCCGAATCCCACGCGCACCACTGTCTTTTCGAAGAGTACCTACGAATACCAAATCGTTGCTACGCCTGAGAAGTTCCATTATGTGATATTTTCAAGATTTTGGGAATGAGTTTTGATTTTTTTTCTTATCAACCAACGGTCAAAACACTTCAAGATTTTGCTATAACTGTGTCTAGTTGCAATATCACAGAAATAAATTTATCAACATAAAAAGTATATAGAGAATGAAACGGAGGTCAAATTTTTAAACAAAAGTGAAAATCTGAAAATCAAAAAAAAATACATGTAGAACTTGTCAGGCGCAGCGATGCTAAACAGCGATGTTATGCCGCTAACTTAAAAACGGTAAATGAAAACATCGTGAGCAAACCGACATGTACCTAGAATCTTTTGAGGTCCACCAACTCGCACCGGGCCACCATGGTGGATTATGGCTTTTACTCGTAATCTCTCGAAGACCCCGAGCCCCAACAGTGTAAGCAAATAGGTAGTAGACTGTTTATGTATGTGTGTGTAAATCTTTTAATGTACGAAATTGATTTACACACTACTTGAATTCAGCACCTACCCACTTTTAATCAAGAAAAAAGGTAAGAAACTAGAACAAATAATAGTAAAAAAGTAAAATTAACAGCCTTAATAGGTAGTAAAATAATAATACTCTTAATAAAAATGCGAAGCGATAAAATTATCTAACTAATTAAATTACATTCTCCTTCGAAGCAGCTATAAGTTATTTTCACGACATAAATAATTCGTTATTTATTCGATCTCACCGTATAACGATCATTAATTTCTCTCATTAAAGACAGTACTAATGATGCTAAGAAAATATAATTAGTATGATTTTATACCAAATGGAAGTGAGCAGTCAGCCCGTCCTTTCTTTCCTTTGTCCTTGATCCAAAGGTTACAGCTGAGGCATTGTCTCACGTAACCTACGAAAATGCAGCAGAGAGAAGCAGAGCGTTAAAACGTTGCATGAAGCTACTGAGTAGTAAGACTTCTCTAGCCTTTTACAAAATTGCATTTTAATGTCACTCAAAGAAATTCTGTAGTAATTTTGACTTCACTTAAATTTTTACTGGGTTTTGGTTCTCATCAGCCATGAATAAATGTTTTTTAACGGCTGTTACTGCTCTTTCCTCGATATCAGCAGTCTTTCTAATACAATTATGTTCATGTCAGATATTTCTCATATAGTCAAATAGAGTATTAGATCGTTTAGGCGCTAGTTTAATGAAGGTAGAATATAAACGTTACTTTTTGAAACTATTAAACATCAATCATGAGACAGTTCCCTTAGATCGCGATCGTGTAAAAGTTTATAGGCTAATTATTATCCTTAAAAAATAATGGGATCATAAGCTACACGAGTGAAACCACTGGGCTCTGCTAGAAAAAAGTAGCCCAGCGCTTCTAGTCCTTCACAAGGTTGCTTTGGTTCTTGCCTTGTATTTCTGTCTCTATAAACAAGATTTCTATAGGCCAATATCGCTTCTGAGCCACGTCTATAAGTTGTTCTCAAGAGTTATCACAAATCGTCACGCCCGAAGACTCGACGAGTTCCAACCTCCTGAACAGGCCGGGTTTCGAAGTGGGTACAGCACCATAGACCACATTCACACGGTACGGCAGATTGTACAGAAGACAAAAGAGTACAATCGGCCTCTTTGCTTAGCGTTTGTGGACTATGAAAAGGCGTTTGACTCGGTCGAAACCTGGGCTGTTCTGGAGTCCTTACAGCGATGCCAAGTCGATTGGCGATATCGAGGTGATGAGATGTTTGTACGACGCCGCTACGATGACGGTCCAAATTCAAGACCAGCAGTCGAAGCATATTCCTCTGCAGCGAGGCGTGAGACAAGGGGACGTAATTTCCCGAAATTGTTCTCAAACGCACTAGAGGATATGTTTAAGACTCTGGATTGGGTTGGACATGGCCTAACATCAATGGCGAGTACATCTCTCACCTACGATTTGCGGACGACATCGTCATAATGGCAGAGTCGCTGGAGGACTTGCAGTGTATGTTGGACAGCCTGGCGGACGCTTCTCAACGCATCGGCCTCCGGATGAATTTGGATAAAACCAAAGTCATGTGCAACGAGTTCGTTGCTCCGGGACCGATTGCCGTTAGTGGAACCACTCTTGAAATTGTACAGAAATACGTTTACCTAGGGCAGACGCTCGAACTAGGTAGAGGTAATTTTGAGAGTGAGGCTATGAGAAGAATACAGTTGGGCTGGGCAGCATTTGGAAAACTTCGTCGGGTTCTCTCGTCACCCATCCCACAAAGTCTCAAGACAAAAATGTATAACCAGTGCGTCTTACCCGTTATGACCTACGGTGCTGAAACGTGGACACTGACAGTGAAAATGGTCCGTAAGCTCAAAGTCGCTCAGCGAGCTATGGAAAGGGCTATGCTTGGGGTTTCTCTGAGGGATTGCATCCGGAACGAAGTATTTCGTCAGAGAACTAGAGTCACCGACATAGCTCAGCGTATTAGCAAACTGAAGTGGCAGTGGGCCGGTCACATCTGTCGCAGACCCGATAGCCGTTGGGGCAGACGGGTTCTGGAGTGGAGACCGCGAATCGGCAAACGTAGTGTAGGACGTCCTGAGACTAGATGGAGTGACGATATTCGAAAGGCAGCTGGTGGCTGAGTGGCGTATCATAGGGGAGGCCTATGTCCAGCAGTGGACGAATACAGGCTGATGATGATGATGAAACAAGATTTCAAATAAACAATGTAGTTGGTTTACCCTATAGTTAGATTACGCAAATCTACAGACAAATCAATATCTAAAATACATGAAGTAAACTGGAATCTCGTATCTGTTATATGACCAACAAAATAGTGAATATCAAAATATATAATAGTGGCAGAGTTATTGTTCCCTCTCTTTCTTTTGTAAGGTTGGATAAAATGCAATTCTAATACCAAAAACAATAAAATTTATCTGAATCAGAACCTGGCTGTGAAGAGTTAAAATATAGATTTTGTGGCTCACCTAGGACAGCTCATAAAAGCGCGATCAAATTAACCTTTTATGTCTAAGCAAATAGGGTTGAAAGTTAATCAAAAGCGGGAGAAAACAACGGTAAAATAAATTTTATTGCCATTTTAACTCGGTGAAAGTAGTTAAAATATTTAGTAAATACAAAAACAGGCATGCATTGTCTGCACGTAAAGGTCAAAGTCGTGTTCCTTAGATGACTTAATAAATACATGAAATTTAGTATTAAAATTAACGTGGTTGTTACACATATTTAATTGGATAACGGGACACTCACGTATATCAGTGCCAAACGGGCAGCCACCGCGCGTGTGCACTCGCCTTGAAAAAGGCCGCCGGACGCGGCCGAAACTCGAGTCGGATTGACCGACCGTATATACGTGAGTGTCTCGTTATCCAATTAAACAGGAAATTTAACTGGAGAGAAAAGAGTCGTAGCATGTTACACTACACATTAGGCCTATATCGGTTAGTTTCGTAGGAAATAGTGACTTCGATACAATTGCAGACTTTTGAGAATACCTAGGTACTCGCCGAATCAGAGTAGGCAATCGTCAATTTCTTTAAAAAAAAAATCTATAACAACTAAAGGAAATCAGCGAGGACAAACTTAAATAGAGATAATTAAATCTATTAATAATAGATTTAATAGCTAAGTATTTACGACCTAATTAAGTAGGTAGTTAGGTGAACGTAGAATTATTATTGAAATTGCATTGTTCTAGAAATATCATAATGAAGAGGATGGAAACTAGTGTTTGTCATTTTGTCCGGTAAACATACTAATAGTTTAACCGCCCAACAAGGTGAACCTAAGCATTCTCCAACGCGAGAATTTTTAAGTTTGTTTAAATATATGTAATTACTTAAATCCCTCGCAACAAACATCCAACCTTTCGAATTAGATAATAATATTTGTAAATTTTTAGGATAAAAATGCACGATGTTTCAGTCGCCAAACATTGGTAACGACACACATAACTAAATAATAAACAAATTTATTTTATAATACATAAATTTTAAGGCAGAAAAGATATAATTAAAAACTGAAAAGAATGTGGTCATTTTTATATCTGTGGCTAGTTTGATGTGGCCAGCCAAGAATATAGCGATGCCAAGAATTTAGCATACCTAAGTGGTCGCCGATGCCGACAATTTAGGTACCTATGCTAATTTAAATAAAGTTATCTTGCAATCAAAACGGAACTAACAAAGGTTGGTCTTATTATGAATTTCTGAGTCATAAGTATCAATATGCAATGAGAATGTACCTATTCGTAAGTATGACGTCACCCACTTCTGTAGCAAACTCATAGATTATTAAATTCTAGGGATATTTCTACCTAGAAAACTAGCTGCGCCTCGCAGTTTGGCCCGCTGCTTAGGTACTGTAACTGTTTGTTTTATTTGTTAAACAATAATTATCAGGGATTTCCCCCTCAAGGGTAAAATTTTTACATACCTACTTTATATTTATAACTATCACTTTTACCAATCAAAAGCTTAAAAATTAATTTCAAACTTCTAGCTTCGAAAATGTTAAAAGTTTCAAACAAATCTTCGTCTCCTTTGTCAACTAGGTACTTACAACTCTTTTTATCGTATTAAAAAGTATTTATCCTATATAAAGCTTCTGTAAAAGGCTCAGGGTAAACGATATACCCATAAGAAAATACAATTATGTATAAGTATCAAATCCATTTTCTTAATACAGCACATATTACAGGTATAGACAGACAGATCTTAGTAGAGTTAGTCATAGATAGGTTTGCAATCAAGTCTGAATGTGGAGCAGATTGAATATTCAAGAAAAGCTTCAAAACTCTACAAACTTCTCTAAAAGCCATCAACTAGACAACAATTAAAATGATGAAGAAATACTGGAAGTGTGAGTGCGGGATACACAGTGGGCACGTAATTATTCCTACGTAAGACCCAATCTGATCCAAGTTTGCTTCAAGTCGTCTGAGAACCGGCTCCGCCACTTGTTATTCCGCTGATTATCCTAAACATTCAGCGGTCACCATTACCGAGAGATGCCATTCTAACTAGTCCATCCCTTTTTTGTCACCACTGTCATACGGGAGCTTTGGACGCCGGAATGCACGCTGTTTTGTGTTTTGTTGCATTCCATCATTGTACCGTTAAATTTGAATTCGCGGACAGTATACACGCACCCATGTGTGTGTAAGTTGAGAATATGTGCGATTGCGCATGCGCGTTGTCGCAGACTGATGGATGACAGGTGACGTCGGCGCCGCAAAGAGCCAGGGGCGGTCAATCCGAATGCCGAATAAATATAATCTAGAATTTAAACAATGTTTCATTGGCTTTAATTAGGACTTAACCGCCGGTAATAAGCGATCAGAGCGCACGCGCACAGTTTAGCGCGTTTCGTCCGGCATTCGACAGTTGCTTGAAATGGTCAGTCATGAAGATGAATTGCTTATAATGTTCTATGGTGTCTTGTCAGTTAGTTTTTACGCTGATCTTTAGACATCAAAGTAAAAATATAGCGTCGCAACAATGAGTAAATTGACATTTAGATGGGCATCAGGCTATCAGGAAATATTTAATACCACCTATTCCTTCAAGCTCAAACAGCTTAATAGATTTTAATGTGTGTATAGAAAATTAAATGGCATAGGTACCTATTTAAGATGAAATAATGTAGTACCTTCGGTTTGCCGACGACATAGTCATTGTGGCGGAGTCGATGGAGGACCTCGGTGCTATGCTCAGGGACCTCAGTAGAGTATCCCAACAGGTAGGTTTGAGGATGAATATGGACAAGACGAAGGTCATGTCAAATGTTCATGTCTCACCTGTACCGGTTATTGTTGGGAATACCACACTCGAAGTTGTTGACGAATACGTCTACCTGGGTCAAAAGATCCAATTAGGTAGATCCAACTTCGACAAAGAGGTCCAGCGAAGGATCCAACTCGGATGGGCAGCGTTCGGGAAACTTCGGCACATCTTTGAGTCCAAAATACCCCAATGCCTAAAGACGAAAGTCTTTAACCAGTGCGTGTTGCCAGTGATGACTTATGGAACTGAGACGTGGTCCTTCACTGTTGGTCTCATAACGAAGCTCAAAGTCACACAGCGAGCTATGGAGAGAGCTATGCTCGGAGTCTCTTTGCGCGACAGAATCCGTAATGAGGATATTCGCAAAAGAACGAAAGTGGCCGACATAGCTCAAAGAATAAGCAAGCTGAAGTGGCAATGGGCAGGGCACATCGCTCGCAGAACTGACAACCGATGGGGAAAAAAGGTTCTTGAGTGGCGACCACGAACCGGGAGACGCAGTGTTGGACGGCCTCCCACTAGATGGACAGATGACCTCACAAAGGTCGCTGGAAACCGCTGGTTGCAGGTTGCGCAGGACCGTTCGTTATGGAAATCTAGGGGGGAGGCCTATGTTCAGCAGTGGACGTCTTGTGGCTGATGATGATGATGATGAATGTAGTATCATTTGCAAATATCTAGGTATAGGCAGTTATAGGGTGCAATTACTTTGTTTTTTCGCTAGTATTATTAATTACTTTATAAAAATAGTTAAGGAGTTGGTACAAAAGTTTTTGATGTTGATGCCCTATTACCTATGTCCTTCATAAATTCAATATGAAAAATGTATTAAATTACGATGAAATAAAAATGTATTAGAAAACCTTTTAAGAATTTCAGATGTTCTCGTATACCTACAAAAACCTGCCGAAAATAGTTGCCTACAACAACCTCAATTTCCTACAGATAGAGTTGGTACTAAAATTGTTCCAAAATTATATGAGCGTTAATAATTACCTCATCTATCCCTCATATTTGTCAATTCCTGAAAGCGTCTAATTAAAATAAGTACTACAATATGATTTTATAAATTACACAACTACTTGTCAATATCACACACTGTTCCAATGAGACTCGAGAGGTACAAGAACGAAGAGGTAAATTTAACACTTTGATGTTTCAAAAACGGCTATCTCTAGTGTACTTATTATCTACCAAAAAAAATGGCCATAGTCCCGAGTTTATCCGTAGATTTCTATTCATTCCAGAACATGACGCTAGAATTCAATTCACAGCCCACGAAAAATCGGTATTTGGCACGCCAAAAGAATTTGTCACTTTAACAAACAAGAATTATCGAAATCGATACACAAGAGACGTATTGACGACGTTTTTCTTTTATGAAGTCTTCTAAAAAACATGTAACCGAATTGATAACCTGCGCCTTTTTAATTCTGTTTGAAGTTGAGAATTATCACAATGTATTTTTTTATTGTTACATATGTTATTGTCATTATTCGACTTGTATATTTTAAATCGGAGTAGTGGGACAGTGCTGCAGCCCTGACCAAAGCCAGCTCATTAGCCATTCACGTGCGACGGGGTCGTGCGGCGTCTCAAAGCACGCCGCGGCCGCACCGGACAGAAGCCGCCACCGCAGCTACCACCTAATAGCTGGGAGCGTCTACCCGCATACATGTCTATGGTATTATGTCTATGGTATTTTTACATTTTCTTATCTATTGTATTTCCACTGATTGCCCTCTCGTCTTAACGAAGTTACAGCTGGTCGATCCGGAGCCCCCGGATTCAAACCCCACGCGCTCCACTGTATTTTCGGAGTCATGTGCGTAATGCCGCTAACTTAAAACGGTGAAGGAAAACATCATGAAGAAACTCACATGTAACTAGAATCTTTCGATGTCATATGCTATATATCAACCCGCAGTGGCCAGCGTGGTGGATTATGGCCTTGACTCTCTCCTTACGAGAGAAGACCCCGAGTCCCAGTAGTGGGAAAATTTTGTGGGCTGTTTTTGCTATGTTATGCCCTCTCGCCTGATGTTAAGCGATGATGCGGTCTACGATTGAGCGTGCTTACCTAGAAGAAAGCGACTTACTCTCGACTTGATGACACCAAGATTGTAACCAACATGAAACACCCAGTCGCAACGCTTCCCACAACCTAGCTAACCTTTTCTAGACGTTTTTATCACAAAAGTAGAGTCAAACTTCCTCGTTCGAGTGTTTGGAACATCAACCATGAAACAATGTCAATTTTTCGAGCAGCACGATAGGAAAAAGGACATGTTGGTATTAGATCACACAGGTCAGTTGTACATGAAATACGAGTATGTCCAACAAAAACCCGGTAGGTAATCTAATTTTACAGAGATGTTCCAGACTTTGAAGTTTTTTCCAACAAGTTTGTAATTATTTATCTGTTTTCATATTCATTGTAAATGCAATCCTACTAATACTATAAATGTCAATATTTGGATGTTTGTTGCTCAATCACGTCATAACGTATGAACGGATCGTGCTGTAATTTGGAATACAGGTAGATTATAGTCTGGAAAAACACTTAGGCTACTTTTTATCCCGGCAAAGTGACGGAAACGGGAACTACGCGGGTAACACCGCGGGGCCCAGCTAGTAAGTAATAGGTACTCGTAATTGTACCCACCTATTTGCGTAGTACTGTGGATGATCCCAGCATTTAAGTTAATTGCAAATCCATCTCTGTTTCATTGCTCATTAAAAGCTTCACGGTCGGGAATTAGTTAGGTTCATTAATGAAGCTTAAGCTCATGAAATAAACTAGCGTAACTCCATTGGTCACAGCGTACGAGTAGGTACTCCGGCGTAAGCGCAATAAAACACACAGAGTAGAAAATTATAAAGAAACATCTCGCAAACGTGTTGTGATTGAATTCCTTGGAGTAGGCATCCGACACTTTATATTTTTACTGCTGGGACTCATAGGAAAAGACTCATAAGCCACCACTCTGTCCACGCCACGCAAATCTATACTAATATTATAAAGCTCAAGCTAAAGCTAAAGAGTCTGTTTGTTTGTTTGAACGCCAGGATCTCGGGAAGTACTGGTCCGAATTGAAAGATTATTTTTCTATTAGATAGTCCATTTATCGAGGAAGGCTATAAGCTATACAACATAACGATACTATCAATAGAAGCGGAGCATGAATCAAGAATGTAACAAAAACAGGAATAAAATATTCCTTTTTAAGAGTTTTCGTAGCGTGCTTTGACATGACAGCATGTGTCTAAGATTGCGTCAACTTCAACTTCAACTTTTTCTTTTGGCTTCCATTCGGTAATGTCACCGTAATTTCACCAATGTCCAAGATTGCGTCATTGAATATAAACCTTTGCTAATCAAATTTGTTTCTAAATCTGAGTTGGTACGACCAATTTCCGACAGGTGGAGTAGCAGGTAGCTGAAGAAGTTTGTTGTTTGAAAGCGATATTATCATGAATGACTGAACCGATTTTAGTCATTCTTTCACCGTTGGATATGTACGGGATCCCGATGAGTACCGTATAATGTACCACGGGCGAAGCCGGGGCGGACATCTAGTGATAAATATACGCAAACTGGCTGGTTTTTCTTCATCTTTTTCGTGACAGTTAAAACCAAAATTGCACATCCCAGTTGGAAAAATACGCATGAACGCTTGAGTCCGTACCTAATACTACTAACTTATTTAATATCATACTCCTACGATTATCCTACTTACTCGTATTATCCAAATGAAAATTTCCAACATTTTGATGATCGTAGCTAAATCTCATCGGAAGAAATGAATGAATCAAACTGAAAATTGGAAGCTTAGATGAATTTTGGACCGCAAGATCTTATCCCGAAATAACTGATTAGCTCCTTTTAAAATTATATATTTATTATTTTTCAAACTCTACGTAAGCAAAGATATGTGCATTGAATAGTTAACGTATAAATGAGACATTGGTTGAGATGATTATTTGATTTATATCTCTGTCTAATCTATTTCTGACTACTTTTTATCACTGATTAATTTTTATTTTTGTATGACTTTAACTTACTACTACTTTACTAATAATGAATTATGGTAGGTAGTTCTTTGGGAAACTTTCTACTCTGCGGTAAACATGTAAGCATGCAAGATGGAGGGGAGGGTGGTTCTCAGAAGCGCGTGCGCATCTCCCAGGTCGTAAATTCATGATTGGAATTTGGTGCTGATACGTGATAGATGAGAGAGTGCAGCAAAACGCCGCGAATCGACCATTAAACTTATCAAAGCCCCATTGTTTAAATAATTGGTTAATCTTAAATTAAAACTTACAATAATCATATTTTTTGTCTGTGTCTGGCGCCATCACGTTTTAGTTGTTTAATTAACAATTAAATACTATAAGGACAGCTACACTTTCTTACACTTGGCTAAATTTAGTCGACTGAATTCAGAAGCGTATTTAGCATCAAGGAAACATTGTTTTTGAATGTAGTATGCTAGGTTAGATACTGAACATTACACTTCACTGAATTCAGCCGACTGTAATAAGCCTTGAACCTTCGTACTTGTATTTCATAACATTACATAAACAAATTGTTATCTATCATTTTCGAGCTCATTTGGAATCACTTTTATACCAATTTCAATTTTCTCAAAAATTGTACAGCTTTTTGGTTTGCATAAATCTTGAGTAACTGGAAGCTTAGTATTTGAGAAACAGTGATTAATTACATATTTTACATGTAATCTCAGTTGCCTGAAGCGCCTGGTTAGAATCCCACTAATACCGCTATCTTTTCTAACTTACGTGCCTGATCCCGTTAACTTCAAAACGATGAAAGAAAACATCATGAGAAACCCGACACGTTCCTAGAAACTGTCGAGGTCATGTGTCATAGATCAAACCGCACAGAATCAGTGTCGTGGACTATTGCCTTCACTCTTTCCATATGAGAGCAGGCCCCGAGTCCCAGCAGTGGGAATATTTAGTGGACTGCTTATTTACTTATGCGATGTGTGTTAATTATATATTTCTTTAAAGTCGGTACACAATACGATTCCATTTCGATCAAAAACGTTTTCTCAAAACGAAGACAATTCCGCAATGAAGCTTCGCAACTCTATTCTAAGCTGACGAGTTTAGCTTGAAGAGCAATAACCCGGTAAGCTAGGTCGCGCCGCCCGGCCCCGTTCGCCGTAATGAGTAGTTTTACGTCCGCCGCAGCTTTAGCTGTCGCCTTATTGCAACTACAACTTTTGCAATATCAGAGCTTGTGCATTTTGCGCTTAGATTTTGTAGAACGTCGTCAAAAATCAAGAGGCTATATCTCGTTTTACGTTCATGTTTTGTATTAGATAAATCCTACTTGTAAACTAAAATATTATAAATACGAAAGTTTGTATGCATGTATGGTTGTTTGTTAACTCTTTCAAACAAAAACTACAGAAGAGATCTGGAGATCTGTAAAACCGCGGAATGCTAATAGTCTTACATATTTCGGTAGCCACGGGTCATCTGAGGTCAACCGCAACAACTTGAGCTGTTAGAAAAAAAAATTACTTAGTTAAGTTTCATTCGGTAAAATATGTACCTTAATATCAACTTAATTAATTTCAATGTTAATAAAACACACAATATTTACCATGCAGTTTATCGTGGTGTTATTAGCGTACCTACTACTATAATGGTGGCCCACAGGTCCAGCGTTGACCCCCTACTGTTAGATAAATATGTCATGACACATGACCCCTGACGTTCGCTCGCCTACGCATCTTTGTAAAAGTATGTGCTACCGATAAAACAAAAATATACCTCTACGGTCGAATTGAGAAACCTCTTTTTTTGAAGTCGGTTAATAAACACACACACACACACACACACACACACACACACACACACACAACGATTGCACATAATGATACGAGTAATTCACTGACAAGAACCCCAAACTCGTATACTCGAAATTATGGAACGCAACAATAACATTATTACATGCAAAGAAAAATCGGTTTGTATCTACCGCAAGTTTTTTCTCTTTTTGTTTCATTTTAATTCCCTCTTTACTTCCCTCGGTCGTACCCAAAAGTAAAAAAGTGAGTTAAGGCCAGGTATTTCTGTCAAAGTAGGCATTTAACGCTGTCTTGTTCTCGCGACCGTCACCGACCGCGGAATCGGTGCCACAGTGCAGAAATAACATTAAAATATTGGACTATGTAATTTAAACTCATTTTTTGTTCAAGATTTGTTTATGTTTGTTTGTTTATGATAAGAGTTTTGTTGCTATGTAAACGAAGAAATATTAAATTTATCTATATTCGTAGGTATACAAAACTCAACCTTTTTTTTTTGGTCACACTATAAGTTGAGAACGGCTTTTCCATTTCATGCATCTTTTTAAAATGTTTCCTAATAATTCACAAGTTCGTCAAAAATTTACAAAAATGTGCTGAAACGTAATGAAAGGCTATTAAAAATAGAAGGTTTTTTGGTCAACTTTGCACTAAATTTCTATGAGGTAAAGATCACTTACTGAGCATAAAATTACAAAATGCTCACAGATCCAGGTAGAGCTTCAAACGCAAATTGAAAAAAAAAACTGTTTTCGGTGATATTTTGGAAACTATATATTTTGACAATAATTGTAGAAAATAAAATTTTGCATCTTTTGTTGCTAGTAAACTTTTTTTGTAAAACTTACCGTTTACGATTTATAACCCATTTAATGTTACGGTTGCGATGATGCCGATAATAGTGGATGAAAATGATGTGGTCTACGATGGAACTTGCTTCTCTAATAGAAGCAAACACAGTGTACCTCTTAACCCCAAGGTTCGAACCTTCGACAAAACCCCACTCTGGCAATGCGTTTCACAGCTTAGTTGTTCTTATTACAAAAGTGGAGACCAAACTCTTCGTTCAACTCTTCAATCATGGTAATGAACGGTACTGTTTATTCGAGCAACGAGCAATATGATAGAATAACTTTAATAAAAAACCCCGACTACAAAAAACTACGTAAAAAAATATTACCTACTATCTAAGGACACTTTATGAATGAGACTAGTCTTAGAATATCTTAGTTACCAAAATACATCCAGCCGTTTGGAAGATATGTGGAAATAAAAGTTTTACAAACATAAAGATACGCGCGAAAAACATAACCCTTCTTCCATTCCGGTAAAAAGAGACATGTTTATGCTACTGGGAACAGAATTCACATCTTATTTTTTTTACATTGTTATCATTAAATTGGACATAATAAATCGTAATCGGTAAGTTCGAAAAAAAAGTTTACTGGCAACAAAAGATGGGAAATTTTATTTTCTACAATAATAATAGGTCTTATAACTTTTTCGGAATATCGGCCAAAAACGTTTTTTCGAGCTGGCGCTTGAAGCTCCACCTGGATTTGTTATTATTTTGTAATTTTATGCTCAGAAAATGATTCTAAACCTTATATAAAAAATACGAATCGGAAATTTAGTACAGAGTTAAATTCTACGAGTAATTTTACTGCCTAAAAGGCTTCTTATCAAATTTCGTCGAGTGTCTAAATTTCATTGTAAATAAGTTTTAAATGAACTAAGTTGGGTTTTTAGGGATTCGTAGACAAATTTTAAAATATACGTTATGTCTGTCCATCCGTATATGACAGCCATTTTTCTCCGAAACTATAAGAAGTATACTATTAAAACTTGGTACACTCCGCGAGGCATAAGCTGAGCTTTGCAATTGTGTGAGTGTACATGGATAGTGTAGGTGTGACAACCGGCCTTAGGCGCGGCGCCATTCTGTCTCACCGCGCTCCTGCCTGATTGGTGATCACTCACACTAATGCAAAGCTCAGCCTATACCTCGCGGACAAAATTTCAAGCTCCTGCCTGATTGGTGATCACTCACACTAATGCAAAGCTCAGCTTATACCTCGCGGAGTGTAAGTACATGTATTCTATGAAAAATATTAACATTTTCATACAAAAAAAGATAAAACAATAAATTTTGGTGGTGTTGGAAAAGAACAAACTTGGAAAAGAAATAAAAAAAAAATCTATCAAAACCATACGTTTATCTATGGATAGGTGTTCAAAAGTTGTATTGAAGTTCCTAACATTTTTTTTCTAAACTGAACAGTTTGCGCAAGAGTCTCTTCCAAAGGGTAAAATCTGTATGTGCGGACTTTTCTTCCAAGTACTAAGTACCTTACTACCAAAGAGTTTACCTAAATGGCATATAAATGCAAGTTAGGTATCATTTATGATACCTTACTTGCATTTATATTAGGGGATTTACGCAGGGGATTTCTCCCCTCTCATTATTTCCTTATCCCGATCTCTGATTTGACGGACGAATATTTTACCGATACTTATCTATTTTCCATTGCTTCCGCATTGAATTTTTTACTGATGTGTTATCGACGTCAGTTTTTTGAGACTCCCCTATTAGTCTACAACATAAAGTAAACAGCGTACTAATTAGTATCAGCGTCTATTTGCAATTCCAATGAAAACGGTATCAAAAATCAAGATCAGAGCGTGCTTCACTAGTAATACCTACTAATATTGTTATACTGTGGCACTATGATCGTAACATTTAAAATTTATTGGTTGCCAAAATTGCAAAATCAAGCACAGGCCCGTCGTCCGTGAGCGCCGAAACGCGACTGATCAGGCCTGGCGAACGGCGCGCTATATATATGGTAGATATTAAAACATAGTGAATAACTGATACTTTTTATCAAGTCAAACTCTGCGAATGCATCTAAAACTTTTTAGTGGCTTTCGTTGAGTACAAAAATTTAGTAAAAAAATGTAGTTTAAATTCATTGTGTATTTATTAATCTTATTATTTTAGTCTAATATGTTGTTATTTGTTTTTAATCTTTTAGCTTCTTAAATTTAATATTTTGACATTTATTCAATCTCAACCTCAATTGTCTGTATACCATTTGTGGTAGAAATTAGCGAATTTGTGTAGACTTGTACCATCTATGTATATCTAATATGTACATACCACCTAATTTCACAGACCAAAAAAGATTATGATTATTATTAGTTTAGTCATAAACTTGAAAAAACTTTTTGAAAAGGGGTAACTTTGGGATTTTTTTCTATTAAGTAAAATTCATTAAATCGTGTTATTGACTGCGAATTGCACTAGATTAGATCCTTAACTAATACATATATTTTTTTCAGAGCTTAATACACTATTTTAACGATCTTATGTTTTAAAAATTCAAAATTACGGCCCACGCGCCCTTAAATGGAGATAATTCATTTCAAAATAAACCAAATTTTATTCGTTGGGAAACATCGACTCTAGCTTTGGATTCTACAGATTACTACAGTTCCTTAAAAAATATATTATTCGTACTAAATACATTACAACTTAAAAGTAACTTGACATGAGTAACGTAACATGAATATCTAACTCATGTTACGTTACTACTCAAATCTTGACCTCTATCTTGAAGGAAGCTGCATAATAAAACGCCAAATAAAACAACATCTCTAATATTCCCAGTAGCTACGTTTTTCAAGCGTCAAGCGTCCCCTAAGCAACACCATGGAGGATTCATCGCATGCGTCACTAGCGGTAGCTCGTGAATGCTAAGTTGCGACTACCCTCGGTTTCCACCGCGGCGTCGGACCCCGGGTCAAGCGAAACGCGAGGGTGGATTTATTATCACGCAAAATTGAGAATATTAAGATGTGACGCTATATGCACTCTTTCAAATAACTCTAAATGCTTTTCTACCAATTCTACTTTTAGAAAATTTGAGCCAAGTGTCCCGATGATTCATTTGCATTTGATTTCAATAAAGACTTTAAACTTAAAAGATTATCTCATAAACTCTTTCTACTTTATAAGATTTTAATACACGTTTTTCGTCTACTACTTTCATATATTACACGGCCTTACACGTCTGAGTGACTACTAATATTTGTGAAACTTCGTAAAATTTTTCATTTTCATTAAATAGAAGATGTAAGTATGTAGATAGAAGTGTATGAATATGAATGCTGGCGTTTATTTGGCCCAACGCATAAGCATTGCCATTCAGCGTGGTAATGCCGCCAGCATTCTGGGTACTCTTCCGGGTTGTAGTGGACTTGAACATCTTGATTATCTGTACACCTACAGTGGTCTATGGATAATTCAGGTGTGCTTAGTGTAAGTAGTTAGGTAGGTTTGTAGTGTAGTGTAGTTCTCATTGTATTTTAGTTTTGTTAATAAAGGCTCTGCACAGATAAAAAAAAAGGATATGTATTAAAATTTTAGTATCAAACACACTAATGTTACATAATGCTTTACCTGTATAGCTATAGATACTTCTATTACGCATGTCGGTGACACGACATCACAATGTTAGACCCATCCAAAACCCGTCGACCTAACGCACGCGTTACGCTCATTTCATCAAGATTTTGCTCTATCATAAAGTGCTCAACACGCCTAAAGAATTTTTTTACATCAAAAACAGACCAACTCTAACTGAAATGATTCACAGGAACATCTACCTGATGCGTAATGGTAACACCTGAAAGGCACACAATGACCGTTAATTCGCACATAGCCATCACGTCCCTACATCCATAAAACATATAACGGACGTCGGTCTGAAGACGGTTAAAACACGCGCCTAAGAGATAAGTCGCTACAATTTTTTCGCCGGTCAAAATCCCCTGTCGACGGCCCCCCGTAAAATATTCCCTGGTTTATACGCAGAATAATAAGCCGCGATAAGGGAAGATAAGCAACAAGATCATCTGTGAAACACTTGAAAAAATGGGGTCGAGATATGAATAGGTAGATAGGTCTGGATGATTCTAGTAGGTAGGTAATGAAGTTTTTTCAGAATAACTGATTCGGAGTGAAAATGATAACATAGGCAATATAGGTAACCTATCTGTGTCAAATTATTGACCTTTAGCACTACAATAATAATAATTGAATTTCACGCCAGCTTCGGTGAAATCAAATTGATAATTAAATTTCACTCTTTTGAAGCTAGACCTATATGAATTTTGAAAAAGCCTCATTAGATTTGTTTTGAAAAAGATTTGTACTCCACTTTACAGAACTTTTAATACCACATCATTAGAAATCAAAGTTACCTACGGATAAATACTCGTAAATTGAATGTATAGGTCATTGTAACTTCTACGGATTTACGCTTCAGCTACGCTTCGATAGGTATCTACTAACAAGACTATATGAAAGAAAAGTACCTATTAGGTATTGTTTTGTTTCAATAAGTACCTAATATGAAGGATAACTGCTTATTAGTGGTATGTTGTTACAACGCGTTAATTTTGAGAAATACCAGACACGTTACTTTTGGAACCTTTTTTTTAAACTATAGAGTGACGAGACGAGCAGGACACGTGCCTGATGGTAAGCAACATACCTGCTACATAACAGCGTAGTGACATGCAGCTATTGGAACATGAACAGTCCAAATAATTACTTATCTCTGTTCTGTTTCTCTAATTTCTCTGGAAACATTGCCCTTCAACCCGGAACTTGGAGGTAGAATAACTGGCAAAGGTGTGGTACTTCCCCAGGCGGACTCTGACAAGAGTCCTACCGCTACAAAACCATCTGATCAAAAGCACCTGATGTCTCTATCTATGGACATAGCTAAACCTAAACAATATTTATAAAATCTAAAGGATGATACTAAGGACAAGGACAAGGATAAACAACAACGTTTTCTGTGAATAGATATTTAGCGTAACAGCTATTTTTCACTAGGTACCTATTTTTGCAAAAAGCATTACATTTTGACAAAAAGTTAAATTCGTGTATAGTTATCGTTGCTATAACATGTTTGTGTGCTTGTTTTTTAGGTTAATGGTATTATTATGGAACGGTACTATTGCAAACAAAAAATATACTTAAGTACCTTTCTACCATTAAGGAGGTAGCTAAACTAATTCTGCCATTACAATAATCGTGAGATAAAATAGCTCCTTATTCTATAAAAAACTTTCGAGGAGCTTTGGCAAAAACCCGTGAGCTCCAAACTCGGTGCAAAAACTCCGCGCGGCTCTTCTCGATGTTTATTGTATGAGCTGCTGAATTTCAAGTGTTTTCGCTGCTTTAATGGATTGCGTGCTTCGTTCATGCACCCTCGCCTCACCCTACACTGAGATCTATAAAAATAGCCACTTATAACTTGCTAAACGCAATGACTGACTTTATTAATGTCGATTTTGAATTGAAACCACATCAGAATGTGTATTCCTATTCAAGCAGAAATATTTATACCTAATATAGGTATAAATATTTTATTCTTTCTATATTACAAACATAAAATACCTATCACTAATAGATGGAATGAGATTTTTTTCAAATACAAATACAAAGATCTTTATTGCTATTTGCACGTAAGATAAGTTGATACAAAATATTTTAATAGTTGACCCATACAAACTGGCCTCTTCTTCTAGAGGCATGCAATATGTCTGGCAACACAGTTTCCGTTAGTCTGAATTTCTTTTCCAACTTCTTTGGTCTGAATTTATACAATGATAATAATAGTCACTTGATGAAATCTTCTTCTTCTTTTTTCATTTTTAGTTTTTTTCGGTAATAATTGGCTCAAGAATAAAAAACTACTTCAAATACCTACTTAGTTTATTAGGACAAGACGTCTGTTTCGATTTATACTTACTCTACATGACAAACATATAACATTCTGAAACATTTTTTTGCACAGAAAATATATGAGTAAGTAAGAACGTGAATAGTGAGATAAGCGATATATCCCGCTCGATTGGCAGAGCCAGTCACTACTGAAATATTAATCATACCGTTTCAGGGGCGGGAAATTTCATAACGTAACTTTATGTTAATGGAATAAATTGATTGCCATTGTGCTAACTCACTCTGACTTAAGCTTAACAAGTCAGATGTCAGCACAAAATATTACTTTTTTCCTCTCTTTCTTTTTTCACCCATTTCTACCATTTTTTGTTATCGTAAGGGCATGGGAAAATCAAACTGTATTTGCAATAACTTTTGTTTTAATCTGTAGTAATAGCGTGTTTACGAAACAGTTGATGAGCGCTAATGGTGATATCCAGTAGCTGAAGACAAAGCCTGGTCATCGATCACTTACGGTTAATGCACTGGAGACAACACTACACCCAATCCTTTCACCCGCCAATGACGCGTCAATAATAGCCTCAGATCATTCATCATTAGCGGACATGTTCATTAGCTATTATTGATGGGTGACTCTGAAACAAACTAAGGTAATAAACCTACAGCGTAAATAGATACCTACCTGCCGTAAACTACCTCCAAAGTCCAATTAATTAATCGGGATGTGAATTGAATTGAATCGGCTGATAGAGTTGTTAAAATCAGCATTGATTTATCACGCACTAAATGTTTTAGTTCAATAATTTATGAACAAAACAGTTCGGCTTAATGACTCAACACAAAAGTCTTTATAGATTTACGGGGACTAATTTCGTCTGAACTTTATCAGACATAACGGAGTTTATGTCTCGTGTTATTGTGTTGTAAGCAAAAATGATAACAACAGTAATGTAGACGGTGCCGTGAAAAAACAATAAAACATTTAACTACGTCACGCTGGGCAGGCATTCCGGGCATAATGGCCGCGACGATATATCCCTTACGATTTATAATGTATCTGTTTTTATTACCATAGGGCGGTATGGAAGCTGCGCTGTTTGCTGTCTTCTAGGAAAAACAATGGGGGTATTGCAGGTTTGTTTGCTTAGCAATTTTGTTGTTTTGTTTCATACGTCGACGAACTCTACAAAGATAAATGTTTTGTTACCTCCCATACCATTGGAATACTGTACTTATATAGTAGAATCGTTAGCTAGGTACCTAATTGTTTCATTGCCTATTCCTTCCAAAAGTTTTAATCTTCATGCCATGGCACTGCTCTTCTTCAACACCATAATAAAACAATACACAAACTTCATAAGCTTCAGCGTTAAACTAACTTCCCAATGCGTAACTTCCTTTTATTTGTGCCCATGTTTAATTAGCCCCTATGACATCTAAGGCAGAGTTCAAACTGGACACTATTGTGTTCTATGTGAGATACAAACAACCGAACCCAAATAATACACAAACTTCATAAGCTTCAGCGTTAAACTGACTTCCCTATGCGTAACTTACTTTTATTTGTGCCCATGTTTAATTAGCCCCTATGACATCTAAGGCAGAGTTCAAACTGGACACTATTGTGTTCTGTGTGAGATACAAACAACCGAACCCAAATATTAAGTATAATTATTCGATTTCTATAGAAATAGTACGAAATTATGCACTGCCTGCGCAAACGTATGATCACCACTGAGTCCTCCCTGCAGAGTCCCGGTGTTGGCAACAAAAAAGTGTCTAGATACATTTGCGCAGCTCCTAATGTCCTAATCTATTCTGTCTGTGATCCTTCTTTTAAGTTACATGTGCAAAATACTTTTTTAATTTTGAGAAGGTAGAATTATCTAAATCCTGGCTGTTCTTTGGTCGCGTAGATGGTTAATATTCCTAAAATGGCCGGTAACCTTACTGCCAGTTTATGAGCTCCCAAGATGTAGCCGTAATAGTGAAATGATCTTAATACTACAACATAAACTTCGCATTATCCTCGCATCCGGCAACTTTTACGAATTTCGACATTAAACGACACTAACATGATATTGTAGATACTTATCCAGGCAGATGTGTTATCATTTGTTATTATACTTACGAGTCCATCATTATCTCAACCCTTCGATTAAAACATCATACGCCAACTTTTTCCTCTTAAATATTGAACTACGCAAATAAGCATCAGAACATAACTTAAGCATACGCAGCCCCGTAAAAGACTTCGCGGACAAATAACGGAACACCTATATCAATTGATACCAAATTAAAAACCCCAATTAAGTTACATGATCCCGTCAATGTTTACATGATGAAAAAGAAAAACATTAAGGTAAAGGCGTGTGGATGAGCTTAAAAAATGAGCTAGCTTTTCAAATTTGTGAAGGGATGCTAGTCCGAATAATTTCGCGAGGCGGATGACAAATTGCATCTACCTATTTTTATTAGACATTTCACACTTACCACCACATTGACAGGTAGACGAAATCACATGCCCTCCTATCTGACCACTGATGGATTAAAGAAGGTCGGTGGAATATCATTATAATCCTCAATTATATTTCTAAATCTATTTATATTTCTACATATCCGGCTCATTTAAAGCCACAATATTGATTCTTTACACATTGAATATTTGAAGACATAGGTACCTATCAAAATATACTCGTATTCAATTGAAACACTCAGAATTGGAGAGTACGGAACTCAATTTACGGAGGGCGGTAGCGGTTTAAATCCCTCTATTGTGTTGTAAAAACATTTTTATTTCGCTGTAGGATACACCGCGCCCCTTCACATGCAATTTGTGATGTTTTTTTTTTATAACTGACACCAATATACATCTTAATATCTGAATAAGCACGAATATAACTAAATGGATGCACACAGTTAGAACCTACTCAGGAAATTATCTAAGTACCTTAATTTTAGCCCAATAAGTCCCGTTTTAAACCACTTTTAAACGTGGAAACATCATGTGTAGACCGAGCTTTAATCATTGTCAATTATTACATAAGTACTTAGTTTGGTTAAATTGCCTAGCACCTATTAATACCGTTGTCGTCATTATTGGCCCATAATCTATCACGCTGCTATCACTGACTGTACATGATTATCGTTGTATAATTATGCAACTTATTGGTATATCCAGCACCAAACATATGCACCACCCTTTATTTTATTTTTGACTAATTTACACTTTACCGAAACCTCGCCTAATGTAAAGCGACGACCCGTTCTACGAAGTAGAGCGTTTATCTAAAGCGAAGCGAAGTCAAGAGTTGAAATTACCAAAATTGCACCTTTGCATCGGAAAAAAATCACCCAGGAAAAGCAATCCAATCTAGCTGTTACCAGAAAGAATGTTGACATCAAATCGTTCAAGTCTTAAATGGAGAGAACATATATAACACCTTTTCAGTGAAAGACTACGTCAAGGACTCCGAGCCCTTTTCAACCGGGCAAAAAATACCAGGACTAGTGAGGACTGGGACAAATACAAACAAGCACAAAAACACTACAAGAAGCGAATCAGATTCAGAAGAACAGAATCCTGGCAAAACTTCTGTAGTAGTATAAACTCAACAAACCAAGCCGGAAGAATAAAGAAAATCCTAGCTAAAGGGGAGTCAAATCATATGGGATCCCTAAAAAAGGAAGACGGCACTTATACTAACACAGACAATAAAACCAATGAAGTACTCCTGGAAACCCACTTCCCTGGATGTCAAGTCACAGGAGACCAGGAGTGGCCAGACGAGCACTATAGCACACCAACAACCCAGGAATGGGAAGTAGCAAACAAGATAGTAACTGCAGACAGAATAGAATGGGCACTGAGAAGTTTCAAACCCTTCAAATCTGCAGGGCTGGATGGCATATTCCCAGCACTACTACAATGGCAACCAAAGCAAGCTATAAAGCAGCTACTACCAATCTATAGGGCCTGTATAGCCTTCAAATATATACCAAAAAAGTGGAGGGAGGCGAAGGTAGTATTCTTACCAAAACCTGGTAAGGAAGACTACACACACGCTAAATCGTTTAGAGGTTTAGACCCATCAGTCTAACGTCGTTCCTTTTAAAAACACTAGAAAGATTAGTGGACCGATACCTAAGAGACGGAGCACTAAAACACAAACAACTGCATCCTCAGCAGCATGCTTACAGGAAAGGCAGATCAACAGAGTCGGCACTACACATGGTAGTACACAAAATAGAATCGGCTACCACAAACAAGCTATCAACACTTGCCACTTTCATAGACATAGAAGGGGCATTTGATAAAACCGTGCATAACAGCATAAACCACGCCCTCCGAAGACTCAAGGTAGAACCAGTGATTAGGAACTGGATCACCGAACTGGTCAGCAAGAGGGCGGTCCAGATAGTGATGAATACTACTACGAGGGCAAAAGTAGTCAAGGGATGTCCCCAGGGCGGCGTCCTATCACCACTATTATGGAACATAGTAGTGGACAGCCTCCTAAAGGCACTTAACGAAAAAGGGTACACTACTATTGGTTATGCGGATGACCTTACGATACTGATAAGTGGGAGCGCGAAAAACATGCTATGTAAAGTCATGCGTTCAGCCCTTCAGATTGTAGAAAAATGGTGTGACGAACATCAACTGTCAGTAAATCCAAGGAAAACAGAACTTATACTTTTCACCAACAAAAGGAAGTTACCTGAACTACACCTACCAAAACTATTTAATACCAAACTCTCCCTATCATCTGAAGTGAAATATCTGGGTGTCACTCTTGATAACAAATTGAACTGGGCGAGCCATATCGATACAAAAATAAAAAGGGCCTGCATGACTTTTTGGCAATGCCGGAGACTTGTTGGGAAGAAATGGGGTCTCAATCCAAAAATCACACTTTGGTTATACACATCAGTCATCAGGCCTTCTTTGACCTATGGGTCAGTTGTGTGGTGGCCCAGAACACAACTGACCACCGCGAAAGATAAACTCCAGAGTCTAGAACGCCTAGCGAGTGTAACAGCTACTGGATGCATGAAAACCACACCATCAGCTGCATTAGAGTATCTCTTAAATCTGAGACCTCTACATTTGGTCGTACAGGAGGAGGCCACGGCAGCCGCCCTAAGACTAAAAGCAAACGGACTGTGGAAACAAAACATAGAAACACGACACTCAAAAGTTCTGCATCGGGTCCTGAAAGAAACACCACTTCTTGAGGCACCCATGGACAGAACAACATGCCAACATGTCTTTGATCGTAGATACAATATCCAACTCAATGCAGAATCGAAAGATAGCTTTGGCAGCAGAGAAGTTAGGATATATACCTACTGACGGCTCCAAAACCGCATTCGGAACAGGAGCTGGTGTCTTCTCAAATGACTTAAACATAAAGATATCAACCACTTTAAGCAACTTAAACATAATATTTCAAGCCGAATGTATCGGCATCACCAGGGCAACACAGGCAGTCGCAGACAGAGATGTTGGAGACCTAAACATCAAAATTGTCTCCGACAGCGCCTCCGTGCTTCAAGCCCTTAAAAATAATACTATAACCTCTGTCCTTATACTGGAATGCCACAATGCACTAAAATCCATAGCGAGTGCAAACAAAATAACTTTGCAATGGATTAAAGGACATAGCGATTCACTAGGTAATGACGCAGCAGATGAACTAGCCAAGAGGGGAGCAAAAGCAAAGGCATATGGACCGGAACCACTAATGCCTATACCCCAGGCTCAAATAAAAACGTGGCTGCGCAGAAATACTGAAAAAAGCCCATTTAACAGAATGGAATAACAGTGAAGGATGCAGGCAAACAAAAAATGCTGTTCCGGAAGCATCGAAAAAACTTGCCCGCAACCTCATGAGATTAAACAGGGACAAAATTCGTAAAGTCATAGGTATAATAACTGGTCACTGTCCCTTAAATAAGCACCTATTTACCATAGGTGTAACAGACAGTCCTCTATGCAGAGGATGCATGGAGGAAGAAGAAACGCCACAGCATGTACTCATGGAATGCAGCAGTGTGGCGAATCAACGGGCAGAATTCCTCCAATCTCCGTCGTCTGTTCCGGATGCCTATCGCAACCTTAATAGGATGCTCGCCTTCTGGGACGGCCTAGGCTGGTTGGAGTAGAAAGGGGAAGTATGAGTCACGTACAATGGCCCAATAAAGAGGCTAGGTGCGGAAAAGGCCCCGCTAAACTAACTAACTACTAACTAACTAACACCTTTTCAGGCTCCGAGTGTTATTTTCATCAAAATATGTAGGTACCTACTACGAGTAGGTAATAACATTTTAAAACATTCGATGAAAACTATATTCCTGAACATATGACACTCAGCTCGAATTTTATATCGGGCTCACTACCTAACAAAGCCAAATAACGCAAACAAAGCAAGGGCGGAAGCTATGTGAAAATTTAAAATAAATCCCCATTGCGAACGGCCACGACATTGTGAGGGATAATCCGACATATTTGCATCATATAATACACTTCCTTCGCGGGAATATAACCTTTCAATGTACTGCCATAAGAGCTTCTGTAGGAGTATTTTCCCTTGCAAAATGAGGCAATTCCACAAAGCTTTTGCTTACATCAATTTCACACGCGTGGGTCACTCGTATGTTCTCGCCATTGTGAAATTTTAACATTTTCTTTTTACGCAATAACGTGGGAGTGTTGCTCCATTGTTGCTCTCGTCATTTTAAAAGGAGATTACGAACTCTATAAGTATTTATTGTAGGTAATTTTTTTTACCAATCAGATTTTATATTCTAATGTATTTTTGCCATTATAACTATTATGCTACGGTCGTTAATAAAATGCAATATAAAACTCGACTAGTACTGCACAAAGTTTAGTTTTGAATGGAGTATTTAGTACCTACATGCTAAAAAAATAGTACGTAGGTATTCATCAATTATCTAGGATCATTATACTATACTCTGGGTTCATCGGTGTATACATTACTTTTATTACAACCATACAAAATAAGCTCAATCGCAGCCTACAAAACACCACACAATACAAATCCCACTTGAGTACAAAGAAGATTTTTGCGCATGTTAAACACAAAACTGAAGATACACGATCCCTTATTCCCAACTGGACGGCACACCTCCGCAAATCGTAATCCTCTTAGAAAACATTTCCAATTTAAAAAGAATTCCTCTTATCCCTCCGAGGAGGGCACGCGTAAAAAATAAAAAGGAAAAACTGTGTGACACGCACCGTGCACACACACGAACATTCGTCGCTGTAGGTACTCCTCGATTCCTTACAGGTCGCTTCTCTACGAGAGAGCATCTATTGAAACTCCACTCAGCCCGTGTTAGCTATCTATTTAGTATAAAAAGGGTCGAGAATTTCTCGAGATCCTTTTTTATCCGGCTAGGGGGGAGCCACCCTCGCCTGACCCGCCTCACCTATGTTACGTCGAATTTTATACGTATGCTACTAAATTTCCTTAACCTTCTCAAGAGTCGATACAGGTGCCCAGTAGAGCAAACCTTTTTCCAATCAAATCTATATTTATAGACGTGTACCTGTGTAAATCAGGTATATATGTGCGTATTAAACTACAGACATACCTCATACCACCCCACCTTCGACCGGGCTTTCCTATCATCCTTCTAAGCTTTTTCAGGAGGATGTAAACGAACCTAGCTAAAAACAGAGTAGACGGATTTATGAAGAAGTAAGCCAACCGACCAAAACCAATAAACGTAACTGTAACGATGCGATGCTTAGGAAGAGTTAACCGGGCAGCAGTTACCTTAAATCCTTCCAGACGTACCAAATGATAGCAGAAATAACTAAGAATTTCTGCCATCCCTATCTAAGTAGCAATAACCTTTCTTCCTATAACAGGAGATTACAAGTCCAATTTGTGTATCAGTTCCCTCGCGAGTCTCGCCTCGGGCTCCACTTCAAATATTTAAAGGGGGTTGGATTTGATTTCATCCGTTTGAGGCCACTCTCGACCGCAATTGGATCACACGACTAGTTACTGGCGCACATATAGGGCTATTTCACTGAAATCTACTTACTCGGGAAAATGTGATTTCAATATTTCACAAAACTTTAAGCATTTTGTCAAAGTTTGCTCAGATTGTGCCAATTCAAGAATGTTTATCTAGTGCGGGAAGTAGATTTCTATCTGCTATTTATCTATGCTATCTATTGCTTAATGGATGATCAGACTTGAACAACTCTACCTACATAATATGTTGCAAAAAACTGACTTCATAGCTACATCTTTACAATGATTGTGCTCTCACTTTATTATTAAAAAATCATTTGCTAAGACAGATTACACCAAAGAGAATAAAAAATTACACATCCGCGAACTTGATAAAACTACATAGGTTGACGATTTGACTTTGACGCGGTTTGACTACTCTTTCATTGTACATTACAGTGCCCCAGACATATTTGTCTTCAAATCTACAGTCTTCAAACTGTATCTCCATATTAGACCGCATTGTGGCTTTACATGAAACGATGTGATTGTCTAGGCCAAGCCTGTTTTCAGTTGAAAAACAAAATAACTAGTTTTTAGCAAATATCATTAGCTTCTCTGCATCTATTATTTTAGCGGCCACGCTCACGAGTGCCTTGGCAGATTGATGTTATATCGACGCGGTCTATAACGGAAACGATACTGAACGGACGGACCGAACTTTTGATTTGAATCACCCATTTTCCCAAACGATTAAGTTAGGTTTTAGTTGTATTACAATAAATAGAATTTTTTCGTAGTTTTCCCACTTTAAAATGTACCCACGTTAATTATCCTCTTTTGGATTGCTAATGCATCAAACAAATAAAATTATCCATTCAGGATAATTACTAGTTTAATAGCTAATTATAGAATATGAATAAAACAGTTTCTAGAGCATCTCGATATTCTAATGAAAATAGGATGATATCTTAAATCATTTCTCTCTAGACTAGTATACTTTGGCAGCCGTGCATAACAAGATGAGCAACGCGTCTATGTGCTATAAATTCAGAAATAGCCTCACGTCAATCTCGAAGCAATTTCGAATGTATCTTCCGTACATAGAACTACATAAGTCGGGCGGCGGGGGCGCCTAGGGATCGGTTAACCCACGTTGCGACATCCCGAAGGAACGCCCGACTTTCCACAAAGAAAATACCAATCAAAATTTGATTTACCGCCGCCCGTGGCCACACATCAAACCGCTCTAATGCGAGGAATGAGAGAAAGCCTAAAATCTATGGGGATCCGAGCCCCATTGACGAATTGAAAATCTAGCAAGCCAACATTGAGACGCCTTTAATATTTATGACTGAGTAAAATACACGGGTAACTCTATGAATAAATATTGAGAAACGGAGGGTGGCCGAAAGTGAATTAGAGCCACGAAAAGATGCAACTGGTTAGAATAACACCAAAAACTTGAATGAAACCAGTTAAGCAATTCCTGTTTAAACTCTGTCTACGTAATTAACGTCATTTATAAGATGTAGAGAATTAAAAACAAATTGTGGAGAATCAAAAACTACAATAGCAGCGCCGTATCCAAAATGTCCGCTTCGTGCCTAATCGTTCAACATAAGTCAATTTACCCTATTCCCCAATCGACATTGATAGACTGAAGTTAATCATTTAAAAAAAACCATTAACAAGTAGTTGAGAACTATTTTTGACCGTTGTGTTTTGATGTTGACGATACGAGCAGGACATGTGCCAGATAGTAAGCAACACACCTGCAGAAGCTCGTATTTATGTTTGTATAGTATAGAGTAACAGGTATCGAGTACGAGCAGGCCATGTACCTGATGTTAACCGAAGCACCTGCATATAACAGCAAAGTATCATGCAGCATTCATTGGAACATTAAGAGTCCAAATCATTACCTGCTAGGTACCGCTTCGCTTCGCTCATCACCCAGAGACATAAGATTATTTATTTCTATGTCCTGTAATTTCTGTGAAAACATTGCCCTTCAAACCGGAACACCGTTCCACCTTGTAAGTATACTTACTAGTTTTTGTAAAACTAATCTAAATTTGAAATTTGTTCAACTGAATTGCTTACATAATGTTAAATAACATCCTAGGTAAGGCAAGCCAAGTGGAAAGAAATGAGATCATACGATGTAATAAATACATTCAAAAGTTCCCCGGGATAGGTAGTTGGGAATCGAACGGGAATTATTCATCCGCTTCCACCCCACCCTACTCCCATCCTACAAATCTATCTAGTTGCAAAATATGTACAACCGCGCCCGTCTCCCAAGTCCCAACCCACCGTCTACGAATTCATATTCAGTGGCATATGAAATTATATTCGATTTCTGATAAGCCGCCAGAATACATTCAGATAGTTCTTACATAAATAAATAAACATTATCTTTGCGGATCTAGTGCAAAAAAAAAAGTAATAAGAGCTTCGTAGATTTGGGTTGGGACGTGGCGAGATTCATTTCATATTGTAACTTGAATGTGTTTGGTTCAATGACTTATTTGATTGCAGGTAAATTGAGTGCCAAACACAAGGAAGTTTGGTTTTGATCATTCAGAAACCATTCTTACATACATATTGGTTTAAACTTTAAACATACTTACTGCTACATAAGCAGCCCACAATTTTTTTCCACAGCTGGGACCCCTCTGGGTCTTTTCACGCTAAGAGAGAGTCAATGTCATTTTCGATGACGCTGAACCAGCATGGGTTGACGGATGACACATGACCCTGAAAGATTCATGGAACGTTTCGGTTTCCCTCACGATGTTTTCCTTCATCGTTAAAGTCATTGATGAACAAACGAATTCAACTTCATTTGGAAAAATACTCAAGAGCGGGATACGATCCTATGATCTCACGATTGTGAATAGCTCGTTCTAACTACTAGTCCACGGCTTCAACTCAATACTTATCTACATATGTACTTCAATTTTGGGAAACTGATGTTTGATTACCAGATTTTAGCAAAAACTTACTGGTATGCTGGTAATGTCCGATAGTATGATAAGGAAGAGTTTTCTAGAGCTGAGACGAACATGGGCTACCTACATAACATTGGGATAGAGCAACTATCCGATTATAGAAATACCTACTGAATACTGAGTACTGAAATATTTATAGCGGTTTTATGTAGATTTCTAGATCTATTTATGTGTAGAATTAATGTACCAGACAATAGCGTCATCCTAAAACATTCCTTTATGATTCGTTGAACTGTTAAAACAGTATTTTAAAACAATTCTTTTTAGTTATTTTAATAACTCCAAAAAAATTAAACTACAAAATCATACTAGTATCAAACCCAGATGGAATCAGAACCGACGCCAAACGACAACATAATTAACCGTCTCATCCATTACTCTGTCACCTGCCAATTCCAAGATTGTAGCAAGATAATGCAATAAAAAAATTACAAGAAACAAAAACTTCCCCTATCGGCAGTTTTGCATCGAGATCGATCGGAGCCCTAGAGCGAGGGCTGGGCTCCCCTAGCGTCGAGGGTAAGCCGTTTCCGATAAGGCGCCGAGTCCCTGAGTTTCGGCATGTCGTCTCGACGCTTATCTGCGTGCCGACCTCGCCTGCAATGTACGTGGTCAGAATAATGCAGCTACGACACACGCACACAAATTGAAATCATTTCGCCATTACAGATTATTGATTGAGACGTTTGTGAGTGCGAGGAGAGACGGAACCAAATGCCAATAACCGACAAGTTAGAATACTCGTATGCTACAACCAAACGTACCTCTGCTGTAGACTTTCATACCTACAACCAGGGCATTTAATCTGTGCCTACAACCCTCTAATGTACACTTGGTATTCATAAAATCCACAATATGTAACAGAAAAGTTACCTATGTAGGTAAGTTTGTACAATCAAATTTCTGGATACAGGGATTTTCGAAATTCGACATTTAATTGAATGACAATAACTTTACTGCAGTAAAACGAGATTATTTTTAGATGTTCTTTCTCGCGCGTTGAGACGCTATAAGCGGATGGGAGCTTGACTAAACAAAGTACTCGTATAACAAGACTTTTCCGACACTTTTATATATTCCGAGACCTTACAGATATCCCTTACACGGAGTCGCCGACCTGGCTGGTAAGTAGCAGGGCTAAATGAATCCTTCGGTTTAGATTACCTGGCAGGTAGACAATCCCTCCAAAACGATCTCTTTTTTTGAAAATCCCTATTTTTTTGTTATAAGCATAACACCCAATTTAAATTTCAAATTGTCACCATTTTTAAATTTTTTGGAAAACATATTTGCACGTTCTTGGCAATGTTAAAACCCCGAATTATAGTCTGGCTTATTTTTTAACTTTATTCTTTAAACATTTAACTTAAATAAAATAAAATGTTTTTTTTAAATGTATGGATCCATTTTGCCCCGCCTCTCCCCAGCCAGGTCTGCACTTGTGTGTTGGGGAATAATAGGAGAGCTATGTATATGCCAAGTTCTCAGCTTGCCTACAAATACCTACACAGTTACAGCCGTGCAAGAACTTCGTTCTGATCGGGTTTCATTCATTTACGTTGTTTTGTAATGTCTGTTATAAATGGGTAAAATCATCATCATCATCGAAGGTACCAATGCAGTCTAGCGCTAGCAAATTAAAAAATTGGTAAGTTGAATCTCAGAAATTTTACATTTTTGTAGTTGAAATTCCGATAAACATAATACGAGTACAAACAGATATTGAAATCTTTGATTCCAACACCAACAAGACAGGAATACATACGCATTTTTCTAAAACTAACAAGAATCTCGTTATTATCTGAGTGAGTTTTTTTCAGTCCCAAAATAACATTGTTCAGTTTTGCAACGAAGACTTCGTAAAAGCACCTGCCTCTAATCGCTCGAGAACAAAAAACGTCCTCACACCACCAGAGATCTCAATCTCCCGGTCCCGCCACGCTTCAGCCACATTCGCCGTGACAAATGTCCCGTCGGCGCTCCGAGGGGTGTCGTGGAAAAAAATTATAAGGAAATTTACCTAATGGCCGCGATTCTTTATACCCGCGGTCTATTGTCACGGGACAATGCTGTAATGGAGGGATGACGTGCGTTCCTCACAAGGGTTTTATCTCATTTTCCTTTTTTCACGTTCGTGCGGTACTTGAGAATTTGTGAATGTTGTGAATATGAACATTAGTGGGTGGGTATTGTTTAGCGGATTGATGTTTTTTTGTTTAAGAGATTTACTATAAAAGTTGTATAATGATTTCCGTCGCTTTCGTTCTTAGTGATAGTTTGTTTGGGGAAGCACGCCTGCATTCTAATGATACCTACGGCACACGTCAGCCCATAACAACACAGGGCCATATTATAATAGCTGTGCGTTCATTTTGAATATGAATAGTCGAAATGACTGCCAGCACTGAAGTGCACTCGTCACACGGAGATTTGTAATGATATTTTTCTTTGTCCAGTAATTTCTCTTGAAACATTGCTCACAGAAATGTTTGTTGTTAGTGTTTGGCGGTAAGGTAACTGGGAAAGGTGGAACTTCCTCAAATATACACTGTAAAGAGTTCTACCCCTAGGAACCATACAACAAAAAGTTCGTTTGTGGATACACTACTTGATTATCTTTTAGTATATCAATATTAGCATTACGAACAACAAAGAGTTTATCTAAATTCTAATCCATTCTTCAAGTTTTCGAGAAGAGGTTATATTTTTCGAGAGTAGGTACCTAACCAAATTACTTCTATTTTTTTTTTCTTTTATAGGTTTACACTTGACCGCCATCTCGCCTGATGTTAAGCGACGATGCGGTCTACGATGGAGCGTGTTTACCTAGAAGAAACCGATTCAATCTCGATTTGAAGACACAGAGATTGTAAACTATCGGAAAAACCCTCTCAGGCAACGTATTCCACAGCCTTTACGTTCTTATCACAAAAGTAGAGTTAAATCTCTTCGTTCGTGTCTTTGGAACATCAACCATGAAACGATGTCGCTTTTTCGAGCTACGAGCATTCCGATAGAAAAACAGGCAAGGTGGTATTAGATCGTACAAATCAGTCCGACTCAGCACACTCTCCGAAGTGTATCCGATAAAAAACCGATAAGCTAGCAATTTTCCGGCAATGTTCGAGACTTTGCAGTCTTTTTCGCACGAGGATGTGCGCCTATGAGTCTTTTGGCACGTCTCTTGATCGATTCCAGGGCCTCCAGCTGATACTTAGCCGATCCATACCAAGGGTGCGAACAGTACTCCATACAAGAACGAATCTATGCTTGATACAATGTGAGCAACTGTTCAGACTTGAATACCTTCGCACCTTTGAGAGGACACCTAGTTTTTTGGCAGCTAATTTAGCCTTGGACTCGATATACAAGCCAAAGTTGAGCGTAGATGTCAAAGTAACGCCCAAAAGCTCAAGACGGTCAGAAACTGGCACGGATATACCACGAAAAGTAGGAGTCAGTTGGAATGGACTCCTTTTTGTGGAGAGCAGACACGCCTGCGTCTTACTCTCGTTGAACTTGACCAGATTGGCATCACCCCATTCAGACACCGCCTCAAATATTTTACTGAAATTACATGTTTTATACTTATAAAACATTTTCTATCTTTGGGTGACGCGCCAAGTGCAGTACTAGGTAATGATTAGCACTCTTCGTGTTCCAATAGCTTCGTGTCACTGTGCTGTTACGGGCAGGCGGCAGGCATGTTCCTTACCTTCAGGCACATGACCTGCTCGTCTCGTCGCTCGAAACACCTCGGTTTTCTCACGATTTCGCCTTTACAACCAGTGGTGGTGACAAAAAAGAGAATAAGGTCATACATAGCCTACTTAAGACTCTGTTCCTACGCCGCTCCCACCCAACTCAGCCCTAAACCAAAACAGCTGATCGCAGTCCATGCGTCGGCAGCTAGCAGTCGCCCAGCTGTCCACGGGCCGTCAAATCTCGCTTTGCGCGATAGATACAATTGGAAATCAGTTTCCATTTTTTTTTTCATTCATTAACAGCACAGTGACACGTAGCTATTGGAACATGAAGAGTCCAAATTATTACCTATCACTGCACTGCTCGCGTCACCCAGAGATCTAAGATGTTATATTTCTAAGCCTTGTAATTTCTCTGGAAACATTGCCCTTCAAACCGGAACACAGTAATGTTTGCACATTACTGCTTGGCCGTAGAATAACCGGCAAAGGTGTGGTACTTCCCCAGGCGGACTCTGCCAAGAGTCCTACCACTACAAAAACAACCATTGAAACAACTTGCATATTTAACAATGTCCCGATTCAGTACCCTTTGTGCGTTATTGCTATAGCACTTGAGGATGGAGAAAAAAGCTCAAGGAAGAAAAGGAGAAAAAACAATGAGACACCGCGCAGTCCGCTCGTTACAACGCGTGGCCAGCGAGGCGTCTACTAGCGAGCAGTTTGATGGCAGTGACAAAAACTCTCACTCATTTGCGGAGGCGGAAGAGGACACGGGGATAAGCCACTCTGACTGGAGTCCCGTCTCCACTGGAGGGCCTAAGGCGTCGGACGTTTAGGGCCGTCCGGCAGTCTTCGTAGGGAGAGGCCTGCCTAAGTAAATTTGCCGCCTGTTTCTGGCACACTACTTGCGCCACACGCAGGGCAGGCGCTATGTCCCACCGGAAGGCGAGCCCGCAAGGGCGCTGGCAGTGGCAAGGTCGCGATCGAATGAGAAAACCGTCTCGCAATTCTCCCGCCATACCACGGCCGGAAAACCCGTGAGGGTTTGCAGAGGCATCACTATAAGTTGTGTCGAACTTGGCATACCCACCGTGCCCCTGCACAACGAATATCCATTAATGTACGACACCCATGACAAAAAAAGAAAAAAATACTTACAAGAATGAGACAACATTTATCCTATGATTCCAAAATCAGGATATTTCAAGTTATTCTTGAGCCACTTATACATATTACATCTACATCATACAAATATTATGAACTGAAGGTTGTGATAGTGTGGGAAAGTGAACAAAACATTCATGTTTTATTCACTTTCATACAAGAACTACGGAACAGATTTTGACAATATTTCACAGTTTAGTCTTAGTACATCAAAATACCATCCTCTTTTTACACTGAAAATTTTCACAAATTCTGTAGCATAGCAAGTAAAACCAAGGGGCACTGCTAGTACCCATTATAATGTAAACAACACAACCAAACATTTTGGCCCATTAATTGTTTTTAGGCTGACATTTTTCAATTTTCCATACTCAAATTTAAAAAACATAGGTACTTTGTCAACAAATTTATTTTGTAGGAATACTTACCAATTGGTATACATAGTCCATATCCACACTGCAATCCGGTTTTATTAATAAATTAATAATTTGCAGGACACTACCACCAAAACCAGCATGTTATCAATATTACAATTAATCTATTTTAGTGAATTCCAACAAATTAAAATATTTACGTAGACATATAGAAAATGTAAAAAATTATTAAATATTATACAATATGCAAATGAAAAAAATACTCTTATTTGAATTCTAGAGACAGGTTGCTCGGAGCCCTTTCAACGGGTAACTGGTGTGGGACGGTGAACACTGCTATCACCGCTCGGTACCGTACCTCTCCGGACAAATACATTCAAATATTACCAAACCCAGCCTTGCTATTGGACAGCAACCCTTCTCCCTTGCGCGTGTGCTAAAAAAGGAAAGGGTTAAAAGCCACCCTTTTTTATCTGCACCCTTTTTTATAAAGCCCTCGGTTACTTGCAACCCCTTCGCAGAAGTTCATTAGTAAATAATCTTAAAATGTATTAACTTATCAGGACACAAAAACACTAAGATATAACTATGTTATTTACAAAACTAAAGTTGCACTTACCTACCACTTGGTTAGGAATTATTCATATTAGCATACCATTATTTTAAGTAGATAAATAAAAACTGAAGAAAATTCTGTAAAACTTATCAAGTGAATTATGGCTTATGACAGAAATTAATGAATATTACTAACTTACACATTATTTGATGAATTTCTCCAAAAATATTACAAAATAAAATTACACAATGCCTAACAGGAAACTTTTATCTTCATGTAGTTGCGAATACGTTACAATTTACGCAAAAATATAGTACTAAATTTAGCTTCACGCCTTCGTTAGAAAGAACTTCCAGTTGCAGATAGCTGTCAAATTATTCCAAATGTAAGAGTGTTTATTTTCTTTTTGTGGGATATGTTTCTTTGTTTAGTAAAATCCTTTCAAATTCTCGAAAATATTAATAATTTACGTTTATAGGCACGCAGTATAAGTTAAAAAGAAGTAGCTTCGAAACTGAACACTGACATATCTCTAACATGTGACATTGAATGATTGAAGTTCCAATTTAAAAAAATCCAATACCTAAATGCATTTCTTTCTGTGAAAATGTGTTCCGTAACTCAATTCTACAAATAGCATTACTCTGATAAACAGCATCCTACATTGCGTAGTGCAGAAAGAGACAAAAATCATGAATAATTCGACAACAACGTCAACAACAACTTGACAATAGACAAGCCTGACAAACGACTAGCATGAAACGAAAAACGGAACATATTTGGAAGTGATAAGTGATAACTGAGCTAGTGGTTCTTTATTAAATTATTTAATTTGGCCATAAAATTACTAAAAATGACTTTATATCATTTCGGGAATTGTTTAGCTTTAGTGTACGCCCCTTATCATATGGCATATAAGTTTTCAGGAATGTAAGTGACAAGTAACCTACATTTTTACGTTTACTGTTTACTGCCTAAAAAGCTATATTGCTGTAATAAAGAAGGCTGTAAAGAGCAAGAATTATGCTCTTCGCATGCGGCGTCTTTTGACCAAATAAGAATTTGACCAAAATTCTTAGAAAAGTACCCTAACTGAACCTGTCAAAATCAAAGTACTCTTATAATGTTTCAGATCAGAATATGCAACGTTCTCAAAGTGTGTGTACGCTGGAGGGCTCTACATATTTACACAGCTTTGTAAGATGTTGTTGCTTGCCACATTCTTCCCAGATACAGATGGAAGCCATATCACAGGAGATTACAATGTGTTCTTGGTAATCCTATTAGATATTTTAGTTTAATTATGCATGATATAGATCATGCAACCTTATTTCTGTTTTATTACTTTTTCTATTTGATTTGATAGTCCCACTATGTGAAAGTCCTATCCATCCCACAGTGCTTCATAATAAGCTATTAACTATTATAGTAGAATATACATAATGTGTACATAATGCAAACATATCTCAATTTTCCTTATTCACATATAAAGACAGATAAATATGTGTTCTTACTTTGATCCCTAAACATTTTCAGGAGATCCTGAAGGCTACAGTTGATTTTGCTGATCTACTGGGGCTTTACTTTGCTATCAACTCCGTTCCTGGAAAGGGTCATGCCAAGATACTAACCTCTGCTATTGGATGGGCTAGTGCTGAGGTAACTTCATCTATCTTACTAATACTTATTATTGAAAAGCTTTGATGTTTAGATCTGTTGCTCATTCACGTCGGAACATCTAAATGTTTGAAATTTGGAACACAAGTTGGATTACAGCCCAGAGTGCCTAGCACCTTTGTACTATTTATCTAAAGAAAAGCACAGGAAAGGGAACTGCGTGAGTAAAATCAACTGGGGATCGCTGCTAGTACTTCTACCTTAATATATGCAGTTTTGACTCTTACTGTAATACTACTATAATATTACTAGCGACCCACCCCTGCTTCGCATGGGTGAAAAGCTGATACTAAAAATACAAATAAAAATGGTTATTGTGGGTTAACCCTAAGAGATAGACATATACGATTGTTGACTTTTTTGTGGACCTTTTGAAGGTGTACAATATTGCAGTACATTATTTTTGAAACCATCTCGTAGAATCCAGCCAGCGTTTGTAAAGTAAGCACAAAAAAATCTGTTTATTTATGGCATTACATTAGAAACCTTTAAAATTATCAGTGTTTCTCTATTGTTGTTTGCACATATTATACATATAAACCTTCCTCTTGAATCACACTATCTATTTGAAACCCCACCTCAATCTGTTTGGTAGTTTTAAAGATCTAATCATACATAGGGGTATAGGGACAGAGAAAGCGACTTTGTTTTTTTACTATGTAGTGATAAATGTCAAAAGTATGTATGTTTGTTGCTCAATCACGTTGTAACATATGAATGGATTAGGCTGAAATTTGGAATGCAGGTAGATTATAGTATATAGGAAGAACACAGGCTACTTTTTATCCCGTTACGAACGGGAACGGAAACTACGCGAATATCACCACAGGGCGGTGCTAGTAGAGAATAAAATAAATAAATTTATAAATATTGGGTGGACAATTCACACACAATGTCATCTGACCCCAAACTAAGCAATTCTTGTACTATGAATATCTGAAATGATAAATGATAGATAGCTATCTATGCAGAGTCTGCTAGGAAAGATCAAATCTTTGGTAGTTACTTTACTACTACAGCATATCACATGCATTACTGTTTTTTTTTTACAGGGTACTAGTAAACCTAATAGTTAATTATTC
Organism: Ectropis grisescens; assembly: GCA_017562165.1. Taxonomy (NCBI): domain Eukaryota; kingdom Metazoa; phylum Arthropoda; class Insecta; order Lepidoptera; family Geometridae; genus Ectropis; species Ectropis grisescens. Next base: position 6,805,302 of record CM029778.1, on the reverse strand, counting down.
TTGTCTAAAACGATTCAAACAACATTTCCATCAGTTTAAGGATTACTTACTTGGTTACTTTCACATTTATAATCAACATCATCAAAATCCCATTAAATGTTCCCAGTGTTGGGATTCAGGGCCTTCTCTCTCAAGGAGAGAGTCAAGGCCATAATCCACCACACTGGCCCAGTGCGTATTGGTGGATGATACATGACTTCGAAAGATTCTAGGTACATGTCGGTTTCCTCAAGATGTTTTTTAGACATTTATTACCTACCTGGTTGACTGAGCCGTGCTCAGTTTAAATAATAAAGGGTTCTAAGTAAAAGATTTTCTCAGAAAAAAAGAACAAAAAGAAAAGACCCGAGTGTAACCATCAGGATTCGAACCAGGGCCTGTTGTCTCCGAGGGCTAGCATATTCCGTCTGAGCCATTTAGACTTAAAGAACAATGGCGAAATAAATTATCGTATTCTAATGACATTGTAGGAGTTTTTCATTGTCTAAAAACGCGCATAAAATGATGTTTTTAAAAAATAAAACCTAGCTAGATCGATTTATCGTCCCCGAAACCTCCTGTATACATAATTTCATGAAAATCGTTCGAGTCGTTTCCGAGATTCTCGGAATAGAATCTGAATCTCGGAATCTGAATCGTATATATATATACCTACAAGAATTGGTTGTTTAAAGGTATAAGATAATATTTGTAGGGATTTATCAAAAAGTAGCCAAGTTTATGCTTTGTCAGCTATATATATATATATATATAATAACAGGCATAGTGACTAAAAAAACATTAGTTTATTAGTTAGATAGTATTCAATCATTTATTCAGTATAGTCAAAATAAAATTAAAAATATCAAATACAAAAACAGGTAACAAAAAAGAAAAAATGATCCTAGTGAAATAAAAACTCCCCACGCGCCGAGCGTCGCTCAAGGGTCCCCATAATATTAGATTATCAACAAATATTGTATTTAAACATATTTGTTTATTTCATAAACAAAAAATGACGAAGATGTAGTGCTTAGAAGTTTCGAGTGACGTCACTTCATTGTATGATTTTTACGAAGACTTTTCTCTCTCTACACGATGGACCCGGCCAGCACCTGCACGTTGAATCCATGGAATGCTAAAAAGATTGTCTCATACCTGACAGCCTAATTAAAATGCTATATTTTTTACTCAGACCAATTCCCAATTGTATATTATTATGCTTTGCAGGTGGTGGTAACTCGGGGAGTCTTGCTATGGGTGGGAGCACGCGGCTCCGAATTCTCCTGGGTGTATGTCCGCTCCTGTGCGGAGTCTAACGTCGCACTCTTGCAGCACGGCGCCGCCGCAGCCCTCGTTTGGTTGTGGACCCGCTCAGACCTGTCCAAGAAACACGTGCCCATTGTAGTAGCTCTATTACTCCTGCAGCCTTACCGACCACTGTTGGAAGAAGCTCTAGGACTCGCTCTGGGTTTGGCTCCGTGGCCCCTGTTAGCCTTGCGTGCTGGTCTAGCGATTGGTGTATCACTCACTGCATTAGCCATGTATGCCAATCTTGCTGTACAAATTGGAATGTGAACAGTTAGGAAATACATCATTATTTCTTTATTTATATCAATCAATGAGGAACAAAGATTTTTGTGTTTTTAACATCTTTTGAACACTTCGGAATCTTGAAATAATTAAATTGATTGCAGATTTAAACAACATTAAGGTAAATATTTGCTCCTTTTTAAAGTAAAACACAACATTTAGCATTTATGTGTTGTTCTAAAGACTCTGAACCATAATACAACATTTTCAAGATCAGTTGGGCTATTTGCTCCATATATCTAAAAGATACTGGATGTATTAGGAGCCAGAAAAGAATCTGCGAAAATATTATAAAATGTTACGGTGTCACATCTAATATGTTTTGGTCTGAGGGCAGTACTATAATCTATTATTAATTTAATAGAACTTCATTCTCCTGAATGTCACAAGGCTGAAAGACAATTAGAATAGTGACTTATTGCTGAAACGTTGATATCTTATTAATTCTCTTAATATCTTAAATGTTGATATTAATGTTACCATAATTTATATTTTCGTTTGTTTACCAGGAAATTAAAATCCCCCTAGTAGGCAACTTGTGTGGTGACTTTTGTAAAAATAATCACTTGTATGTTGCGTAATGTTTATGGAGAGTGAGAGGTAGGGTGTTAAATATGTTAAGGTGCATTATGAGGGGGTAGGATTGGGTATAAAATCTTTAAAAATTCCGTTACGTAATACTTGAACGCTCCCTTATTCTGTCGCCGAGCAGTATTGTGCCAACGTAACTCTGTTTCAATTTGTAAAACAATGTGTCTGTGGAAATTGGAGTGATTTGGACTCTTCATGTTCAAATAGCTGCATGGCTCTATGCTGTTATGAGCATTGGTTATACAGTCAGCCGCTGCCTTGTTCGTACCATCACTATATTATTTAAAAAAAACTCCTTTGCATATAAAGGTTTCTCCAATCATGAAACTGTAATTCTTGTAATAGTCTTGTACTTATGGTCAGAGTAAATGAGGACATTTTTTTAAATATATAACATAAACCTTAAAAGCATCACTAACATATAGTGCTGATGTAATTAGATTTAAATAAGCATAAAAATTAAAAGTTACAATCTGTAATGAGTGTTGAGAATGTTTGTAGGTAGATGAATTCTATAATAAATGTATAGGCTGATGTTTGTACATTACAGTAAGTAGATTAATAAATAATATTTTCTATGAAGTGTAAGTATGTTTTAACTTAAGAATGCTGTGTATTGAGCCTTGGTAAAACATTAAATTATTAGTGAAATTATGAGTTGCATTATTTACATTATATGGAACTCAATCACAATTTAAATTATTACCTACTATTATACTATTACCTTGACGTTTCGGAAGTGTTACAAACAGACTTATAGTAGTAGGTATTATGTATTACTAATTTTAAACTGTAGCATAAACCTCAATAACATGTAATGGTATTCCATACCATATTGTTGCAGAATAGTCAACCAGTGTATGATAAATATTAAATACGATTTCGTTTTTACTGGAACACAAAAATATAACAAGCTATTATTGGTCGATACATTTTAACGAAATAACTATACTTTTTAAATCGTCTACAATTATTTTTGGAGTAGATAGTAGTTTTGTAGTTTTAGTCGGACTAGCAGTACCCGGTTTCACCCGATGCCATTGCTTTGTCGGAATAAAAATCAAGCTGTTATTCCCGACCATTAACTATTTATTTACTTATTTAACCAATTTTAAGAAGATTTCTTCAGTAGTTTTTACATGAAAGAGCAACAATAAACATTATTCTATATTATCTTCACAAACTTCCCCACTTCTCATTTATAATATTAGTAGGGTCTCTGAGTCTGCCTCTAAAATCAGAGAGGCAAATGAACACGAACACGTGACGTCGTGCGCAGAACACTCAGGCCAATCACCTATTACCTAACTATACCTACCTATGGATTTCATCAAAGGCAAAACAGTAAAGTTAAGTTTGCAGATTTTGCCACTGAAAATTTGTGTCAAACCGTAAAGCCACAAAATAAAAAATAACTTCGTAGAGTGTCTATCAAAAAGAAGACAATGACAATGACAGTAAGCGCAGCTGCGACGACCTTAGCTTAATGTTACCAGTAAATTATTTGAACATACAGCTGTTAAGAAATAATTAAAGTGGCCTTTCAGGGTTAAAAAAATATTGTTAATATTAAAACAAAATGTTTTTCATATTTTTTTACATTAAGAGTTGTGTTATTATTTTCATGTGGCGGAGATGCGAATGCTGAGATGGATGTGTGGTGTTACGCGGATAGATAGGATTAAGAATGAGTATATTAGGGGAAGTATGAAAGTGGCACCCGTGACATAAAGGTTGAAAAGCTCCAGGTTATCATGGTTTGGCCATGTTATGCGTAGAAATGAAGACCACATAACCCAAAGAGTTTTAAATATTTGTGAGTTTTGAAGGATGTTGTGGTAGAGGGCGACCAAAAAAAGTGTGGCTGGATTGTGTGAAAGAAGACATGGATAGGAAAGGAATACACTCAGATTTGACATGATAGAGACGAATGGAGGAAACGTACATGTTGTACCGACCCCACATAAAGTGGGATAAGGGTAGGCAAATGATGATGAGTTGTGTTATTATTTTCAGAACACAAGGACGTGTTTTCAGAAAAAAAACAAATAGTTCGTAATTAGGTAATAGCTACGTAAAAGATAGTATGTAATATGTATTAGTGAATTTTTAGAAGCTAATACAACATTTTCGTTCTCATTTCATTAAAAAAACTAGTAGCGTCCTGCGTTCCCGTTCCCGTAATTTTCCCGGAACATCGACCAATCACAGCCGCGGACCCACGTCGGTAATTTTGTTTTGTTTGACAGTTGCGGCGACGTAATCAGATGAATCATTTTGTTGCACCACAAAATTATCGGAATACTATTTACATTTTTATGGTATTAGTACTTTAATTTATTTTAGGCATTGGAGGCAAATGATGTTCAGAACCCGTGTAAAATTGAACAAGAGTAAATTCAGCCGCCAGTTGCGCAGTAATTAGTAATTATTAGAATACCTACTTGATTTCGCCATGAATTTACCACAGGATGTTGTTTTTAATGTTTTTGAATATTATAGCATTTGAATGACCTTTTATTTCAGAATACATAGGTATTTTTTGTAAATATTTGGTATCACCATTATCATTAGCCTGTATTAGTCCTCTACTGGACATAAGCCTCTCCCATGTTACGGCATTTACCACAGGTTCTCCAATCCCTACCGGCTTCTTTCCGTATATCGTCACTCCATCTTGTCTCGGAACGAGCTATACCTATTACTCACTGACATATATCACGCACGGCAGAAGTGAAAACTAAAATAAGAAATACTTATATTTAAAGACCATAAGTCTTCCAGACGAGGGTCCTCCACGAGCACTCTGATTAGCAGAGTGCTCAATGGAAGAACAAGGGCCGCCGTGCGGCCATAGAGGCAGATGGTGGTGGTTAGAACTTTCGCTACCGACCATCTTCGCCGTGGTGATCGACAGTGAGAGGTTGTGTTCCAACTCACACGACGAGAGTTGGAAGCTTCTCGCTCCTCCACTGAGGTGGAAGTGGACACGGGGGCGAGCCTGGAGATTGCAACTCTGGGCTCGTATCCTGTCTCCACTGGAAGGCCTGGGATGTCGGACGTTTAGGGCCGTCCGGCACCCAGCCTAGGGATAGGCCTTCGAGGAGGTGACGCATCGCTGATTTCCGGCGCGTCACTAGAGCAAAATGTGGGAATACTAACGCTCCCCGCGAGGCGGGTCCGTAAGGGCGGTGGTAAGGGTCAGGGTCGTTGACTCGTTGACGGGAATGCGAAAACTGACCCCGCGACCCTGACCCCTGACCATGCAGGAGAAATCTGTGGGGGTTTTAGTCGGTATGGTGCCCCACCATGTCTGTCGTTACCGTGGTGTCGAGCCCGACATACCTAAAAAATGCATTTCTCTCACAAAAACCAAAAAGAAGGGACACAAGGACTATCTTTCTCGCTCTGACGCACTTATTTACTGTATTTTGCTTCACGCGCTAGCATCCTGAGTTTATCCGAAAGTCTCTTATCATACCCGAGCGTGACGCTAGAATGAAATTCGGAGTCCACGAAAAATCTGTCTAGGTGCGACAAAAGAAGTTTTCACTTCAATAAAAAAATGGCAATCATAAACAGCTTACCAGTTGCTCTCAAGTGGTCTCTACGACCTACAGAACTAACCCAGAGGTTATAACTAACATCATAACTAACTAAAATTACTGTTAGGTCATAACTAACTAAAATACTGTTTCCAGACGCATTGCACTTTTTACTCATACTCATACTCATTTATTAATAACCAGGGGTTACACCTCACGTTATTTAGGAACATAGGAACTGCCCATAGAAGTGAAAACTTATAACTCAGAATTGGATAGCTTACTTCGGCAACTACGTAGGTGAAACCGGAGGGTGAGGCCATGAGCATGGCCATGTTTCCGAGTTTACCCGAAGATCTATTATCATTCCCTAGAATGTGATGCTAGAACTCCATTCACAGCCCACAAAAAATTTGTATGTGACGCGCCAAAAGAAGTTTTCCATTAAAAAAATTCTCATGTAAAATTTGACCAAGTGTAGATAGAACAAACAAGCACTCAAGCTACGAAATTTCAACCCCATCAGATTGAGCAACAAATATACAAACATTTAAATCATCCAAACATTAGCATTTATAATATTGGTCAGATACATACAGTTCACGTGAGGAATACCTTGTTTCATGAGGTTAGTGTGAGCAAAAATGAAAACACCAAGAGTTTTTTTTTGCAAAATTACACAAATTATTTTAAAAAATGGCAGTGGCGGGGAAATTGCAACAAAACTCCTGATAAAAGTGAAAACTTAAACATGAATACTCCTCCTATATTGGAGGCTTCTACTAATGAAAGATTTATCACACTTCAATCTCCAAGGGAGTGAAATAGGGGATAAAAGTTTGTGTTAATTTTTGTTTCGTTGTACTTAAAAGGAATGTAAATTTCATATAAACGCTTAGGCCTTACGCCAACGACTTACAAAATGCGAGCGAAGCCGCGGGTAAAAGCTAGTTCTTAATAAATCTAGATTCTAGCAAACAATTCAGTTGATGGACTGGTATCATTTCTCCACAAAATACGCAATGGAGAATGGAGACCAGTTTCTTCTGTCGTGTCGTTTCATAGTTTTTTTGTTGTAAAATGGCGTTCCAATTTATATAAACCAAACGCGTGTATGTCAACGTCGCGCGTAATTATATACATTAATTGATTGTACCTACATTTCAATACACGGCGCCACAAAACAAAACGATCAAATCAGTTCGTTTTCGTCGGCGATTGGCGTCACTTGATTTATTATTGGTGTATAAAACAGTAACTTTATTTATGACGGTGTTTGTTTAGTGGTGTGTTGGTTTTGTGATGAAGTTATTTACATAATTTCGCAAGATGGATGCGATATTCTTAGGAGTGTTGTTGTGTGTTGTTTATTCCCAAGCTGCGGATGTTGCGAGGTGCAGTGAGGGTAACGATACGACATTGGCTTTCACTCCATATACTGATGGAGTAGTGGGTCGGTATTTGGCTGAGTGGTGCATAAACGTGAATCCCAAAGCACCACAGCCATCATCGTGGTCTCTTTGGTTGAAGTTTTTTCACACTGATTACTATTGTAAACATCCTCCTAAGGTTGGAGTATACAGTCAAGGAAAAGTTCATTCTTTGTATACTGAGGATATAGAATTTGAAGGCAACTGTTCTCATGTAAGTTTACTAATCTTTGATAATTTAAAATTATCCAAATCTTCTTTAATTGTTCAGCTTGCTATACCAATCATCTTATTGCAAATCCATAAAGTCATTTGTTTTTCAAATGGTTAACTTTATTAAGATTGAGAGTTCATTTTGTCCTTAGTAGTACAAGAAATAAGAACCTAAAAAGGAAAAGTCAAAACTTATTGACAATTTCATTGACCATCGACAAATCACATTTCTCCATAAATGAAACCCAATGATGCTACAAACACAATTTCACTAACTGCGAGTACTATATTAGTACTTAGCATTTCAAGTAGTTCTATTATGACATTGAAAAATAAAACGGGCCACAAAAACAATTTGCGCTTTATTCATAAGTCCCGATATTTGTGAAAACATCCTCAAACCTTATTGAAATTTAAATGTATGCAAGATCGGTCAAGGCACTGCACAGATAAATAAAAGCTAAGAAGTATCAAATAAATATTATTCAGAACCTCTTTTAAATCCATGCTACACACTATGAAATATATCGCTTGAGTAGGTTTCGTCATGTTTCTAGGTAGATAGCATCATCGACGTCAAGATATTAAAACATATCTTTGCTGATGTTAACTTATAGCCATTTACAAAAAAATTTTGTTTGTAGCTATGCCAGCATGTGCCATTCATGGGTAATCTTCAATATTATACTTAATATGATTGTGAAGATGTAATTTCATTGGTCCATAACTGACAGATTAATCTACTTCAAAAGGTTTTAGCCTTTTATAGCTTTGGTTATATTCGTACCTCACCTTTTCAAGCCTTCTGCAACCTTTTCATTGTTCATCAAAAATTTTTAACAATTGGAACAAAATCAATCAATTTTTTCTTCTTTATGATATTGATCATGTATTAAAATAAAAATAGTATTTTACATAAATACATATATTTTTCATTTTTTAAATTAACCTTAAATTGTCCCACTGCTGGGCACTTTATCCGGTCCTGAGCTGCCATTGTCCAATATTTTTTAAAAGCTCCAAGCTCGTCCTTCCAATGTGTTGAAGGATGACTCTGATTTTACAGTTAAAAATAAAATTTTAATGCATCAGACCTCATGTTATATATTTTAAGTGAACCCTCTCATATATCCTTATATCCTCCATTGCATTTCCCCCTTGTAAAAAATAAATAATATTATCTTAATTTGTCCACAGGTGTGTCTAAAGGCCCCAGTTGACTTAGTTTTCAAAGCTTGCTACTTACTGAAGAGTTCCTTCTGGGTCGATAGACATGAGAGGAATATTACAGAAAAAATCATTCGAATCAATAATAGTTATACTGAGGAAGAGTTTAAGAATAATAATGTAATGGTGAATGTGATACACCATGATAGGTGAGTTTATATTAAATAAATATAATAAATAAATATTGGTGGACAATTCAAACACAACACCATCTGACCCCAAACTAAGCAAAGCTTGTGTGATGGCAGCCAGATAGCTGATATAATACTTATATAGTTTTAAATACATACTTATTATACATAGAAACACCCAGATTGCCTGTATTTTTTTCATTTTGAAGCATGTTTCTTGAATGTTTCTTATCTGCTTGCATCACTTTCATTTGCAATTTTGGTGGGAAAACGGGTGTCAGATTACCTAAGTGTGTTTGTTTACGCTTCGGCTTTTGAAGTGCCGCCTTACTTGTACCTGCTTAAGCTCATTATTCTCAAGAACGTTCAAGACACTTCTGGCGGTATCGTTTGTTTAAATTAATGTGTTTGAAATGTAAACTAACAATTTTGACATTTGTGTCGGATTTTTTCGAATTCTCAAGGGTTTTAGAGCTATAATATCTTAAATTATTAGGAAGACATAGAGATTTTATATTTTAAATTAATTGTATACGATATAACAAACACGGAAAAACAAAAAAACTGGACTCTTCAGCACAAATTGGAATAAAAAAAACAATGCTTCAAGACCATTTTCCCACCAAAAATGTTTAACTGATTTTTTTTTATTTAACTGTTTTTCTGAATGAACGAACTTTAATTTTAACGTGGTTTATCTCAAAATAAAGACCGGTTCAAGCAGACACCATTAAAACCAAATTAACGGGTATACTCAAATAAAAACACCAAACCAAAAATATTTTTTTCCTGCCAAAAGCCTGACTGCAAAGTTAATTTTGTAAATTTTCGTCATTCAGTGTAATATAGTTCCCAAAGTATGTCAAGCGGTTATGAAAGAGATTGTCTACAAAGTTAAATTTGCAATTTATCAGTGTCAAAAAAATACATTTTGTATTTTAATGGGCTTTGTGGCTTAGGAAGTCTTCCCAATGCCCAAGAACCATAGTTGTGAGTTTAATTCCCATACAACCCAAATATTATTTTTATTATTAGCTCAAATATTTTTCATGTCTGGGTGTTTCTATAAATCATAAATAAGTAAATGTCTGTTATCTGGTTCCCATAGTACCTTGCTTTGTTGAGGGCTAAATAATGCTGTATGACAAGACAAAAAGTATTTATTATTATTTATTTATTTATATGGCGACTCAGACACTGTTTGAGAACTATTATGAGAATTACATATTTGTTTTTGGTTGTTTTTGAAAATAGAATATATTTTTTTTCTTTTGCAGTGAAAATGTTACAATAGTGTGGCACACAGGAGTACCATTTCATGGTTATGATTTTGAATTGAGAGAGAAAGTTGAAAAATATCCGGTAAGCAATATTTCTTTAACCAAACAAATAATTGGGAGTGTACTTTTGTATTATTAGAATGCAAAAATTGCAAAATAATACTAATTTCAATGTGTTTAAAATTTGTAGGACATGTATTACTTGAAGTTTGGTATTTATGCTGTAAAAAAACCTGTTCAAACAAGAACATAATTAAAAAATTTGATTAACCCCCGACTACCTCAGATTTGTTATCTGTACAACATTCTACTAGTCAAGCCCTTTCATTTGATACCCATATTAAGGGAGTTGTGAAAAAATAAATGTATTTCGCCATTTTGTGGAAGCGGCCATCTTGGATTTGAAATTTGTCATAGTGCAATGTATTCTACTAGTCAAGCCCTTTCGTTTGATACCCATATTGAGGTAGTAGTGAAAAAAATAATATAATTCGCCATTTTGTGATGGCGGCCATCTTGAATTTGATTTTTTTATAATTGTATAGTGTTCTACTAGTCAAGCCCTTTTATTTGATACCCATATTGAGGTAGGTTGTGAAGAAATATTTTATCCGCCATTTTGTGGAGGCGGCCATTTTGAATCGATATTAACCAAACATAGCTAAGAACATCCGCACGGATATAAACCTTCAAATAAAAAAAAACCGCATCGAAATCGGCCCATCCGTTTGAGCTGTACGGTGCCACAGACAGACACACACACACACAGACAGACAGACAGACAGACAGACAGACAGACAGACAGACAGACGGACAGACAGACAGACATCGACGTCAAACTTATAACACCCCTTTTTTTGGTAGGGGGTTAAAAAGAGATTAAAAGCTTGAACCACAAAGTTTATCAGATACATTTTGGAAAGTGCATCCGATCTACGTGATTTCATGTTGTGTCTTTCTTCTATCGGACTGCTTGTAGCTCGTTACACGAGGTTTGACTGCACTTTGGAAATAAAACATCTAGGCTGTGGAAAACTTTGCCTGTTTCGGTTTCTTCAAGTCTGTAGTAATTCGATTTCTTCTAGCCACACTCCGTCGTAGTACACCTAAACCCATTATGTAAAAAAGTAAAAAATTTCTGAATATAAACCAAAATTATAAAACCAAATATGAAATCAAAAATGCACGCCGCGCTATTTACAAAGTGATCAATGAGATCCAAATATTTATACAGAAGAATTATATTTATATATAATTCATCAATTATGAATAGACTCAGGAAAATTCATAAGAAATTAACTTTTATTATATGTACTTGTTTGTGTTTTGATTTATACAGAAGAAATAGTTAAGATAATTTGAGGTCATAAGGTTGGTACGCGTGACTGATAAGACAGACATTTCTAAATATCTGGGAATTTCTATCTCTGTGTTTTTTTTACAGAAGATTTAGTCCCTCAGTTTAGTCCAATAAATAAGTCAAATGTGGCATGTCAGTGTTCCATACTATAAGCAAATTAATACCGTCTGCCCAATTTGACTGTATTTTTTACTCTTTTTATGTTTGTTACCTCATAACTTTGGATTGGGTGAACAGATTTAAATAATTCTTTTTTATTCAAAAGATTAGCCTTCACGAATGGTTTCCATATTACATTTTATTGAAAACGGTACAACGGTTTTTGTAATATGTATGAACAAGTTCATACACTTTTTTTTCATACATAGTTTCACACACTGGGTAAGTACCGTGTGTCTAGATTCTCTAAATCAACAGAAAATCTAAAGGTAAACTATTTACCCATAGATTTATAATTGAAATATTTTAACGGGTAGTAAGTAAACATACGAGTGTAAACACACGGGTGACTAACGTATGATATTTGATATAGTCAGTCTTGTCCGACTCAAGTTTCGACCGCGTCCTGCGATCTTATTCAAGGAGAGTGCGCGACCGTGTTCGTAGCTCGTTTAGCACTTCGTCGGTGTGTGTTCCTGTGTTCACAGCTCGTTTAGCACGCGTAAATAATACATATGTTTTTCAATTGAAGCCGGTAGCGTTTTTCAGACAAAAATATTAATGACGTAATCATAGCAATGTGTTGGTGTTGTGTGTGAATTTTCCACCAATATTTATTTATTTAATGTCCTGAATTCCATACAATCTGAAAACTGTAGAATGCGTTGGAAACAACAGGGAAACGCATTATGCGAGTTAAGAAAAACATCGATATACATTTAAAAACACGAAACTAATAAGCATTATTGCGATTCTTAACGTATAAACAACAAATGGGAATGGGGGTGTTCCCTGATGGATATGATCTGGTGATCTGGGCGTCTGGAAATAGAAAATCGGTTTATTACACTTGGGTAAATTTAGTTAGCAACCATCCTTGCAGCTAAATATAGTATGCTCGTTTTATTTTGATAATATATTATGATGATGATAGCATATTTAACCATCGCAGGAATGCGGAATGCGGAATTAAAACATTAGGCGCACGGAATTATGTCTTCGTTAGGAAGAGTGAGCTCACTCTTTCCGTTCTAGTCGGTTGCAGGAAGCGATGAACGCCGAACGTTTTTATCATTTTACCTATCACTATTCGTTGTCAACAACCAAAATAAGGAGAACCACAGCATATTTCGCCGCTACCGATTCTAGGGGTCATGTAGTTTGGTGGTGTGTAAACCACTTACGCTACGCACACAGACGCAGTTTAATACCAATTTCAAGATGCTCAGGGCACATCCAGTGGTTTATATCGATGTATTTAAGCCTCCTAATTAGCGTGCTCAGTACTGGTTCACAACGCAATTGGATAGATCTCAACACGAAATCAAACCAAAGACAGGGAGTCTTTGTCTTATCTGTATAGAACGACAGAGACAAGAATTGTCAGTCATTCCGAATTTATTCGGAATCAAATTATGATTCGTTTTACGTTGTGAATTAGTAGCCAGGAATAGATCGCATCATTGGACGGCGCGTCGCGTAAATTAGGCGAGTTTTTAACGAAATTAAAATCGTTTACTTGGATACTTGCCGTCAATTATCGCGATAATCAACTTTAAAAAGAAATAAAATCTGACGATATCAGATCTGTTTCAATACATTTAAAAATAATTGCTCGTAAAAGCTTACGTACTAAATATAAATAAACCAGACGAACAACTGTCGCCTTTTTATGGTATATGTTCTGAAAAATCCAATAGTGCGCTTTGAATCCATATTTATTATTCGCACTGCGAAACTGGGACACTACCTGACTCTTTCCGAATAATTAAAATTTGAAAGTCTTTAAATCTAGAGTGAATACGCAAAATCTAGGTAAGCATACTACTTAGGTATGTTGCAGTTTAACACTAGCCTCTATTGCATTAAAAAAGTAATGCATTGCTGATTTGCTGACAAATTAATGAAACGAGTAAAGAGTTTATATATACATACTACGTATATAGTTGGCACAAACCCTTTACACCGAAAGCACGGGTAGCAAGCATCTTTCTTGTCTTTTCGCTTCTGTGGAAGTGTCTCTTTTGTCGCGGCGCATCACTCTATTGCCAAAGAAAGTATCCACGTCATCTGCTTACGATTGACAAAAAAGGAACCGTACGGAACATCTAACTCTATACATAGTATGTAGTATATATGTAAACTCTTTGGGAACGAGTTTGTCCGTCATATTTATCATATTATTTACGTACCTACATATGTAGGTACTGCCATATACCTATTCATAGTATTTATTAACTACTAGCAGCGCCCCGCGGTTTTACCCACGTTGTTCTCGTTTTCGTTATTTTCCATCGATGAAAAGTATTCTAGATAAAATTATATCTTGCGAAAAGAAAGTTTGTTTTTTACTTTTATAGGTTTCCTCTTGACCGCCATCTCGCCTGATGTTAAAAGCGATGATGCGGTCTACGATGCAACGTGTTTATAGTTGCCGGCAAACAAGTTGACCCAATGAAGTTGGTTGCGCAGAAGCGATTTTAAGGTCTCTTTGGTTTGGAAGTTCATGTATGCGAACTTTCCCCTTCCACGTCACTTTTGGGTCAACTTGTTTGCCGGCCACTATACCTAGAAGAAACCGATTCACTCTCACGATAATATAAATTTCCCCGAAGTAAAATTAGATGAGATTCGATTCGACCCCCTAGAACACCACGTTTTTAATAGGCATCTTCTAATGAAAACCACTATGGTTTGCATCTCCAGGACTTGCTGAAGGTGAATTTGTCTACGGACTGCACGGCCCCCCTCTCAGACAGAAGTGCTGTGCCACATGACGTTACCACCTGGGGAATACCACACATTGCTGCATCTGTACGCACCCTGGCGCCACGGAGTCTTCAGAGAGCAAGAGTACATAGCGTACCCTTTCAGTGAGTATTGCTGTTTGATGGGAATAATTAAATCGTGTCGTATCATACTAACCTTGATCCACTAACTATACAAACCCGAGTAAGTGCAAATAAAAATATATATAATACAAAATCCAATACAAATAGAGAGTATAAATCAGTCGTGCCGTTTCGGAGAAGTAGGTACCTAAACACGCAAGCATTGAGATATGAAATTATCTACTTAAACAAATAAATAGACTTGGAGTGTATGTATGTAATATCAAATTAATTAACAGTTTTTTTTTCGAAGTTCAAATAAAAGTATATGTGGTAAGTACTTACACCTCTATCTAAAAAAACAATTTTTTGTTTGTCCTTTTGTTTGTTACGGCTAATTTCAGAAATCGCTGGACCGGTTTTGACGGGATTTTCACTACCAGTTACCAATTTCCTAGGGAATAACATACTTTACTTGTGGAAAATAATTAGGGTTCCGTGAAGAAAAGAAAACCCTTAAAACGTCAGTGAGAAACCGCGGGCACAGCTAGTTATATCTAAAGCTAGTATCGCCCTCGGTTCCATCCCCGTAGCTCCCGTTCCCGTAATCTTCTCGTGGTGAAAAGTAGCTTATATGCTGTAGACTATTGACTGCCCTAGTGGCTTAGTTGGTAGTAGCTCTGCCTGCGAAGCCGAGGGTCGTGGATTCGATCCCCCACCCAGTGCAAATATTTGTGTGATGAATTCAAATGTTTGCACTGTGTCTGGGTGTTTCTATGTATAATAAGTATGTATTTAAAAAACTATATAAGTATTATATCAGCTATCTGGCTGCCATCACACAAGCTTTGCTTAGTTTGGGGTCAGATGGTGTTGTGTGTGAATTGTCCACCAATATTTATTTCTTTATTTATTACTATAATCTCACTGTGTTCCAAATTTCGACCCGCCCCTCTACCGGCTATGGTAATCGGCTATGGCTTTGCTATTGCTGTCTCTATCGTTTCAAGCGAAAAGAAAAGAGAGAGAGCCATATCAAAGCTAAGACAGTTTTAATTAGGCGGTAGACCCTTCCGATCCGGTCCGACTTGATTACGCAACAAACATCTACATAATTATCTAAACATCCAAACATTGACATTTACAAAGTTACACTCCGCGAGGCATAAGCTGGGCTTTGCATTTGTGTGAGTGTACATGGATAGTGTAGGTGTGACAACCGGCCTTAGGCGCGGCGCCATTCTGTCTCGCCGCGCTCCTGCCTGATTGGTGATCACTCACACTAATGCAAAGCTCAGCCTATACCTCGCGGACAAAATTTCAAGCTCCTGCCTGATTGGTGATCACTCACACTAATGCAAAGCTCAGCTTACACCTCGCGGAGTGTACTACTAACTTTTTTTACAAATAATTTACATATACTACGTATAGAGTTGGTACAAACACTTTACATCGAAACCACGGGTAGCATCTTTCTTGCGTTGTCGCTCTTGTGGAAGTGTCTTACTTTTGTCACGGCACAATCACTCTGTTGCCATTGAAAGTATGCACGTCATCTGCTTACGATTGACACAAAGGAACCGTGCGGAAAATCTAACTCTATACGTAGTATGTAAACTCTTTTGTTAATAGTATTAGCACCATGTTTATTCTCACGCCGCATCATGCCTACGCCAACGTCATTTTGATTTCATTTCAACATTTTGCTATCTAAATAAAGTGTTATTCGACTCGCACACGACCCAGATTTTTACGCACGTCCTGTGGCGCCATTCTCATCTATTGGTTGGCGAAACCGGTAGTTGTTACTGAGAACTACTCAGAATACAAATATTGAGACCAGCTACCGATGGAAAGCCTTGTGTTTTTCTACAGAGCGATGATGTGATCATAGTTCACACACAAGTTGTGCACACCTAAAGTCAGGCCAATTTAATAGGTAACATTTGACAATTCATCAAAATTCAACAAGGTAACCTTGTAACGGCGGGCATAAAGTAATATATTTTTTCGTCTTGTTAGAACTGTACAATTCCTTGGCTTTTTTTTTAAACAATTTCTGATCTAAAGAACTGAACGTCGCTACAATGTTACGTCAGTTAACACCTTTTCTTTTTAAACCGTACCGTTTGTTACTGTAAAAATCGTAAGCTGATAAGTTGATTGAATGCAATGATTACTTGTGAAGAAATATCGTCAACAACCCACTAAATGTTCCCACTGCTGGGACTCGGGGCCTTCTCTTGCAAGGAGAGAGTTAAGGCCATAATCCACCACGCTGGCCCAGTGCAGGTTGGTGGATGACACATGACTTCGAAAGATTCTAGGTACATGTCGGTTTCCTCACGATGTTTTCCTTCACCGTTTTTAAGTTAGCGGCATTACGCACATGACTTCGAAAAGACAGTGCTGTGTGTGTGGGGTTTGAACCCGGGGTCTCCGTATCGGCAGGCGCCGTTCTCCCGACTAGACCAGCCGTGACTTCGAAGAAATATCACCATAAATTAATAACCACGTTAAGATTATAATAAAACATTATAATATTAATTATTCTTTTATTAACTATAAAAATATATGCGAGAATAGACAATATTATTGAAAATTAATTAATAATATCTTTTAGTACTGACAGCAATGATGAAGATGACAATACTAATAACAGTTCTGATAAATAATTCAACTAAATTAAATTAAATTATGTACTTGTCTTATTTTGCTCAAGAAAAAATAAAACTGGGACCTGATGATTTTTTAAATTCACATATTTTAGTTAGAAGTCCGTATCGATTTATTCACTTGAATCGATGTTTTAAGCAGGTGACCTCACTATGACGATAAAACCGACAGACGTCAAATGTTACCTATTACAAGAACAAAATTAAAAATTTTGATTAACCCCCCGACTACCTCGGATTTGTTATCTGTACAACGTTCTACTAGTCAAGCCCTTTCATTTGATATCCATATTAAGGAAGTTGTGAAAAAAGAAATGTATTTCGCCATTTTGTGGTAGCGGCCATCTTAGATTTAAAATTTGTCAATTTGTCATAGCGCAAAGTATTCTACTAGTTAAGCCCTTTCGTTTGATACCCATATTCAGGTAGAAGTGAAAAAAAATTCGACATTTTGTGGTGGCGGCCATCTTGGATTAGATTTTTTATAGTGCATAGTATTCTACTAGTCAAGCCCTTTCATTTGATACCCATATTGAGGTAGGTTGTGAAGAAATATTTTGTACGCCATTTTGTGGAGGCGTCCATCTTGAATCGATATTAACCAAACATAGCTTAGAACATCCGCACGGATATTAACTTTCAAATAAAAAAACCGCATCGAAATCGGCCCATCCGTTTGAGCTCTACGGTGCCACAGACAGACACACACACAGACAGACAGACATCGACGTCAAACTTATAACACCCCTTTTTTTGATCGGGGGTTAAAAATGGCCTGACTGTAACCGATTCATTGCTTCGCTGCACCCACTTTGAAAACTTAACACAACAGGTTAAATCTACGAAGAAAATAGTGATTTGAAAATAGTTTAGTTCTGTGCAGACCTTCGTATAACTATAATTGAGGGAGTTACATTCGTTTTAGAAATAACATGCATCTCGTGCTTTCAACCCCAAGTAGAAAAAAAATATGACGTCGTGCCAACACCGAAACAAAAAGATTTTTTATTGTAAATAGTGACGAGGACAACAGGCCATGTGCCTGATGGTAACCAACATGCCTGCCCATAACACCACAGTGGCACGCAGCTATAAGAACATGAAGAGACCAAATCATAACCTAGCACTGCACTGCGCTCGTCACCCAGACATGTACGATGTTTTATCTCTATGCCCTGTAATTTTACTTGAAACATTGCCCTTCAAACCGGAACACACTACTAAAACAATATTAAACTAGTGAACTAGTGCTACTAGTCGACGGTTTTATCGCTAAAAGCGATGGCATCTTTCTCATGATTGCTTCTTCATGATTCGATGTTATCTTCCATGCCACCTTAGAGTAGAAAATAATATATGGACAAGTTAGAAAACGGGGTATGCAAACAAGTTGTAGAAAAACCGTAACGAAAATTACAATAATACATTCAAGATGCTTTACATCCAACTAATATTTATTCTTATTTTTTGTTCCACGCGTAAAATGATTCAGTAGTAAGAATATTGAATTGAATGGGCTATAAAATTTCATTTTGAATATTATTGAACTAGCAGGACAACGGAAGTTCTACCATAAAAGGCTACAATGTCAGAGACGCCATATTTAAACGCTGCAGTCAAAGACGCGAGTTGTTTAGTCAGGTTTCGGTGCATTCGGTATCCAATAATGCAACTATGCTGTTTATTTATTTTATTTGATACTAAAAGTGCCCCGCGCTTTCACCCGCGTAGTACCCGATTCCGTTATTTTCTAGGGATAAAAAATAGCCTGTGTTTTTCCAGACTATTATCTGCCCATGTACCGAATTTCGTCCAAATCCCTTCAGCAGTTTTTGCGTGAAATACTAACAAACATATATCCATACATTCTTACAAACTTTCGAGTTTATAATATTAATAGGATTCATAACGTCCTTCAGAATGTTTAAAACTTGATTTTTATTAAAACTGTTATACGAGTAATTCAATAAATATTTGCAAACCAGTTTATCAAGACGATGAACGCCGAAATACGATAAAAGTTATTTGGTTCAAAATAAAGCTTAAAACTTTCCCCACAAACACCAAATCGACCTTCCCATTGGTGGTTCATCAATTCCATTCTATATGTATTTTCTAAAAGTTGAAATTACGTATAAACAGAGCTGACATCACAATTTTAGTATGAAAATTAACGTGGTTATTTCCCATTTGAAATAAATACACGGGTAACTCACGTTTGATATAGTCAGTCCAGTCCGACTCAAGTTTCGATCGCGTCGGGCGATCTTTTTCAAGAAGAGTGCGCGCGCGTGCTTGCATCTCGCTTAGCATTGATCGCTAGTGAGTTACCCGTCTATTTATATAAGACATCACAAAGCTTTTTTCAAACCGTAACATTATATTTAGGTATATTGTTATACAGCCATTTTTAAGCACGCAAGCTGACAATCCTCGTATTCCCATGTATGCAAACCCGTCTTTCAGTACCATTTGGTCCTATACGCTGGCTGCATTTAAATTTCAAACGTAAATTAATCACTGTAAGCCTGATAACCGTTTATCTTACCGCTGGGCAAATAACGCGCGCATCGTGCGTACAGATTGATTATATTATTTAAAGGTCACTGAAATAGACTTGGGTATGCTAACCTTGAGAGAATCTTGACCTCGGTTCAGTTATGTTCGATGTCTCAAAAACAAGTATATACGTGTGAAACGTCTTTGCATATAGTTTCTCATGTTTCAGGCTTTTAATCAATATAACTATGGAAGTAACAACTGCATACAATGTCTGATTCTTAAGTGAGGTTTCAGGTTCAAATCTCGCCTGTAACACTAGAGTGTTTTTCCAAATGCAGGTGTAGATTTTTATCATCACTCTTGTCGTGTCTCATAAAAGAAGATATACCTGTGTGAAGGTAAAAATCTTGAGGAAACCATTAGTTAGTTTAGTTTCGCTGGGCTTTTTCCGCACCTCTTTATCGCCTCTTTATCGGGCCATTGTGCGTGACTTATACTTCACTTTTCTACTCCAACCAGCCTAGGCCGTCCCAGAAGCCAAGCATCCTGTTAAGGTTGCGAGTGCATGTTCCAAGAAATACATCTTTCAAGGACAACGTTCGACCTTCGCTTGGCCAGTGGGTTATGGGCGTTAACTCTCCACTTTGTGAAAGAAGCAAGAAGGCCCCGAGGCCCAACTGTGGGAACATAAATATAGTATGCTTAACAACTGTACTACAAGAGAAAATGTCCTCAATTATATGGGTGGTAGAGTTCTAATGTCTAATTCTTGCGTGGGTCTAATTGAATTACTCAAAATTAAAAATAAATAATAAGGCGAGATTTGCTAACCTGATACGATCTCAATTTTAGCACTAAACTTGTATTTAGTTTTAAGGCTTAAAGTTGTTGATGTAATAGGAATTATTAGGTTAGGTACACTTTTTTTTAATTACAATTTGTTTGTGTCAATATTAGAATTGTGAACTGTAAAAACATCCATTTAGGTTTGTATTTTCAGTGTGACTGAACATCTAGGCTGTGGAATGAGTTGTCTGAGTGGGTTTTCCCCGATAGTTATAATCTTGGTGTCTTCAAATCGAGAGTGAATCGGTTTTTTTCTAGGTAAACACGCAGACCGCATCGTCGTTTAACATCAGGCGAGATGGCGGTCAAGTGTAAACCTATAAAAGTTAAAAAAAAAAGACTGTATTTTCCATAAATAAACAGATTGTTGTTTTAAAAATCATCGTAGGACCCGTAGTCGTCTTGAGTTCGATTCCAACCAAGAACATTTTTTTTATCATTAATATTTGCTTTCTCAGGCTCTATCTACCTCTAGAGCTCTAGACTCTGGGCAATCTCATTTAAATTAATATCGATTCAGTAGTTTAGGCGTGAAAGCGTAACAAACAGACAGTGTTACTTTCGCATTACACTAGTACCATACCGCGGTTTCGTTCGCGTGTTTCTTGATCCCTTTATTTTCGCGAGATAAAAAGTAACCTATATGTTATTCCAAACTCCAGACTATCTATGTACCAAAATTTCATCCAGACTATTTAAGTAGTTTTTGATTGAAAAAGCAACAAACATACATAAACTTTCGCATTCATACCTAGTCTTAGTAGGGATCAGTCTATGGTCGAATTATAAACTAGCAAAACGGTGCACATAAATATTTTAATTGCTCCTAAGGTGACCGGACTTGAAAGAGCGAAAATTATGTGGGTATTAAAAAGTTGTTGATTTTCAATCCGGTAACATTATTGCAATAAGACTGGCTGGTGCGGTTATAACTGGTTTCACATGCAGGTAGTTAGCCCTGATCCGCTGTTTGTGTCAATGTACGCCACATGTTATTAGGGCTGACTCGCAATTACCCATAAATACACCACACGTAAAAGTTCCATCGACGTATTTCAAAAGTTTTGTCTGTGGCAGTTTTAATCATAGACAGGCAACACTCAGGCACTGTGGTGGTATGGGCTAGCGTATTAGAGTTTACCATCAGGCAGGCGTCTTGCTTGTCTTGTCACTGTCTGTTATAAAAAACATTGACTAAACGGTTACCTCCATGTTTATACTTTTAAGGCGAGTTATAAGAATTTGTTCCAATAACATGTTTGTGGATAATCAACACATCTGTGTCAAAACAACCGGTAATGTTAAGATATTCTAAGAAAACTATTGATGAAAGGCAACCGATTTTTCTACTTTTTAGTCATTTACTAAATGCCACAGTCATGCATTCGCCGATTTGAAATAGAAGGCACTTTACTTCATTCACAACAGGTCAAACCTTTGCATTGAAATCACATTTAAGTAATAAGCTATCAAAGTAGCGTCTCAGTAGTACTAGTAGTAGTAGTAGTTCCCGAAATTTTCCTGCGATAAAAAGTAGCATATGTGGTATTCCATACTAGTATCTATCTATATACAAAATTTCATCCAGAACCCTTCAGTGGTTTTTTTAATCATAAATTATTTGCCCGGTCTAAAAACATCGAATTCTTCGCAACAAAAACCCGCGGACTCTCTAATTGAATTTCTTTCTGAATTTCTCGATAATTGAAGTGGCGACGCGAATAGAGCGACAAAGTGCTAGAGAGGACTGACTACTTACAAGTTTTTTTTAATGTGAAGTGAGTTTTAACAAAAGTTGTAGAACAAGAGTTGCTTGTTTAAATGTACAAAACATTTTTTTTTAAATTTAATTTTAATGGAATGGATCCTTAAATGGAAGCAGGCTGTAATCCTGTATACAAATAGATATACAATTAACATTGCATGTCGGTGACGCGACAGTAATAGGATACCTATTTCCTACCAAAGGTCAACACGACTAAAAAATCGGCTTCCGAAATCTTATCTATAAATTATCATAAAACCTCGCACCCCTATGTAGAGGCAAAATGTGCAATCGTTGTTGACGCCTAGTTAAAGTAATTATATCTTTCACAATTGACAGATACTGACTTAGCATAACTTGTGCCTATCGTTTGCATAAGCTAATTGGAATTCGTACCCTAGTTGGTAAAGTGGTTAACTCTAGTTTCATTTTTTAATAGGTTCTAAGTGTGCTCTTCTATGTTTACTTCTATAAATCGGATAGAACTGAAAATGTTTGTGAGAATTTTAAATCTACTTTATTAGATTACTAACGATAAATAGCACCTTTTTGCGAAAAAGACTAAAGTCTTCAACATCACCGCAAAAATGCTGGCGTGTCGGTTTTTATATCAGACTGCATGTAGCTCGCAAAAGCGACGCTTGTTTCATTTTTCATTTCAAACTTAAACGAAGAGGTTTGGCTTTTCTTTTTGTGATAAGAACGTCTAGGCTGTGGAATAAGTTGCTTAAGTGGGTTTTTCCTGATGGTTACAATCTTGTTATCTTCAAAGCGGTAATGAATCGATTTCTCCTAGGTAAGCATATCGAATCGAAAAAAATCTTAACGAAAAAAAAGTGACGCAAATTTGACTTTTAATGTATTTTGGATACAGATGTCACGATACCACCAGTGCCGACGGTGGAAGCGGCGCCGGCGTGGCCGTGGGCTGTGGGTGCTCTAGTCGTGGTGGTCATTCTGGGCACCCTGGCTCGCTGGGCCTGCTACACGAGCGAAATGCGAGCTATAAGGAAGCGAGTCCTGTGGGAATGGATTGGACACAGGTAAGACAGTTGTTCTTATTATGTAATCAACGGAAAACATATTGTTAGTTAGTCTAGAAGTAAGATAAAAAACAAAAGAGCGTAACAAAAGAACGTTTCGCATCTGCGACTTTGCGTCGCGAACAAAACAAATAATCATACATTTGCTCCAACTGATGTCGCTGACCGTCGAAATGTGATGGTTCTTTTGTTTGGGTTAAATTAGGTATTTATTTTTTAACACGATGTTTATGCAAAAATCTACGAAACAAGATTCTCACGGCGTCGTGTGATGAGGGCTTCGCATAATATAGACGACGTGCACACAAGCGTACGTTTAAGTGCGTAACAAACGTCCTTGCGCTTGTGTGGTTTCGAATATCACTCAAAGGAACATACAGGACTCAAAGGCGCCTGGAGTATCGAGAATGTACCAAATGTACATTTGTAATCGTTTGCCCTTCTTTCCCAAAGCTCATAAAGTTATGGAAGAGCTATAAAATTAACTTGTAGTTTGTTGAAAGTAGTATCTGGGTTTTTAGACGTACGAAAATGTAACCTTAATCATTTGCGTATAGTTTAACTACATTTGTATTTCACTCCTTTACTACTGCTGCTGCTATACATTCTAAATATGCTAAACATCACTGTGTTCCGGTTTGAAGGGCAAAGTTACCAGTGAAAAAAAAGTGAGACATTGGTGTCTTCTTTACAGTGCAGGCATGAACAAATAGAATGAGAAATATCTTCAAATTTGTTCAAAAAAACTTGTCGCGCTGCTCATGATGAAATATTTATCAAACCAGAGAACAATCATTCGCAATCTTTAAATAAAATTTAAGCGAGTCTCAACTCTCAAGTGATGTATTCGAAATACAATAATCGCTTCGTCGAAACGACGTCACGGCATACATATTCGCATAAATCAGGCTGCATAATAATAATGTGACGAAAAAACTTGTTAAACTAATTCAAGTACCTACCAACGAGAATATCACGATTTGGCTCAACATTTTTTTTTAGTCTACGCACATGATAGTAATAAATCCTTTCGTTTTCACATTTTTATCTTCTACGTTTGGGAAAAACTTGATTTCCACAAACAGATGCGTCAGAAAAGTAATATTGTTTTACTTAATGAAATACACGCTGATAACACGGCAGTTAATGGTTTTGTTTACTCCGTCGACTCATGCTGAAAGCACTTGCATCATTTAGGGTTCACAACTATTATTAGTGACTGAGTCTTGACTCTCCGACTGCGTATGTTGGCTTTTATCTTTATTAGTGCTCTGAGACGGCTCCCACTTTAGACAATATCCTTAGCTACGCCAATGGCTATGTGGCTTTATGCTCAGTAGCATAGACATCAGGCACCCAGTTTTCTTTTCGTTATATTATCTTCAACATTTTATTAAAGCACACAACGGCACGCACAGATAAAATACACTTCGCAGAGCTAGCCTGCTGCCGCACGGCCATCGTGGGTGTCATGGCCGCACCGACACGGCCGAAGTGCCGATCTGCGACTAGCAAATCTTTCGTGCAGCACGTGTAAATGGTGATGCAAGGGCAGCAGCAAGCGCCACATTATCATTAGGAATGTACCCTTACCATCTCATATGTATAGGAATGGTAATACCATCTGATTTATATGACCCTGCGCCTTTAGAGCCCTACGCATTCTGTGCTAGCCTGAAGTCGGTCGTTAGTAAGGGCACTTGAGCTCACACTTAGCTTACACTACGAAGATTTATAACATAAAAATAGTTTTTAAAAATACAGTACGTGACGAGGGTTTAGCTTTTCGTCAATTACTGTCTATCTTCGTAAGGTATCCTTAGATAGATTTGCCTCTGAGGTAGGCTCAGAGACCTGCAGGATCGCGGAAGAATGCGAGGTGGCAGAGGTAGTTTTAGTCGGTAAGAGAAGTTTTATTCGGTGGAAGGGTAGGGCGTAAATTCAGAGGAGTAGGGTATTTTTGCAAATATTGTATCGTGTAGAATTGTTGTGAAAAAATAAAAAAGGGGTTTCATAGTATTGTAATATCTACAGCCCGCGTTCCACTGATATTGTCGACTCACGATCAACTAACAAAATGTTTAGAAGCAAGGAATCCATGACGGATACAAGATTCAGCATGACTGGCATTACATCAGCGTTTACCCGTGTCATTTGTAACGCTAAATATGACGTTAGAAAGTGTACAAAATATTTATTAAATTAATAATAGGCCGGATTATTATATTAGTGACCTACAGAAATTGCCAAGTCTCGAACATCGCCGCAAAGTCGATAGCTTATCAGTTATGTGGACGAAATACGTATTTCAGAGCGTATAATTCGGATTAACATGATTTAAAATTCTTGTTAATTATATTGGGTTATGCTGTTTTAACTATGATTGGTTAGCAGTTAAGCAGTTTACACTTGACGACCATTTCGCCTGATGTTATTAGCGGCTATGCGTTTCATGATGATTTCTCTCGATTTGAAGACATCAAAATTGTAACCATCTGGAAAATCCCGATGTCGCTTTTTTAGCTACAAGCAGTACATACCTAAAACATTCAGCAGCATTCTTTCAAGCATACTTTATATGGTAACTTTGTTTGAAAGATGTAAACCTGAAGGCCGTAATATTTTGTTTATAGAGAGAGTAAAAAGTTTTCGTATGGTTATAATCTTGGTGTCTTCAAATCGAGAGTGATTCGGTTTCCTCTAGGTAAGCGCACGCTCCACCGTAGACCGCATTGTCGATCACAATCAGGCGAGATGGAGGTCAAGTAAAAAAACAGACGTCCGATTTGATTCCGTTCCATAATTGTTTGTTTGTCATGCCGCATTGGAGTCCGTTACGTTTTGACTTATATTCGTATTTTTATGATCTTTTGTAACGACGACATAATGAAGCAATAAATAATTAATTATTCAGTATTAGTAGTAATTAAAATTCACTAGGTAGGTAGGTAGGTAATAGTTATGTATAGGTATAGTAGGTAGGTGAAATTTGCTGCTTATGGTAGGTAAAGTAGGTAATAGTTATATATCTGTAATGTCCCATATCACTTCTACATGGAATGCGTCTGACAACAACTAATGTAGAAGTTGACATAGATATTATAATTGTTGAAGTCGAATTAAGGCCGTACCCGAGCAAATGGCCTTGAGTATTTCTTACCTCATCGCACACCGCAAGAAAGAGGAAGAGAGAAACAGTAGGATTTGTCGCTGTTGTATGCTCAAATTTTAGAATAAACTTAAATATACAAATAATTTTTAATTAAATAGTATTTAATAAAAAAAGTTTATTAAGTAAATAATACTTTAATAAACTTTAGTAAAATCAGAAATTGGTCTTTTGAAAAAAATATTTCCACTTTAATACATATCTATACATAGAACATAAACAGCCTAAATGTTCCAATTGCTGAGACTCAGGGCCTTCTCGCGGAAGGTGAGAGAAAGAGTCACCACGCTGGCCCAGTGCGGGTTGGTGGATAACAAACGTGTTGGAAATAAATAATTGTTGGTTTTTTTACAAAAGCAAATCCCGAAGTACTTTAATAAACCTTAGTGCTTAGAAGCGATAATGTATGGTTGACGTTTTTTGTATGCGTAACTATAACGTAACGAAGGTCAAACTGCCTCTAGGTCAACCTAGAAAGAGGTAGATGAATCTTTCTGAAGTGACAGAGAACGCTGGAACGAGGAAAGAGGCCTTTGTCCGATATTAGAACGGTCGACTAAAAGAAATAATTACTACCTTAAAACCAGCTTAATACGATTTCCTGTACATTACGCCATTTTCCGCCGGTCTGTGCCGCTTGGGCTTTTTTTTAAATAAAAAGTGACGAGACGAGCGGGACATGTGCCTGATGGTAACCAACATGCCTGCCACATAACAGCACAGTGACACGCAGCTATTGGAACATGAAGAGTCCAAATCATTACCTAGCACTGTTTTGCGCTCATCACCCAGAGATCTAAGATGTTATATCTCTAAGCCCTGTAATTTATCGTACCTATATATTTTCACGCTTACTAAGATACATAGTCCTGCTTGATCTATAAATATACACGCTTCAACGACCGTGCTAAAGTTGTTTATCTGTAGAATTGTATCAATAAAGTTTTGTCACAATGACAAACCCCTATATACAAAGTGTAGCATTTACTCGTATTACGTACCAATTTTATGTGTTTGAGGATCGCTATTCAGAGCTAGCCTAATTCAATAAAACTGAGCCTTAATAATTCTATGAAACTTACATCAGCAAACAATAAATGCTTACATCGAATTGGTAACTTAGTTTCGTTAGAATCACCACCGAAATCTGTTTCCGCTGCAAAAATACATAACTTCGGTTTTACAATAATTTAGATTTGTTCTAAATATGATTCCAAATTTTTGAATCGTACGTCACGGCGCGGATGCGTAGCCTTGAACTTACCAGTCTGAGGATACACATGCTCTCGTAGACTGAGTGCTCGTTGAGATAACTAAACGTCACGTTACTGATATGGATTCTTAGAACATTTTTATAGATATTAGTCGTCCTGAGCCCGAAATTCGACTATCACTCCAATAAATGTAAGTACCTGGTTGACCGAGCTTTGATCAGTTTAAATGCGTTTATAAAGGGCTCTAAGTAAAAGATTTTCTCAGAACAAAAAGAAAGAACACGAGTGTAACCATCAGGATTCGAACCGGGGCCTGTTGACTCCGAGGGCGAGCATATACCGACTGAGCCATTTAGACTTAACCCTCCGTGTACGAGGTGACTAAAAGTCACGTGGCGTACTAGGTGGGGTTTCACAAACCCCAAAAGAAAAACTAAAATATACAACTGTCACATAACCTAATTGAGATATTGCTGGTTTTAAAGAAAAAATAAGATTTATTGATAAGTGTAAATAAAAAGACACACATAATTATAAAAAATTTAATACTTTTCTCAAAATCAAACTAAAAGACAACTTTTGTGACCTAAAAATATAGTAACTTTTTATACTTAAGTACTATTTGGAAATGGCACAAGTTACAATCATACTTTTTTCATGATATAAATACAGGATACATTATCTAACAAATCAACTACAATCTAGTCTTATATTACGATTTATAAGTTGAGATCATCAGCTTCGAAAATACCGCAATCTTGGCAGATATGAATGCCATGCTCCATACATATCGGAGTTTTGCATTTTTTGCAGCCATGTTTAGTTTTTCTATCCTTCTGTCTTGGACACATAGAACATCTCTTCACAATATTAGGTATCTTTGGAACAGGTCCCTGTAAATCTTCAGGAAGTCCTTCAAAATATTTGTAAATTCTTTGGCGCAGTTCTCTGGGAAGCTTATTATTGTGTCTTCTTGTATTCAGGTGGTTTTAGACCAGAGATTTGCCTAGCACTTTGATGAATTTGCTCCCTAAATTTGATCCACGGCGTTTGATGTTGTTATTGAGCATGTGTATTACCATACCATTTATCTCCGCGTGGTTCAACAGAGCCAAAAAATATCGTAAGTGGCCATCGTGGCGTGTAATTCTATAAGGATATTTCTGCCATTTTGTTGTGCCTTCTTTGACTGGTGAAAAACAAAGCTCTGGGCTGACGAATCTCGGAGAGTGGTACATTGTTAGTTTCTGAATCGGAAGAAGACGTTTCAATATCAGTTTCACTGTCTATGTTAGTTTCTACGCTCAAATGATCAGATTCGCTCGCAGAATCAGGCAATCTACTCTTTAATTCAAGCTCTAAGTCATAATTTTTCTCAAAAAGAGAATTGAATATCTCGGAATCCTTTAATCTTGACATGATTAGCCAATATCACAACCTGTAAAGTAAGTATTTTCAAACAAAACATTATAAGTTAACTCCAGAAATAATAAAATCAAAAGTATAATAACGTACCTTTTTAGCGACGCACCGTACAAGGTGGGGTATGTGACACCCCGTGGCACTTTGAGCACGTGTAGCTCTCGTGGTACCTGCCGCTGGATTAACGTAACTACGCTGATCGGAGCGTTGATGTTTTTTGCGAGATTACTACGAAAACCAACTCCCGCGCTTTAACAGTTTTCAAATTATCGACATTATTCTGCGGCTGGGGTTTGTGAAACCCCACCTCGTACACGGAGGGTTAAAGAACAGCGGTGAAATAAATTGTCGTATTCTAATGTTATTGTAGGAGTTTTTCATTGTCTAAAAACGCGCATAAAATGATGTTTAAAAAAAATAAAACCTAGCTAGATCGATTTATCGTCCCCGAAACCCCCTGTATACATAATTTCATGAAAATCGTTCGAGCCGTTTCCGAGATTCAGATTATATATATATATATACCTACAAGAATTGCTCGTTTATAGGTATAAGATAAGATAAGAATAATTTTCTTCGAAAAAAAACATAAACCGACTTCAATTTAAAATTTCAATCAAACACATCGAATATACTCCCAAAATAATAGTTTTAAAGCGTCTGTTAAGCAAAACGGCCGACGGAAAGTGTCTGAGAGTATTGGGGCCTTAAAGATTAAAGATATTGCCTATAACATACGTGTAAATCAATTATCAGAAAATACGTGAAGTAATGTATCTTCTGGACCCTATATCTCACAATTGGCCGTCTAAGCGAGTTAGCGGGTAATCATGTGTTCTTAGTACGTAAGTACTAACTCTACTCAATCGTCCACATTTCATCTATCAGAAAATACGTGACGTCTGGCTGCCCTGGGATCTTACTCTATTATAAAGCTAAAGAGGTTATTTGTTTGAACGCGCTAATCTCGGGAACTACTGGGCTGATTTAAAAAATTATTTCACCGTTCTTTCATATTACGTAATCCCTGAATGCCATAGTTTATATATCGATATCTTAATTTGCAAACCGAATAACTCCATAGTAGCAAATTTCGCAGGGGCCACTAAAAACTTAATATGTAAAAAAAATAAGTATCAAAAGAAAAAAACAAACGTCCCTTTGGAAATTGTGTTTCTTATTAAACTAATAAACACTTAAAATAATGAAAATACCAGTTACGCAATAGATTTTAGTGGTGATTTAGTGTGACCCCTGTGAAATTTGCTACTATGGAGTTATTCGTTTTGCAAATTAAGGTATCGATATGTACCATGGGCGAAGCCGGGGCGGTCCGCTAGTTTAAAATAAATATGTATTAGTATTCTGCACTAACTTCTTCTCTTCTCTACAGAAACTACTAGCAGCGCCCCGCAATTTTACCCGTGTAGTCTGGTTCTTGTGATTGTGCCGCGATAAAAGTTGCCTATGTGCTATTCCAGACTCAGACCAACTATTCTTAGGGGACGAGTCAAGTTCTAACATACCCCTTTACTTTATACTTACATTTTTATTTACATACTTTTTAAAGCGTTTCGTAGATGTGTGCATGTTTTGTTTAGGTGTGTAGCATTTGTCTTAGTTTGTGTTTGTACAAACAAAGATTTGTTGTTCTTGTGTGAGTTCAAGGTTACAAATGTGTGAAAGTTACCACGGGCCCCGCAAAAAAATGTGAAACAATTTCTTAGCAAGCCAAATTGCGTCCTTCTGTGGTTAAATCCTCAAAGATTCCAGTCTATAACATGACTGTGTTCCAAATTTCAACCGCTTAGCCGCCCGTCGTGATTGAGCAATAAACATCCAAACATCGGCATGTATAATATTAGTAGGAGTAATATTTTTCTATAATGAAATTAAAAGCTGTATAGTACTTTTGCCTTTATTATTAAAATTTTCTGACCGTTTGACAAATTTTATAAAAAATATTGTTTAAGTTATCAAATTTCTGGGTTTTCAGTTACACTTCCAAAAATATTATAATTAATAAAATCCATAAATAGGCTTTTTCTGATAACAACATTAAGTTACCTACCTACATTACAATCGTTAATATTACAATTTAATTAGTATGTATGTACATATTTGTAGAGAGGTATTCGTAGGTAATATTAACAAGCTAAATACCACAGTATAAAGAAATACTTCAAGTATTCCGGTCGGACATATCCAATATTGAGAGAGTGAGATCGGGAAGGTACCAACGCCTAGTTCTCCTCATTTTGGAATTGCTAAGGCCCGGTACATATTTAATACTTTTAAAATTTACTACAGAGAAAATTTAAATATTTAATTTAAATATGCCTGCTTTTTGTTTTCGTAATGAAATTTTCCCTTCGTATTATACAACATTTTCATAAATAACAACTAAATTAAAAAGTATATCACATAGGTATAAAATTTATCTTTTAATTAAATTAAATATCTTGTAATCCTAAAAACTATCGTCATTACTTTCTTTCTGATGAACTAAATACTCAATAATAAACTGTTCTAAAATATATTCTGTATTGGTAGACAAATAGACATTTCACACACACAACACCATCAAGCCACAAACTAAGCAAAGCTTGTAGTATAACAATATAAATTAACATAGAAAACACCCAGGCACAATACAAACATGATTGTCGATTCCGTACAGTTTTGTTTCTATCTTAGTTATCATTGTGATGATCACTTTTGTCTGTGTGTAGGTTGACTACGTGGACCAATCGTAACGCAGACAAAATGTTCAATACATACTCGTTTGTAAACAAGAACAAAATTAAAAATTTTAATTAACCCCCGACTACCTTCGATTTGTTATCTGTACAACATTCTACTAGTTAAGCCCTTTCATTTGATACCCATATTAAGGGAATTGTGAAAAAAGAAATGTAATTCGCCATTTTGTGGTAGCGGCCATCTTGGATTTGAAATTTGTCATAGTGCAAAGTATTCTACTAATCAAGCCCTTTCGTTTGATACCCATATTGAGGTAGTAGTGAAAAATATTATATAATTCGCCATTTTGTGGTGACGGCCATCTTGGATTAGAATTTTTTTATAGCGTATAGTACTCTACTAGTGAAGCCCTTTCATTTGATACCCATATTGAGGTAGGTTGTGAAGAAATATTTTGTCCGCCATTTTGGGGAGGCGGCCATTTTGAATCGATATCAACCAAACATAGCTAAGAACACCCGCACGGATATTAACTTTCAAATAACAAAAACCGCATTGAAATCGGCCCATCCGTTTGAGCTCTACGGTGCCACAGACAGACACACACACAGACAGACAGACAGACATCGACGTCAAACTTATAACACCCCTTTTTTTGGTCGGGGGTTAAAAAAAGACTGTAATTGTCGCCAAGTGGTCTAAATTCGACCATGCATGAGCAGCCCACTAAATGCTCCCACTGCTGGGACTTCTCTGGCTCTCTAGTCAAGACTAATATAATCTACCTCACTAGCCCAGTGCGGGTTGGCGGATGACACATGACCTCTAAGGATTCTAGGTACATCTCGGTTTCCTCACGATGTTTTCCTTCACCGTATTAAGTTAACGGCATTACGGACATGACTTCCGAAAAGACAGTGGTCATCTTTCGACGTCGTGTATCATCCACTGGTTGTGGTAGGACACTTAGCAGAGTCCGCCTGGGGAAATACCACACCTTTACCAGTTATTCTACCGCCAAGCAGTAATGTTCAAAGATTACTGTGTTCCGGTTTGAAGGGCAATGTTACCAGAGAAATTACAGGGCTTAGTGATATAATATCTTAGATCTCTGGATGACGAGCGCAGTGCAGTGCTAGGTAATGATTAGGACTCTTCATGTTCCAATAGCTGCGTGTCGCTGTGTTGTTATATGGCTGGCATGTTGCTTATCATCAGACACATGTCCAGCTAGTCTCGTCACTCTAAATTATATTTTAAAAAAACTAACTCGCACTGGGACAGCGTGGTGAATTTTGCCCTTGACTCTTTCCTTGCCAGAGAAGGCCCCAAGTCCCAGCAGTGGGAACATTTAGTGGGCTGCTTATGGTTACGTAGATTTCCAAGCCCGGTTTGGCAATAGTTGTATAAATTTGTGTTAATATAATCGCGAGTAAACAATAGCGGAGTCAAGTGTGATAAGTGACAAGTCAATAAAAGCTGACAGATAAGGAGATGTCAGCCGGAGGGCGGCGCATGCGCACAAATAGTATAAGTGAAGTAGGTATAATCTGCCTATACAGTGCGTGCCAAAATGTTTGTCAAAACAATGCCAATTTAATTTACGAGTAAATATTTTGTGTAAAAGAAACGTTTAAAAAATACTATGGAGACTCTGCACCGTCGATTTCAATGATAAAAAAGTGGTTCACTGAATTTCGATGTGGCCGTACAAGCACAATTGATGCAGAATGTCCTGGACGTCCAATTGAGGTCTCAACACCGAAAAAACATAGAGAAATACTCTATATAATATAATCCACGATATGGTATTGGCCGACCGGAGATTGAAAGTACGTGGGATTGTAGTTACTATAGGTATATCTCACGGCTCAGTTGTTTCAATTTTAAAGAACCATTTGGGGATGACAAAACTATCTGCGAGGTGGGTGCCGCGCTTGCTTTCAATCGATCATAAAAGAATGCGTATGGCAACTTCGAAAGAGTGTTTGGCGTTGTTTCAACGTAAGCCGGATGAATTTTTGCGCCGTTTCGTAACTGTGGACAAAACTTGGATCCACTACAATACACCGGAGACCAAGGATCAAAACAGTGGGTTTCAAAGGGTGAATCAGCGCCGAAAAAGGCCAAAGTGTGTCTGTCGACGAACAAAGTTATGGCTATAGTTTTAGGGACGCAAGTGCCCATAATACACATCGATTACCTCCAAAACGGTAAAACTATAAATGGTGAATATTACGCAAACCTATTAGACCGGTTCGACCAAGGTTTAAAAGCAAAACGACCACATTTGGCGAAGAAAAAAAATGCGCTTCCACTAAGACAATGGAAGGGTCCATACGTGCGTAGTGGCTATGGCAAAATTTTACGAATTGAGATACGAAATGCTGCCACATCCACCGTTTCCTCCGGACTTAGCTCCCAGCGACTATTTTCTGTTCCCAAACCTTAAGAAATGGCTTGGTGGAAAGAGATTTGATTCGAATAAGGAAATTATCGCTGGAACAAATGCCTACTTTGAAGACCTTGAGAAATCTTATTTTTTGGAAGGGATTAAAAAACTTGAGAAACGTTGAGCAAAGTACACTCAATGAAGATTACGCCGAAAAATAAAACTGATTTTTTGGTCAAAATATTTTTTTTTCTACCAAAATTCACGGACGGAATTTGACCTGTCCGCGTATCTATCACTCACAAACTGAAAAACGTTTAAAGACCATTTATATCAAGTCAACACATGAAAACAAAAATTAAGGAAATAATAAATAGATAAGGAAATTTACAATACATATTTACAAGAAAATCAATTGTTTTTTAAAAAAAATGATAGGTGTGCACTTGACCGCCATCTACAGCTCTTTGTAGTGAATGTATAGCACAACAATTTGTCTACGTCTGGCCGATACGCTAAGATATCGTTTAGCAAAATGAGTACATGTTACTGGCCGCCTATAGTGTGTACTTGAGTCATAGTCTCTAAATGTAGGATACTGTACCTATAATAAGAGCACAGCGAACACAAATATTCAAGTTATTTTCGATAATGAAAGCAGACATAACTAAAAACCGCATTCTCTTCCCACACGGTCTCTCAAAGTGCGGCCGAAATGGAAACATCTTAAATCGGCAATAAATGTTGGCACGACGTCTATTGTCTGCTATCCGCTAATTTAATTATCTGGCGATAACTCAAAGTCTTCAAAACAATACATTTCGAGGCCTTTGACAGCGGTTCATGTTTTTGCAAAATATGAGGAAATACATTTATGATGCTTTTCCTTATTTTATCCAGCAACAATTATGGATACTCTATTGTTCACAAAATAGAATACCGCTCATACCTATATTTGTACACACCTACTAAAGATAATAAGCTTGTCTTTTAATTTAAAATATAAATAAATTACCAGTGAACCACGGTATTTATATTGTAAACCACCACGCCTTAACAGGAATGAGGCAGGTGCTTCTACCGCCTAACTAAATCGGCTTTCGCTTTGCTATTGTGGTCCCTATGATTTCAAGCAGAAAGAAAAGAGAGAGCAATAACAAAGGTAAGACAGTTCTAGTTCTAGGCGGTAGACCCTCTGATGTAAAGACTTTGGTGCAATGGAAAAACGGTAGGTCCGTTGCATGTGTCAAGTCAAACAACTTCAAGTGTCCACTTGAAGTTGTTTGACTTGAAAATGACCTCTTGCGTCATGAGGTCATGACTGCCGCTCCCGCAGGCCAGGTCTATCGCCTAACTCCTGCTTTCTGCCACGCTTTGATATGTGATGTTATCGGCCAATTTGGTAACGCCGATGAAAGGCAAACCTGAAACCTGGAAAGGTAGACCTGAATATTTTAGTTACTTAATTGGACGTTATATAAAGGCCCGTGAACAAAATTTATGGGTCATTTGATACACCAGGAGACCTATGTAGGATGATAGAAGGGTATAAAATAATAAGATTCAGCACTATGCCGGTTTTCAGGGTAAATTTGGTAATTTGGATATGTACGACAGTGGTTCGATACAGTTTCAGTACCTCTTTTAATCCATTGTTCCGCAATTCCGTACAAAAATCATGCGACAAGAAGGAAAGAGCAAGGGTTTCAACCCCCCTCTTCAACTTCCACTCCGTTGGACAGCTTACAAATACCGGCATAGTGCTGAATCTTATTATTTTATACCCTTCTATCATCCTACATAGGATTCCTGGTATATCATATGACCTGTAAATTTTGTTCACGAACTTGTATAGTCTACTATTGATATTTATAATCATTGTAAAAAATTAGGAGTGCTAAGGTCAAGCATCACGCCAGATGTTGATAACATTACGTATTTTTATTATCGCCTTATCATTGTACGTAATCGATAATAGGTACGAGTGTAAACAAGGTTTTTTTGAGCTATTGATAAGAACGTCCCAGAAAAATGCAACGTATGTATTCAAAGCGATTAGATAATATACTGAATTTACATTCGCATTGCACGGTTGGGGAAATCAATAGGCTTTACTATGAAAATTAACATGGTGCACTAATAATGGGTGTTCCGGTTTGAAGGTCAATTTCCAATTTTGCGGCACAAAAACTCTGGACAAGCGCAGTGCTGTACAAGGCATTATTCGGATTTTCCATGTTTAAATTACTGCGTGGCATTGTGCTGTAACAGTCATCTGTAACAGGCACTGTGCTGGAAAGTCGTATTGCTTGTTATCAATCTAAATGTTTGTTGCTCGATCAAATCGGAATGTCTGAACCAATCAGGTTGAAATTTGGAACACAGATAGTAGATAGTCTGAAGTAGCATAGCACATAGGCTAGGCTTTTATGACAGGAAAATAACGAGAACTGGAACTGCTCGGGTAAAACCACGGGGCACTGCTAGTTTTTCAATCCTAAGTTTGTTAGACCCTTAAAGTTATGAAATTATATTCCACCTCGTTGTGTGAAGTACGTATTTATTTTGAAAAGTGCGCCATTACAACGCGGAAGTTTTTCTTTCCTTGTTCATTAATTATCTTATTTTTGGCGATATCTTTAAAATTGAAGGTTTCGACGGACACTTGTACACAGAGATGGTTCTCTTTATCTCTATTTTCCAATTTTCACTTTCTTTTGAGTAACGTTACTGGGCTTTTTGTAGAAATCCCTAACTTAATTTGTTTCGTCTGGATTTAGTTGATATATAGCTGAGTTATTCAGCCATAATGTCAACTAAATATGAAAACTAAAAAAGCTAGGTATATGTAAAATCGCAAAACTACCCATGAAGAGTGCTATGTATATTTATCTGGATGTGTTGTTATTTTTTGTGTAGATTTTTTACGACTACAGACACTAGGGTCTGTGCTCTTTATCAGATTTAACATTTTTGTCTCAGCGACATTAAAGTAAACGGACACTTGTTTAGCTCGGTCTCTGCTGACTCCACCATTCATCGTCACCGCCGCGTTTCTATTTCTGATGGCCATTACTGTGTTCCGGTTTGAAGGGTAATGTTTCCAGAGAAATTACAGGGCTTAGAGATATACCATCTTAAATCTCTGGGTGACGAGCGCAGTGCAGTGCTAGGTAATGATTTGGATTATTCATGTTCCAATAGCTGCATGTCACTGTGCTGTTATGTGGCAGGCATGTTGCTTACCATCAGGCATCAGGCACATGTCCTGTTCGTCTCGTCAATCTTTATTTTTAAAAAAATCTGTATCTTGTGCTTCTAAACCATTTTGGACGATTCAGCCATCGCACGTCTTACAAACCGACTGAAGACATCATTGAATGTATTGGGTTAGAATATTTAAGGCTACATCTCAATGTGATAACAATGACCCAAAATTACAGCAGGTATGGCAAGATCGCTTCAAGGCTAATATTCAGTGTGGACGACGGAAAATAATTAGGTATGCCAACGCCAGTAGCACTGCGCTATCAAAATAGAGTTGATAAAAATCTCTACATTGTAAATATCTGAATTACAAGACTGCACCTTTGATACTGAGATTGATAAAATTTCATGTGTTATATCGCCTGTAAATTTGATATTGTACATTTCTACACGATTGGCTAAAACCAATAAGTCGGCTTGGTATAATTTTTTAAATTTAAATAACAGAAAAATATGAATTCCGGACAAAATTCACTCGCGTACAAACTTCCCCATTTATTTATACCTTTAAACGACCAATTCTTGCAAGTGTATATATATATAATCTGAATCTCGGAAACGGCTCGAACGTTTTTCATGAAATTATGGTACAGGGTGTTTCGGGAACTATAAATCGATCTAGCTAGGTTTTATTTTTTAAAAACATAATTTTATGCTCATTTTTAGACAATGAAAAACTCCTACAATGTCATTAGAATACGATAACTTATTTCGCCACTGTTTTTTAAGTCTAAATGGCTCAGACGGAATATGCTCGCCCTCGGAGTCAACATGCCCCAGTTCGAATCCTGATGGTTATGCTCGGGTTTTTTCTTTTTGTTCTTTTTTTTCTGAGAAAATCTTTTACTTAGAGCCCTTTATAAACGCATTTAATTCGTATCTAAGTAGGTACATATTCTAACAAAAACACAAAAACAATCCTATTGACAATGCACTACATTACATACTTACATCGGGACAGAAAGACAGCGGAAACCGACTTTGTTTTATTATTATATTATATTTCATCACTACGTAATTCGTATCTGCCTAAATATCATTTAAAAAACCGAGCAAAGCTCGGTCAACCAGGTCCTATCAGTAATACTCGGGGAAATGTATAACTTACAAGTGAATTTGCTAAACAGTAGTCGCTGATAGTATCTATCTGTGCGTCATTCGCATTTCCGTCTGATAAAAACTACGCAAATCATAGTCGTTTATTCATAATATCAAATTCTTGAGTGTGATTTGTTTGGGGAAAAGTTTACTTGAGCATAAAACATTTTTTGTTTGTTATAGTGGTTCCAGTATTTTGTAATAACAATTCTGTGTTGGAATTGCTTGGCTTGTTGTTTTTTGTATGATAATAATTATAGAAATAAATAGTAGATCACGTATGATGAGTAGCACAAGGACATCTCAGATGGTATGACCACGGCTTGGGCTTCTTTCTGCGGGTAAGGAGAGTTAGCTATCAGTCAGGCTGATACCCTGGCTTTCCTGGATACCTGGATTTCCTGACGGTACCCCACTTTGTTTTTTTAGTCAAGTTCGAGGCCAATACCAAACTAAGATTTAGTATAAGTGAATCTTTTCTCAACGTTTTATAATGTATTAACAGCATTAGGGGGGTCTCAAAAATCTTATGCTTTCTTATATGGAGCTAGAAGAGAATGAAAAATCAACAGAATCATCCTCACAAAACTAATGAATGGACTCTATCTTTGTGTTATAATTTATTTGTTTAAATGTATTGAATTAAAATTAATGAGGATAACGATATCTGTAGTTTTATGTTAACCTCTGACATCTCGTACTAGGTATCTTTACGTTATTGTGCTAAATCCATATTATTACTATATCTATGTTTATTTCTTATTAATCTTATAGTTTTTGTTTTGCATGCTTCTCAGGAGTGAACAAGGTTGGTTATAGAATGATATTTAACAATTAGTGCTATTAGAAAATCCGTAGTGGCTTAGTAACTAGAATCTCCGATTTCATAAGCTTCGGGTCAAAAGTTCGAGGCCCGCTCTGACCCTGACTACTTACGCAAATGCAGATATATAAGTTTCCATGTAATCTGTGTAGATAAAGTATAAACATTCCCCTTTCTGTTTCGACTGCTTGGACTCGGGACCTTTTACAAAAGAGAGAGAGTCATGGTTTTAATCCACCATGCTGGCTGGCAGTTGGCAGATGTTACGTGTCCATAAAAGATATCGTTCGCAGAACTTGTCAGTTTATTTACGGTGTTTTATTTTACTTTTAAATCAGAGGTAATTAATAAATAAAGAAAAAATAGGTAAAGGCTCATTTGTACATGTGCTCTAGTATCCCCACTGCTAGGGCACAGGTCTCCACCTAACAGAATAGGTTTAAGCCATAGCACACCGCTAGCCCAGCTGTGGGTCGGCAGACTTCACTTGTCTCTGAAGAATTAAATCTTTTCGGACAAGCAGGATTCGTCACAAAGTATTTCCTTCACCGTTTTTGAGTTAGTGGCATCACACGCATGATTTCCAAAAGACAGTAGTCCGCTTGGGATTCTGTCTAGAGTCTAGAAGCTCCGGATCGGCAGTTGCCGTTCTCCAGACCACACCAGCCGTAACTTATTAATTACGCCATAATTACCCTGGTTTTGTATAAGTGATTACTGAATATTTACTGTAAACATGGTGTATAAAGAGCATCGCAACATCAGGGACTCGTACTCACCGTAGTCAATTAATCCTAGTGTAATTGTTGCCCTAGTGTAGTTGTAACAATCTTGATAGCCCAAAACATTGTTTAAACATCTCAATTTATTTAATTTGGAGGTATAAGGAGGAGGAGGAGGAGGAGGTATAAGGAGGCAGGTTAGGTTCGAATTTGCCGGTCAGGATGTACTCGCGATTTAAATGTTTTAAAACGAGTTCAGATTCTGGTAGTTTTAAAGTTAAATGTTGCTTAGATCTATGATTTTTGTCCGTCTATTTTTAACAAGATGATTATGCGATTTCAGGAATGAGTTGAGCCCAGTGCCGGCTGTGGTGAAACCCCTACAGAGACACATATTGATGCTGTACGCTCGAGAGGGCGCAGCCGCCTCCAGGTTCTGCGAAGCCCTACGAAACATGTTACAAGAAGCACCTGACACGAAGGTCAATATATTTTTAACCACTATTTTTTACATCATAAATAATTGACTACAAGTCGCTTGATGGAGAGGGGTGATGAGTCTGAGATGGAGTACTTGCGCGTACCCATGAAGTACCTTAATTTTTATAGTGGGGTATAGAGTGACGGAACGAGCAAGGCATCTGCCTGATGGTAAGCAATACGCCTGCTCATAGCATTACAATATACTTGAACATGAAGAATTCAAATTTTACCTTGTACTGCCCTCGTCACGCAGAGAAATAAAGTGTTTTATCCCTTTTCCTTGTAATTTATCTGGAAATATTGCCTCTCAAAAAACAATATTGTTTACACATTAGTAGCTTGCTAGAATAACTGGTAAGTATAGGTGTGGGTGGTACTGCTCCAAGCGGGCTCTGCAAAACGTTCTACTACTACAATATTATAAAATTGAAAATGAAAATGTAATTTCCATAATTTGTATTTTTGTAATGCTTACAACGCGTCCATTTCAGCTTCGACCATGTGTTTTTTTATAGCGTTTATAGGTTTACACTTGACGCCATCTGGCTTGATGTTTAGCTACGATGGATCCTGCTTAAGAAACCGTTTCACGCTCGTTTCGAAGACACTAAGGTTTCAACCATCATCCAAAAACCCATTGAGGCAACCCATTCCCAAGCCTAGACGCTCTTGTCTTAGTGGAGAATGGCGGCATTTTTTTAAAGTACCTACTTACAATATTTTGATCACTCAATTAATAATATGTAATAATGTTATTCCCCAGGTGTATGACATATTCTCGCCCGAGGTGGTGGCGATGGCCGCGAGCGGACCGCAGTCTTGGATCCGAAGCATGTTGCTACGGAGTGACGTGGCCATCTTACTGGTCCAGACGCCGGCGTTGAGGGCACTATACCAGCAACAGTTGCAAGAAAACGACAACGCTATCAGACGTGAGTTTACACGTTACTATTACTGTAAAATAGGCTTTAAGATAATGGAAATAGAAAACATTTTATGTCCGCCGCAAAAACAACGTTAAAGGGCGCTATACCAGCAACAGTTGCAAGAAAGCGACAACGCTGTCAGACGTAAGTTTATACGTAGCTGTTTCTGTAAAATATCCTTTAAGATAATAGAAATAGAGAACACTTTATATCCGCCGCGGGACCGACGTTAAGAGCGCTCTACCAGCAAAGATTGCAAGAAAACGCTGGCAAATGTTAGTTTACCTCTATATGTAGCTGTTACTGTATAATATGCTTTCAGATAATATAATGCCTGAGGTCTAGGCATTAGAGGTTCCAGTCCATATACCTTATTAAATTGCCTTTGCTCGTGTTTTGGACGTTTCATCCTCTGCGTCGTTACACAGTGAGTCGCTAAATCATTTAACGCTAATGTGTTGTCGTGGTTTCAGTACAAGAACCCCTGCTCGGGCGGCGCGTCCTATACCGCGCGCCGCAGTACGGCGACAATCTGCTGCAGTACGCGGTGATGCTGACAGCTGAAGCGGCGCATGCGCGCAGCAACTACCACAAATACTATATCGCTACGTGAGTATCGGTGTAACACTATTATAGTAGTTTTATCTCACGAAACGACGCCCGTCTTACTTTGTGGTCACCAAGTGTAAACACTGCTGTTGTGGTAGGACTCTTAACAGAGTCCGCCTGAAGTACCTTTGCCAGTTTTTCTACCGCCCATCGGTAAAATTAAAACATCACTGTGTTCCGGTTTGAAGGGAAATATTTCCAGGGCATAGACTTAAATCATCTTATCTTATAGATCTGATTGACGAGCGCAGTGTAGTGCTAGGTAATTATTTTTCAATAGTTACGTTACACTGTGCTGTTATGGGCAGACATGTTGCTTACCATCAGGCACATGTCCAGCTCGTCTCGTCATTATTTATTAAAAAAAAATAGGGACGTGCTCGTCCCGTCACTCTGTACCATAAACGTTCACTCGTCTCGTCACTTGTATTATAAAAAAGGTACAATTTACAATTTTATTAATTAATATAGATAAAGATTCAGACAAGCGTCACCCCACTGGTATTCTTCACACTTCCATTTCACATTCCAGTCTATCCGAGCTGCCGACCGAAATGTTCCCGCAACTGGTCCCGTACCGGCGCTACCTATTGCCCGGGAGCGCTGCTCTCCTGACGCAGAACTTATGCGACATCACGCCGTCGCAACACGCGCTCAACCAGCTCAGCGTGACGGCGAGGGAGTTCGTCGATTTGACGAAGGACAATCCCGATTACCTGATGGACGAGCTCATGTTCATATCGTGAAATTAGCGTATGAAAGCTCCCTTATTTTTATCATGTACTTGTAAACGCGAATATTATGAAAAGATCGCCTTACTGTGAGCTTCGTAGGATATGTTTATAACGTCTGCCAGATTATCACTATGTACCAGACTTTCACTGTGAACATAGCAGACCTTTGCCAGACTTTCACTGTGAACATAGCGGTCTTGTGCCAGACTTGCACTGTGAACAGAGCAAAGTTGGGTTAGACTTTCAATGTGAACATAGCAGACTTGTGCTAGAGTTTCATTGTAAACATAGCAGACTCGGGACAGACTTTATCTGTGAACATAGCAAAGTCGGACCAGACTTTGACTGTGAACTTAGTTAAGTTGTCCCAGACTTTCACTGTG
Organism: Ectropis grisescens; assembly: GCA_017562165.1. Classification (NCBI taxonomy): domain Eukaryota; kingdom Metazoa; phylum Arthropoda; class Insecta; order Lepidoptera; family Geometridae; genus Ectropis; species Ectropis grisescens. The sequence continues at coordinate 6,762,187 of CM029778.1, read as the reverse complement.
AACAAAGCAAACTTGGACCAGACTTTTACTGTGAACATAACAAAGTTAGGCCAGATTTTCGCAAACATAGCAAACTTGTGTCAAGACTTTCACTGTGAACATCATAGCAATGTTGAGCCAGACTTTCGCAGTGAACAAAACAAACTTATACTTGGCTTTTACTGTGAACATAGCAGACTTGTGCCAGACTTTCACTGTGAACATAGCAGACTTGTGCAAGACTTTCACTGTGAACATAGCAGACTTATGCCAGACTTTCACTGTGAACATAGCAGTCTTGTGCCAGACTATCATTGTGATTGTAGCAAACCTTCACAATGACCAATGCTATACTCACAGTGAAAGTCTACTAACTGTGTATGGTTTTTAAATTACATTTCTGCTATAACTTTTTACTATAAAGTAAATCTTGTTTTACGAGTAGTGTGCGTCTGGACGGCTTTTGAATTGTGGAATATGTATCAAGATTTTCGTATGAACATTTAAATATGAACCGTCTATAAAGTGCGCATTAGTGATATTAATATTATATTACTTTGGGAGGAGTGTTGTGATATTATGTGATCTAGAGGTTGTGTATATGAAGGTAATTGAGGATAAAATCGTATGTTAGACAACTTATATTTTGTGTGATATCTGTTTTTTTCATATAAAGCTTATTGGTAAATACGTTCTTATTGGTAAGTAAATGAAAAAAACAGAGGTGTATGTGATAAGTTTGGCTTAGTACTTGGCGCAACTTTATGGGCAGTTCTTAAAACCAATTACGACATTCTTGGTAAAAAGTATAATGGAGGAACTATCATTGTGTTATAATTTTGACATTGTGAAAAGTTCGTTTATTTTAAAAACTAAATACATGTATATATTATTCGCTCGATAAGTTACGTTTAAAGATGTTAATTATGATATAAGCTTATGAATCTGATATAAAAAGGTACCTACTTTACTAAACATATTTATACATGAAATATAATAAAACATGAATAAGTTCACTAAAAATTTATTTGCTACACTGAGTAAAACAAAAATCAAAAATAAAGTGAATATTATAATTCAAGTATTATTCTTGAATTAATCTATAAATAGTAACAATTAATAAATTTAAAAAAATAGTATGATTTTGGACCAGTGGAAAAAAAATACAGTAAAAATTTTGAAAAAAAAAACATTCAACAAATCTTTCTTTTAAAAAAAAATCTTAATACTGAATAGTGATATCTAAAATTCATAAATATTACTTCTATTAATGTAATGTCTGATCTCCAGTTCACTTAGTGAAACAATAAATACTTAAAAAAAAAAAATAAATGCACATTTTAAAATGTAAGCACTTAAATAAAAGCATAAAGAAATCAATTATCTTATAAATTTACTATAAGTTGTAAAAACCACTCAAATATAATCTGAACATACCTATATCATTAAAAATACTTCGACAATAATCTATTAAAAAAAAAACAAGAATACGTTATAATAATTTTAACAAATAATGAAAAAAAATCAAAAATATTGTCAAAACGAATAAAAACCCCCAAAATGTTTAAAAGTTTCTTAAAAATTAATGTAAAACTAATTGTCCGCATTTACTTATACCTCATCCTTAATATATCATTGTTTATAGAGATAGATCTCCTCACATTTATGTAATAAAAATATAATAAACCATCAAAAAACCCTGTAAACTTAAAACTAATCTAGTGAATTTAGGATAGAATCATATTTACTGGTTTAGCAGGCCTAGTGTAGTAAGCAGATAATAGCTAGGTGAAGTTTATCAGTGGCACTGCTAAAAGGTGCGTTATGCTCGCTACTATAGACAACTTTTACTATGGAACCAACTCTTACGTCTATAGTCTTTAAACTTTCGCGTTTTGATCTGATATTGTAAACATATCACTGGAGTTAATTATGATCTAAATTATAATTTAACCAGCTGTACCCTGCCACGCTTCGCTGTGGCACATTGTGATGCAAAAATTAGATAAAAACAATATATATCATATTTAATTGGATAACGGGATACTCACGTATATACGGTCGGTCAATCCGACTCGAGTTTAGGCCGCGTCCGGCGGCCTTTTTCAAGGAGAGTGCACGCGCGCGACGGCTGCCCGTTTGGTCGTGCCAAACGGGCATCGTGCCATATATAAAATTTCAACTCGATCGGTGCAGAACTTTTTGAGTTTTTGAAATGTACACAAACCAACATAACGTTTTTATATATAGAGATTACCTCGATGTTTCGGCAGTCTACTCGTGACCACGGCGGTAACGCTGCTGAAACTTAGAGGTAATTAAATAATAATTTGGATCGTAAAAAAATCTTGTGTTAAGTTTACAATATTAACTCCTAAATCAGTAAATAAATATAATTTGCTTAGCACAACACAGCTAACAGCTACTAAGTCGAAAGGATCATTATGAACAATTTAATATCTACATTATCATGTCACCAGCAGTTTTATCTGCAGACTTTACAAGTCCAAAGAGTTTGTATCGAACAGTTTGTTGTATGGTAGCCATAGTGAATGATTTTTAGTAATGAGTGGAATGCAACCCACATGCGTAGTTAATACCTTCTAAACTGTGGAATGTGTCGCCAGAGTGGGCTGATGCATAAAATCTGGGTGTCTTCAAATCGAGATTTAATCGGTTTCTTCTGAGTAAGCGTAATCCGTAAACCGGAAAGTCGTTTAACATCAGGAAAGATGGTGATCGCAAAAAAAACTGTTGTAAAATATTTAAAAAACCCTGGTGGTGATGGACATTTCACACAACACCATCTGACCCCAAACTAAGCAAAGCTTGTGCTATGGAAGCAGAATAGCTGATATAATACTTATATATTTAAAATGTACATAAAAAACATCCAGGCACAGTGCGAATATTTGTATTCATCACCCAAAAAAATTTTTTCTTATCATACTAGGTCTGCTAGACACTATCACCTTAATATCTTGTTAATATTGTTGTTGTGTTTGTCTTCCATGTATAGTATAACTAGTTTATATTATAGTTATAAGTTATAATAAGTCTAACAGCGTTCTGAAGAGTTTATCCGATTTGAAAGTCATCATAAACCTCCGATAAAAAAAAATCTTGTTAATTTATCTATTGGACTTAGATGTAACTTAGATATTTGGATAGTTTCCAAAGATTGCCTGAAAATTTATGTACCTCATTTTTTGAAACTTAATTTTGTTTTGGATAAACCAAAGATTTTAAAAGTAAAAACGTTACTAACAATAACTTTGGATGTGTTCCGAATCACACCAATTGACGTTGTTTTCTAATCATTCTTGAGAGATTCATCAGAGAGATCAATCATTCAATCATTCAAGAGCTTGACTAAAATTAAACATTGTTGTAATCAATAAAATTATTATATAATCTTGCAATTCTATAGTTGCTCAGCAGTGAATATAGTTCACGAAACAGGTATCTAAAGTCGAGAACTTTTCCACAAAATAACGACTGTTAACTTCCCAAAACCAGTGATAAAATTAACTTACTGATATTACTTACTCTATATAATAGAAACTTGACTTGAGAGAAATAGAAAAACACTAAAAATAATGTACCAGCTGAACAATCTGTTGTAATTAGTGTAAATAAAGTAAAAAAATAAAGTGTTACTCTAACAACCTGTCATTTGCAGTCACGCAGTCAGTATTTGATCATTAGACTAGACTTTAACAAGCGTGGTACCTAGTCCTCATTTTGCGAGTCTGAACACTCATAGATATTCTGCCTACTTTCTTTCATGTAAGTATAAGAGTGAGATTCGGAACTGTCAAATAAGTTTTCTGGTAATTCGTAAGTTTAAGTAAGAGGAAAAGGTTCGTACACTACACTCAGTTGTATGTGTACTAGGGTAAATCATTGAGTTTTAAAATTATTAAATAAAAAAAAAATACAAAATATTTATTTATTTTATTCATACGAAAGTTTGCTAATTGGAATGAAATTCGGGATGTAACTAATCAGATTTTAACGGATGTTACAGAATATTTTTTTCTCGATGCTGCAGTCCAACAGCATTCAATCAGGTGGACTCTCTTTCTCTGGTATCTTTTCCCCAATCTAACTACAACATAATTCTGATCGCTTTTGGTGTGATTCGTGATACAATCAAACTTTATATTATGACATTTATTGATGTCAAATTTACGGTCAATTGGATGTATCTGTTATTTTATCATAATTATCATATTAACATTAATGTTTATTTGAAAAATGTTAACATTTGAATTTCAAACTATTGGCTCTGAGCTTGTTGGAATACTATATTACGGTATAATCAATGAGTTCGTCTTTCATTGTTTTACATAATACTTTAAATTCAACAGTTATTTTCATAAAGTTATTTCAACAGAATTGAACATGTTTATAGCAGCTAATGTCTTCTAACAATGTACATAATTGATATTGTAAATATGTACTAAGAAATTAAGATTATTATGTATTGGGATATATTAGCGGTAATTCGTTAATATAACACTTTGTTTCATCGCACTATTATTGAGTCTCTTCCATCATAAACGCGTTTAGGGTGGCGCTACGCCCGTGATGTGTTGGGAAAACTATGTGACTGTCTGAAACGCCAGCTTTAAAGACGTTGATCTATCGGAAAATATTATATTAAGACCATGTGCAAAATAGATAATAAATTGTTTTAAATACAAAATGAAACACTTTTTTTTTTATTTTCAATACAAAATACATATATTGTTAAATTCAAATACTGTTTGTTAGTCTATACCTTGCTTTAGATTTTCTTGAATGAGCAATTTTGATGTTGTTTATTTTTAATCAGTACCTATGATTAAAGTGGGGAAACCACAGATATAACTCTTTGTCATAAAAGTCATACGTGTCGTGTTTTTTAATCTTATTAGCTTAAAAATAAAAACAAACCAATTCGGTGTTGCCATAAAGATAAAAAAAATTGAATTAAATTATTGGTATTGTTTTTGAAGAAACTTCTGAAAAAGAATTTTAATCTAAAAGATAATAAGCTTTTCTAAAATAAAGAACATATTAGAAAACTGAAAAGATTACTACTGTTATTTTTGAGAAGTCTTATATCTCTGATTAAGGTGATGGAGATACATGTATCTAACTAAAAACATATACATTATGTGTTCAAATCACGAAAGTTTAAAAACAATATACCTTTATTGACCCTCATTTCAATAGATCTATGTAATGAAAAACGTTAGATTGGAATTGACCTCAGATTTCTGCATGGATACAGATTTTCCTAGCACATCTTGTGGTAAAATATTATTTTTTAAATATAATTAATCTAAGTAAATAAAATCTCTCAATGTACTCTGTGTGGTAATGCCCCAAATCGAGCAAACGTACCTGTAAAGATGGTATATTATCCACACTTAGATTTTACCAAAAAAGATTTTGTGGTTGTACTGTAAAATGTATAAATACCAACAATTTGTTCATTTTATCAAGATTAATATAAAATAACGTAGAAATCGTCAATTGTGTTTATATGAGAGGTATTCCTCTTAGGCGACGTCGTGACGGTCTACTAGAATTCTGTAAAAAGCAAAGACTTTTCGAATAATTGAGAAAATCTAGATTTTTTTAAGAAAAATTGTAACAAGGCGGTATTTTTAAATCCAAATAAATTACACTGTTCAACCACAAAATCTTAAGCTGTAAATAAGCTATTTAATTTAGTGTAGTGCTCTCTGTTAAACATTAAAACTTGTTACAATCTATCAGTTTGAATGAATTTCCTATACTTAAATAATTCCTTTCCTTATTGGTCTACCTTACTGAGTTTTATTGTGGGTCCCTGGTCTGGTCGGTGTAGGGTTTTGCTCCACTTTATGAATCTGATTGTTAGTGGATAGTGGAAGCAACATTATCCCGATCAATTCAATGAATTAGAATAGGGCTGCTATTTCAAATGTGCCGCTGGACGCAGAATATGGATCAGTTTGTATGGTATATCGTGTGAGGGAAAGAGATGTGCGTCATTATAGGGTGTTGGTAAAGTGCGAATGAGACAGATGTATATTCGTCGGTTACGGATGCAGCGCGCGCAGGTAACAGACATGGCGTCGCTATTCATTATAGCACTCGATGTAAATTACAACCTCGAAAGAATAGAGTGGATGTGTTCGTTGTTATTGAAATGTGAAAAGAACAAAGTGTCAGTTTGGTAATTGACCTAGTACAAATAATACATTTAATTTTAAATCAGTACCTATGCTCTTAGTTATTGATATGATATATCACATATCATATGTGAATTATAGTTATATTAAAATTTCGTGAGAGAATTTTAGTCTCAGTACTTACTTTTCAATATTCTTTAAAATTTTATACAAAAACCACGCCTATGAGAAGCATTAGGCTAGTAAACAGGTTTATACTGAATAATATAAATCAAACCAAAAATTCTTTCAAGAATATTTGGCCTTGAGACAATATCCCAAACATCATATCCATATTATTCTTGTACACGCAACTTTTTTATCAGCGATTTATTATCAGCCCACTATTATATAACCCTCCACCGGCCGATAGCTCTGTCTCTCTTGCGCCCGCCACGGCGTCCGAGCCGAGCCCCCGCCGAGTGGGATGCAAGATATCGCATTAAATTTCGATCCTATTCTGTAACGTTGCGGCCAATCGCGGCCGATCTCCGCGTGTTCCGGTTCTTTGTCATCAATGGGTCGCCGGGCGAGTCTATTCCCAGTGTACTTTTAAAGCGATTTTCTCTAAATTTAAAGGAATTCACGAGGTACAGCTAAAGCAATCATCAAAGTTCTTATTTAAACTCTCGTTTTAGTCGTGTAAGTTTGTGTGAAATAGTGTATTTAAAGCTGAAGGCGAAGGGATTTTTCGGTGTGAATGAGCCGTACCCACTTCAGCTGGTCGCGTACGGTGTTGTCGCGTCCGGGCGGCAGTTGTAGTGACGGCGACTTGGCGGTCGGTCGTCTCGCTAGACCCGGCATGCAGCCGGCGTGAAGTGCGCGACCTAGTGTGGAGCCCCCGACGCTCGCGGGGCCCGATAATGCTTAAGTTCCTGACTCACAAGCTGCGAACGCACTCGTTGAATGAGGATAACGTCTCCGAAAAGGTGGGTAGAATATGGCCGCCGAACAAAGAACTGTCGTATACGTAGTGACGGTACCGTTCTCTCACCGGCTCGCTTTTTCAGGTGGAGGAGCGTGACTCCGGCACCGAGTCTGACGACGAGGCCGAGCGATCGACGCCCGGTGAGCCCACACTACTGATTACTCTCACTACACTACGACTACTCACGACGCTCCATCCGAATTATCACACTGACCATACTATCGTTACCTAGTTAAATTAAAACGCATCGTTTGCTTGGAGAAACGCCCGCAGATCCAATCCACCCGCCCCGCCCCACCGCGGCGATGTTCGGGAGATTTCCGAAATTTCTCGGTTCCTTTGTGTTAATGTTTCCGGTGACCTTGACGGGTGACCTTGAACTTTTATCACCGTTATTCCTACATGTAATATACTATTCGTAGTGTAGTAACGTTCAAAGCGCTAAAGCCAGCTTGCGTGCGCTTTATACTCTATAGAAGAGATTGAACGTCCGATATTCATCGCCAGTTTTGATGGCGTCGCTCGACGCCGCTCTCGAAATGTCCGTCTCCCGTTCGATAAGAGGGGAATACAGCCTTTCTTATGCGCAATCGGGTAAAGATTATTCACGTCATTCCATCAACGAAGAGCTGAATAGGGTCCTACCTGCGTACCTTCGATATACCTTCGTCAATTGAAATTGGTAGAGAAGGGCTCTATCCGATTCACACGTCGATATGGAGTATGGTTTGGGCTTAATTATAATTGAAACTGATTGGGTTGATGAAGCCAAATCGAGAATATTCTCTGGCAGATTCCATTAACATAAATTAGTTTATAGTTTATTTATACACCGGTTCGTATAATATACAAATCTAGTATCTTCATTATCTGCATGCATATATGCTAATACTATAATTGGTGTTTGCTAATATATTACATAATTTGTTTTGTTGGCAATAGAATGAAAATAAATCTGATACAACGTGCACTTGCCTTATCTGCAGGTATCACAGAACACACATTGATTAATCCGCCGTGATAGATGAAAATGTTTTGATATAAATATAAAAAGATAGTCATGACGTCATCATACCATATGTGTACAATAATATGATAACATATTTCTACACCTATTCATCATCAAATTATCAGCAAAAGATTAGAAATAAATAATAATCGGAAAACTAAGTATTTATACCTACCTAGGTATTTCTATTATTTTCACTGTAAATAGGTACAGGTTACACCGCTTGTTCAAACAATCTTATATGAATTGATTACTTTTTAAAACATTTAAGGCGAAACCGTGCACTAGGGCGCTAGGGATATTAGAATATAATATTTTCGGCTTGATGCATATTCTCGGGGCAGCAAATAATCACTCGCCAACTTAGACAGGAAACAATTTGAAACCATTTGGGCATAATAGTTTATTGTACAATGACATTCAGAGACCTTGCAGTTTTCAGCAGACAGACAGACCTTTTATGGATCGTAAAACGAGTTGGATAATAGTTACTACTACTTCATAGTAGGTATTTACTCTACTTATTTGTATGTTGTGTTTATGATGTTGTAACAAAATGTTATCTATATATGTCTTCACTTAAATGTTGCTGTGATCTGAAATCTAGAGATTGGGATGTCAATTTTCAGAAATGATGCCGGTATCCCGAAATTTATAGTAATAAGTAGTAATGAATGTCTTCAATTTTTCTTCTTTGGATCCTAATCAAACACTGTTCTTTTTGTGGTTGGGACGTCTGAAGCAGGCCGGTTGGGATTGATTTTGATATTACTAATAGGTAGGTAGGTACGAGTAGGTACCTGTTCCACAAAAAGTTTGGATTGAGGTCTGCTGCATTATGAAATTTTTGACAATTTCGGGTACTAGTTTTCATATAGGTATTGATACATAAATAAAGAAAGAGTGAGAGCATCGCAGAGAATCAATTCTGAATGTATGATATTCAGAATAAGTTAATGGTTATCTCACCCCAAAATTACATCTGAATTTGAAATCCACTCCACTTGACTCGCTCTTCCCTGTCAATTAGCGTAGAGTCGTTCTATCCACTTGTATATTATTTAATTGGAGCCGTTTGCCGTATGTGTTGTTATAATTTTATCAGCCAATTGGAGTCACGCGGTCTGCCACCGGTGCGATAGCGCCCGCGTATCATTTTAAACACGCTATTTAAATGCACTTAGGTATTTTAGTTCTGCACTTAGATTCCATTTTGATGCAATAGTGGTGTTTATGTAAATAGATTAATATACCTACTGCACTAAGATTTTCCTGAGGGTCTACATCAAATTTAATGTTTTCTAAGTTTGCTGTCATTTTCTACTGCAGTCGAAACATGGAGTCACTCGGTTTTAAGGTCGTCAGATCATCAGGTTGTTTAAAAGGCTATGTATCCAGTTAGGTCGTGTCACACGAGAGATCTATTATTATTATTTTTTTTATCGCGTATTGGTCCGCGTTTCACCACCAATTCGCCTGATGGTAAGCGACGGTGTGGTCGAAGATGACGCACGTTGACCTAGAAGGTACCTATTCACTCTGACCTTGAAAAGTTCTAGATTGTATCTCTCAGGGAACAAGGAGGCCGGCAACTTATTCCACTCCAAAGCTGTACGTACGAGAAAAGTGGATTCAAACCGTTTAGTACGGATTTTGGTAATATCCACAATGTATGGGTGGTAGTGAGCCGACTTACGACTTGTCCTGTAGTGGAAAGGGGAAGGCAATATCAGGTCGTGCAACTCCGCTGCACACTCTCCAAAATGTATCCTGTTAAACACTGACAGACTAGCCACTTTTCGACGATGTTCTAGGCTTAGCAGTTTTTTTAGTTACTATGTCTCTATCGCCGATTAGCCTAACAGCGCGCCGTTCAACCGAGTCAAGAGCCTCGAGCTGGTACTTTGCCGATCCATCCCATAGGTGGCAGCAGTATTCCACACAAGAACGAACTTGAGCTTGATATAGAGCTAGTAGTTGATTCGGTGTGAAATACCTACTGCTGTACCTTATTGAGAACACCAAGCTTTATTCCAGCTAATTTGGCTTTTAGACTCCAGGTAGCCACCGTAATTTAGAGTCGGGCTAAGGGTCAGTCCTAGAAGGTCCAAGTGGTCTGCCAATTGTACAGGCACGTTTCGGAAAGTTGGAGATAGTGTGAAAGGACACTTTTTTGCGGAGAAAAGACATGCCTGAGTTTTATTAGCGTTGAATTGCGCCCGATTCTCAACACCCCATTTTACTACATCGGTGAGCATCTTATCCATCCGCTCGACCATGTCCTTTCTCAACGCTTCGATTTCTGTCTCGCTAGTTCTTGCATTGGATATATATGATTCTACAACTGTGCTGTCGTCTGCATACCCAAAGATACCAGGCTTAAGCAGATCGTTTATGTGTAGCAGAAATAAAGTTGCAGAAAGTACTGACCCCTGAGGTACACCGGCATTAATTACCATTGAGTCGGACGAACAGCCATCGACGACTACTCGCTATTAGATACAGTTGAGGTGATTTTGGTAAATGCTGGTGAAATATGCCGTGCTATGGACGCGTGACTGTGACGTGACTGATTGCCACGCGGCAGGCAGTCTGCATCCCCACTTTTTTCCACCACCTAGATAAACTAGCTCTAGCACCCTTACCACTACGTTTTATTCTTCGGCTCTATTGTCGCTCTGTTTTATGTATCTCGACCATCTTTGCAAATCTTATTGCCGGGAAATACGATTTACTAGAATTGTTGATCGCGAACTTAGTCGAAAAAATATCACCACTGAATCTCAATACGGGTAGAGAACGTTTACAGCTTGTATCCTACAAGCTATGTCTAATCACATGTGAGTGCATATTTTTCTACATAACCAGACACCACCTAGCTCCGCTAGTAGGTCCGCTAGAACCTCGTAAAAGTGACAACGCGTCATGATTGAAGGCTACTTGTAGGGATTCTGAATCATTGACGCTACGATCCGCTAGACGTGGGTCTATCGCTGATCGAAATTAAAATAAGTAAGCACCTGATTTATTGTGGGTCTGTGTACGGCTCTGTCCGAACGAATCCACAATGGGGAGCTTGATAAGAAGACATTTAACTACTATTAAACAAAGTTGTATTTACAGACTTCGTTGTATAAAAAAAAATGTCAGTCATAGGAACTGCCCGATAGAAGTGAAAACTTATAACTCAGAATTGGATTGCTCACTTTGGAAACTACGAGGGTGAATCCAGAGGGCGTGGCCATGACCATGACCATTTAGAAAGGCGTCAACATTTCTAGATGGCCAATGGCTATGGTTCCGAGTTTACCCGTAGATTTCTTATCACTCACGAACTCACGTTACGCTAGAATTCAATTCACAACCCACGAAAAGTCTGTCTGTGGTGCGCCACAAAAGTTTTCACTTCAAAAACCAACCTGTCCCAAAACAAACAGAATGCACTAGAAGTAGAGTAAGTGGTAAACAAATATGTTATCAGCACTGTTATGCCTCGATAGTATTTCGCTATCTAATAGCACGCTCATAAATTGATAACCTTTGTTGACTTATGTAATTATATCTAAGCAAAAGTACCCTTTCGAGTGTGCCACGTCACATGGTTACAGTAAATCAAGTGTTTCTTTGTCTGCTCGTAGGTATTTGTGGCTAAAAGTGTTTCGGATCTCATAACAAGAACAAAATTAAAAAATTTTGATTAACCCCCGACTACCTTAGATTTGTTATCTGTACAACATTCTACTAGTCAAGTGTGTGTGTCTGTCTGTGGCACCGTATAGCTCAAACGGATGGGCCGATTTCGATGCGGTTTTTTTATTTGAAAGTTAATATCCGTGCGGATGTTCGTAGTTATGTTTGGTTAATACCGATTCAAGATGGCCGCCGCCACAAAATGGAGGACAAAATATTTCTTCACAGCCTACCTCAATATGGGTATCAAATGAAAGGGCTTGACTAGTAGAATACTATACACTATAAAAAAAATCAAATCCAAGATGGCCGCCACCACAAAATGGCGAATTATTTTATTTTTTTCACTACTACCTCAATATGGGTATAAAACAAAAAGGCTTGACTAGTAGAATACATTGCACTATGACAAATTTCAAATCCAAGATGGCCGCTTCCACAAAATGGCGAAATACATTTTATTTTTCACAACTCCCTTAATATGGGTATCAAATGAAAGGGCTTGACTAGTAGAATGTTGTACAGATAACAAATCTGAGGTAGTCGGGGGTTAATATTTTTTTTTTAATTTTGTTCTTGTTAGTTGTAAAGACTTTGCAGAGTTCGCCTGGGAAAGTACACACATTTGCCAATTATCCTACAGACACCGCAAAACCGTAATGTGCGTTACTGAGTCTTCCGATTTGAAGGACATTTTCCTGTAGCACTTAGCTTATTTTGTCAGCTTTGTAATATTATGCAAGAAATGATTGATTGATAAATCATTGTATGTCTTTGGGTGACTCTTTGTCTATGTAGGTACTGCTATGGGCAGGCGTGTTATTTATAATAAGAAGCATGTCTTGCTTGTGCATACGCTACTTCATATAATCACGTTAAATATCTCGTAATATATATAGTTCTGTGTTCCACCATGTACTGTATAACCTTTAGTGAACATAAAATTGTTTGTAGAATGTAGCGCCTGTCCTCATGAATGATCGTTTACGATCAATGAAGTGGAAACAAGAGGCAGACGACGTTTATGCTAAATTTCTAACAATCGCGGGCTTCCATAAACTAAGGACTAAAATGTAAACGAGCGTTTTCAAAGAACCGTTCGACTGTAACATCTGCCATTTTAATTATTCATTGCAACAGATTTAACATTGCTATAAACTATTTTCGTACAAAAAATTAAACCGACTTCAAAAACACAAATAGGCACTCAAAAGCGAAAAATAAACTAAAATCATTATTGTAAGCGCTACTCACTCATCTATTTAGCTGAAACTAAATCTCACTCACTGTACTAAGTAGTTAAGTACCTATATAGATTTAGTAATATGAAAATTAACACCTAGGTATACGGCACAAAGGAAAGGCACTATAAAAGGTGTTTATGATAATTGGCCTCAGGTGGGTTACTAGTACCTACTGACTACTGAACTTATGGCTAGCACAAAAGGCGCTAAGACCGTACTTTGGCTCAATGGTCGATGGCGATGAAACCGAACTTACGTGCAAACATTTCTATGTTCCAGTTTGAAGGGCGATATTTCCAGTGAAATTACAGAGCATAGAGATAAAACATCTCATATCTAGGGGTGACGAACGCAGTGCAGTGCTAGGTAATAATTTGGAGTCTGCCATGTTCCAATAGCTGCGTGTCACTGTGCTGTCATGCAGAGATGTTGCTTCCCATCAGGCACATGTTCTGCTCGTCAAGTCACTCTGTAGGTACTATAAAAAAACCTTTGAGTCAGCGATGAAGGCGATAGGACCAAACATTGGGCTTGTGGAGAATGTGCTGGGGCTGATGTTAGGGGTAGTGTAAGTTTGGTTTATGGCGTTATACCCAGCCCTTTCTGAAATGAAACATAGAAACAAACCCGAAAAATAAAATGTCCCTTTTTTAACTCGCAACCAAAAAAGGGGTGTTATAAGTTTGACGTCGATGTCTGTCTGTGAGTGTGTCTGACTATGGCACCGTAGAGCTCAAACGGATGGACCAATTTCGATACAGTTTCTTTATTTGAAAGTTACTTTCCGTGCGGTGATTCCTAGTTATGTTTGATTACCATCGATTCAAGATGGCCGCTTCCACAAAATGGCGGACAAAATATTTCTTCACAACCTACCTCAATATGGGTATCAAATGAAAGGGGTTAACTAGTAGAATACCATGCACTATTACAAATTTCAAATCCAAGATGGCTGCTACCTCAAAATGGGTAAATACATTTTTTTTTATTTGAAAGTTACTTTCCGTGCGGTGGTTTATAGTTATGTTTGGTTAACATCGATTCAAGATGGCCGCCTCCACAAAATGGCGGACAAAATATTTTTTCACAACCTACCTCAATATGGGTGTCAAATTAAAGGGCTTGACTAGTAGAATTTTGTACAGATTACAAATCCGAGGTAGTCGGTATAAATTTAATTTTGTTCTTGTTGTTGTCGTATCGGAAACGATACGATAATATGAACGGATCGTTGAGGTAGGAATGCGGTACAATTCGCGAGTCGTCCTTGACTGCTATCAGTTTTGCGGTGGTCTGTTTGTTCAGGTGAGCTCTAGTGATGTCATGTGCACATTCGACATAGCACATGTCGTGTTTCTACTGTAGAGACTGGAGTAGCAAGTCTTAGCGGGCTAGGAAAGGAATTATATTGAGTTGTGGTCAAACGTTTCTTTAGTTCTCTGACTTATTTTTTTTAGAACCCATGGCTCTGTGCAGTCTGACTGGTTTGGGAGTCGATGGGTCACACTTTTAAACCAAATTGTATGGTTTCGAAATAAATTTATAGTCCACCTTAGGTCTGGGTACGTATGCGTGATAATTTTGGCCCAATGATCATTCGACTCTCTACCTCACTCAATCCCTCTTGAAATTGTCTGCTTTTTTGGGTCACACAGCTACTCTGGTTCGGAACAAAGTACTAAAGTAATTATCGCATCAGGCTGTAATTTACTCGGCGTCTTCCATCAACAACTACAAATCGTTGAAGATTTCCCTATCTCTGCAAACATTCGTCCTCACTCCCACACCCCACCCTTGTGGGGACGCGATAAAGGCGACAACTCGTTACTTTCTTGAACGAGGATTAGTAGCCACCGAACTGATAGCGCTCGTCTCATTTTGGTACGCGAGCTAGGTCGTGAACGACTTGAGTGGCCAAACTTGAAACATTCGAGACAATAGCTCGTTGTTGCGAAGACTAAAATTTGCTTATCTTAACTCCAAGCCACAAAGTAGGCCCAATTCTGAAATAAAATTGTCGCATTACAGAAAGTTAACGTAACTACAATCTCTATATTGGTGGACAATTCACACACAACATCATCTGACCCCAAACTAAGCAATGCTTGTAATATGGCGGCCAGATAGCGGATATAACACTTATATAGTTTTAAATATGTAGATACATATTATACATATAAACACCCAGACACAGTGCAAATATTTGAATTCATTACACAAATATTTGCACTGGGTGGGGAATCGAACCCACGACACTCGGCTTCGCAGGCACAGTTACTACCCACTAAGCTACGAGGCCAGTCAAGTTGTGTGTGAATTGTCCAAAAAAAACAATCTTTTGAGGGATTTCAATTGGCAGCGTTTAGAGCGATCTCTATCAGGCAACAATTCACGGATAGGACTAAATATGGATGGCATACCAAAAGAACTCTTGATTTACGTACTAATAAATTTAAAAAAATGTGAAGAATAAACACTCCAAAATGCCAATACTTAAATTAACTATCTTTCGTTTCTAGCAACACTAAATAGAGCTAGCAAATTAATTATATCGCTGATTTTATCAAATACTACACACACTGCATCGCCTTGAGTATAAATTCGGACTTACAGGTTTGCCCACCGCCTACATGCCCCTCTCTATGTCTTTACTCGACCCAAAATAACGACGATAATAACCTATAATATTGTAGGTAATAATTTGGACTCTTCCATGTTCCAATAGCTGCGTGTCACTGTGCTGTCATGTGGCAGACATGTTCCTTACCATCAGGCGCATGTTCTGCTCGTCAAGTCACTCTATACCATAAAAAAAACTTTGGGTCAGCGCTGAAGGCGATAGGACCAAACATTGGGCTTGTGGAGAATGTGCTGGGGCTGAAGTTAGGGGTAGTTTAAGTTTAGTTTAAGCGGTTATACCCAGCGCTTTCTGAAATGAAACAGTGAAACATAGAAACAAACCAGAAAAAATATTATAAACTAGAGATCCGCCCCGGCTTCGCCCGTGGATAACATGAAATATATAGAGCCTAAATCACTCAGGGGTAACGTAGGTAGGTCCAATATATCCAACGATGAAGAATTTTTTAATCGGTCCTGTAGTTCCTGAGATTAGCGCGTTCAAACAAAAAACCTCTTCAGCTTTATAATATCAGTATAGATATCACCATTGAAGTATTACAATCAACGGTTTCGTTCACATGAGACTCGTCCCATCGTAAGGACCCCTCGTATAATGCGCCAACCAGCTATTATTCCAATATTTTACTGGCACTGTCCTCCCACAAACGACAACGTGCCAATCATAATATCCTCTTCGCAATCAACTCCTTCAATTTATACCTTTCACTATGTAAACTAGCAATTTGCGGCGAATTTGTTTAACATTGTCACCAGCAATTCCATACCTAGTTTCGGTAACCGTTGCGGTTTTGAGACTGTTCTCGAAGGTACAAACATGATAAAATTAGGTAATTACCTAATTTTATGTTCTGACTTAGATCAGAGAGTGAATTAACGAAAACTCTTTGTTTTTCATTGCATTTAAATAATACAATACACATTCTAAATAAATACACATGAGTTACCCATGTTTGATATAGTAATTCCAGTCCGACTCAAGTTTCGATCGCGTCCGGCGATCTTTTTCAAAGAGAGTGCGTGCGCATGTTAGCGTGTTCGCTGAACGAGCTGCGTAATAACCACGTTAGTTTTCATACTAAAATACAATACACATGTATAAAACTCAGAATGAAATATTTCCAGACTTTATATTCAATCAAAATCAAGAATTAAATTTAATTTAGAAGTCAGCTATGATAAGTAGATACGCCCTCAGCGTGTTGTGGAATGGTCTATTCTCCCAGTCTGACGGCTACCAACAAGTTGTCAAAAACTTAAAAACGTAAAGTACTGTTTAACAATCAATAATGTAAATGGTAGAATAAGTGAAACGCTGAATCCGATTTATTTTACACGAGATTTTGGGGCTGTCATAAAAAGTTGTAATGTTTCCACAACCGCAACTCGTTGGGAAAACATTCGTGGACCATTCAGTTTCTTCAACTTTTATCTACCTTCATCTCCCCGCAGCTTAAGAATACTGAAGCTGTCAGTTCTCTTCCCTGCATTTCTTGAATAAAACATATCTCCAAAGATGGTTGCATTAATTGGCGCAGTTTCCGGGAAGTTCAGTAGCTGTGGCCGGTGAATCTTGTTCCCGAGCCACAGATACCGTCGTAGTCACTTTCTCTAGGGTTGACAGTAATTAGCACAATCAAAATTCAATTCAAAGCAAATTGACGAGTGTCTTGAAGAGTTGAGAAATTAAATGTTAACAGGTTTAGGTACCAGCTAACTTAATAAGCCACAGGTTATAAGATCGAAGTTCATGGATAAGGTTCGTTGTGTCTTCTAGCTTGTTGTAATCTATACTATTCAACCTTTGACATGTTTAAAGATATGACGTATCAAATGGCTGCTATATCTAGAAATTTAATTAAGTATTATACGCTACTCCTAAGATTATAACGTTTTAAATAGTAGTTAGGTATTGATTGTACGATTTAACTAAATTGCGTAGTAATTTTAATATAACCCCTACTCTTATAAATCAACCGGAGCATTAATAATCATCCTATCAACCCTATCTTCCCTCAATCACGTTTCACAGTCGATTGACAATTGCTGTGTGAATGGGCCCCCTGCCTGCGCCCGCGCATCGCTTCATGTCGCGACACTGCACGCAAAAACTGCACCAGTCACCATTATCTACTCCTTAACGCACCAATTTCGTCCTAATTTCCTTGGCTCTAGAGATGAAATTGCACTGAAAACATGTAGGCTCAAATCTAAACGATGCACACTGCAAAGTGAACCTTAAATTGTCCACAGCTAGAGAATAGTTTTCAATAAAATGTTGTAAAAGCAAACTTTTTGCATTCTACGCTCTCCTCAATCGACGTATGCTGGCTAGAGTAACAGTATCTTTCACTGGAAAAATTATAGCCGCCATAAGTCAAGTTAGTGAAAGATGGATAGTTCCTGGTAGGACTTTTTGTTTTGTTCATGGGTTGGATTTAAAATAATAAAGATAAAGTACAGTAAATTTATACCCAAACACATATAAAAGTTTTGTACGAGGAAGTTATCTTCATCTGTTTCAGTTGTAATGTCCCCAAACACTGTCGTACAAAAACAAAGGTAACGCGTTTTTGTTGAGGAATCCATGTAGAATCCAAGTAAACATAGTTTAGCCGGATAGTACTTCATCATTATAACTAGTTTGTACATTACCTACTGCTGCCAAAACGAGGATAATACGAGTACTACCTACTCTAATAAGCTTTAGTTTCGCAAGTGGAAAATGATTTTGATATAATTAGGAATCATTAATGCAAAAGCAAAGACGCGCGACCTATAAAGATAATAATATGTAAGTATATACCTACATGGTTTGAATAGTGAATACATAGAGCCGTCATAACATTCTAGTACATGCGATTCTAAAATACTTATACATTAAATCAAAAGGTGACTAGAATATTGCCTAGTAAATTACGAATGGAAGAAACGAGATAAACAGTGTCATTAGAGAAAAGATAACTTTTGACCCGCTGCACACAAGTAAGCAAATGATAATGATGATGACGCCGTCACTGAAATCTGCTGAGATTGCGATCGTGGATTGGCTCTTGGAATTACGCTCGTTACTGACGCTCATTACAGCGATGTATAACATTCCGTAATCAGATACAAATTGGCGGAATATGATCCATCTCGGATCTTAGATATACGTATTACCAACGAATTCGAGATGATGGAAAAAATTGAAGCATTAAATTGTACGGGTGCGCCGGATTAGCTGCCATCGCTGGCGATATCGTTGAAAATAGCTGCCATTAAATAGACGCAGATTCAGATGTAGTCCGAGAGGCAACT
Source organism: Ectropis grisescens (assembly GCA_017562165.1). Lineage (NCBI taxonomy): Eukaryota > Metazoa > Arthropoda > Insecta > Lepidoptera > Geometridae > Ectropis > Ectropis grisescens. Next base: position 6,743,188 of record CM029778.1, on the reverse strand, counting down.
GGTTTCGGTTTTGCAATAATTTGAATGCTAATATTGACGATGTATTCGTTAATGACGCTCTTAAAATGTCGCAACGTCTCCGAGACACTCATAAAGTTTTTGCACGTACCTTTGCAGATCTGTTTGTTCGTCCAAGCAAAGAATGTGGTCGTCTTACGAATTCTAATGTTCCGTGAATTTCCCAATTGACATCAACTCGTGCTCGAAAAAAGCCAATGTCTGGTTCAAGGCTAATTCCCATTTGGCTCTGGCACGCCATTTCTTCTACAAATTGTTAAGTCTTCTCGGGTTTTTTTTCCAGATTACATTTCCTCTCCGCTCCTACGTGCGGATGAACAAACCTTTCAGATCTAAATCGGTCGATGGCATTTAATATTAACCTTGACCATGCATCGTGCCATTCATGATTACGTCGTAACCCTTCGTTTGATACAGAGAGTTGGAAGTTCCCAGAGAGATCGTACCTAAAAGAAATCAAGGTCAGACCAGCAAACAATGCTCCCCTTTGGCATTCGGCTGATCTGAGCGATTGTTATCAACGGCCGCCGGGTTCGAGGGCGCAGACGCACAATGCGCTTCGAACAATACGGTGACCCAACAGTTGATGTTCCGCACCATTGTGCCCGTAAACATGTTACAAAATATTTATAAACCCATATCTGCGACATTCTACTACGTAATGGCTACTCCTTGAACTTTGACACTCACAGCCGTTTCGAGGGTTCTAATTGAAATCTCGGTTCTAGTCTATCCTCAGACAAAATGTTCTAAGATGAGAGTCGTATCACATTGACTAACCTACATTCTAAGTCTACGTCATAGATCAGATACCCTGTTCTACGTGTTTTGAAGAAGATACTTGAGACATACAAAATCACACCACCTCGACTACTCGCCACCACTAGCTCGACTGTCTTTTGTAAGTAACAGTGTGAGTTGGGTAACGATCAACCCAGTAAAACTGAGGGTTGATCATTTATTAGTTCTGCCTGCGACTCAATACGCGATGAACATGGAATTAAAGGAATATTTCTTTAAAAAACGGCATATGGCCTTGACTCTCTACTTGTAAGAAAAACCCCGAAACCCAGCAGTGGGAACATGAAGTGGGCTGCTTAAGTATGGATGTTTGTTATATAGAAATACTACGATTGACCATGGAGCGCTACATTATTAGAAAAATGCTGTGAATAGGGTATAGGTAAAGTATAATAAATAATAGAAAAATACATCAGACGTCTACTCTCTACGAAAAACGTAATTGCGAAATAAACTCGGGACTTTCCTACCCCGTTTCTACTTCGATCCGTCGTTTTAACCCCCCGACCAAAAAAGGGGTGTTATAAGTTTGACGTCGATGTCTGTCTGTCTGTGTGTGTGTCTGTATGTGGCACCGTAGAGCTCAAACGGATGGGCTGATTTCAATGCGGTTTTTTTTATTCGAAGGTTGATATCCGTGCGGATGTTCTTAGCTATGTTTGGTTAATATCGATTCAAGATGGCCGCCTCCACAAAATGGCGGACAAAATATTTCTTCCCAATCTATCTCAATATGGGTATCAAATAAAAGGGCTTGACCAGTAGAATACAATACATAATAACAAATTTCAAATCCAAGATGGCCGCCACCACTAAATGGCGAATTATATTATTTTTTTCACTACTACCACAATACAGGTATCAAATGAAAGGACTTGACTAGTAGAATACATTGCACTATGACAAATTTCAAATCCAAGATGGCCGCTACCACAAAATGGCGAAATACATTTATTTTTTCACAACTTCCTTAATATGGGTATCAAATGACAGGACTTGACTAGTAAGTAGAATGTTGTACAGATAACAAATCCGAGATAGTCGGGGGTTAATCAAAATTTTTAATTTTGTTCTTGTGTCCGTTTAAATGTTCTAAGCCTACTTACTCTAATTAGAGTCAAACAATGTTCGATCAGATGAAACGAAGTAGAACCGGAGTAGGAAAGTCGCGAGTTTATTTCGAAGTTAAGTTTTTGTAGAAAGAGATCCGTCCCTTTGGGTCAGTTGGTAGTTATTATGTTACGTTATTTGTATTTGAAAATTACACAATTTTTTGCGTTGCCTTTATTTAGCTAACTGTAGCTTTACAGCCACATGGCATCCATTACGTATTTTAGTGAAATATCTAATAAATCGTGAAAAAAATACAAATGTTACTGATGCTGTAGATTTTTAAGAGTTTTAAAGTAAGTATATTTTTTTCATCCCATTAATCAGTTAATTAGTAAATATTTTAAAAATAATATTATAAACATCTTGAGCGACACTCTCGGCAATGAGTGTGTTAATAGGGCAACGAACTTAATTACGATTTATATACATAAAATGATAATGGTTTAAAAGAGGTCACTTCGCAAGTAGGCATGTCCATAGCTAATAGGTATACCCAGTTATTCAAAAATATATTTAAAAAAATTGGCTGCCGACGTGGACGTATAAAAAATCCGGACGTAGTCAGCGGACTGGCCGACTCTATAGACACAGTTTTTGTTTTATAGAGACTACATCTGAATTTTTTTATACGTTCATGGCTGCCGATAAAAGCGAAAAGTCATACTTAACTTAGAATTTTAGTAAGTACCTATTCAACAGCATTAATGTTTCACAATAGGTACGTCACCTGTATAGATCTACAAATAATATTCTGCCAACAGACATGTCAGTGACGCGAACTCGCAAGATTTCACCCGTCCAAACAGGGTCTAACGCGCACCTCCCGCTACGCATCGATATAAACCAGTAGATGTGCCATCCCAAACTTCAGGCGCATTGAATTATGTCGTCGTTGGGAAGGGTGAGCTCACTCTTTCCGTTCTAGCCGGTTGCAGGAAGCGGTGAACACCGGACGTTTGTGCCTATCACTATTCGTTGTCAACAACCAAAATAAGTAGATCTACAGCATACGATACCTCACTGCTGGGTCTATTCTATTCTGCGATTCTAGGGGTCAAGTAGATTGGTGGTGTGTAAACCACTACACACAGGCGAAGTTTATTACCACTTTCAAGGTGCTCAGGGCATATCCAATGGTTTATACCTATGCCGCTACGTTGCTCCGACGCTACGCCGCTACTTTAGCATGTCGATAACGCGAAAATAGTAATGGTACTATTTTCCGCTATCAAAATTGCTCGAAGCGGCTAAACCTCTCACTTCGCTAAAGCCACATAAACACATGTCACAATTTGCTAGCGTTCTATCGACATAAATGTAATCAAAATTGAAAACAAGCGGCGCGAGCGCATCGTTCGGCTTATTGTCGATCTTGGGTTAGTTTTGACCAATCACAGCTCTTGACGTCACCCGCGGGGAACCGCGCATGCGGCCCTTGCCTGTCGGATCAGCTGTAAGCCGTAACCGACAACCGACGCATAATCACAGCCTATACGACTGATAACCGCGCTGAGTCCGCCGCCTCCGCACCACACGGTGAGATTAACCATTTGCTTATTTTATTTCATTCCTTTCCACTGCAGTTTTCGTCTGTGAGTGATATTTATTGGACCAACGTCGAACATTCGTTCAGTAAAATTTATATCAACACGGGAGACGTAAATTTCTAAACTTGTGAATAGCTTTTTAGAAATAGAATGGTTAAATGTTGGGACCACATGCTGCGACTGGCGTCATAATTTATCGTTATAGGCGCTTATTCAAAAGAACTAGGTTCAATACTCTAACACAATGTCAGCGTTGCTAAAGAACACAATAATTAAAACTCTAATGACTGCGTTCGACAATCGTGGCCTTGATTTTTATCGGCAGAGCCTTTGTAACGAAACCAAATTACAATGAAAATTATATTTCACTATTTACAAGGTGCTGCAGAAAGGTGCAAGATATATTTATGGTAGTTCAGCTATATTAAGTTTTGAGTCATCTATGTGAAAATTAGACATGAAAGCTCAACATTTTGTTTCCATACCAAGTTAAAAATTAATTGTTCGTTATTTTATTTGACATACTTACCCCTAACGGCCAGCAGGTCTACTACGAAGTCCGATAAACGATATATCGGCCGAAGTTATGGACGTTTTATACCACGAAACACAATCGGTCGGTTGATCACACAAAAACTGTCAAACCAGCGTCGGTCGGGATGAACGAAACGCCCGATCAGCAGCAGGTCTACTACGAAGTCCGATAAACGATATATCGGCCGAAGTTATGGACGTTTCATACCACGAAACACAATCGGTCGGTTGATCTGATCCGGCGTTTCGTACGTCCCGACCCACGCTGATTTGACAGTTTTTGTGTCATCAACCGACCGATTGTGTTTCGTGGTATAAAACGTCCATAGCTTCGGTCGATATATCGTTTATCGGACTTCTTAGTAGACCTGCAGTGTCGATCGGGATGAACGAAACGCCCGTTCAGATCAACCGACCGATTGTGTTTCGTGGTATAAAACGTCCATAACTTCGGCTGATATATCGTTTCTCGGACTTCGTAGTAGACCTGCTGATCTCAACGGATTTTATTTAAAAGACGTCGCGGCGTCAGCAGCAAGGTAATTAATTTATCAGCTGTACATACTGCGTTGGGGTCGAAGCTGGTTAATTTTACGTCAAACTTTATCTCGTGATCTACCGTGCTGAGGGGAAAGAGACTTTGGGTGATGAAGTCTACATCAGTGTTAGAATGGACTGTAAAAATATTGTTGGGGGTATTAAATCCACCACGTTGTATATACCTACCTTACTTTTTTGTCACTTACTTACCACATCTGAATGATCCATAGACCGAACATGTTGGCTGTTTTACCTCCTATTTTGCATACTCAACTCTACCCACCGCCTGCTCTAATTCGTAAATGTGTCTGTGCTATTGTTATATTGTACGTTGTTTTGTCTTGGTGTTACTAATATTTTTACGGATTCTCACAATTAAACACACTATAGCTATGGACAAGTGTCTGGATGAAACTAGAGTTGTAAATGCATATCTCAGATTTTGTGTTTCTTTTATTTTCATCTTCTGAACAGGTTTCGTGCCATTTTTATTTCTAAGATTTAATTGCTTTATTCCATAGAAGGAACATAGTTTTCGGGTCGTTTACGTTGATAACTTGTTTTTTTAAACAATTTATAATAATAAATACGACTCTTTAGAGAAGAAATCAGAAATATTCAATACGGAAACTCTTTATTAAAAGCCACGAGATCAGAATATAAATTACAAAAAACATCTTGTTATCTAAGTATTTTAATTGACGGCATTATCGCTTAGAGCGAACTCTACCACGCAACACTGCACGGACAAAAACCAAAATACCAAAATATGTATAATACTAGAACTGAAACCCTATGCAAGCATAAATATATACGAAATAGAATGAAGGGACGGGACGTGTAAGAAATAGGCGTGATGGTAATAGCATGGCTACTACAGTACAGGGGTGTGACCCTGTGCTGTAAGTACTATCTGTGTGCTGAACTTTTAGGAATACAAATACCTACAGATAATACAGCTACCTAGCACTGTACTGCGTTCACGTTCGCCACCCAAAGATATAGGATTATTTATGTCATTGGTCTGTAATTTTACCGTAACAGCTAATAGCACATTACTTCTTGGCGGTAGAATAACTGGTAAAGTTATGTAAGGTGTCATGACTAACCTATAATCCCACAACTATAATATAACATTAATTTAATTCAAATAGACGGTAGGTACTGTTTTTATAGGTAGTTCCATTATACAAATAAATAACAAAATTATAACGGTGTTATTTCCTGCATTAAACGATGTTTTTGTAATCAATACACTATACATTATATTGATCCATTAGCATAATAATTTTGTAAAGGAAATTAAGCTATAAAAATACAAATTATAGAGCGGAAGTTGTACCCTGTGTCGATAAACCTTATTAGAGACCTATTTTATTTTCCGTATTTAGTGTTTTGCTCTAACAATCAGGTACGATAACATATTCAAAACTAAGCTGGTTTGTTCTCTGTAAACAACTCATTGGTATTCTAGAGATGATATCTTAGCTACCATCACGTTTTGGGATAACTGTAGCGTATCAACATCACTATTTCGATATTTTTCGAAGAAAAGAATATGTTTGGGCTTATCTTGGCTACCGTTGCGTCGATAATCTGCGACTTCCGGCAACATTTCTCTGTGACTGGTTGGACCAGCTAGCACAGACGCTAGCGCGGTCGAACCGGTCGTCTCGTTTTTGCTGAAGTATGGTTTTTACGGTTTTACGGCGCACCACGACTGGTCCACTTGTCATAATGAGCAACTCTACGCCACGAAGCCCGAAGGGACTCTCTCCTCGTGTCTCCACTCAAATTAATCTCGGATCATTACGCGCAATTTATTGCTGCTCCAATTTATTTAAAAACGTTCGTTTCTATATCAGATGGAAGATTTTTATGCGCGGCTTAATCTGGATAATGTAATTTATGGAATAATCCGCGCTCATTGTTACGTCGATGTGCTGTTGTAGATAAGTAGATTTGTTATCGTTATTCGTGCATTTTCTCCACGCGTATCTATTGAGAACTTGCCAGATTATGTCGATTGCTGGCAAACAAAGGTTTCCTCGATAAATCGTTTGATATGGGTTATGATCCACTGTCTTTGCGATATGGAATCGTGTTTGGAAAAGATAAGCGAACCGCAACCGTTGGTTGGTTGTTAGAAAGAGGGCGTGTGTGTAAATTTCATTTATAATTTACCCGTGGTGTTACCCGCGTGGTTCTCCCGTTCCCGTTATTTGCCCGGGATAAAAAGTAGTCTATGTATTATTCTAGATTATAATCTGTGTTCCTGTGTTTTTTCAAACCAAATCCGTTCAGAGGTTACGTGATTGAGCAACAAACATCAAAATAGCCAAACATTGACTATTATAATATTCGTAGGATTTACGAATTGCGGTATCAAATACTTTTATACATTACCTTGATAAACAATTAAAACAGCGAATGCTTGGATTGAAGTAGTTTACAACGCAATTTTCTGAAATCATATTATAATTTCATGCATTTAAGTTTGTAGGTACATCTGTATAAAAGTGTATTAAATTATACCTATAGTAGACAAATTTAGCTATATATTTGTATTAATTTATACTAAGAGTTCATCGAGCGATCTTCCGCGCAAACACGGACGTAGCCTTAACCAAAAATATTGTTCAAATGTTTCGGTCATTTCTTGCGGGAGGGAAAAGTTGCACACTAGCGCAAAGCCGCACTATTACATACAAAACATACCTGTACCGATCCATTGCCGATCATACTCACACAGCCAAATCACTAAACACATAAAAAATAAAGCACCATGTTCACAAATCTAGCCCCGCCCTCAGCCACAGTATATTATCAAACTCCATGGTCCACGCGGACTTGTAATTTGACAGAGGGGAAACGCTGTGTATGCCTACTCCCTTCCGTGTTGCTCGCTATATGAGTCAAATAATCATAACACGATTACTATCAAAATAAATCAAGTCAGCTGGAAGAAATCACTTAAGCTATAAATAAAGCTGACCGTTGCTATAAAGTCGTTTTTCTTTAATTATAAAGCAATGTATAATTAAGCAAAGCAAATGTTATTATAAATCGTTGGCAAATTTATACATATAAAGCAACGCAATGTTTCAAGAAATGAATCATGAGAGTATAACTCAAATACAAGAAGATAAAAAGTTGAATTCAGAGCTAATTATTTCGACAATCTTAAAAATTTAAAATAGAAAGTGTAGGTACATTGTCATTGTACCATTGTCAAAACCAGACAATTCGAATAATCTCCAAGTGTATATTTTGGCAGAAATCGTTGCAGACGTTTCCACCAGGCCACTACATTATAAAATATATAAGATAATATTTAACATATAAGCCGGTGAAAGTAAAGGAAGCACATATATATAATATTTTTGAGATTGAGCTAAATTAATATAAGTAGTAAAAAACCACGAATCGAATAGTACATAGGTACCTATTTATATTAATGTATCTTTTATAGAAAAAGGTGTAAAAGGTGTTCAACATTAGTTCAACTCTGATTATTTTCGAAATCGAGTTAAATAAATATTTAAAAAAAAACACGACTAATCCTTCTAACAATATAAATACTAAAGTTTGGATGCTTGTTCCACAATCACGTTGGAATGGATCGGGTTAAAATTTTGATCACAGTTACATTACAGTCTAGAACAGAACATAGGATTTATCACGGTGACATGATAAGAACAGGAACCGGGTAGAACTACGGGGCTCTGCTAGTGTTATATAATATTATCTTTGTAACAAAGAATAGTGTTCATCTTCGTGGCAAAGAATTATAAGTAGTATTTTTTTTTTCTATCACATAAACAAAAGACGGTGGAGCTACAGCGAAACTACTTGAATTTATAATCAAAGGGGGGGTTCTAAATTATCAGCTGATGTCCCAAGCCGAGGTCGGCGACCTTCGCGCTATCTCTTTCGACCGATAACACCCGAATATTACCCGAAGCAGATTACCCCGAAGCTGCTCGCTGATAAAAATAAGATATCGTTTAACACAGTTTCCTATTAAATATTTAGTTTATTGCGTTGTCTGCCCCCTATCAACTACTACTACTACTACCGCAATATGGGTATCAAACGAAAGGGCTTGACTAGTAGAATACTTTGCATTTGTTCTTGTTACTAGTTTGTCCTAGCTTTATCATCGCTTTGTAAGAACTCGATAAAACTGTATAATAAAGTAAGTAAGCTAATGTACTTATAAATATTATGTAAATATTTTTTTACTAAGAATAATCGTTGAAAACGATCAATGTATAGTTAGCTTCTGCGCTTGCTAATACGAGTAGCTCGGTAGTCACTAGATTGCCGTAGATTCCACTCGCTACTTGCTATATAAAAAATAAAAGCTGCCGTATAGCAGAAACCAAAGAAAAAAGATCATTTCGATAAATTAACTCGTACAATTACTAGCCCACATTTTCTTTAAAAAGAAACTATTAATAAATTAATTTTACGATCGTTAAATTTTTCCTTCAACAAACATATATTTCAGAACTGGGTACGCAAGTGCTCGATGAAAACTCACTTTGTTGGGTCAAAAACCCCCAGTTCAAATCCATCCATATTTGATGATAGATAAAATCTTCATCAATATTAAATTTGACGTGACGGAAAAAATATAAATTGGCAACACGGAGCTGGGAATATTAGCCAAGGACGTTTTAAATAAACTGGAAGTTGTACGATAATTTTGAATTTCAGACCTAAAATAAATAATAGTTCACTAATATTAATTTATTTCTCACATAACTAACCTTAAGCAAAGCTTGTAGTATGGAAGGCAATTAGCTGATTTATTCCTTATGTAATTGTATTTACAATACTTATATGGCACATAGAAACATCCAAACACAACATTTAAATATTATTGGTATTTTCCACACACATATTCCTCAGTGGGATAGGATCCAGCGACTAACGGCTTCGCGGGTAAACTTACTACATACGTACTACCTAATCCATGAGATCCACTTTTCTCATTCAAAAAGATGACCACATAGCCTATTCTTATCATTCTATCAACCTATAGCTACGCCCAGTAGCAAGGATATAGCCTCACAACTGTAGATCAGATATTTGTTTTGTAGTGGACCCTTTGCAGAGTCCGTTTGGAGAAATACCACACCTTTGCCAGTTGTTTTACCGCCAAACAGTAATGCTCAAACAATATGTTTCGGTTTTAAGGGCAATCAATCGATCCAAAGAAATTGCGGGGCATAGAAATAAATCTTGTTATATCTCTGGGTTACGAGCACAGAGCAGTGTTAGTTAATGATAATATGAACTTTTCTTGTTCCAATAGCTGCGTGACACTGCTATGGCACTGCATGCTCGCCTAAAGAAATATGGTTCAGTTTAAAAATTGTACATACGAATTCCACGTATAAAATTTCTTTGGTATTAGCTTTGAAAGTGTACGTTCGTCATGAAAGCAATTTGAATAATTCCGGACGGTCATGATGGATGTCATCATTACCGGCCGGATTCAATATCCAGATTTTTACATAGCCATGCTGAAATGGGACTTATGTCGGCATGCTACAAAAAGAAACAAATACTGTAATGTTTTATCTTCATTTCAATATTTTGATATTTACAGTTGTGGTAAATATGACTCTAAATGAAAAGAACTGTGTGTATACCTACCTACCTACTTTAGAAGTTACTATAAGTTATACTTTTTTGAACGGTTACGGTTGGTCTAGTCGGGAGTACGTCGACTGCTGATCCGGAGACCCCGTGTTCAAAACCACGCGCTCCGTTGTCTTTACGAAATCATGTGCACAATGTCGCTTGATTAACTTAAAACGGTGAAGGAAAACATCGTGAGGAAACTGACATGTACCTAGACTCTATCGAAGTCATGTGTCATCCACCAACTCACATTGGACCAGCGTGGTGGATTATGGCCTTGACTGTCTCGTTGCGAGAGAAGGCCCTGAGTTCCAACAGTGGGAATATTTAGTGGGTTGTTTATGCTTATGCTTTTTTATTTTTTTAGAAGTTTAGTCAACCAAAGCTCTTTCTGCACTAGGCACCTAGCCCAAAGTTGGTAAAGCAGAAGAGGTCAATTCCATGAGACCCTTTGAAAAAAAAAACGCGCTACTAAATTCAGTGTATCGAATTTTGGTGTCGCGTGCATCGTAAATATTCATTCTGAAGTGACTGTTGTCAGCCAACTGCATCATGTCACTTTTTGGCTGTCGATGAGAACCTAGCGGAAACTGATTCACTCTAGGCTTGGAGATTATATCCATTTGTAAACACCCACTTAGGCAACACAATCCCATGTTTGTGATTGTGTTGCCTGATGTTTTGTGTTGTTTTGATGTTTTGACTACAAAGGTGGAGTCAAACCTCTTCGCCCGAGTCTTTAGAACATCAACCATGAAATGACGTCGCTCTCTGGAGCTACGAGCTTCTATTTCACATTATAAATATCAAACCGCCGCGGTCGTTTCTTTGTCATTACTATTTGTTTGTTATGCCACTTATGTTCGTCGTTGACTTTCTTGTGGTCACGTATTTGTATGTTAATTTGAATTCACAATACATTTGGTGCCAGTACTTACGTCATTTGCTTTGATCTAAGGTCATGTTCGATTATTCTCTATTGCTTGCTAATTAATGTCGTTTTCTTTGTTTATTATCGTAAATAGCACTTTCTGAACTTCGTATTTGATTGCATATCTACTATATATGTTTTTTTTCACATATTACTTTACACGTTCATGATAAAAACCAGCTGGTTTCCACATAGGAATCGTGCCCAAAAAACTGGTCTTATTGCCACGTTAATACCAACAATAACACCAATTGCTCCTTGTTTCCTGAGATACCCTCTAGAACTTTTCAAGGTAGAGTGAATAAATACTTTTTAGGTCAGTCTGCATCATCGTCGACTACACCGTCGCTTACCATCAGCCGAGTTGATGGTGAAATGCGGACTTATGTGCGATAAAAATAACCGACGCTGAACTGATTTATGCGATTTTTTTCGGTGTGTACATACATATACAATTAATTGGTTTCGAGAATGGTTTAGGTTATCAATACCTTGTTTTTATACATATACATACATAGTTATTTTAGTTGGCAGCGGATGAAAAAGCTTGCCTGTAAACGTGTGTACAAGACAACGTTTGTCGGATCCGCTAGTGATACATAGATGTAAATCTTTGCAACCATATAAAAATTCGTAGTAAAACTCTCTCGTCCTATTTAGATGTCTAGATCGTTATCATTTCCATGAATTTTGTACCGTAGATTTATTTGTAAATTAAGGAAAACCTCGTTTTTCCCGCAATCAGAGAAATACGAACACCCACATCCGATAATACAGATGTTCAGGCTTCAGGCGTCTGCTCTAAGGTCGCATGGCGCACGCGCGGAGGTCGTTGAACTTCGATAATTAAACCTGGTCATATTTAACTCTTTTAATAACTTCAGCTGTGTCAGTTCTACGGCTTGCTAACTCATGAAACTTGGGCAAATTTATACATTAATACCAGGTATGCTCAGTCGTTAGGTAAAGAAACAAATCATCTCATCTTACCGGATGACATAGGCAGTGCAGTATTGTGCAGTGGATATGGATTGTTCACGTTCAATAGCATTTCAAGCTGCGTGATATTGTGCTACTAAATATTCCCACAGCTGGGACTCGGGGCTTCCTTTCGCGAGGATAGAATCAACAAGGTGGTGGCTAGCGGCGTAGTAGCGAGAACATCCGCTTTTACAATCTTAAATGGAGTATTATTAAGGGCTAAATTTTGATCCTGCTAGTAGGAAAAAAAATGTAAAAATACTCCTAATATATTAAAAAAATCGATTCGGTTTTTAGAGACACGACACTGAATTAAAAATTACATGCTTGTTTGTTCTATGTCGAGTGTTTGTTCTAAATCCAATATCGTAAGAAATGTTGCGTGCTTCAGTGTTCTATGTCTATTACATCAACCACTCATAGATGCCGCCATAGATTCGAACCCCGCTTGCTCCATTGAGTATTTTTTCTTTTTCATTGAGAGTTTTTCATTACCACTGGCTTTAATGATGTAGGAAAACATCGTGAATAAACCGACTAGTGCCAAGACATATTTCGAAGACATGTGTCATCCGCCAACCCGCTTTCGGCCAGCGTAGTGGATTATATCCCTTTCTTATGAGAAGCTAAAATGTGATGGTTTTGGTTAAATAGGTACTTTTAATCAATGATCACTGGGTTAAAGGTTGCCTAACTTTAAACTGTTAGTTTATGATATTGGTTATATAAAACGCTATACCGTCGTATAGGGCGCTCCCATATTGCAAGAGAAATGTGGGCCAGTTTCACAACTGTTTAACGACAAGAAAAATGCACACGTCCGTTCAGCTATCTCAACTAATTCAACTTGCATAACACCTCACAAGATTATGTTTCTATTAATAATAGGCGTGCACTTAACCGCCATCTCGCCTGAAACCTAGCGGTATATGATGGATTACACTAGATAACCCATAAAAAACAATTCACTCCAGATTTGAAAACACCAAAACTATAATTCCTTTCTTCGCCGAAATGCATGCGGTATTCGAGCATATTATGAAATCGGGCGAAAGCAATCTTACTAATATTTTAAATGTCAATGTATATTTCTTCGTTTTAGGGACAGAGGACGGGGGATCACGCGTAGGTCTCTGTCTGGCCCAATACATTTCTTTGGCCATACAGCGGGGAAATGCCGCCAGTCTGATGGTCACTTTTGCTCGGGCGTTTTGACGAGTGCGGAGACTAAATTGATGACTCCAAACTTGTGTTTGTATTTAGATTTTTGACATTTATGTATGGTTATTTGGATGCTAATTTGTTGCTCAGTAATGTCTTTTTTATTTTATCCCGGGCAAATAACAGGAACTGGAACCACGCAGGTAAAACCACGGGGTGTTGCTAGTATATAATACGACGTACAAATGATCCCCACAATAATGTATTCTAATGATACTTCTTACTCATCCAGATTTTCCTTGACCTAGCATAATACAATTATTACACACAGGGCTCACAGCATAACGTGTAATACGTGAGTCACCACTGAAAATGTTTCATGTAAAAACGTTTCTGATGTTGAAACTTTCAAGTCATTGACCTATCAAGATTCGCTTTACGAATGTTAATACGGAATCCTGAGTGAATTTAGAAACAAACAGTTTGACTGTTTTGTGTTTTGGGATACATCGCTGGTTTGATAACTGGGATAGGGCAACGACCTAGCAACGAGCAGGTCTACTATACCTACTAGTCGTTTAGTCACTCTGATTCTTTCAAAGCGTTTATTTCTGTGTCAATTCTTCACGTTTAGGATGAATAGAAATTTCAGTGCTAAGATATTATTATGGATATCTTTTTTTATGACGGGATGAGCGAGACTAATGCATGATGGTAAGGAACACGCCTTTCCATCCTAGCACAGTGTCACGCTGCTATTGGAACAGGAAGAGTCCAAATCATAACCTAGCACTGCACTCCTCACCCAAAGATACGTGTTGAGTTATTTCTATGCCTTGTTATATCTCTCCAAAAAACATTGCCCTTCAAACTGGAATACAGTGACGTTCGCACATTAATACTTAGCGATAGTATAGGTAATTGGCAAAGGTATAGTACTTCCCCAGGTGGACTTTGCAAAAAGTTCTACCTCTACAAATATGTACAAGCTTGCCTATCATACCATTCCTAATGATAATCCTAAATTTGTCCCACATTTAAAAAGTGAATAAGAAGAATCAAAATTAAACAATGGCGTGCCACGTCCCCGTTTAAAGAATTGAAAACACTACAAGATGTATAGGTAGATGTTTCTGCTGACTTTCTTAATTAGAGTCAACTATTTAAATTCCAGCCGAAATATAAAGGACTTGTAGATTCCAAACAGTAAGAATTAGAAACGGGTAAGCTGAAAACAATTGGTGAAGAGTCATTTTTTGTGGTGAATTCTGTAGGTAAGTGGTGCGCGGAACGCGAAGTGTGGCGGAGTAGTGAAGTGAACCGCGAGACGCAAGCTAGGTGCAAGCGATAGGTATCCAGCGGGCGTTCACCTCTGAACTGAAACCAGGTCGAGAAGGTTCCTCCCCCCTCTCACCCTCGCAGCACCACCGCGGGCGACGCACGCTTGCATGCCCACAGAAAAACTCGCGATAATTTCCACACCGATATAACACCACACAATCAAATCTATTGGCATTTTCCGCAATATATGCCAGCGTAATCAGTCGTTAATTAACAGCATTTACTAAACAGTGCCGTGAGTAGCGGCCTGAATGATATTCAGTCATTTGATCACACAGCTAGTCAAATAACGTCGACATCTAATTAATTGTCTAGCCCATTCGTTTCAATTTAGTTCCACATTCTCCCACCTTGAGCCGAAACTTCTTAAACTGTCAAAATGGCGTCGTAAAAACAAATTTGTTGGTTTCTTTTAAAAACTAACCTAACCGAAGTTGTTATATTTTTGCAGTATTCAATTAATAAATTCTTGTGTCAGATGTTTCAATTTTTTTCAGATCAGTTATACCACAAATGGCCCATACTTTATTAGCCAGCCAGTTTATGAAATATTTGAACAAACGATTGAATAATATTATTCAGGCCGCTAGTTAAAAAGGGATGTTTAGTTAACAGGCTGTTAATTAACGGCAGATTAAGTTGGTTGACTGCTACAGAAAAACGAATGGAAAACTTATATAAATCCCCCATCGCTAGTGCATGTAGAAACAAATTCAGATCGCACGGTCCCAGGGGAAGTCATCAGTACGGTCGCTCTCACAGATTGAGTCTATCGCTCGACCGCCTTGAAATCTTTCATTAAATCACATTTAAAGTGGCACGCTAGAAGCGCCGTCACTCAGGTATTCATTCCAGTCGCTGTTTCAACATTTACCGAGGGCGTAGGCAGTCACGTTACCTCCGCTGCCTACCGAAGTGATTAACAAACAAATTGGCTCGAAACTGGCGTTGTTAGAAATTAATCAGGCAATGAATACTGAATCCGAGGGGCGGAATGAGGGGCTTCATTAATTTGTAATGATTTAGCACCGGATTAACTAAATCCCGGGGAGTTCGGGGCCATGGACGTGATTACGATAACACGGACTGTACAAACGACTTTATCTACCATCTCCGACCGGGGCAAGGATCAAAACTGAATATTGATCTTTGACGTATTCGGTTGTGGTTGTAAATTACTATTATGTTATTTTTAAATCACTAAAAATAGTAGGTGTGTATTTTTTTTTAAACATCGCAATTTATTATTTATCGTTTCTTTCTTCTTTTAACTAACAATCCTCTAGAACTTTCTCAAATGTCACAATGGGCGTTCTATTTGGAGGTTTTGGGTATGTTAAAGAAATCCTTTTTCAGTTCATAAATAAATACTATTTAGTAAAAATACATCACATGCACACCTTTTGATGTTTCTGGTGCTACTGGTTTTTTGGATTTCCATATTAATACCCAGTGGTCTGCCAAGTAAGTTTTACAACTCCACCTCCGTATCCCAGAATTGTGCTTACCATAATTTTTGACTTGTTTCATTTGACGTTGGACGTGGAAAATTACTGTACCGATTTGACCTTGATCAAATATGTTATAGTTTTTTAGATGTTGATTAAATGTTTGGAATAAGGAAGTAATGTTGGAGCCCATTTTATCATTTGCTGCCAGAACTAAAAAAAACTTCGAGACATTAAGTAGTCCCAAGTGTTAATCTAGGGTCGAATATATGTGTTTATGCACGAGACTTTTATGCATAAAATATATATGGCCTCGCCTTGTTTGTGTTTGTCACCTTGTTTGTTTTTTAGTAAAATCCTAAACAACTAAACTAATTTTAATCAAATTTTCCACACTGTGTAGTTTAATCCAACTTGAGTGAATAGTTTAGAGCTCGATTTTTAGCAGAACAGCGTTTGCGGTGTTGGTTAGTCTTCAGTTAACCTGTAAAAATGAATGATTAATAAACGCAACAACTCTTAGTTAATAGTATTAGATAGTTGGATTCGTTTGCTCTGTCTGTACTAAACGGCACTCATAGTAAGTGGGTCGACGCACGACTGCACCCGTATCGGCTGTAAGTACATTTAAAACCTGTTTACGCCATATCCCTTATTTTGATTGCTAGTATCGTTTAGTTAGTAATAAAATTTACCTACTTGTAATAGTACTAAAAGTTGTACAATCATACAATTTTCCAACCTACTTATGTACTATGCTCATGAAGTTATTATCAGTTTCATTTGAATCTGTGACTGCGATCATTTAATTGATCTATCTTTTCCACATTGGGGTATTTTGAAGATTTGTAATTGCATTCTCTTGATGGTGACTAAAGATGGATTGCACGTCTATAAAACTTCAGTCGTTTCCATCAGACTGATCCATTTTTCTGTTTTATTACAACACATAAAAATAATGTCAAGAATTAGATACTCGTAGTTTTCCCTGTAAATTACTTTCATTCACCATGTTTGTTATCACAACGCCGTTTACTTTTCTAAACAGCTCTTCAGCATTCTAAGTTTCGGGCATCGATAAGGCATTCAAATCGATTAATGGGTAAATAGAGGCAATTACAATTCGAGTAGAACTGTGCGAAGGCAGCATGAAGACCGATGGTTTGACCACCTAACGAAGTGCTTGCTATTGTTATCTCTATAATTTAAGTACAAATGAAAGAGAGAGATGCTGAAAGCAATGTTTTTGGCCAGTAGATATGCGTGCGCCTGTATTGTAATTTGTAATATTTAATTCAAGTTTAATTGATGCCGGCTCAACGTTGCGTGCTGCATTCACTCGGAGCTGCCACTAGTGCAGTTCTTACTGATGGATTGTTCTAACAGTAATCGGTATTACTTTTAGATAAATTGCTACCAATATCTTGACGATTTACTGGTATAGTTATTATCATGTCATTCCTTTTTGGTGTATCGTAAGTTGTTTCGTACGGTGTATCGTAAATGTTGATTTCAAAAGAAATGGTTTTTTTTTATTGTGTTTTTGCTAGAGAACTTGTGCTTAGTTTGACGTTATTCTCCGTTTAGGATTTAGTTTTTTTCTTATCAAGGATATTGTACTTGACCACCATCTCGCCTGTAAAACGACGATGCATTATACGATTCACTCTTGACTAAAGACAACATGACTGTAAAACCCACTCGGGTGACGCATTCTACAGTCTAATCGTTAAATTACTAAAGTGGATTCAAACCACGGCGATAGTATTTGGAACATCAACAATGAAAGGATTTCGCTTTTTCAAGCTACAAGTAGCAGATTTTCATGAATTCATCAATTTTAGGTATATAAATATCATTAATCCAAATAAAAAACTATCCCATCTCTGAAGATGGCTAACTTTCGTGAATGTCGATCGACTTTGTGAAGAGTTCACTGTGAACAAACATAATGACATTGACATGGATTTTTATATGTTAAGATGATAATGGTATGTAAAATCGCCATTATATTATATTATATTGACGCCGTCGCACTTGGCGTGCTTGCTGCCGATAAAACAAACGCAAGCCACTGCCTTTAACTCATTGTATGCAACGTAACACTTTTTTCGCTTACAATTCTTTCCATTATGTTTCATTCTAATTAAAGGAGCAGTCATTGTGAAAATTCCCACTCTCACAGCGTCAAGATAAAAAATAACATTATGTGTTAATTTGTGTTATTCAAGATTCAATTACGCTCACCAGGCGAAATAAATTCTAACGGGATCTATCATTCTCGCAACCTTTGCAGAAATAGCAGCTTAGCGTTATAAATAATAACCACTTGTGTATTTTGAGCCGTGACTTAACAATCTATAAAAAAGGCTACTAATAATATCAAGCCTTACACTTTATTGTTATGTACAAACGTAGGAATTACTAGCTCTTGCGATTTCAAACTATTTTCGAGATTTCAATGCATTGCAACCGACTTCAAAACACGAGGGATTCGCATTTGAAGTGTATTTTTTTTGTTTGTTACGTCATAACATAGGCACAACCGATGTAAACTGATGTTGATAATCTTTTTGTTTTGTTCGAAAAGGTAGCCTTCCCGAATGATCACACATAAATTTAAACGAATTTAGTGAAGCTGTTTTTGTCATCAAATTATCAACAAAAATACATACGTTTTTCAACTCATAGCGTTTGTTTTGTTAAAAATAATTTTGTTATGTTGTATAAATGGTGTAATTAACTATGTTTTTATATATTTCGTTGTTGTTTCAGGTGATTTCTGCACAGACGTTATCATGAAGTGGAATGACGTTACCGATATCAGTGAGTATTAATTGTTCTTTTGTATATATTTAGTTAAATATTACCATTTCAAAGTGATTATAACCCCTAGTCTTAATATATATAAATCTCCTGTCACGATGTTTGTCTGCAATGGATTCCTAAATTACTAAACCGATTTTAATCAAATTTTCACACCGTGTACAGTTTGAGCCAACTTGAAAGATAGGATAGTTTTTCATTTCGATTAATAGTCTTTATATGACAATATCCGAGCGCAGCCGGAACTGGCCGCTAGTAATAATATAAATGCGACAGTAACACTGTCTGTTGGTCTAACTGTTACGCTTTCGCGCCTAAACTACTGAACTGATTAAAATGAAATTTGGTACAGAGATAGCCTAGAGCCTGAGAAAGGACTTAATTTTTACTGCGAATAAATATTTTAAGACGTTGAAATTGGAGGTTAAATTTTCTATGGATATAGAAGCACTATGAAGCCGAATTTATTTTTTTAATTGTAAGCCATTTCTCAAGAAAACTTGTTGTACGTAATTACATCAGCAATAAAACGTATTCTCATATTGCAAATGAAAAAATTGCAAAAAGATGCAGCAATAGGCGATGAAAGTTTCTGTGGGAGTATTGTAATTTTTTAAGCTTTTTTTAAAACTTTTATAGGTTTACAATTGACCGCCATCTCGCCTGATGTTAAGCCATAATGCGGTTTACGAAGGAACGAGCGCGTTTACCTAGCTTGAAGCTTAATTTAAGGCTTTTGGTTAGATATAAATACATAAATAAACACGATGTTCAAAGTTTAAATTTGCTGTTGTAACGTTTTTGGGGATAATAAATTAACACGAAAAACTAAGCCACCGTATTATCCCAGGGTGCGGCTAGTGAGAATATAAAAATAATAGGGTATAAGTGGGACGAAAATATGATCAATTAAAGGATTGTTTTTAAATAAAAAGAGCTACAAGGTTGTACTATGTGCACTCGATAGTGTCCGTGGGAGTTGCTTGGCACCGACCGGTTGGCTCGCTCTATGTGTGTACTATATTGTGCCCACACATTCCTCATTCCGAAGAAACTATAATTACGACGACTATTTTCAAGTATTTGGAGTTCGAGATCTTTGGGTCCGGAAATAGTTGAATAACAATTCCAAAAT
Organism: Ectropis grisescens; assembly: GCA_017562165.1. Classification (NCBI taxonomy): domain Eukaryota; kingdom Metazoa; phylum Arthropoda; class Insecta; order Lepidoptera; family Geometridae; genus Ectropis; species Ectropis grisescens. The sequence continues at coordinate 6,723,157 of CM029778.1, read as the reverse complement.
AACAGTTGAAATGAGTTTCACGACAGATTTTGGTCTCGACGGAATGTTTTGGACACTGATGAGGCTTATTATCAAGTTCTGGGTTGATATTTATGGAGTGGTATCTTGTGATTTCATCGAACTAACTCTACTCTGTCAACACGTACAAAGGACTGCGCATTGAGTACCTACTTAATACTTGTCAATGTTAAGTATACCCGTAACACATGTATGTACTTTGTTATGGTCTAGTAGTGTACATAGATGACGGTTTTTTTTATCATATCACAAGTTTCTCGATACTAACGTACTCGTAGTTCGTATTAGTCCGAGAGCATATTTTTTTAAATTTAACTACCTAAAGTCTGATTAAAATAACTTCAAAGTTTGTCAATCTATTATATGCTATTGTTCATGCACGCTTCATGTGTCGCGTGTTTAACACGTTAACACGATTAAGTAGGGAAATACACGTGGAAAAATTCACGTATAACATTCAGATCCGGAACATCTGTTACTAAAAAGCTTGATAAAAAAGCCCTTTGTGGAAATGTACACGAGTCTATGTCTACACTAGACTATGCGGTAGTATTCGTAAAGTGCGTGGGTCGGTACTCGGCACTCCGCGATCCGTTGGCCGCCCGTGGGCGGCGATGGCGACTCCGGGAAGTCTCGCGGCTCGATGTTCCAAGCGCAGATCAACCGCTTTACTGTCATCTATTCTGTATCTTTGCTCTAATCCTTGTTTAGTATTTTCTTTGTATTTCTGCCTTAGGACTCTGTCTGCTACGTGGGCGTGTCTGTGATTTCTTTTTCCCTTGAAGGATTTATTTACCTTTGAGGATTACGCTCCTGTTTTTATTTCTAAGCTCGTATTTGATATCGAGATTTACGAACTCGTTATTTTGGTTTCCAGTCTGGTTATCTGCCAATCTTTGAACACATATCAATTTGAATGCCAACCATATCAATTAGAAACTTTTAGTCTTCCGCAATTATTCCCAAGGCGTATTAGTCATTGTGAAACTCTTCGCCAAAACGGGTGACAGTAAATAATAACGCTAAATATCGTACGATATTTGACCTTTGCCAGCTAAACGGTGACATATAGCACGGTCGATAAATTTTCAATTTCGTTTATAAGCGTGAGTCGCGCAGTTTTGGCAACGCGTACAGGAAGAAGCGTACACACATAGTATGGATAGTACGGCACACAGGGTGTGTGGATAGTTGTAGCGTGGTCATTCATTCGGAAATAACACGGGCGTCCGGGCCACGGAGCGGCGCTGCCAACGCGCGTCGGGAGCGCCCGCCAAATATGTCATGTACGTGACGACAACTTTGATTATTCATCTCCACTTCAGACATATGCTTACCTACTTGAATTTTCAGCTTGAGCACATAGAACGTTTTAAAGTCTTATAATTTTCTACGAGTATCTGTGGTACAATTTTATTGTATTCTTTTAGATTCCATCGTTCTTTGATTAAGAAACTATTCCGGCTAGATATATTATAGCCACGCTCAGTCTTATTGCTTTTTACATTATTTGAATAGTTTTCTACTACTATATACAGTCAAATAGTCTATAGATCAATAAGTCTATAGATTGTATTATATATATATTGATTATAGAAAGCAGACCTGGGATGTTATTATCTATATTTGAAACAACGTTTTTTATATCTTAACTTTAAAAATCCAGGGTCGTGATGTCTGTTCCCAGTGAACAAAGACAACCAAAATTCACGAAAGTTCTCATTTACGTGTAATTTAGGCCAACTTGAGAGATATGATAGTTTTTATTTCGACTAATGTTATTTATATAACGATAACCGAGCGAAACCGGAACGGGCTGCTAGTAGTTTACAAACATTCGAGATTTAAACTCACATTCCAATGTGAGTTTATTTAATTTTAATATTACACATGACTTAATCACTACTTAATTATATCCCGACGTTTCGGCTGCGCCACAACAGCCATGGTTACTTACGAGAAGATTCGTTTTTAATAAGAACATTTTCTATTATAGAATGGTAAGCGTCACGTACGATAACTTAGTATTTAAAATACATTGTCAAAACCCTTTGCAAAAGTTGCTCGTGAGCAATATGTGAAAAGTTCTCATAATGCATTTTGCTGGTAATACTTTTGCTTTGAGCTGAAACCACAATTATGTTTGTAAATAAATTCCTTGTCATTAGACTAGCTGACGGGAGTTTACTCATCTTTTTTCACTTTCCTTATTACTGATGAAATTGCAGAGTAGCAGAGAAACATCCTTATCCATGCCCTGCCCTTGTTTGTAGAGGTATACATCGGACATTGGGTACAAAGTTCTTTGTATGGAAAAGATATATTGTCATGCGCCAACAGTGCGCCGTCATATTTTCTTTCCGCTCGTTGGTCCTGACATTCTATTTTGTTTCATATTTCATTTCTATCTTCCATGGTTCCTCGTTCCTCATTATGCGCCACCGGGCGGCGATCGTGCGTTGTCTGTCAGAACGCTGTCAGTCGATAGCTCGCTGATAAATTGTTGCCAGATATAGACTGACGCGAAACTGTCCGCCGGAAAAATGTTAACACGGTCTATAAATGCGTAAATCTGGGCATATACCATAAACTTGATACTTTTATTTCTTGATTCAGTTCACGCTTCACGTTCCGTGGAAATCTTTACCATAATGCATGGGAATAAGGTTTGATGATGTTTAAAATGTGGGTATATCTGAGTTGAAAAGTGGTCGCTGTAAGAGTTCGTGGTATAGAGCTATGATAACGCGGTGTGGGAGAGGCGGCCGATCGATCCAACGGAAATTGTAAACTTGGTTTTTTGCTACGCTTTCACAACCCAATGTAGTTTTGTTTGCTAAACCGTTTCCATCTGTTTTCGCAAAGTGATGTTTAAACGCAGTGGAGTATTTTGCGCTTCTACCATATCATAGATTACTTTACGTACGTTTCGCATATCACGCAAGGGAATAAATAATAAGTGACTTGAGTCTTGAGGCTTTTAATTTTTTTATTCGATTTTTGATTATGGTATTGAAATATTTTAATAGTTCTGATTTATTAAATGGACCGCTGAAATAAGAGCTACATTTTGTGATATCTAGACCTATTTGATAGAGTAAAAAAATACTTTTCAAGTTATTCAGCTTAACTAGTTCTTTATGTTACTGAGTGTGAGTAGATTTATGTTCAGTGCCTTAAATGTCTTCGCCTTTAAAATTTCGTTAGTCTAATTTTGATGTATTACATTTTCCACCTAAAACTTAGCAGGAATAATTTCTCTCGATAGTTCCTTCCCAGCTAAGATGCTAACAACAAGGGGAATTAGTATAATGCCCGCTCTCAAAGTGTCGGTAATCGTGCTAGAACCTAGAGGCATTAAACACGACTGAGGTACAGCCACATAAGACCTAACCTAGCTATACGAATCTAGCTATTCAAACTATCTCTATGCTAAGCGTTTTCTCATGCTGCGGTATCGAGGACTACTTTCTTTAGAAAATTAGCTGTAAGATTAGATTAGCATCGACTCTTTATTTTACAATAACTGTTTATGCTGTCGGTATCGTTTCACTCAATATTACATCTACACCTTTGCCATTTCAAGGTGATTTCTAAAAAGTAAGAACGTTATTTTCGCTTTCATTGAGTCCATTTGTGATACATTCAGATGGTTTATCATCCCTTGCCTTTAGTTTCAATTTAGCTTGCACTAAACTCGCGGCATCCTCATTAGGCTCGGCATTTCCATATTTGCTCTGGAGACAACCATCTCGCGTCGCAGCATTCCTATCTAATTGTTCGTGTAATACAACCGGCAGCGTTGCGGTCGCAAGCGAGCTATGCTTGGTCAAACACTTTACACTCGCACTTGTATTCTGTTGACAAACGATACCTTTTCGATCTTGTTTTAACGTCTCTAGGTTTGCTGCTGACATAGTCTCAAACATGCAACCAATAACTGATGTTCTAATATTTATTTACCTCTGGGTAGTGTTAGTTGTAAATCAATGGTTTGAAGGGCAATGTTTCCAGAGAAATTACAGGGCTTAGAGATATAAGATCTTAGATCTCTGGGTGACGAGCGCAGTGCAGTGCTAGGTAATAATTTGGACTCTTTATGTTCCAATAGCTGCGTGTCACTGTGCTGTTATGTGTCAGGCATGTTGCTTACCATCAGGCACATGTCCTGATCGTCTCGTCACACTTTATTTAAAAAAAAAAAAAAAAATCACTCGCATACAATTATATGTATTACGTAATCTTAATGTTTAAGTAAATTAATAATTTTTCTTTTTTTTTTGAGTGGGCAGAGCCTTTATTAACAAAACTAAAATACGATGTGAACTACACTACACTACAAACCTACCTAACTACTTACACTAAGCACCCCTGAATTAACCATAGATAATTATATTATTCCTAGTCGTTTATAGGCTAAAGATCGACCGCCATCTCGCCTTGTGGTAATCGCACATAAAATTTATGATAGAGCGTGTTTACTAAAAAAAGTGATAGACATGCGTCTTGAAGACATCGAAATTGTATCCATCTGGGAAAAATTACTCAATCTACGTATTTCACAGTCTTACTGTTCCTAAAACGATGGTGGCATCAAAATTTTGGAAACCACGAAACGGTATCGCCTTTTTATACTCCAAGCAGTCCGATTGAAAGAAGCATATCATCGCTAAGATTTACTACAGTGCCAGTATCAGACTGTAACGAAAAAAAATGAGCGCAAATCACTAAGAGACATGAATTGGTACACTGGTAATCGGTGGGATGTTGTAGAAATAAATTTTCGTCAGTGCTTTCATATCTTCTCCTTCTTTGCTTCTCAACCTCTTATCAAAAATCTGCTTCATACCTGTTACTAAGTTTGAAAATTGCAAATTTATTAAGTATTGACAATAAACAAACCCCAACAAAATAAATATAGAGGATAAACCAAAGAGCGTTAGTCCTATAGAGTGGTAGATGCGAGATCCGACATTACCATAAAAAAATCATAGTGACTGCCAATAGAAGTGAAAACTTATAATTCAGAATTTGAAAGCTCATTTTGGAAACTACGCAGATGAAACTGCTAGTCTGAAATAAATCTTCAAAACATGGCCGTTTAGATTACAATTATAAAAACATTTATTTTATTCACAAGCGTGACGATGAGCTTCGAAGCTTCGAGAAGTTTTCACTTTAATAATCGGGCTAGAAAGAATGCAATGGCGTAATTTACACCGAGCAAAACTATTGCCGGGATGTGTGGAGCACAACCGCGAACGTTCATGAATTACAACTTGTATGGACTCGCGGTTACGAGTCGTGGCAGTTCATAAGTTAGCGCACATGTCGCTTAGCCGCGGCTATTAATACCACGGTTGACGATTTGCTCACTCGGTACACGTAGTTCCTTTACTTTCTCAGTTTCAGCTGCCTACTGAGAATACTGAGGCACTCAGAATACGAATGTAGAATAGTACCTATCTGCTAGTTCTGGTTTTGCTTCTAAATTGTTTATTATATGTGCGGCGTTTGCGGAGCCAATGCTAATGATAATATTAGTGTGTTGTAGAAACGTATTGTGGTATAGAATCTATAAACTCCTACGTCAATTAAGTTGCAACTGAATCACAACAATTGCGGACGCAACTGTCTGTGTGCTTCACAGAAAAGTTATGGTTTATTGTACCCTTTTTTGATTGGTTACAATCTTATCAGCTTGATTTGATTGGTGGGCGATTGGATTGTCTATGCGTACTCACGTACGGGTATGTAAGTATACTAAATGGGGTTATTTTGGATGCTTTTGGAGTCCATAGATATAAATGAAATAAAATATCTTTGCCACACAGTTTCAACAATAACGCAGAGGCAGGTTTGCAATTTCTATTGTAATAAATTGTATTTTGTTAACGATAATAAAAATCTCTGTATTTTTTTTAACATTTTACAGTAGTAAACATTCTACAGGTCACTTGATGGCAAGTGGTCACTGCTGTCTATGGTTACCTGTAGTAGGTACGGTAATAAGCTTTATGCAGCTGGACAGTTGAAGAGATAGACTTGAGCAGATCACCAACATAGGGAATGTTCACAATCTGTTAGCAATACATAGTTGTACTCGCACAACCTTGAACACGCGTAATTAGAAACATAGCTAGAAACACGACGCGTAACAATTACTCCGATACATATCAAATTAATCCATGGTTGGAACGCCCGCCATGCAACTAGCTTGCTGTTGGAGCCATTAATAATGTAAATTGAATTTCTACTGAAGCAGCCGCCATAGATTCTAGTCACAAATCGCTGTAGAAACAATAACTTTTGACGAGGCTACCTACAGAAACTTTTCCGTGATGTAATTGTTGTAAAAAAAATTGTAGAGTTTCCGATGTTTATCCGAGCGTGGCACGGCGGCCATGTTGCGCCCGCGCCGAATTGCAGATTACATCACTGCGCAAAAAATCGCGTGCGCGTGCAGTGGGGGACGAGGGAGCGAGCGGGGGTTTAGGAGGGGGGAGGGCGACCTTGGCCTTGCTCGAGCTACGACGGCCAAGGTGAGCACTCAGCTCTACCGTAATTACACATGCGCCCACCGGTCTGCCGGCACACACTTATTATACGAGAGTGTAATCGACGTAACAACGGAGCAATTACTTCTCCGAATCCTGGTAACTATTAGGCAAAAGTGCGATGAGCAAGTTGGAATCCGATCGAAATCCTGTGGCATTTGGTTTCCAACGCAAGCCTGATAATTTGAGTATCATGAGGCTTTTTTAGTTACGGCTGGTGCACGGAGAACGGCAAATACCGATATGGAGACCCTGGTTCCCATCCCATTCGGAGCACTGTTTTTTCAAAGTCATTTGCGTAATGCCGCTAACTTAAAAAACGTTTAAAGTTAAATCTTTACGAAAGTTACATGTGAATCTTTCGAGCTCGTGCATCATCCACCAATCAGCACTAGGCCAGCGTCCTTGACTCTTTCCTCGCGAGAGAAGATCTCAAGTCCAAACACAGTAGAAACATTTGGTAGGCTGCTTATGAAGGAGTTTTTAATAATGGGTCTGATGCAGCCACACAAGTATCAAATTTCTTTGAACCAAGATTATTAACGTAGTCAGTAACATCAGAATCGGTACAAAGGTACACACTATGTTAAAAGCATTACATACATTAGGATCACTCAGCACACACGACAACCAAGTAAGCTGTCAGGACATAAGGACAATTGGAAAAGCAAACAGTGTCCGTTTTCACACCTTTCGAAACCACGATTCGGGCGAGGTGATCTCTGAACAGGTTCCCGATAATTAAAACGCCCGAGCTCGCTTTGAAAGTCTTATTTTCTCTGTGAGTATTCACGGTCAAGAAAGTCGCGAGTTAACGCCAAACCAGTATTGTGGAAGTGCTGTGAAAATTGAGATATCTATCCATACAAATTAAACTAGAAATGAAAAAGTTTTCTATGTTCATCATCAAAATTTACGAGTCTGTAATATCAGTTTATATGTTAGGTAATCATCATCTTAATTTTATGGGTTATTTTAAATCACTAGCGTTAGCGAGTGCCATTGTCTGCCCTTCTGCTTTATTTCTACCTCCTCTCTATCATCATTTTTCTTTCTCATCTTTACTTCGCCTGAATATGTTTATCCCACTCCACGATACAAACTTCTGAACCTTAGTTCGTAGGCAGATTGTGCTGTTTCGAACTCGGTTTATGACGGCGACTTAGGATCAGCGTCAGGATTTAGGAATTTGAAGCGATTTCAGGAGGTTGTTTAGTTTTCTATATTAATGCAATAAAATAAACTAATTGTCAATTGTTGCTTGCGTACGACTTTTCCAATTTCTTTGCGTACGAGTATGAGATGAAATTATGCATCCTGAAGTAGAAAATAATACGTAGATCAGCACTGTCAGCACTTCTTTTTGTTTTGATGTCTTTCGGTTCAAATTAATTCAGAACATTGTACCAGACCCAAAGAAGTTGGAAAATTAACCTAAATCAGCGTGAAAATCAGAGTAATTGTATAGATTTGTAAGAAGCAGTTTTGCACTGTATTTCGTTGGCACAGAATATAATATTTTTTTAAATGACGTTTGCGAAAAAAGCAAAGAATCAAAACTATGAGGCATTTTCAGAATGTCAACTCAATGTCACACTGTTGGGACTCTAGGCCTTCTCCCAAGAAGAGAAAGAGAGAGTAAAGGCCTTAATCCATCACTCAGGATAAAATAAAATTGGATGAGCATGTTCCTGAAAGATGAATATCTTGGAACATGCTAATTTATTCACGGTTAAAACCAGAATTAACGTAAAAACAAATACATGATGCGTCTGCGTATGGCAAAATAGTCGCAGGAATCAAATTTACGGGCGTAAAATGGGACGTTCTCGATGCATGTCACCAAGGCTTCTCAGGTATCACATGCAAATAGCCAACTAGTTTTTTCTCTCTGCAGTCTCGTCTTAAAACTGCAAGTGTAACATAGCATTGTGCGGTATCAAGAGCTAGGTATTACTCGCCACGGACGCGGAGTAGTGCGTCAAATTGGCCACGAGCCAGCCTTGAAACTCCGCGTGTGCTCGAATGTTCACTACGACGAGTATACCTACCACTACGAACAGCGCTTGCAGGGCCGCCACTAGTGCTCAATAGTTTGGGCAGCAGTGGTTTGACTGGCTTCAAATCAAACATCTTCAGGAGCAGAGAGCTATATTTGTTTAAAATTTTCTCTTACCTAATAAATTAAAAAGTTTCAGTGGAGTCTTGTCCCAGACAACCGACGTTCACGAATGCTGGCATTCATGTGTAATTTGATCCAACTTGAGAGATTATATGAAAATAACCTAAAAAACAAAAACTGACTTAAATTTTAAATTAAATTCAGACACTCGACCGAATTTCATAAGAGACATTCAGGAAGATATTAAAATCGATAAATTCACAATTGGCGCATCTATCGAGAAACATAAGTACAATACAAAAAAAACACACACACACGACCGAATTGGGAGTCTCCTCCTATTTTGAAGTTGACGAATTAATTCAGAAGTAAAAAATAGCTGTAAACTACTTATGTATGTACGGTATTTTTTACCAAGTGCGAGGTCCTCAATTTGTTCGTTTGATTTTTTCCCATGTACGAGTGTGTTACGTGATAGCTCCGCTGATCGTCTATCGATTTGATGATATTTTTTTTGTTTGGTTGATCATACTTTTGGGGTGATCCCATATAAGTTTTATCATAATCGGTTGATGTTTTTAAAATATAAACAAAAATATAAAATTTGTTTTGCTCAACAACTCATTCGTCGAAGAAGAAGAATTATGAAGAGCTTTCTATCAATCTATCTACATCATTATCTACAGTCTCCTTAACATAGAATATTATATTTAATAACAATGTTCAAGGGGGATCACTTTCACAATTCACTCACATTAGTGATTAAGGGTCACCCCACAATGTTTCCCTAACTGCGACCCTGTTGCACCGCCCGCACAAACTCTGTGCGAACGACTATCGATTAGGTTCAAGGCTTGTCAAGGTCTCCATTATCAATTTACTTTATTTACACTCAATTTCCATGTTAAATGTCGAAGTCATATCGCTGGAATTCAACTGTGTGTAAAGGTTTTAGCTTTTTCACTTTCCTTACCTACTATGGTTTTAGAAAAGGTAGGTAGTTTCTCTATCCTTAGTGTAATATCGTTAGGTTTCAATTGTTTTCAAACGTTTTTAGCTTTTTCACTTCTCTTTACCTACTGCGATTGCTCTTGCACCGTCTCGTCTGGTGCGCCACAACTTTGGCAGTTATCTTGTCGCCATACTGATGTGTAAAAATTACTGTGTTCAGGTTTCAAAACAAAAGTTTCCAGAGAAATTACAAGCCAAATAGATAAATCACTTTGTGTTGTCTACGGTGTTGTAGTGCCATGTTCAAATAGCTTCGTGGCTCTATGTAGTGATGAGCAGGCGTGTTGCTTACCATCAAGCACATGTCTTGCTCTTCCCGACACTCTATTTTATATTAAAAGTATACATACATATAACCGAATTGAGATCCCCTTCTTTTTTAAGTTTGTTAGTTAACTTGGTTAAAAAACTACATTTTTTAGAATCTGTATTTTACATGTTTGTGAAGATGTAGAGACAGTTCTCTTTTTACCTTTCTGTAGGTATTTGAGTTCGATAAATATCTCTTTTTAAGTCTTGTATTGCAATTTCACATGACTATGTACAGATATTGATTTGAATTGTAAAGTTTACAGTAATTCAAGATGAAATTGATAGTGTGTTGAATTTAACGAGATCGCATCTGTATGTGCAGTGCGTGCGAATCATTGCGATCGGAATCCATTTCCATAATTCTAAACAATTTACAAGTCTCTCTAAACCGGGTATCTACAAAGTTGCATTCAGATGTCATGTCAATATTATTCAGATTATATTAGTCAACTGTATTAATATCAAACTTTACCTTCGCTTCGGCCTTAATTGGAACCGGCCAAATTGATGTATCGCCTTGATTCGCATCCAAAAGTGATTCGTTTTCACCTTTGCAAGCTTTACCTTGAACTTGACTCCGTACTCGATTTTCGTCATTATTCATCTCTCCTGTTTCTATGACGTCACCCTCGTTTATATTACTCGGGTAATCTCTTAACACGTATTACGAAACAAGTTTACCTTTAACAGTTTCAACTTTGCATTAACGAGAATAAATCGTCTACAATGTTAAGATGCTTAAGTTATTCTTTGTCCATTGTATCTTAATCTGCATTCAAATGTTATATTCGATGATTTGCGTTGCCTTGACGATGGTTATTTATTGGTTGGGACCTGTCTGGACGTGTTTCTGAACTTCTCAAACATGAACAGGACGTATATTACATACAAACTGTTGACTTGTAGCGAGTCTGCCTACGCTTATACAGTCTACAGCTAATCTTAACATTGCTCTTCTTATGACCTTAATGCCAGCGAAATAAGGATCAAAATTATATAATTGAGGGTCGTTTTATTGAGTAACTGTACGAACGCGTTCTCGAGCTCATTTGCATAGAAACGGGTGACCATTAGGTACATTATTAATAACGCTGTGGGATCAAATTATAATTGCGTTGTAACATGAGATGTCATACTCACTGTACAATCGCTGGTACATCTTAGTGAAATGGTGTCGAAGTTTCCATTTCGGTGGTAAATGGCAAGCCATGTCTGAAATTTTTAAGACTCTGAATTTATTTCATCTTACAGTCAAAGTATGTTCAGGATATTTTTTAATATTTGTTTAAAAAATATTCTGGTTTAATGCTGTCCAAGAACGTACCTGCTAGTACCTGAGCAGAGCATCCGTTTTGCTAATGGTTAAACGTTGTTTTAAGTGTTCGTGTTGGTTCACTACATAGTTTTACTTTACTAATAAAATACTAGTGCACGGTTAATTTGCAAAATCTTACTTTACTGTGGCTGTTAAGGGTAAGGTCTCGTAAAGGCTTTTAGGTGATTTCTATGGATTCTATATCCAAAATAGAACATTGATATTTCAAGTCGTTTAAAGACAGATGATCTTTTAAAGTAGTCTTTTTAGGCGTCTACTGCATACTTAGACCGCATAACTAAAATGATCTTGTATTTAATTTAATTTATTTTTGAAGCATAGAGTAACGAGACGAGCAGGACATGTGCCTGGTAAGCAACATACCTTACATACCTGCCACATAACAGCACAGTGACACACAGCTATTGGGACAGGAAAAGTCCATATCATAACCTAGCACTGCGCTGCGCTCGTTACCCAGAGATCTAAGATATTATATCTCTAAGCCCTGTAATTTCTCTGAAAAACATTGCACTTCAAACCGGAACACAGTAACGTTTGCACATTACTGCTTGGCGGTAGAATAACTGGTACTTCCCCAGGCGGACTCTCCCAAGAGTCCTACTACTAATATTCCTCTTTCGTTATCATAGCTTGAAATTTCTCTTTGACCTTTTTTGTTATGCGGTCGAAGGTGGAAGAGCAGATCTGTTTACTGTACTCATTCTATTAATCATTGTGAATAATTTGTGCCTTCTTTAGATAACCAATCTTGAAATCACGAAATAAATAATTACCTTTTTCTTAGATTTTAATTTATTTAATGGTTTCAGCTAAGACTTCCTTTCGTCGTTTCAGTCCAAAATTTTGGTCATAACGTTATAAAAATGTGTTATTCTTTCTTTTTATGTTACTTAACTATTTTTTGTAGTCGGGCTCATCTTATTCGCTTTTGTTGTTTTGTAGTGAGTCAGTTATCAATCTTTTAGTCATTTTTATGTCATTTTTTGTGTTTGAATTTTGTTGGCCAAATTGTTTCTTTGAGACGTAAATTTAATTTTTTAAACTTCTATGAATAAGTTTCTGGCCTAATACGCTTTCGCTCTAACTTATGTATGTAAAATTATTTTAACCCTAGATTTTTATAACGAGTTCTGGCTTTTACAAAGTTTGCTAACGTTTTATTTATTTTGTCTGATTAGATTTACCTTTAGTTGGTTACCGGACAAAAGCCGGTCGTGCTTTTCGCTGCGATCACACAAAAAATAGAAAGAGTCAGTTAGTAATCACCTCAATTCCTGAAAAAGCGTGAATCACTTAGAGCTTTTTGATCATTAAGCAAATTACGAATGGGCTTCAAATAACCGATGCTATTCCTCGATACATCAGATGCCAACGTGGAGTCTCCGGGTACCCACAACTGATGGCCGTCGAGCGGCAGTTTGACGTTTCGTGACTCGCTCGCGTCAACGCAAGCATTGAATCTTGATCTGAACCTTCGCTAACTTATCCGGAATCAAGCCACCAGCCTGCCCCGCGACCTTCAACCTTACACGATCCACGCAAGAGCTGCAAAAGTTTCGCGAAGTCTAGGAACTGAGATAACATCGCTGCGAGAGCGGTGCGTCAGGCGAGTCAACTCGAGCCCTTTCAATTATTCACGAGAAGAGCTCTATTGTAGGACATGTCGTATGTTTGTTGCCCTCCGATGTGTACCGTACCTTATCTTTTGTGTGTCGTTCCGAACGTGACAGGTATTGACACATGCGTTCCCTAGTTTCTCGAGAACGTGCTCGACTTTATGCAAACCGTGGTTCGTCGACCCGGCTCGCCTACTCACTATTATTACTCTCTAACTCCTTGCACGAGCATCGTAGGAACATCTACGGATAAGCTGCAGTGTTTCAATTGTATGTTCTCGAACTCTAGACCCATTTCAGTCTTTCTTTTTTAACGCAGTTGCCCTCAAGTGGCATCCACTGACTACCGAACTTTGGGCACTCTAGAGCCATTGATGTGGTATTTTCTTTTGATGTCGTTAAGATCACTCTCGAAAATAATTGTATCGGAATCACAATAGGTGTAGTTTATCTGGCTCGTGCAGGCGAGGGGCGCATGGCGACCGCCCGGTGGACAGTTATTGTGGTCGAACCGAGCGTCTATATTAATTTGTCCACCCGGAATGGAAATAATACCCTCGGTAACGATTTTTACCGTTATTTATAAAGTTACCGGCTTCGCCGGGATCTCGGGCTCACGTCCGAGGGAATTAGACTACTCTGTTATTGTTTGGATTTTTATCTCGTGTTTGTGTTTTGCGAAAACTCGTTTCAAACCGGTTCAGAGAGATTATTCGGCGTCGGTAAACACTAAGCGAGCGTTTTTAATAAATGCTAATAGTATTCTTCACGGGTTCTTGGGTTTCCACTACGAACTATAAAAAGTCGCTGTCTAAATTGATCAATGTCAAATTTAGGCGCAAACCAAGAGCTCTGATGATCATGGGAGTCAACTCACGCACAATATTTCGAACTTTTTTTATCGGTAATGATAATAATTTATCGGTAATCTCTGTGAGTGTTTCCTGTTGGATATAATTAGAGTGTCCTCAAGTCTAACTGAATCGGTTTCTTATAGGTTGTTAATGTGCTCCATCATAGACCGCATCATCGCTTAAATCAGGCGCAATGACGGTCAGGTGCAAACCTGCACTTGACCGTCATTGCGGACTGATGGAGCACATTACCTATAAGAAACCGATTCAGTATAGACTTGAGGACACTCTAAATATATCCAACAGGAAACACAGAGACGACTCATTCCAAAGTGTATATGTTCTGATTACGAATGTGGAATCAAACGTCTTTGTTCGAGTCTTTGGAAAATCAAATATGAAATGATGTCTCTTTTTGGAGTTACATTCTGCTAATTTGGACCATAAGCATCAACAAGAACATTTACGGTCTATAGATTGGACCGTAGTACCTATACCACAGTCACTTACGACATGCTTTTGACTCCAAAAAGCGACACCGTTTGTTTATTAATGTTTCAAAGACTCAAACAAAGGATAATAGTAATAATAAGTGGAGTTTAGTAAAATTTGTTCTCATATAAAAAATAACTACAAGCCTTGTCTGATAGTATGTAGTAGGTACATTCTGTATAGTCCAGTCTAGAATAAGCCAGATGTAAGATAGTAGGTAAGTATTTACCAACAAGTGCTGGAGGCTGCGAGGGGCCCGCGCGGGGACCGGTGGGAGCAGGGGGGACGGTAGGGGAGGGGGAGGGGAAGGGGAGTGGAGGGGAGAAGCTCTGGTCTTGAACTTGCGCAGCCAGGCCGGCGCCGCGGCCACAATGCACTCGCTTATGTTTACTAATAGCAAAATTCAGATTAGACATGCGTTTGACTGCCATTCGCCTCTAAAGCGATGCAGTCGTAAGATGAAATGTGCTTACCTAGAGAGGTCGACTTGATTGAGCTACAAACATCCAAACATTGACATTTATAATATTATTATGTTATGGTAGGGTTCTACTAGTCAGGCATTTAAATTTTATACCCTTGCGGTGGTTTTTGGCGGCCATATTAGATTGGAAATTTATTATAGTGTGTAGTATTCTACAAGTCAAGCAAGCTCTTTCAGTAGTTGTCAACACAACCTCTATCAATATGAGTAATATTGAAGGAGGTTGTGAAAATTAATCGATTTTAACCAAACATAGCTAGGAAATTGGCTTTCAAATGAAAATACCGCATTCGTTTGAGAGTTTCGATGCCACAGACAGACACACACACCGAAAGACAGACGACACACAGCAGACTCGACGCGAAACTTATATTGGTGGAAAAACCCCTTTAATCCCTGTAGGATTACATCGCTTTAACGACGTTAGTTTAATAATTATAGTATGTACAGATAGGCGTTTTCACAAAATGTTTAGGTACCCTTTTCACATCTTGACACTTTAGACTTTCCGGAACATTTTGTGACCGGATTTTATAATTTGTTTATGTTATATAAACTTTATGTAATATTTGTTTAAATTTTACTATTGTAAAATGAGTTTGGTATAAAATCCGGTCACAAATGGAATGTTCCGGAAAGTGATAAGTGCCAAGAAGGGTCTCTTGGCACTTGTCACTTTCCGGAACACATTTACGACACTTTTTTGTGAAACGCCCAGATTACAACAATATATTTACAGAACAGTTAAGATCTTTTTCACGGTTATAGGTATATTACGAACCATTATTATTATTATGTACATTATAGTCCAAAATCCCAAAGCCGCCAGACGTCACACAATTTTTGATGAACGAAATGTGGACGGTTGAGTAGCGTTAGTACGTACTAAGAACACATGCTTACACGTACGGCACATGTTGGCCGTCTTACCAAGTGAGCGGGTAAGAATGTGTTCTTAGTACGTACTAACTCTTCTCAATCGTCCACATTTCGTTCATCAGAAAATACGTGACGTCTGGCGGCTCTGGGGATCTTACTCTATTACAAGTGCTTGCTCGTTTCTATAGTTTGGTGAGTTCGCATGTGAGTAGTGACACATACTCCGAGTCAGAGAGACCGGTCCTACCGGTTACCAGTTCGTTTTTACAACAGTTTTTTGTTAAACCCGATACTTTTTTTGTATTGAATTAATGAACAGTAGTTTTTATTTATTTTTACATGGAACATTTTGAAATCACCACCCAAGGTCTTTGCTTTCGACACGTGTATTACCCTAGTTTTGTGTGAGCTTCGTTCACTAAAATAGGCCTTAGGATTGCCTTCAAAAGGATTATTTTCTGATCGGCTAAATGTCTATTTGACTGGAAAAATGATACTTCATTAAATAAGTGAGGCATTATTTCGTTTTATTTAGGAAACCTGAAATTTGCCTAATACTCTTTTGAAATTTAATTACGGGCTTCAGAGCTAATTTGCATATTGTTTGCAACTTTTTTTATATTAGTCTAAATGATTTGGGTTAAAAAGTTATAACTGTATTTTAAAACTGTTTAGCTATTTAAGTTCACAAACATAAATCTTGAACACCGCTGCAAAGTTTTAAGTGCAAATATTTATTAGTGTTTTAGCGGATACATTTTGGAGAATGTGCAGCGAATCTGCATGATACACGTTGGTATTAGATCTTGTTTCTATCAGACGCTTAACAAAAACGACATCGTTTTATGGCTGAAGTGTCAAATATTCAAACGAATTTAACGTAAGAGCCTCTAATGTGTGGAATTCCTTATACATAAAAAATATTTGTTAATTGTTATTTATTCATATTCTGGACTGAAATTTTTTAGGCAACCCATTTGCAATATATCTGTTGACATATTAAATTACATATAAAACTCTTTTCATCCAATAAACAGCTCGGTGAAGGTCGTTGTATTGCGGGATCTTAGACTATTACACAGTGCAAATTGAATTCTTTACATTGCGAACATGCATGGCCGTATATCCCATAGTATGTTATGAATAAAAATATTTACTAATAACAAATTTTAGAACAACTTAAAAGCTAAGCTCAGTATAAGACAAACTCTAGTTTAACGAATTACTTGATATAACGGATATTTACTTGTTCCCTTCCGATCTGTAATCTTTTTTATTTTCCATCCTAAGATAGCCTGGAAGAGATCGCTTTTAGGGATAAAGCCGCACACTGTCGCACTACTATACAATGTATTGTAATTTTTTTCTGTGTGTACTTTTATTTGGTGTGTCAATTTAATTAAATACCGATAAAGAGTCATTCTTTCTACGTTTTGTGGCTTTTAGTAAAGAGTTATGTTTATCTCTCGTTTCAGGTATGGGCGGTGAGGCCTGCGCGTGCGCACCAGGTGGAGCGCCGCGGCTGCTGCCCGACCCAGAGCCTGACCACCTCTACGACCACCACTCCTCCGAGGAGGAGCTCGAGGTAACATACCTCTACCTAGTGGTAGCTCTGTCTTTGCAGCCCACCTGGCATTCAGGCTTCTTGGATCTTTAGGTTTTTCAATTTAACGAATACGATTTTGGTGGGAGGGTCATGTGACCGGTGTCATGAGTTACCCCTCCTCGAACAGAGCCTGACCTCAGACGGTACGACTTCGAGTTACCATCATTTTCTCTTGATAAAAACACCCTATGTGCTATTCTAGACTATGATCTATGTTACACATTTCAACTCGATCCGTTCCGTCGTGATTGAATAATAAACATCCAAACTTTGACATCTTACTAATATTATACATCGGATAGTTTGGTTTGTTTGTAGCTCAATCACGTCGGAACGCCTGAACGGACCAGGTTGAAATTTGAAACACAGACAGATTATGGTCTGGAATAAAACGTAGGTTACTTTTTTATCACGGGAAAATAACGGGAACGGGTATTAGGCGGGTAAAACCGCGGAGCGCTGTTAGTTTACAGTATTAGTTCCTACTAATCATGGACGTATAAAAAAAGTCGGACGTAGTCCCGCTAAAACAAAAACTGTGTCACTAAAGTCGGCCACATTTGCACGTGTGCGTTGTCAGGTTGTCACTGATAGGCTGACACGCAACATATACACAAGTAGCGCGTGTAATGATCCACTGGTGTGTGCGTGTCAGCCTGTATGAGACAGCGCACACGTGCATATTATGTGGCCGACTCGATGGACACAGTTTTTGTTTTAGCGAGACTACGTCCGACTGTTTTATACGTCCATACTACTAATATAATAATAACATAATAAGTACGTAGTACGTGGAGCTCAGTGCTTGACATGAGGACAGAACCACTCTTCGAGTCCTCCAGTGCGTCTGATGTATTTGATAGATAAACTAGATAGATAATGTACTTTATTAAAATTCTTGAACTGTTTGAAGTGGTCTCTTGAGTGACGGAAAATGATACCACATATGTCGAGTGTCTAGTCTAGCACAAAGTGTGGACTGTGTACTGTCACTTTTACCAAAGGTAGTGAAGTGCCCTCTTCTATGTTGTATTTACAGCTATGCAAGAAAAAAATGGTAGTTAAAGGAAATAGGAACTGGCGATAATAAATAAAGGGCCGATAAAGTGAAAAAATATGATTTTTCACCTCTATCAGCAGAAAAAAATATTATTTTTCACTTCTATCAGCAGTGAAAAAATCAAGAATTAGAATTTTAGTATTAAACACCACTAATGCTGCACAATACGTCTCGTATACTGCTGATATACTGTTATTTCTCGTGTCGGTGACGTGGATTTGCGGTTTTCTTCAGCTAAATATTCACAAATTGAAGTCTGTTTACTGGTTTTCAGACAAAAAATGTTATTTGCTAATAAATTAGGTAACCCGTGTTGAGATGAACGAAGTATTACAATTATTCTAAATTCTGCGTGGGCGATCAACTCTACACGTGGTATTACTTACTCCAAAATTACACCTGACCTTTTACAGCTTTCCTTGATGAAGTTCTTGCAGAAGAAACTTTCTAATAATAAGTAACAGAGACTTTGTAAAAGTATAAAGTTGGAAAGAACGTTATACCAATATAATACTTTTCATTTGAAAGAATCATTGTGTTATACCAAATAACCAATTCTTGAGTAGGAGTAAAATGGAGAAGGCCTTTACTCAATACTGAAGTCCGTAATAATAATTAAATAACAAACTTGTTTTAAGTATTTTTATTAATTAAATGTTCAGTGAATTGCAGTGAAGTGATTGAAGTGAAAACTTCCGTTTTTTTAACTTTTATAGGGTTACACGTAACCGCCATCTTGCCTGATGTTAAGTTCTTCAGCGACGATGCGGCGACAGCCTAGACTCTAGACGTTCTTATCACAAAAGTAGAGTCAATTTTTTTTTAATAAAGTGTGACGAGACGAGCACTACATGTGTCTGATAGTAAGCAGCATGCCTGCCACATAACAGCACAGTGACACGCAGCTATTGGAATGGAACATGAGTCAAAATTGTTACCTAGCACTGCACTGCGCTCGTCACCCAGAGATCTACGATGTTATATCTATAAGCCCTGTAATTTCAATGGAAACATTGCCCTTCAACCTCTTCGTTCGTATCTTTGGAATATCTGCCATAAAACGATGTCGCTTTTTCAAACTACGAGCCTTCCTTTAGAGCACTTTTCGGTAGGGTAAAATCGTATGGATTGGCTTTACCAGTGGCGTTGCGTCGGAGCAGTGGTGGAGCACTTAGGCGCTTTTTTGTATGAGTTGAATTTTGAAAGTTTGCCTTACTGACAATCATAATAGTAGTATATCTGTAGCTATCCACTTAAAAATGGTAGACGAGGCGAAATCCACTAACTAGTACACCAGCTAGGTAGAGTGTAAAAAGTTGAAAATATATCACTAGATGTCCACCCCGGCTTCGCCTGTGGCATATATGTATACTATGACTATAGCGTGTGAAATATTTTTTGAAATAGGTCGCAGTAACTTCTCAGAATATCGCGTTCAAACAAAAAACCCCTACAGCCACCTGTTGAAAATTAGTCAGGCCAAATCAGAAGCGATTTGATTAGCAAAGGTTTACATATGATGACGTAATCTTAGACACATACTGTCACGTCAACGCACGGTACGAAAGCTCTCAAAAAGGAATATTTTTTCTCGTTTTTGTTACATTCTTCATTCATACTCCTATTGATAGTAGCGTAATGTTGTATATCCTATAGCCTTCGTCGATAAATGGACTATGCAATAGAAAAAGAGTGTTTCAATTCGGACCAGTAGTTCCCGAGATCCTAGCGTTCAAACAAACAAACTCTACAGCTTTGTAATATTAGTATAGATTAGCTATATTCTTACAAAGTGGTAGACAAGGCGAAATCTACAACAAGTTATTAAGTAACTGGCAATATAGTGAACCACTAGTACAACCAGTTAGCTAGAGTGTAAAAAGTTGAAAATTATTATTATGGCGGACCCTCCCGTCCTCCGTCCTGCCAGTAAAGTAGTGAGCCAATTCAGGGCTCCCTCCAAATGGAAGTGTGACATTACGGGAACCTACAAAAAGCCACTATTGAACAGAGACGGAACTAGGATGTTCGATTAAGGGCCAAATTTGTAACAAGATAAAAAATACTCTGTAGATAAGTACTTAATTTATTTCTATATCGCTCTAAAAATTAGGCAACATCATGCAAATGAATAGTCGTCACCATTGCACTGAGATGGAGCTAGTAAAAAACTAGGGAGCGAAACCCTGTCAAGTTGGCAACTTTTCTGGTGCCAAAAATTGAAATTTATCAATTCTCCAAAAATTTCGTCAATCGAAAAATTTAACGGGACATTCACTAATAGGTAGCTGATGTTATAAAGAGTAAGTGCCGTTAATTTTTGTAAAAAAAATAGATTTTTTCGAAATACGACGTTAAACAGTTTAGGAAAACCGCGGGTTACACCGCAGGTCGCAGCAAGTCTTTCATAATTTTTCGAATAAATCTTTTGTCTCATATGTATAATAAGTATGTATTTAGAACTATATAAGTATTCCATCAGCTATCTGGCCGCCATATTACAAGCTTTGCTTAGTTTGGGGTCAGATGGTGTTGTGTGTGAATTGTCCACCAATATTTATTTATTTATCTGATGCACGTAACGCGTTTTTCCAACTACATAATTATAACGTTGCCCAATAAACGTATTCGTCTAATAATTTATTTTCTGCGAAAAAAAAACCGAATTCAATTTAAAATGAAATTCAGACACACGAACAAATTTCATAAGAATCTATCACTATATCGTCTAAAAACATATTTTAGTGTTATGTTCATATTTCAAAAACTACCGCACCAATTTCGATAAAATTTATATGGGACAACCTCTGAAATATAATATGATCCACCAAACAAAAAAATAACCATCAAAATCTATTCACAATTGAAAAATATATCATAATAAGCTAACAAAAGAACATACAACCGAATTGATAACCTCCTTTTTTGAAGTCGGTTAAAAAGGAACAGAATGTATCTAACTCGTATACTGTAGCGGGTTTGAAAATCAATAAACGTAAAGCCTGAGCGCCCTTTGAGCTGAGCTGCCCTGCATGGGGGAATAATAAAGGCGAAAAGACGGACAATTTGAGGCCATCGAGAATAGCTGATGCCGTAATTGGCTTGCCCCCCGCTTCGCCCCAAACCGGCCCTACGATCCTATGAATACCTTACTCTCTTCTATAGCATCAAATCACAAGATTGAATTTGAATCTGCCTGGTAACATAGAATAGATAATATTCTTGTAGTGTCAGTGCTGTTGTGTGGTTTTAATTTCGGTATTTGTCAAATAATATTTATGCTAATTTATCATAAAAATTTTAGGTTTTTGTTGATATTTCACAAACCGCAGCACCGATTTCGATTAAAATACGGAACTATTTCTAAAATGTATTCTATCAAACAAAAAAAGAATCATCAAAATCAATTCACAATTACCAGAGCTATCGTGTATCGTGTAAAAACAAAAAAAAACTTACAACCTAATTAAATAAATATAAAACATGTTTATTTCAGGTAAAGTAAAGTAATAATTAATAACATTACAACCCATAGATTAAGTTAAATAAAGTAAAAGATAAAAAATACTATTAAAAACCTACTATTCCAGTCGTACAACTTCGTGATATATTTGTATCTATTTTCGATTAAGAACCTCTTCCTTTTTGAAGTCGGTTAATAAATAGCGATTAACTCGTATACCGCCTACGCGGTAGTTTCCTTGTACTGCACACGAATAACACTAATCGTGTCTTTGCTATTTGCTTTGCATCGATCTCGACGACCTCTTTTTATAATAGCACATAATAGAGCCGATTTTCTGTAGAAATTATTCGTATCGATTGTTTCGAATTGTTTAAGAGTGTCTATATTCGTTGCATTCTTATATTTTTTGACGTGACAACGTCTTATAAATTGGTTTGCCGGGTGACACTTCAAGAAACTGCGTTACGCTCCGCTCACGTTATGCGCTCACAACGAGAGCGAGTGAGAGGCACGCGTCCCTTCCACTCGGGCATGGTTAGCCCGCCTAAGAGCGAGAGAGACAGACATAAAAAGTGAAAGGCACGCGTCCCTTCCGTAAAATTATTTTACCACTCAAAGTCGTTGTCATGTAAAACTTTCGCCCGTATACCGACTTTACAGGCAACCAATTTTTTTTTTTTTTTGTAGTAAAAAGTAACGGGAAGAGCAAGTCATGTCCGATAGTAAACATAATGCTTGTCCAAAACATATAACAGCACAGTATCAAACAGTTGGAAGTTAGAACATGCAGAGTCCGCTGTATCAACTTGTTTTGCAAGGACTAAAATTGTATTTTTCTGAGTGTAAATTCATCCACTTATTACTTACTAAGTTACAATGAATCCACTTTTTAGGGTTCCGTAGCAAAATACGGGACCCTTATAGTTTCGTCATGTCTGTCTGTCTGTCTGTCCGTTCGTATGTCACAGCCACTTTTCTCCGAAACTATAAGAACTATACTTACTATTGAAACTTGGTAAGTAGATGTAATCTGTGAACCGCATTAAGATTTTGATAGATACAAAAAATAGAAAAAATACAAAAAATTGTAGGAGTGTCCCATACTTAGAACTGAAACTCAAAAATTTTATTTTGATCAAAACCATACGTGTGTGGGGGGGGGGGGGGTGGCATCTATGGATAGGTCATAAAAATTATATTGAGGTTCCAAACATATTTTTTTTCTAAACTGAATAGTTTGCAACGAAAATTGGTTTGAATGAGATCTAGTAAGTAGTTTTTTGTTTTGTTTTTGGTGTGTACAATAAAGAGTATCTATCTAGTTTTATTTTAATACGTTTGACATTGACTATTGTTAAAACACTGATTAAAGTTACAACGAAGTACAAGAACTTTTATATTATGTTACTTGCTGCTACGGAAGCCTTCATGGCCGAGTCCGACTCGCATTTGACCACTTTTATTCTTCACTAACATCAAATATATGTACGCAACGGCAATATATGTATCAATATGTAAAAATATTATGGTACTTCTTTTCATAGCTCAGAATTTTTTCAAGTGAAAAACTGACCAATAATTTAAAATGCGCATTGCGCACCCAAAATCCAATTAATTTTTGATCCCTGCTCTACATTACAATAAAATCTTACGTTTGCTGGGTCGGCTAGCTTAACTTAAATATCTGCAATGTTGGAAGAAGATAGTATCAAATTAAGATACTCAAAGTTAACATTTTAAGTAGCACTTACAGAATTCAAACAAGATGATAACTCTTGTTACCAATACTCGCAAATTGTAGCAAACAAGAACCAGGATAAAAATATGTAAGTACTATTATTATTCCTGATTCTAAATGAAATGTAGCAACTATTAAATGAAGTATTGTATGCTCTCAAAAAGTAACGGCTGGCCTAGTCAGCAGAACGGCGACTGCCGATCCGGAGCAGATGTTGGATCCTCGTTCGAATATCCTAAGTTCCTTTCCGAAGTCGTAATGCCGCTAACTTAAAAACGGTGAAGGAAAACATCGTGAAGCAACCAACATATACCTAGAATCTTTCAAGGTCATGCATCACCCACTAAGCTGCATTGGTGGGCGTGGTGGATTATGCCCCTGACTCTCTCCTTGCAAGAGAGACCCACCCTCAAGTCCCAGAAGTGGAAACATTTAATGGGCTGTTTGAGCTATATTCTCACTGAACGGTTGATGCTTAACAGACCCCATGTTTTATTTTAAATAGTATCAGAAATGCAATTAAGAATAAACTTTGAGAATTTGAATCTTAATCTGCATTCACTCTACTGGCAGTAATGTACGTTTTTCACTCTTCCACAGCACGGCACATTCCTCCTGTCTTGAGTTGTCGTCGTTTTCGAATAAAGAAAATACAAGTCTACGCTTTATTAGGGTTCCGCATAAAAAATGGGGCTCTATTACTTAGTCAGATGGTCTGTCTGTCCGACTGAGACGTCTGTCTGATCCATTCTTGGCTGTATTGTTGAAGCGACTAATAGATGGGTTCTGAAACGACCGACTGATAAAAATCAATGTCAAAACGTTTATATTGTATCGAATTCACACGACTGTGTTAAAACTAAGCAGATGAGTCGATAGGAAAGTTCTTAATTGAAATAAAATAAGAATACATTTGTTTCGGCGTATATGAAAAAAAAATATTGTCACCTTAGATAAAGTAATAGTATATGTAAACTCTTTGATTGTCACAATGTTCTATTTTTTTAAAAATAAGAAGTGACGAGACGAGCAGGACATGTGCCTGATGGTAAGCAACATGCCTGCCACATAACAGCACAGTGACACGCAGCTATTGGAACATGAAGAGTCCAAATCATTACCTAGCACTGCACTGCGCTCATCACCCAGAGATCTAAGATGTTATATTTCTAAGCCCTGTAATTTCTCTGGAGACATTGGCCTCAAACCGGAATGTTTGCACAATACTGTTTGGCGGTAGAATAACTGGCAAACTTCCCCAGGCGGCCTCTGCTAGGAGTCCTACCACTACAAAACTCTACCTACTACGATATATTTCTTAGGTTCCGTCTATGTAGAGGGCCCATGGCAGTTGACGTACCTAAGATGGCCAACCGGCACTGTTCTACCAAACTTTAAGCTAACCCAGAAGAGGCAAGGCTAACTATTAATTATACCTACGAGTGTAGTGCTCTTCTAGGTAATGTGAGTGAGTAAGTGATTTGGACTTTTCATGTTCCAATAGCTGCGTGTGACTGTTCCGTTATAGGCAGCCATGTTGCTTACCATCAGGCACATGATGATCTAATACCATCTTGCCCGTTCTTTTCTCGGAGTTCTATTATCTCAAAAAAAAGCGACATTGTTTCATGGTTGATGTTCCAAAAACAGGAGAGATTTAACTCCATGTTTGTGATAAGAATGTAAATAAACTTTCGCGATTTGAACACAATGTTTATGATATACAGGACTTAATCACGTTTTAATTCATTGTTTAAATACCTCGACGTTTCTTCTTGTGACCACGGCGGTTGTAACGCTGCCGAAACGTCGAGGTATTTAAACAATGAATTAAATCGTGATTAAGTCCTGTATATTAAAAACATTAAGAATGTCTAGGTTGTGAAATCTGTTGCCTGAGTGGGGTTTCCCCGATAGTTAAAATAGTCAAAACGAGAGTGAATCGGTGCTAGGTAAAAACGCTCCGTCGTAGATCGCATCGTCGCTTAATATCAGGCGAGACGGTGGGCAAGTGCCAACCTATTATATCTATAGTTAAAAAACAAAAAAAAACGTGTCCTGATCGTCTACTCACAAGACTTCACTCATTCAAAAGTGTCTGACGTAGGTACATATCCCGCTCGGATGCTACTCTGACGCCATGTCGGTGATGCGAACACATTATAGTTTTTTTCACTAAAAAAATGTGCTCATCACGGCTGAAACAGTTTTCACTTCAATAGTTAATTGATATTTAGTAAATTACTTAATCAATATACAAAACTGGTTTTATTACACTTCATTATTATGGACCTCTGTATTGAGTAAAGGGCTCCACGAATTTACTACTATTTAGTTAAATATTGGTGAAATTTTTAGTCATTATTTTCTTTTTCGTTGCCTGTAAGGCTTTTGGCACGTCTCTCGATCGATTCTAGAGCTTCCTGCTGATATTTGTCGATCCATCCCAAAAGTGCGAACAGTACTCCGTACAGATCTGTGGTTGATATAATGTCAGATTTTATGTGCCTTCAAATAACATCAACATTTTCAATGAAAAGTATTTTTGATACGACGTTTTTTCAACTAAAACTGCGTAACCCAAGGTACTGTACGGGTTCACGACACGTCCTTAGCTACATAAAGCATGTATCGGTAGCACGTTACGCGTGTAATAGGCTTTGTGTAAGCGTCTAGCCTTCCTCGGCTAGCTACGGGTATGCTTACAGCTGCTAGCTTACTTAGCATCGGCGTCAGTTTCGTATTTCAGTTCTCTTGAATCGTAAGAATGGTTTATTTTGCTGAACTTTCGTTTTTTTTCTGTTGGTTTCCCTTACCTTGAGTGTCTTTGTCTTCGGTTTTTAGCCTCGGAATAGACGGAGTTTTGTTATTTTGGCACGTCTGGGGATCTGGCTCCTAAAGGAATGGAGGAATTTTGGCGCGGTTATTTTTGTATGCAAACTGAAGACATTTTTTTGACTTTTTTGACTGACATTTTTTTCTTGGTCTTTTTAGTGGTTGTCTGTGTTCGCCGGATGTCGATAGGAGATTTTCACTAGGTTAAGCAGCGTTTGGAAAGATTCGCGCTGATCCATTGTTTTAAAGTCACTCAGCGAGCTATATGCTCAGTCTCTTTGAAGGACAAGATTAGAAATGAGTTATCCTGAAAATAAACTAAATTGACATAGCCTACAGAATTAGCAAGCTGCAGTGGCTATGGACTGGCCATGTCTGTAGCATGTAGCAGACAGCCACTGGGCTAGGATGAGTACGCCCAAAGTAAAATTATGTAAAAAACCAGGTGGACTGACGATCTGCGAAAAGGTGGTGAAAGTGGATGAGTAATGCTGGCGACCATACCTTATGGCGTTCGTTAGAAGAGCCTTGCGCCAGCAGTGGACGAACATTAAATAAGCTGATGATGATGAGATAAGTTCAGAGTTCTTAACCGAAGGCTGCCAACAGGAGAGGCCCAAGTATTTGCCATCATTCGGGCTGTAATGGCAGGCGTCTCCTCCGGCGACGGTCGCGTTTTGTCTGCGTGGAGTCATCCATAATAAACGAGTGGCCGGTGCAGCGAGCGACGTTAGGGACCTATCACACTGATTACTTGCGAAACTCGAAACGAAATATTACAGTGATTTATCCATGACAGAAACACTTTATTACGAAACTTCGCTTTACATCAGCAAGCATTGATATATTCGTTACAACTTTTGATGGACAAAGTATCTACCAACTAGGTACTAATCACATTTCATTTAATCTTAATTTTTGAAGGGGGGTTATCATCTAATATGTTAATTTTTTTCGCTAGTAGCACACTGAAGAAAATTTTATTTCATTTTTTATTAGAATAGGGCTAAATCAAATTCAATAATAGCAAAGTAAAAAACTAGATTTTTCTATGATGCATTTAGGTACGCGATACATGCATTTGGAAAAATATCATATGGCATTGAGGGATGGAGGATTGTAGGGAGGTTGAGCTAAATTTCACGTAATGTCACTAGGAGGTTTGTGGAAACCCCCCAACACCAAAAAGTTTCAGAAAATTACCTAACGTAAGTAATGAACACGCACTATGGGATCGTACTCTAACAGACTGCCCCGAAAATGATCGAAAGCTGTCAGTGTCATAACTCCTTTACACGTGCTAGCGTTTTTGGCGCAAACGAGTCCCGACGAACGCCGCAATTAGAAGCTGAAATATTCAGCGTCTGGTCGGTGGAGTCAGGAACAGCGCACTCACGTTTCCTACTCTTCACTTCCTTTTGCGGATTTTTCCTGAGATTTAATGTCTCGGTTTTGCTGAATGTTGAGAGAAAATAGTATATCTTTTATTCAGAATTTGCGTTGCAATGTCGCTAGCTATAGTATAAACGTCGGCGTCGTTAGCTCTGGGAAAATCTTACTTTACTTGTTTTATTTGTGGACGTCGGTCGGCCTTTGATAAATATTTTTCCTGTTGAACGCACATAAACTGCTAATAAAAGGTTTAGAATAAAGCTGTAAAATTTTCGTCTTATGAGGAATACAAATAGGGAAAAACTGGACTTATCGTAACTTAGATAAACTTAAAGTCAATTAATTATCGGGCCATGTTACAACTGAACTTAAAAGTCGGAAAACTTTCTGCCAGGCTTGTATATAAAGCTATATAGGACAGAATCTAGTCATAACAGCTATCCTTTCTAAGGCGTGCATCGCAGTGTAATATAACTATTCAACAATAACCAGTTGCTGAACTGTGGCACATGATGCTTTCTTATGGTTATCAATTCGATTATTTTATACCTATCATACACAATTTCTGCTGAAAAATAAAAAAATAGTTCCAATGCATGTATTTATGCACTTAAAAAGAGCATATTTGCGAGTCACAGGTTTTCACCTACTAAAAGCATAGTCAGATCAATCTTGCAAAAAGGAGACAAGCTAGGATGACACCACAAACATTGACAGCGGCTGTGATGGATCGACAGACACGATGGAACAAATAGCGGCGTAGTACGAGAAGAATACTAATAGGTACTCCGTGTATCTAAAAATTAAATTAAACACGTAATAAATAAATCTGGACGAAGGGATGGGGTTGAAAGGGATTCAGAGTGTTCAGGCGTATGGATCTTAAATACCTTGTACCTAGCCATGCTCTGGGTAGATCGTTTTACAAAGGAAACGATGGCAATTGCTCTCATATATCCTCTACTGTCTACGGGACAATGGGCTAGATAGACTCCGCGTTTTCTGCTGCTAGCCCGTAGATAGGTTGGTAGGCAGTAGACGCCACTGCTATACTGCTATAATAGAGGTCGCTTTAAAATTGGGCTAGCCTAGAATGTGCAATACGTATAGCGTATACTCTCAGCATCTAGGCGCCAATAGATTCAAAACAAAATTTGGTGTTGCGAGCCATCTAAGAGTTCACGATAGAAATTAGCCAGGCTCGCCATTGACTGATACGCCAAGGACGACATCATCATACTATGTCGAGCCAAATAGTAAAGATTTAATGTTGAAAAAATGCCGGGCCAGATGGTTTGGTCTTAGAGTTGTAAAAAATCACTTCCATTGTGCATTTCGATGTTATCATTATTTGAATTTTAATTTCAATCGTCAGTCATAAGTCCCTCGTCATACATGGCATGGTGTGAGCATGAGCGTTGGTCCAGGTGATCAACGGACCGCCGAGCGGTGCGGGCGCAGGCGCCAGCGCGTGCGCAGCGGAGTCGCGGCGGCGCGGCGCGTCTTCCCCGGCCCCCGCAGCGCCGGAGAAGCGCAAGTGGCCTGCGCAGACGTACGCACCAGCACTCAGGCCTGATTCTGATGATGATGACACTAAGGTACCACATTGATTTCGTTTAACAATACACACGTCCATACCTGCGTTACGCCTACATTTCTACATAAGCACTTTATAACTAATAATGACACTTTGTAGCTATGTACCAAGGAAGTTCCAGTGGCTATATACATTGTTTGCTTGAGTATAACCATTATTCACGAGTGGTGTGGTGCAAGAAAAACCGTAAGTTCACAAGTTTGTTGATGATGTCGGTCGCTTTCAGTCAGACAGTCGACCGATCGACTAATCTTCTGCTATTCTGCAGCTCTACTACGAAGTCCGATAAACGATATATCGGCCGAAGTTATGGACGTTTCATACCACGAAACACAATCGGTCGGTTGATCTAATCGGGCGTTTCGTTCATCCCGACCGACGTTGATTTGACAGTTTTTGTGTCATCAACCGACCGATTGTGTTTCGTGGTATAAAAAGTCCATAACTTTGGCCGATATATCGTTTATTGGACTTGGTAGTAGACCTGATGCAATCAAAAATCAATAGAGCCGTTGTAACGCGACCGAAACATTGGGATTTCTAAATCTGTGTTATCGTGTGAGCTAATATGCTAATGAATTTGTTACTTCGTCGGGGATAGTCTGCAGCGTGCAAACTTACAATTACGCCTGTGCAAAGGAATGATTCAGGAGACTACTTCACTAAGGTATCCAAATTAACAACAAACTCTACCTACTCTGCATATTGTAACTATTTATAATTCAAGTTATTCTGCATACAAAAGTACCAAAAGTAGGTAGGTACCTACTATACTATTTCTTCATGCACCTAAAAACAGCTCTACATATTTAGGTAATTGATCCCGCCGAGGAACCGCGGAGAACTTAAATGACTTAACCAAACTAAGTATGAGAACCGAAGTCCCTGGAGCGGATGATATAAAATAATCGCAAAATTGGTGTCAAACATACACCATTTAAAATTACAATGCCCTCTATAGCCTATTATGGGCTTATTGTAGGCATCTGGAAAATGTAGTTTTTAGATAAAGTAAATTTGAAGTGAATGATAATAATTCATTAATTTTATATTCATTATACTATTACTGATTTAGAAATGTTACTGATGTATTTGTATGAAATGATTCAGTTTTAAACGTATGAAAATATTTCATGCACCACATTACGCGGACACAGTAGGTATGGGCCAGTGGTGTGACAAATTGTTTGGACATTACCTCACTGTCGTCTCTATTTATATAGATAAATAGCATCTTTTGTACACAGTTAGGTACAGTGAGCAAAATACTCTTAAAAGATTTTGAGTTTCCACAGTAACGTTACCAGATACGTTTACTCACGGATATCGTTTACTCAATAAAGTTATCAAAGATCTCGAAACAAAAAACTGCTGTGAATTTAATTTTGGAACCCACCTACCTATCAGTAATGAGGCATTTTCAAGATCCCAATGAGCTTGTCAAAGATACGAGTAGTTTTTAATTACACCAAATGTTTCATTTTCAAAGAGAAATGATATGAAACATTGGCGGGACACTTGGGAAAATTAAGAAATATGTTTGACTGGTATATTTGCATCGCGAAAGCGCCTCGATGGGTCCAGAGCGACTACCACCTACAAAGCTAACAATGACGTCGGTACCAACCCGCAGATATGACTATGGCAGATCTTACCTATTTCCTTATAGACAGTTGATGTGACATATCGTTAGACAAAATGTCGTTGGGAAACCCCATAAGAAGACGCCAAACATAGTCTACCATCATTTTAACCTCGACCTTACGCCGACGCACCTACCTGCATCAATGACTTTGGCAGGTCTTACCGTTTTTCTTATTGACATTTGATATGACATGTGATGGAAAAAAATCGTTGGGAAACCCAATGCTCAATATTCAAGCATTTATTGCTTCATTTCGTTACGGATAAAATAGATTACTGATACATTATAATTATGTCGTAACACAACATACCGCAATCGAGCGTTATTATTTTATTTAGATAGATACTTATCTACACGTAATTGAAAACATCAAATACAATAATGTACAACTTGACTTATACATGTAAGGCTAGTGCGATGATTTTAAAACTTAATTAACGCCTTGGAGCGAAGTATTTTCCACTGTCAAATACGAAGTTTTTCATTCCCAAAATTTCATAGGTTTTCAAAACTTGGATATACTTTCGGCAGCAGCAGATCTTTCTATTTTCTTTTATGTTAAGGTACTGGGGCACATTTAAATGGCCTCGGGCACAGAAATGACTTGGGCGGCTTCCTATGGTATTTAAATTTCATACGAAATCGATGGAATAATAGAGCAATTTTGACATACCTACTGATGTCATGGCTTAGGCTGGGTAATGCCGCGCCATTTCGTCTGTCTGTGTCTCCTAAATTGCGCATTGTTTCCGTGCATTTTATTTGAAATTTAAATGTAATAGGAAAGCCCAGGCCATTTTCGTGCCCGACGCCATTTCAATGTGGCCTGCGCCATAGATGAAGTCAAATGTAGATTGTTTGGCCACCACATGCCAGAAAATACTACGTAAGTCGTAAAGTATTGCCTACCGTCATTTTAATGTCGCTGCTACACATTTCAGGTAGAGACTCCGGTCCGGTTCCGCACGTCGCCGCCGTTAGAGGCGCTGAAGCCGCGTCGCAGCGCCGCTGTTGCGGTGGGCGCGGGCGCAGGCCCGGGGCTTTGCCCCTGCGCGCCGCCTTCGCCGCGTAGACGCCGCGCTCCGCTGGCGGCGCCTCGGCGACATCGGCCTGCGTTAGACTTCGACAAGATGCAACAGGTAACCAACACTCCTCATACAATTACAATCTCATACAGTACACGGTTTTAAGCAATAAAATTTATTTCTATTTCTCGTGTATATAGGAGTTATTATTCCATGCTTGTGTATTAATGTCTCGTGTCACGGTGTGTCTGCTCCGAAATGGCTCGACGGTGTTTATATCACTTTTGGTAGGGAAAAATCTGTGGGGAAAAATATAAATATGCGTCATCGACATTCTAATGTCGTACGGTGGAGTAACGGAGTAAGTTATAGTGGCCGGCAAACAAATTGACCAAAAGTGACGTGGAAGGGGAAAGTTCGCGCATGTACCTTCCACCAAAGAGACCTTAAAAATGTTTCCGCGGAGCCATGCGCAGTTAACTTCATTGGGTCAACTTATTTGTCGGCAACTATACCTATACGGTTTTTGGATGGGGATAATAGCAGTATGTTGAGCGGTTGAGCCTTTCCAGGTTACAGGGGGTCTACCGCCGAACGAAAACTCTCTTAGTTTTGATGTTTGTCTCTTTTATTTTCGTTTGAATTGATAGAGACAGCAATATCAAAGTCAAAGCCGATTTATTTAGGCGATAGAAGGGCAGGTGATGTATTATGCAAAATTGTACTAAATTTATATAAAAAGGTAAATTCTAAGCTATAAGTTTTCATTCACTTCTATCGGCGCGGCGGTCCCTATGACTGCCAATTTTTGGTGGTTTACCTAAGAATGGGTCTTCAAAGTATTTTTTGTACTAGGTAGTTAGTAGGTAGCTAATTTTTGGTCACCCTTTTGCCCGTCACGTCGTTAATTGACGCATCACTTTGTAATTTCATTTAGTTGAAAATCTGTAAGCCAGAACAACGTTAGCGTTTTTGAAGTTGGTTAAAAAGTTTTATAATATTGTACAATCAAAACAAATCCTCAACTCGATTGGCACAGGACCGATAACACCCTAAAATAGATGCATATCTTATCTAGAAGATAAAATATTTTTGAAAGAAAATGAAAACTATGA
Source organism: Ectropis grisescens (assembly GCA_017562165.1). Taxonomy (NCBI): domain Eukaryota; kingdom Metazoa; phylum Arthropoda; class Insecta; order Lepidoptera; family Geometridae; genus Ectropis; species Ectropis grisescens. The sequence continues at coordinate 6,689,994 of CM029778.1, read as the reverse complement.
AGGACTAAGATTTAGATTGAAATATTGAGCATCTGGAGAAAACCTAACGTAAATTACAGTCCGGCCAGAAATAAAACTGATATTTTTACTTGTCAAAGATAGTTCTAAATTTAGCCAAGTGTTGGTGCCACTGTTTGTTTTTGTGAAATAAAACATGGACAACACCCATGGTGAAATGGGGAACTGTCTTTGACAGGTATTTTTACATCTTGAAGTACAGGCATAGAATAGATAATATAGATAGAACGGACACTCCCCACCCCCCGCCAATTTCAAGCATCCTCACCCCTCAGGCCGTTTCGAGTAGGTACGCTAGGAGGACTCTACGTAGGGCTGGTATCGAACATCTAATTCTTACCTATCTATCATCGGTTTGGTTTGATTTTACGCGGCAATACATACACCCTTATAATTAGAATAGTAATATTAATTTGGATCCATTCTATTTATGTAACTCAACATTATAGCAAGTTTATAGACTACTTTACGTTACCAGGTGAACTCAAGGGGCACAACTATTCAATAAAACAAATCAGTAGCCCTAGCTCTAACGCACACATTCACGTGTGTATACGACGACAACATAACGGCATCTGCGTAGTTGTGTGAAGAGTAGGTAACTCCACAGCGGCGTTTGTATGGAGTTTTATAGGAGTGTCCGGGGTGTGGTACAGGCGTACAGGTAGGTACTCCCGTTGGCACAAACTGTTGATTCAAAACTATACAATACTAGGAACGCCTCACTGTTTTACGCGCGTAATCCCCGATCCCATTATTTTCCCGGGATAACAGTAGAATATGTGTTATTCCAGAGATGTTATATTATTATCTATCCATTTACCAAATTTCATCCCAATCCCTTCAGAAGTTTTTGCGAGTAACAAACTTTCGTATTTATAATACACATTAGTACGATCTTCATGTACTTCATAAGCAGCCAACTTTATATATTATCCTCCATGGGACTCGGGGCCTTCTTCAAGGAGAGAGTTAAGGTCAAAATCCACCACGTTAGCGAAGTGCGGGCTGGCAGATGATGCACTTACAATGTTTGCCTTCACCTTTGAAGCCAAATTGTAGGTAGGTACATCTACTTACACTTTAAAGAAATACTAAGTGGTACAGGCGGGATTCGATCCTACTTTCCTACAAACTCACTATTGTGAAATCGGAATTGCTTGCCACTAGGCCACAACAGCTATTTATTTATGTACCTACAAAGTTCTTTGCAGTAGGTTTTTTATGTTTCAAATTACTCTGTCTACGCAACAAAATCTCCAGAAACTCAACCTCAACCCAGATCTTATCCTATATCAAAATCATCAAACAATACGCCACTCACAAAAAATAATCTTATAATTTCTGTCAGAAATACGACTAGAGCGTTTAATCTTGTGCGTTTACCATATCGTATACCTATCAATAGATTCTCAAAATAAACTTGCGCAATGTTTACCTGCGCTCGGTTGCATAACTTGGGTATATTTGGATATTCTAACTCTCTAGAGGTGATAACAAGCACGGCTATCGTTTGATTTGATAGTGCATTGTTTATCTGCGTACCTTAATCGGGCGATGACCTCATTCGTGCGTACCTACTTTGTTTTCATGAACCTTGTGTATATAGAATATTTGTTTAGGTGATAAGAAAGGAATTAAAATTCAGTAACAAAGTAACTATTCTGGTAAAATTTAGTCGTAACTATTTTGATTTAATTCAGTAGCAACTATTCCCGTTAAATTCATGCATTATATGCTGCCGCAAATATTCTGTTTGAATTCAGTCGGAACTATTGTGGCGAAATTCAGCCGCGACTATTCTGTCAAAATTCAGTCCCGACTATTCTCATTGAACTCAGTCGCAAATATCCTGGTTAAATTCAGTCGTAACTGGTCTGATTTAATTCAGTCGCAATTATTCTGGTTTCCACATAGCGTCGGTAATATTGCCGTCGGTAGATGCCAGATAAAATAATGTCTCCTACATATTCTAAAACTTATAGGTAAAGACAAAGTTTATATTTTGTTTTGTACAGTATCTCTGAAATATCCAGTATCTAGATTTGAATTTGATAGCTCAAATTTCTGGTCAGTTCCGTAACACTTTTTAGGGGCACACATTAGGCTTTTAGTTTCGGGGTAAGTGTGGCCTTGAAAAATATATATTTTTTTTTAAATAAAGAGTGGCGAGACGATCAGGACATGTGCCTGATAGTAAGCAACATGCCTGACACATAACAGCACAGTGACACGCAGCTATTGGAACATGAAGAGTCCAAATCATTACCTAGCACTGCACTGCGCTCGTCACCCAGAGATCTAAGATCTTATATCTCTAAGCCCTGTAATTTCTTACCTTTTCATACCTTCTTAGCATGACCCGAATATCCGTGAGCATCACTCAAAACTTAGCGCTGGACAGATCATATCAGGGTTCAGACCCTTCATCGCTGATACAGTTTTTCTATGGCCCTAATGCAAGCATTAGGCATTAGGCAATGGGCAGGCCACATCGCTCGCAGAACTGACAACCGATTGGGAAAAAAGGTTCTTGAGTGGCGACCACGAACCGGGAGACGCAGTGTTGGACGGCCTCCCACTAGATGGACAGATGACCTCACAAAGGTCGCTGGAAACCGCTGGTTGCAGGTTGCGCAGGACCGTTCGTTATGGAAATCTAGGGGGGAGGCCTATGTTCAGCAGTGGACGTCTTGTGGCTGATGATGATGATGATGATGATGAATGCAAGCATCATCTTCTGAAGACAGTCTATGCTATCAAGTCTAGAGTCATATCTAAAAGTCGGACATCTTGGACAAGTTGTTCAGCAGTTTGGTCGATATTTATATCTTGCTACCTTTCGTACTTAAGGTTTAAACTTGTGCTCGTGCGTTTGTATAGTTCGTTATTTTTGTAAAAGAAACGATAATAATCGATGTTATGTTGGATGTTTTCAGTTGAAAGTGGGGGGCGGCGGCGTTCGGTCGTGGCGTTCTGTGGGAGGCAGCGGTGAGCTCTCGGTGTTCTGCTGGTGAACGGCCCGCCTGCCCTGCAGCAGGTAAATTCTTCAGCCACTTCCTCTTCTTCTGCTCCTATTCCCAGCTCATCTGGGGTCGGACCTCCTCGGTGCTCGGGGCCCTGACGCAATGTCTTGGGTTGTCGTTCCTGGCTGGGTCAGGCTCCTCATATCCTTTTTCACATTTCACCACCATGTAGCCTCTACCTCTATCTCTGAACTTATTGGGGATGAACTCTGCTTCCCTTGAACACTTTATAGCCACCATATCAACTTCAGCTTCAGTAATGGGTCAACAATGCCGATTAACCTCAAAATTCTACCAATGTCACGTAGGACGATAGACCGTCAAACGAGGAGCTTGGGCAAACCTATTCGGCCTGGGTTGGACTCTTTGAAACGTTTACCTTTGCGACTATCTACCGCTAAGCAGGAACGTGCAACTATTGCTGTGATCTGGTTTGAAGGACCATTTTTCAGAGAAGTTGTAGAGCAAAGAGATCCTTGGGTGATGAGCTCAGTGCAGTCCTGTACCATCATCACTCTATATTCTCTTAGTTCGGGTGTCTTGATATTTAACCTTGTAGACAAGTACAAGTTACCACTACAGAAATAATTGGAGTGTTTACTTAATTATTTTTTTCCGGTTTCAGATGTAACTTGGGGGCGCGGCGCCCGCCCGCGCCGGCCCCGGCCGCGCCCTCGCGCGGCCATTGCGGCGCCGCACCGATGAAAGTACAAACTAGCCGCGCCAGGGTTCACTAGCTAGCAAGGACCCCTGGGGGTCCATCCACCTGACTACGGCACTGGTCACTTCGACCCCTACTGTCGCCGAGGCAAAGCCGCAGCGAGGGGGGCCCATCCAATCTATATACATTATTTGGACCTCCTCTGCTGCGGGCTCTTTGCCTCTTGGTAGTAAAGGTATCGTGTATGATCCCCCGGACCTGTTCTCGGTAGGAAGGGGTCCTATATGAGGGGGTCCGATCGACCATACGGCAATCCGGCCCCCTCGATTTGGGGCCCCGGTGTTTGTTGCCCTGCCGCCGGCCCTAGCCCCGCCTCGAGGGCTTTTGATCTCGAACCGTGAGGGAACCTCGCCGCATGCGTCACCACGGATTAACTCTACACCACAGGCTAAAGCCAAATTTTCCCTGATCGATTGATTTATCGGAATTAAGGTACAAATACTTACGCGTAGTAAAGATTGTATCTCGCGTTTAAAAATATTTTACGAACAGAGAATGCGATTAGCCGTTGTCTAAAGTATATGTGGATAAAACAAAATCAAGTAGTTTTTTTACTTATTCTAATTTTGATAATTGCTGATCCAAATATAGACTTTTCGTTGGGATTCCTTTTCTCAAAATTTCTCAAAAACGTAACAGGAAAATCGACTTGTTACAAAATTACGAAAATCCTGTGTAATAAGTACAGCGCCAATATTAAATTTTTGTAGGGCATTTGAACAAAAAACTCTGAATTTGTAAGAAAATTATATTACCTATATGGTTAGTTCAGATACATATTTCTACACGAAGCTAGTAAATTAATCAAAATTCTCGATTTTCATCGAGGTTATTTCGCGCGTATCAAGCGAACTCCCCTTGACTATAAATATATTGAAGCTACTTTGTACCCTGTTTTTATAGTTATACGGTTCGTTTTCTTGTGAGGGCGTGAGTGGCGAGGTCCGTGGTTCCTTAGATTAACGTATGATTTAACCATTTTCGAGTGTCAATTGTTACGAGCACGGAAAAGCGCAAACGAATGTGTTTACTATGGTCAGTGTTGCCATAAATTGTAGAAATAATTACCATGAGCGTAGGTAATTTTGTTTTGTTTTGTAATTTTGTTTGTAGGTGTTGCTACATTGGTAAATACAAATAATCTCCATGTACATTTAATGACAATTCTCATTTCTTGCATTAAAAAATTGCTGTAAATTTGAAAAAGCTGCTGGGAACTCTTGAAGCTCAGCGGGACCACCATTTATTACGGCACGTACCGTATAAATGGCAACACTGTCTATGACCACCCTCCTTTGACATTATTTTTGTCTTTAAATGTAACGCACACTGCTACAGGGTGGAAAGTGACATAAAGGCTATATGGTTATCATAAAGTCGCTATACGATTTTAGATGCTTGGCTAATGCGAGATAAATAGTTAACCTTAGAATGTCTTTATGTTGCGTTTACTTACTGTCTTTATCTTCTGGAATACATTTAATGCGAGATAAACTCGATTCCTCAAGGTTACCTATAATAACTATAAAAGACATTCTCGCCTCAATTCCACCGTGTAAAAACAATATTTTCGCCGTTAACTGTACTCTCACAACGCAATCGGATTGATTTCAACTTCTCGGCACGAATCGAACCTTCCGGTCTTTATCCTAACCGTTTAGAATGACTGAGACTAGGATTGTTATTCCGTGCCGGAATCGTTCCGACTGCGTTGCGAATCAGCACCCTCGCTTAAGAAGGTAAAATTGCGAACTGGCAAACAGTCACGATTCGTGTTTGTTTGCGTTAATCTGTGTCTATGATGTATAATGTAATATTTAATTTATATCGGACAAAAATGATAAGTACTCGTATATCCATGTGTGCGAACGAGACAACAGTGTTGCGAAAGAGAGGAGAGTATTGCGCTATCCCATTGCTCGTGCATGCATATTCTGTCGGTTGTACTATAGTTGTATAATTATGTTAGTAAATGTTAGCGGGGCTGAAAATTGATTTTCTCGTATTGTGTTATAAGAGGACGGACAGTGACTATTGTGGTGCGAGTGGTTCTAACGATAAAGACATTTAACAAATTTTCAAATTAATACGATAAAAAGTACTAAGACTTTTTTAAAAATTGCTTATAAAAGTTAATGTATGTACATAGCGATAAGATTGTAGATTAAGTGCAGACTTAGATGTAGTAGGTATAACAAATTGTAAGGCGCGCTCTGGCGCGCTCTATCGTTAACGTCTTTTTTTTAATTGTGTTATTTTTTTATTTTCTGCTATATTTCGTTACTGACATTGTTATCGAGCCGATCCGCGATCCGCCGCTTCTTCTGCGATAGTGATGTACTTAACTAATACATTTTTATCGATGTCTCTTGAATATATTGTTGAAGGACATCACTATTATACCGATATTGGGATCTACACATTTTGTACGTCGTTTTGTGAAATGCTTTGAGATGCAATTTTTATTTCGGCGGCGGTTCACGGCATGTAGTTTGCAAACTCAATGGTGATATTGAAGAATAATTTATATTATGTTTTTTTTTATATATTAATTAACAAGCGTAATAAAGAGTGAGCAATGGCACATCTTACATCCGTGTTTTATTAATATTTGTGTGTGGCGTTTTACCTATTTTGTCATAATGTCGAGGGTGATATCTGCCAAAACAGTAATATTCTACTTCCCTGACAAGTAGGTACCTATAGTAATCTTGTACTGCAACCTGTGCCCTGATTTGATTCACAACGCAATCGGATTGATCTCTACACGGAATCAAACCTCTCGCCTCTCGGTATTATCCGTTTAAAACGACAAAGACAAGGATTATTCAGTGCCAGAATCGTTCAGATTGCGTCGTGAATCAGCACCCTGGAAGGCTATTTCAGGTGTTAAACCAACACTCTTATCATCTATGAATCCTCTATTTTCAAGTTGGACACCTAAATACTGATAGATATACCTAAATGACAGATGTATTTGGCTTTTCAATTTCATCTGAAACGTTGACATCACCTGTGGAATATAGATACCTCATTGAGGATCAAAATATGCCAGGTTCTAGTATTTATTTGCCTTAATGAATATACGTATTATTGCTTATTTAACCGTGATACTTCATTTGACCATCCGCCTAGCGATTCTGAACTGAACAGTCGGATCGATTTTTCGGACACGGAATCTCATCTTTCGGTCTTTGTCTTATCTGTTTAGAATGACAAAGACAAGAATTAACATTCCGAATTTGAACCGTTCGGATTGCGTATAGAATCACTACCCTTAGGTCAGAAAACGACCTATTTGAGAGGACTTGGATTGCATTCGCAACTAAAATCTATGGTTGGTATCTGGTCTTTTACTTTCTGCATTCTGGTCTTTATATTGCGAACAATGCCCATAAAATAGTACCTATCGCCTTTTCAAGTTTCGAACAGTCAGACAGAAAAAGTACTACCTAGGTGGAATTAGATCACGTGGATTAGTAGAACACTTGCAGAAATATATCCCATACAAAATCGACAACTAGCACCGTTGCGGCAATCTTATCTTGTCCAAGGATGCTGTTCTAATGTACCTTTTTGTTTGAGTAGTTAGCGTCTCTCAATTGAATTAGAACTTTACCTAGGCCTACTTAACTGGCCCATCTCAAAGTACATACTGCGAAGTACTTCATAGATTAAAATGATGGGTTCCATGCTCAGGAATATGTGGGAGTGTATTTATATAATGGAAAGTCCGTTAGAACAAAATCTGCATTTAAGAATTTGGGATCCAAGGAGTTTAATTGTTTGCAAACCAACCAGACTTGTTTTGGATCATCATTTGAGTTTGTTAATGCAATAAGGTTCAACTGAATAACGTCATGGCGAAACAACAAAAAAAAAATCTAATTTTTCAACTTCTCTAACAACTCTACTTAGTCTGTGGCTAACAACTAACAACCATCTAAGTAATCACAATAGTCTTCCGAAAAATAGAGCCATCTATTTTTGATATATTTACCTACCCTTATTATTACCTACTGCCTATATCACTTTAAAAATAAGCGAAAATAAAGAAAATTCACCATGGACACTTTAATAGTTATGAGACGCTCAATAAAACCAATACCACCTATCATACCTAAAGGAGGAAAAAGGAGAAAATCAGTTTCTGAAAATAAAAACACGGACGATCAAACGAATGTTCTGCCCAACATATCCTTTGTCAAGCTTTACAACGACTTGTGTGCACAAAAACAGAGTGAAAACATTAAGAAAAAGCGATCTAAATCGGCTTCCTGTAGTTTTGTTGAGGGTTTTACGCCGCTAAGAGCATTAGGGAAGCCTTTCAGTGATTCAGTTGGGAGCGTATTAAATACAAATTTAAATTTTCATTCTTATCAGAACGACCAAACGCCACTCCACGTTACACCTGTCAAAGTTCAGGTCGTCTTAGAAATGGGCTATGGAGAAATAGCTAAAAATGAAATTAAAATCTAACAGCTGAAGTGGAAATAAAGTTATCGTATGAATTGCAACCTTTTGTACTTTTTTTGTTTTATATTAACACAAACACAAGTTTGGAGTTTTTAATTTAGTCTTCGCGCTCGTGTAATCACCGACCGAAAGTGCCCATCAGACTAGTGGCATCACCAAGTGTTTGGCCAGGGAAATATTTTAGTCTAGATCAATAATATTTAAAGTATTACTACGTCAATAGTCTAGATAGACCTCAGCGAGACCGGGGAACTGATTCTGCCTAGCGATTCGGAACCCAGTCGGATTGATCCGACACGAAATCTCATCTCTCGGTCTATCTGTCTAGAATGAAAGAGACAAGGATTGTCATTCCGAATTTGAGCCGTTCTCATTGCGTTTAGAATCACTACCCTGAACACAATCATATACCAGTATAACACCAGTACAAAAAAGCAAAGTTATCAGTAAATTTGACTACATCCATATAGTTTTTAGTGCGGTGATACCGTATCCGAATTCCGCTGATCACCTCCGAGCATCGAGCAATTCGATTTTCCGCGCAAGCACGGAAGGGAGTAAGTTGCCTTAGCTAAAAAATATTGTTCAAATCTGTCTGTCATTTCTTGCGGGAGGGGAAAGTTGCACACTAGCGCAAAGCCGCACTATTAGGTACATATACCGTAAGCACCATTCATAAATCTAGCCCCGCCCTCAGCCACAGTATATTATCAAACTCCATGGTCCACGCGGACTTGTACTTTGACAGAGGGGAAACGCTGTGTATGCCTACTCCCTTCCGTGTTGCTCGCTGCCTCCGACTTTCGAGTAACTTGTGAAAATAAATCTAACTAGTGGTTTCCGATTTCGCCTGTGGTACATAACATATAGTCTATAGCGCGGTCACATTAACTCGACGCATCTCTGGAATGTGGGGACCCGCATTCCAGCGGTTTTAAATTAGTTTTTACTCGATCTTAATAAACAGGTAGAAACTTATCTTTTATAGATGATTGTTAGGAAACTTTCGTGCGGGAGTTCGACTCGCACTTGGCCGGTTTTTTCACACCGTACTTGAGCGCCAAAGTGACGTCACATGGTCAAGCGTCTAGTTAATGTGACCGCACTATAGGTACTCGGGGATCACGGACATATAAGACACCTCCTTTTTTTGAAGTCGGTTAAAAACGATGAAAGAGTTTTTGAAATCAGTCTAATCAGGGACTAGCCCTGAGATCAACACATTCAAACAAAAAACCTGTTCAGCATTATAATATTAGTATAGATATCGATGGAAATCGTATCATAATGTGGGTAGATGTGAAAAGAAAAACGTTAATTGATACTTCATAGGCTTTATTCAACTTAGCTTCTATCATTTCACAAACGATCAAGCACGCGATTACAACAATTAGAGCTTTATGTTGAAATCATATAGCAAGACTTTTCTGATCACTTGTAAAAAAAATACATTAATTTATCGATCGGCACGATCAGCCCACTAAATGTCCTAGTGTCTCACCACTGGGCATTGGGCTTTCTTTCACAGGGAGTAAAGGCTTTCGTAGTCAAAACTGGTTTAGCACAAGTTTCCCATGTGCACACATGTGCAAAACTTGTGCTAAATCGGATTTTATTGAACCCTGCCCTTCGTCACGATGTTTTCCGTAACGGTTAAGCCAGTGGCAATGATAAACAATGTGACCTCATAGCACCTTATGTTATTATGTTACAAGTCTTGCTAAATGTTTTTAAGATAAATGCAAGTCGCAATGTTTTAACCTTTTGACCGCCATTGTCACATGTAGGTGACAATATAATACGTCAACGTAAAATTGTAAAAAATGTTAGTTAGTCAGATTACAAACTAAACTCACCTACCGCGAGATTATAATCTCACGCGTTAGATTATAATTTGACGGAGTTGACAATTTTAGGGAGACATATTTATATACATATGATAGTACATGAACAATATAATATTATATTTTCAAAACTAATATTATATTGTAATATAAAAATCTATAGAACAGTAATTCCAAGCAAAAACACGATCTCAAAACTCAAAAAATACTATTACATTTCTCAGCAACGATTTTATTGTAAGTAAGGTACATATTTCGTTTAGCAGAGTTGGTCTGGTTTACAGTGTGATACATTTACATAGGAGGCTTCAGACGAACATAAATATTTCCACCATTAGTTTCAAGAGTTTTAAGTGCATGGCCGTATCTGTGTTCTGCGTCTATATATTGATGTGCATATGCAAAGACTTATTTATTTGAGCTTGCCATTCTATTTACTCTTTTAGAAAGGACAGGACATGCAGATCAAAAGGTTAAAAGCTAACAGAGTTCTATGGTTACTTATCTACATTAGAATTACATCACAAAACACTTAAAATAACTACATGATAATTATTATTACAAGGTAATATCATAAAAACATTCTATACCCTTAGCACTAGTTTACTTTATAATCAAAACTGTAGGAATTGGACTTTCTTCTTCTGAGAGAAGCCCCTGAGTACCAGTAATGGGAACAAGAGCTGCCCAGCTAATGCAGCGATCAGGAAAATAAATTATTTGTTTTAAATGTAATTTTCAAGAGTTCATTGGATATCACAAAATATAGTTTTTGATACTTTTAAAACACTCGTTTAAAAAGTGTTGGGGTGTGATCAGGGAAAAAAATGTGTTTTATTAGCGTAATTTAGATAAAAAGGAGTTCATTAGATCACAAAATAGTTTCTATTAGTTTTGAAACACGAAAGTGTAGATCTTAAACTAAGGGTACCATTCGAACTTCAATTCCTAAATAAATATCAGTCTGTGTATCTACTTATACTAAAGTCTTCAAAAAATACAAGATCCGTTTTGATATTTGTTAAATACACGCAATATAACGCACCAAATTTTTTTACATATAGTTAAGAAATACTTTTTTTGCTTCTTGCCATTTCCTTCTATGTCACATTCTAAAGTATTTCCCAATTGTCAAAATAGATTTTTTAATTTTTGAAAACAACAAAAATGCTCATTTCTCCTTAGTGGCAACATTGAAATATTTTAATAATGTTGTACTCTTCTTTGCTTTGGGAGTTTTTTCTACAGAATTTCTTCTAGGAGGTACATTTTCTTTGGGGCTTTGGGACTGAGTCGGGAGAGGGTCAATGCGACGAGATCGAGCCAAGCGAGTCAACCAATCCGTCGTATCAGGTTTTTTCCGCGGCGGAGACATGAGTCTCAAATGTGGAGCTTCCCCATTCATAACGAAATCGGGCAAGTTTTTAGTAGGCGTCGTGAAAGATGTAATTCTGACCTTGTTGGGAGATTTCGGCGATTCGGACTTGCGCTTCTTCGGGGTGATGTTACGACAGGAGCGAGGGTCGTACGTTTTAGTTGGCGACATGAAGGATGTACCAGGGCGTGGGGAGGGATAGGTCCAGTTGGGGGGTGGGGTGGTTTCACGAGGACGTTTGGTTGCGCTTTTTTCTTCTGGTTCTAGTCGTAATCGCTTCACTGGCGCTTCTAAATCGGTGGAGTCTCGCGCCGCTTCTAGTAGCGCGGTTAGACAGCGTTTTGTTTTTCTCTCTTGTTTCGGTCGCTTGCTGGGGTGTGAAGTGGGGGTTGTGCTGGCTCGACGTTTGAGGGATGAGGGGGTGCCCCAAGCTGGGGGCGACTCCCCCCGGGCGGTTAGCTCGGCCCAGCCACTGAGTTCCTCCCTGGCGGGGAATTCCACGCCCACTCGCCAGATCATGTGTCGAGCGTCGTCGCTGCACGTCACGATTTTGACGTCGCCGCGTTGGCACCATGTGGCACAAGTTACTTCCGCTCTGGAAAGACCATTACATACTTTTATTATAACACATTCTTACATATTTATCTATCCTAATATTACAAAACTGAAGAGTTTGTTTGAATATTGAAGAAGATCTCGGGAACTACTGGTCCGAACCGAAAGATTATTTTTCTGTTGCATAGTCCGTCTATCGAGGAAGGCTATAGGCTATATAACATTACGCTACTATCAATAGGAACGGAGCATGCATGAAGAATGTAACAAAACAGGCAAAAAATCCTTTAGATTTCATTGCGCGCGCTGACGTGCGCCGAAGTCCGTGACAGCATGTGTCTATCTTTTAAGGTTGCGTCGTTATAACTTAAGCTAACCAATTTTGTTCTAAATCTGAGTTGGTACGACCAATTTGCGATAGATGGCGTAGCAACACGTGCAGGGTTTAACTAGTATGAAATATTTATTCAAATAATGTTCTGAAACCCAACTCCAAGTGGGTGCAGGTATCTTAAAGCATGTTCCAAGGAAATATTATCTTATGATGATGATTAATTGTGATCCTTTTAGAGCGACAACATGGGGTGTCACAAATAATTATAAGTTTAACATACACTCCATACATATTTTATACACAACCTGAAAATTATCTTGTAAAAATATAGAAATTGTAATAAAACTTACCTATGTCCAGTTAGCTTGACTATAGGCTGAGAATGCTTCACATTCCAAACATATGCATGTTTATCACTAGAACCACTGACTAGGTACGCTCCATCCGGACTTAGACACGTCTTGATGTAGAACGTAGAATTCTCATGTCCTACATAGCGTCTCTCTGGCAATGCACTGCAAGTTGCCACGTTAAAGCAGTATATGACATTGTCCATGCACGAGGCATAGAGCAATGTCCGGGATTCGTCCACTATTAGGTTGGTATAGCCATTTCTTGTGGAGCTCCCGCAGTATGGGATAGAATGTTTCGGGAGTGGTTCTCGTTTGTATACTGTGTAGTTTTTGCGTAGATCCCACACCTGAAATTACCGAAAATTATACAGTTGGGATTACTTTGCTAAAACGATTTTCTTTCTGGCACATGGTTCTATAATAATATATATCTGTCACATTAACAAATTGCAATAATATATAAGGCATATGAATATTCACTGTGCCGCCTGTTAAAAGTTCTATTTGAGAGAACCTGTTCTTTAAAGTTCTTCTCACCTGAAGTGATTTTTATCATGCATAAGTCAGCATTCGAAAATACCTATTCACTCTGACTTTCAATCGTTCTAGATCATAACTCTCAGGGAAACATTAATAATCAACAAAGAAACAGATCATCAAACCGGTGTGGGGAGTTGTGACGTCACGTCTTCGTAACAATCGTACAATGAAATGACGTCAATTGTAACTTCTAAGCACTGTTAGACTGCAGGCCCGTGAACAAAATTTATGGGTCATCTGATACAGCAGGAGACCTATGTAGGATGATAGAAGGGTATAAAGTAATAGGATTGAGCACTATGCCGTCACTTGTAAGCTGTCCAACTGAGTGCTATTGAAGAGGGGGGGTTCTAAACCTCGATCATTTCTCGTTGTCGCATGATTTTTGTACGGCGTTGCGGAATAATAGATTAGAAGAGGTATTGAAACTATAAAAATTATAAATTTTAAAATTCTTATTGTTAGTTTGTGAAAAAAATTCATGATTTTCCGACAATTTACAGAGTAAGTTTGGTCATTTGATTATGTTCGGCTTTGGTTCCATACAGTTTCAATACCTCTTCTAATACATTATTTCGGAATGCCGTACAAAAATCATGCGACAAGGAGAAATGATCGAGGTTTAGAACCCCCCCTCTTCAACTGCACTCAGTTGGACAGCTTACAAGTGACGGCATAGTGCTCAATCTTATTACTTTATACCCTTCTATTATCCTACACAGGTCTCCTGCTGTATCAGATGACCCATACATTTTGTTCACGGGCCTGCAGTCTATGTATCTTCGTAATTTTTTGTTTGTGAAACAATAACAAAAATATGTGTACAATATATATTTTTAATCCAACTGATAGATTAATTAGTTTTTTTAAGTGTTTCGTATAGTAAATACCTTGATGTTCCCGTCACACTCCCCACAAGACAGCAGCGACCGTTCGTCCCGGAAGGCGAGTCCGGTGATGCTGACGGCTCGCGCGTCCAGCCTCGCCCGCTTGCCGTGCGAGCCCGGTGTCTTGGGCGCGCCGCCCGAGTGACAGTTCGCCAGCCAGTTATCTGGCTTCAGGACTACTGCCGGCTGGGTACCCACTCTGGAACAATATTGATGTGAAAATTTCCGTGTAGGACACTGTTTGGTAGAGGATCTTAAAGTTCGCGTGTAGCGCCGGCAGAGTGCGACATGCCCGTTAGACGCTTTTAAAGGACCGCAGGATTGCAAGCAGATTTATAGCAATTATTGATCCCCCCCTATCATCAAAAGTAAGCAAAGCTATTACCTCCCCTCCCATGCTTACGTAAACATTGGTGCCCATTCCCCCGAAAATGCGTTCCGTTTTCAAGGCTATCCAATAAAATTGTATTGTACCCACATATAATGTGGGTTGCCATCTGTGTGAATAAAATAAATAACTATTCCTGACGTAATCACCATAGACCCTTCCATCCTCTATGTCATCAAAAATAAGCAAAGCACATACGAACTCTATAGTGCTTGATCATGACCACGCCCTTAGGTTTCATCCGCGTATTTTCCAAAGTAGGTAAGCTATCAATTCCTGAGTTATAGTTTTCACTTGTATTGGCAGTTCTATGACTGCCAACTTTAAGAGTGACAAGACAAGCGGAACATATGCCTGATGGTAAGTAACATGCCTGCCCATAACAGCACAGTCATGCATTGGCAGCTCTAGTCATAATCAACAGTATCCTGACGGCAAATGATTTCAATCCCAATATTCAACGTACCTAGTATCCCAGACGAGCACATGTCCGTCCCTCGCTCCGGTGGCGAAGACCGCGGGCGAGGCGGGCGGAGGCCGGAACACAGCGGTCTTCACGGAGCGCGAGTGAGCGGAGAACACGAGCACGCGGCGCGGAGAGCCTCCGCCTGTGTCCCACAGGCACGCCGAGTGGTCCCCTGGTCATTATTTATAATGCAAATTAGGTGATACACAAATGAAACTCGCTTGTCTCCCATTCTTAGGGCCTTAGCTATGCAATTTAATTGGTATTGATGACTTAATTATATTTGGAATGGAATTTTTATAGGCAACTGCTACTTTTATAAATAAAATGTTAAGCCTTTTTTTGGCTTGTTTTTAGGTGTTGTTTGTATTTCTTAATCCTACCAAAACTCTTATTTCCATTTGTCTAATAAGGATGTTAACACTAATCACAAATTAATGTTTAATGTTCATTTTATGATAGTTTGTATTAATTAGAGTGTCAAAAATCACATTATTATAATTTAATATAATGTAGTAAATTTATTACAAGTTATTTTAAATGCTATATATTTTTAATCTGATGTCACGTGACTAGAAACTCCAACATGACTTTTTACGTCACTAGTCGCAAGCTGTCGAGAACTGATTACACTGTTTACTTCTCTGCATTTTTAACACGCTTTTATTTTATAACCAATTGTAGACAAGAATAAGAATATTAAAGTTGATAGATTTGTGCAAAAATACGGGTGAGATGTTATGGGGTCTTTAAGGCATTTTAATAAAAAAATACTAAATTTCAATGGTTCATTTTTGAGGTTTTCGACCTCTTGTCCTCTTAAGACTGACCTATAGAAGGAGCTGATTTAGGGAATTTCAACTTCCAAATTTTTCTTATGGTATCTACTCAGTAATGTTGGGAACTTAGTAGATACCTGAGACAGTTACGAAGCTCATGTGTCCCGGCATCCATGCCAAGTCAAACACTGCATTGTTATGACATTGGAATGCATCCAATAATCTGGCACTTTTGTTACTGGCTGTATCCTGAAATTAAAAACATATTTAAGATGTCATACTGCACAATTTCACTCACAATTCAGAATAAAAAGGGTAAGGAAAGGGTACTACTCCTTTTGTGTTAGGAATGTCTGAGTGGGGTTTTTCTGACGGTTACAATCTTGGTGTCTTTAAATCCAGAATGATTTGATTTCTTCTAGGTAAACACACGCCATCATATTCTGCATTTTCACTCAACATCTAGCGAAATGATGGTCAAGTGTAAACCTATAAAGTTAAAAAAAAAGGAAAACAGGTATATCTAGTTTTAAGTGTTGTTTGTCGAATCCTTATTCATACCGCAATGTATATGTGTAGAAAAGGGTAACAATCTCTAGGCAACTCAAAATTTGAAGGTAATTTAGTCCCATGAAAAACGAATGTGGTTTATTATTATGTATAAATAATTTATTTAAATTGTGCAAATGTCTATTGTGTAGTTATAATTAAGTACTCTATGGCATCTACCAGAGGGTATAATTTGAAATCAACATCATCCTGTGCTGAAAATCTGTTGTTTACATGTTACAACCTGTTTCAACCCAATGAAACCTTTATCACAGTCAAACAGCTAAGAAATTTTGATCACCAAAATTTACACCTATTTTAGTTATCAAATGACTTACCTGGATAGCCACTCTCCCATCTTCATTAGCAAGTGCAAGGATGTGCTCGTAGCCTGAAGCCTCAGCGAAGCGACACGCGAAAATCGGCGGATTTTGGTCGTAAGGAACCACCACATTATTATTCTGTAGTCCGTAGTATGACTCGCCGTCTTCTACCACCAGCCGCTTCAGCACATTGTCATAATTCAACCGGCAATCTAAATAAAAGGAAGACGAGGTTAGCATGCTTTTTATGCGCGACATATGAAAACAAAACAATAATACACTTACATAAGCCGAGTTGCCGGTCAATAAGGCTTTGAACATCATTCATGATTGATTTTCGCTATCCTTTTAGCATGTTATAATTTATGATGCACTATCGTAGAAGACGACGAATCTCCCGAAAATAAATAACACTCAAACACAAATGAAAATAAAAAAATGTACGAAAAGCAAAACACTATCATGGCGCGAAAATGTGATAGTGATTAGTGACATTCTGACATTATTGACTAATGACAATGACATAATATGTTGTTATAACAGTAATCAATTTTCTTTTTGGGGTGCTGCTCAACTTGTAACTGCCGGCGAGCTTGTCAGTATTGTAGAGTCAAGGAAACTTTATATTGTAGTAGCATCAATGACAGAATTTATAATCTGTATGTTGCAATTTTTACTCTGTGGTTTAGTTCAATCAGTTCCTTTTTCGCTTGATTTTGTTCAATTTGTTCTGTGATTTTGTTATGGTGTTGAGATAAAATTAAATTTAACGCGAAAAAAAGGAAGATTTTGAATATTTAAAAGTAAATTCAATAAGTGTGGTCCTTAATTTCTTGATTTATTTGGTGATTTTGATGCTCCCTTTGGTATTTTAGCGGGATTTAGAACCGACAGCTTCATCCGACATTCTGCACAGTTTACCTCTTTATTTAGTGGATTAAGCCACGGGCTTTACTTTAACCCTACTCAACGGATACCGTTGTACATTAAATATACCTATAGAAGTGAGTATAATCTTTAAAAACGTCTTTAGATTGTAAAGCCGTTACCCAAATCTGAGGGTAATGTTGACGTTTCCAGGTGTATGGAATGTGGAGAGTATGAGTGGAGAGCGGATATGGCGCGCGGGCCGAGCACCGTCGGACTCAAGCTCAAGTTTCCAAGCGAACGTGGCGTGCCTCTGGCCCCTGCCGCTCGCGTGTCTCGCCAGCCTGCGCGCGCTGCTGCCTTGGAGCAGCCGCCTGCAACCCACCTCCTCGCAAATTCGGCGCCTCAGGACTGTCCCTTTATGAGCGACATGGACGAGATCACATACTGGATTTACACCAAGCGGGCCCCGTGCCTCATGAACTATGATAACCTTTTCAAAAAACAAAGTGAGGAAGCTCAATGCTCCAAAACTATGATTGATGAAGTCCCCACCCCTAGAAAACGGAAGAAAAAGAGGAAACTATCTATGCTGGATGAGGATTCAATGTCCACAGAAAAACAACAAAATGTTTATTTTGAAGTTTCACAGAATGAACCTGCATTAAACAGCTGTAATTCTGACAGTATTGGGTCAGATGTTGATTTTAATATAAAAAATGCATCAATGGAGAAGCCAAAAAAGCGGCGATTGCAAAAGAATAATCGAGCTAAAATTCACAAAAAAACAAAAGTAGTGACCTCTACACCTAAAGCACCTGTCAATTTAAGGAGAAGCTTAAGGCAGGCGCAACAGAGCACCACTAATGCACATCTGAATAACTCTTATGAAGTATTCAATAATCAGATTTCAAATGGACATGTAGAAACTAGCTTAAACTTAGAACCCAAACCCGTTGAAAGAGTCAACAAAGCGACAGAGATGTCTGCTACTGGAGATGGAAACCAGATTTCAGAAAGTAAGAAAAGTGTAATGAAAACAAATTCCAAAACTCCTGTGCAGCCGAATGGTCAATTTGAAGATATGAGTGATGTTTCAGGCTTTACAGCTAACTACATAAGGTCCACTAAAGTGCAATCAAGCAAGACACCCAAAAAGATCAGATGTAAGTCCAGCAGAAACTTGGCAAAAGAATCACAACAACGAGACAACAACATGGTAGTATGCGTCAACAAATCCATGAATACGGGAGTACCAGGTAATAATGTACTGAATTGCAGCACCGATTCAGAAAATGTCATAAACCTCGTTACAACGAGAAGCAATGACAAACCTGGTAGAACAGATAAGACTACATCTGTACTCAAATTTGTCGATTCAAAGAATAAAAATAAGCAAGGAAACAGAACTGGCAAACTAAAAAACAAAAGTGATTTGAATATTTCATTCCAGTCACAGAGTAGTGCAGCATCTCGGTATCCTAAACGATACAAGAACCATACTGATGCTCCTACTGACAATGAAATAAATATCAAGACTAGATCCGCAAGTAAGAACTGTTTGGAATACAATAACTCTGATAAGAAAGAGAATCCAGATGCCATTCTGCCTCGGACGAGGAGTGGAAGAAATACGAGCCTGGCCGCTCGTGACAGAGAGAATTCGGTACTGGTTGTAAGTAATTCTACAGAGCAGATGAGTTCAATGGTCAGTATGAATGTAGCAGGGCCGACTCTTGCCGAGACGAAGAAACGTCGCAGCACGCGCCAGTTGCGCTCCACTAAGCCTGACAAAAGTGGAAATGCTTTACGGAGAGACTCTTTAAGAGACAAAAGTGGTTTCACAGCATGCTTCTCGGAGAGTGAAGATGACAGTGTGCCTCTAGGCCAGAGGAAGTATTTCTGTAATTGATGTTTGAAAGTGACTTTAAAGTGACAGTTGGATTTGTTTGTATGACACATGTAATGTAGTTAGCTGGTCTGACCCATTCGTATTCCTATGAGCATAATCTAAATTATCCTGTTGAAATTATCTCCCATAATTTAAAAAAAATCTCTTTGGATACTCTCAGAAATAGCCATAGTTGCACAATTCTTCAAATGTCAGATAGTTAAATTGAAAATTGCATAGATTAAAATGATAATTTAGAGCTGATTTGTGTTAATTTTCATTATTAATATAAATATTTGTTGAATTGAGAGATTATTATTGTGTAAAATAATTTAATCATATTCCCGCTTGAAAAGATAGGAATGTATAAATTTGCTCAGTGCCTGTATGGACTTATAGCACATGTATTATAATTGCATATTTTAAAAATATAACTAGTTTAGAATTTAGGTAACTGTAGACATAAACTATTTAAATTTACTGCAAAACTGTATTCAATGTTTCAATTTTAATACTGCAAATCACTCTTTGCTGTATAAATATATAGCTGTATATGAATTACTATTGACATTTTAATTTGTTATTACTATTGAGGAAAGTTTCAATCTTTAGTTTATTAGTAAACAGTTGAGTTATGATTAATTTTTACATATTTATTGACAGACTGATTATTGTGATATTTATAAGACATCTATGCTTGCTTGGAGTGATTGAGCAGTATTTAATCCTGTGAAAATTTGTCTCTACTATGTAAAAGTGTGTGTAGAATAATGTCATAAATTTCAAGGTAAAAAGTGGAATAGTTGATGAAGATATTATAATAAATCACTTGTTTAATCATCACAAAATAAATAACTTGTAAATTTCTTAATTTTGTTTGTCACTGCCATTTACAAAGATGTCACAATGAATGCAGGCAGTAATGTAAAAACAATACACACCACAATATTAATTACAAAAGATGGTTATCTTTAATTTGTGACTTGAGACTCATTTTAAGACAAATTCTATTCATTTATTACACTAGGTTATAGATTTTTTTAACTGCTGACGCGATTTTTTTTGTTTTGTCAAAACAAACCTCAACATTTTTGAGGATAGATTCAATTTTTTTTTGTAATTTTTTCACATGATGAGTCATTACCGGCGCCGAACCCATATGGGTGCCAATTGACGGGTTAAATAAATAGTTTCGAAAATTGCTAGTCAACTGTTTCATTTTAGAACAAACAAGTGTTTACTTTCAAAATGAGATCACATTTGTCTCTTATTTATAATGCCACTGATTAAACAATAAAAAGAAAGCTTTTTTTTTTAAATTATTCATTAATATGAACTTATCATTTTTGTTAAAACTTATTCTTTAATCAATTTATTTCAATGATCGATTTAAAAAAATATATTTTGTATTTATTATCCACATTGTATGAATAAGCTATCAGCGAAGTTTCATTTCTAAGTGTTTAGATGCTAGCTTGTCTCTAGTTTGTAAAAAAAAATCTATGAGAGACTAATTAATTTGACTAGATTAATTTTTCTCATGCTAAAAGCTAATAAATTATGACTATTTTAGGATAATTATCAATTATTATTTTTGAATTTAATTCACAATGTTACCAAGACACTGCACAGGGCCTATGTTCCCTAAGGCCTATAGCGAAAACATGTGTGTATAACATGATCCAAGATTCAAAGCGATTCTGGTTATACCTTCTATATGTTTGTTATCGGCCATCAGGCATGTGTGTTTGTCTACATCCTAACTAAAATAGTTTTGACTCCCTCTTTATTTTTGGTTGAAATTAAAGACATTAATTGCAAAGTCATAAATAACCATTATAGGCGGTCGAAGGAATGTGACGATTATTGATGTTTTCTCATTAAAATAAGGCCTTAGACACATGCTTCTTTGATTATAGGCTTATAATATAGACTCAAATTTTCGCAGGATTTGTAAAAAATTTTACACAAATATGATTTGTGTTTGAAATATTTTTGTTTGTAATGTGCCATTTGTGTTAAAAACAATTTGTAATTGTACCTACTTTAAAAAAATGTGGTCATAACACACTGCACCAAATTGATTAAAAGCTAAGATAATAAGCTAGTACTGAGTTTAATAAGAAATTGTGAGGAAGAAAAAAATTATATAGCTTGGTCCAAAAAGGTAAATAAAATGGTGAAAAAACTCCACAAAAATTAAAAAATTAAATTATTTTTAATTACAAATTAAAAATAATTTAATTTTTTAATTGTCTAATCAATTTCAGTTGATAGAGTTTTTGAAAATTCCTTTTTAATAGGAATTATATAGTTTTTATGATACTTATGGCTACGTCTTCGCTGCCAGTTACTAGCTCTATTTTTAAATTTGCCTGCACAGTAATAAAATTAGTAACTACTGAAAATTTTGATTTTTCCTGTATGGTATAAAATTAGATACATCTGAAACAATATTTTTGACTCTAATATTTCTCTATTTACCATTTTGGACTAAGCTGATTTTTTTATAGGTTGGTATTACTGAGGGCCAATAACCAAAGTTGATGTGCCGGTATAACTTTTCTTTGGTGCCAATATAACTGACTTGCCCTTAAATTGCTGTTATTCGCGGCAATGATAGGTCAATATTGTTATGTGTCTGGGTGTTTATGTGTTAGTATGTATTTATAATTATATTAGTATTATATCAGGTATCTGGCTCTCTTAGTACAAGCTTTGCTTGGTTTGGGGGTAGTTAGTTTTGTGGATTAATCACCAAAGAAAAAATATGAATATGTTTACCGGCCTTTGAATTTTCGTTATTGCGCGGTATATTTCGTGATATATCGCAACTTCGGTCTATAATGTGACGGTCTTTGTCTAGCGATCCTAGACAAGTGTCGAAAGCTTTTAAACACATTTGTAAAAACGCTGAAACACTCGAATTTGTCTCCCCATTTGTTACAAACATTTTCTCGAATAGAAAGTTAAGTAGTAATTTTAGGTACTCATAGTAAAATTTGTTTGTGATCATAAGTACAATGCACAGCTTTCAGACGTATGTACTTGTATCACAACTTGTAATGAATGTGATGCGTTTATGTATTTATATAAATATCGTTCGTAAAAACTCTCAGGATACCATTTGTAAGATAAGCTACCTCGCCTCGGTCACTTGATAAAAAATAAGTTGGTAAATATTGTCGCCACTAAAAACCGGGAGTTCATTCCGTCACCTTATGCACCATGTGATATAAATTAGACGATCACTTGTCTGCGTCTAGTCTCGCCGGTCTTCCACCTCTGTGACAATGGTAATAAAGATGAAAGTATTTTTGACAAAAGGTTTATTAGATTAAACAGCCTTTAAGACGTTGGGACGTCTAACCACGGCTCGTCATCGTGTATTTACTGACACGCTACACTCTAAAAATGGAAGTGCAAATTTCACTTCCTCCATTGTCGCTCCACACAAAATCATGCATATTGTTAAATATTGGTGAACATTTCTCACACAACAATGTCTTGCCCCAAACTCAGCAAAGAGTAAAGCATAGAAACGATACTCATACCGCTTCAACGAACGATCTACAATGCTGAGTCCAAGCGGCCCAGCACGGCTTTGGTTCATGTCATGTTTGTATTTATAAACGAACTAAAATGATTCTCCCTACAACCCCACGTTTCACAGGTGTGTATGTTTAGTGGAACTATATTTTGTGTGCTGTCTTTGTAGTAGTTAATTATAACGCGGGCTATGTATAGGGATCTGATGGATTGTCCGGGCTGTCAGCAAGTTCCTTTTTAATATTTCGACTACAGTCATTTTGAGTTCTGTTGCAGTGTTAATGACCACAATGACCTATACTTATTTGATCCATGACTGCATAATTTGTATCGAATTTTTATCTAGAGGTAACGTTGAGTGATTTACGTTGTAACTTTTGTGTACATTTTATATTATGTATTTAAATTAAATAGAAGTATCTTATCCGTCTTGTGTAGTTTTAGTGTATTAGATTTAAGCCCTCCAGATGTTTATGAACTTTGAACTTTGGTTACCTATTATGTGTTTCTGTGTAATATGCAGGTCGCGTATTAGATTTATAGACTACAGGACCGTGAACAAAATTTATGGGTCAAATGAACCACCAGGGTACTTATATAGGATGATAGAAGGGTATAAAGTAATAAGATTCAGCACTATGCCGTCACATGTAAGCTGTCTAATTGAGTGCAATTGAAGAGGGGGGGTTCTAAACCTCGATCATTTCTCCTTGTCGCATGATTTTTGTATGGCGTTGTATCTTGAATCGATATTAACCAAACATAGCTAAGAACATCCGCACGGATATTAACTTTCGAATGAAAAAAACCGCATTGAAATCGGCCCATTCGTTTGAGCTCTACGGTTCCACAGACAGACAGACAGATATACAGACAGACAGACAGACATCGACGTCAAACTTATAACACCCCTTTTTTTGGCCGGGGGTTAAAAAGTATCGGGAATATGTCAATAATAAGAACAAAATTAAAAATTTTGATTAATTCCCGACTACCTTAGATTTGTTATCTTTACAACATTCATTTGATACCCATATTAAGGGAGTTGTGAAAAAAGAAATGTAATTCGCCATTTTGTGGTAGCGGCCATCTTGGATTTGAAACTCGTCATAGCGCAAAGTATTCTACTAGTCAAGCCCTTTCGTTTGATACCCATATTGCGGTAGTAGTGCAAAAAATTTACATAATTCGCCATTTTGTGGTGGCGGCCATCTTGGATTTGTCATAGCGCAAAGTATTCTACTAGTCAAGCCCTTTCATTTGATACCTATTTTGAGGTAGGTTGTGAAGAAATATTTTGTCCGCCATTTTGTGGAGGCGGCCATTTTGAATCGATATTAACCAATCATAGCTAAGAACACCCGCACGGATATTAACTTTCAAATAAAAAAAACCGCATCGAAATCGGCTTATCCGTTTGAGCTCTACGGTGCCACAGACAGACACACACAGACAGACAGACAGACATCGACGTCAAACTTATAACACCCCTGTTTTTGGTCGGGGGTTAAAAAGACCCGTGTAAAAGAGTTCGTTCCAGGTCGTTCTAACTTTTTTACTGCATGTTGGTAGCACTATACTGATTTAGCGCGCAAAGTTTGAGCGGGGTCTGTTATTTAATTTGTTTTAAACTACACTTTTTGTTGGTCATAGTTTTGAGTTCTCGGCTATTTTTTGAATGGAAAATAATGTTGAACAAAGAGTGTGCCTTAAATTTTGTGTTTCGAATGATATTTCATATGGTGAGTCACTAAAAATGTTGCGAAATACCTACGGCGAATCGTGTATATCGAAAACAAGGGCTTTTGAATGGTATAAGACTTTTAAAGAAGGCCGAGAAGTATTAGTCGACTTGCCTCGTTCTGGTAGACCTTCAACCGCTACGACCAAAGGAAACATCGACAGAATCAAGAAGCTAGTGCTCGAAAATCGACGTATGAGTCTGAGAGAGTTGGCTAGTGAGGTGAACATATCTTTTAAGTCCGTCCACAACATTCTCATTGACATTTTAGGCATGAAACGCGTCGCCGCTCGACTAGTTCCAAAAGAGCTCAATTTTGTTTAAAAAGCGCAGCAAAAGTATGTCGCTGAAGACATGGTTTCCCGAGCTTCTACGGATCCAACCTTTATGAAACGTATAATAACTGGCGACGAGACATGGGTTTATGAGTACGACATGCAAACAAGCCAACAGTCTTCAGAATGGCGTCTCGAACACGAGCCGAAACCCAAAAACCGCGGCAAAGTCGCTCCAAAATCAAGGTGATGCTGACAGTTTTTTTTACTACCGTGGTGTGGTTCACTCAGAATTCCTTCCAGAGGGAGAAACAGTGAATAAAGAATATTATTTAGGCGTCATGAAGCGTTTGCGTGAGAGTATCCGCCGAAAACGCCCAGATTTGTGGCAACACAACTCATGATATGCTGCACCATGATTTATTTAATTATTTATTCTCAAAAGTTCTCGACCAAGCATCGTATGTATTCACCTGATATGTATCCGTCTGACTTTTTTTTATTTCCCAAGTTAAAATTGCCATTTCCAGGAAAACGTTTTGAGTCGATAGAAGCCATAAAATAAATTTCGCTGAATGAGCTAAAGGCCATACCGCAAATAGCCTATGAAAAATGTATGAGGACTGGGTGAAGCGTTGGACATGTTGTATTGCAAGCGATGGGGCATACTTTGAAGGCGATAAAATAAATTTAAATGAATAATTTGTATTTTTTGTTTTATTGACAAATTCCCGATATTTAGTACACAGAATGTATACCTAGTGCTTTTCAAAATAAAATAGCAATTATAACTGATGGCTGACGATCTTTGTAGTAGATTTTAAAGTAGGTATGTACTCGTGTAAATCTCTATCTATATAGATAGACAAATATAAAACTCTTTATCGTGGTACAACAAATAAAAAAAACCCTTTAATCATTTTAAAAGTTAAGTTTTATAAGTTTTAGTATTTATAATTGTGAATTAAGTATGAAGTTCTTAAATGCGATTAATTTTTATTATTTCAATAATAATCGTACAGCAATAGTGTAAGTAAGCATGGAAAAAGGATTCCGTTAAATGCATAAACTAAAGCATAAACTTGCCGTGTGAACTTCTCAGCATGTTCCAATATTGGTATGGCGTGCGCTGGGCGGGAGCTATGTCGGATGCGTATCAACTTGAGTGTGGAGTAAGGCAGGGGGGGGGTTGTCTTCACCTACCCTGTTTAATTTGTACATTAATGACTTGATAGTTACCCTCAGCAATGAGCATGTTGGTTGTCACATTGACGGATTAAGTGTAAACAACCTAAGCTATGCTGACGATATGGTCTTGATGAGTGCTTCGGTGTGCGGTCTGAGGAAACTCATTCCGATATGTGAGGAATATGCTTGCAGTCATGGCTTAAAGTATAATGTCATGAAAAGTCAATGCATGGTTTTCGAGACCAGGGGTGCTAAGTGCCCCCAGACTGTACCGCCTGTCTTGCTAAACGGAGTTCCCCTGGAAAGGGTAGAGCAATTCAAATACTTGGGTCACATAGTCACTGCTGATCTTAGAGACCATGCGGACATTGAACGGGAGCGTAGGGCGCTGTCTGTACGAGCAAACATGATAGCCCGCAGGTTTGCACGATGCTCTAGCGAAGTAAAAGTTACGCTCTTCAGAGCGTATTGTACGTCGCTTTACACGTGCAGCCTGTGGGCTACTTATACTGAAAAATGCTACAGCGCTCTCCGCGTCCAATATAACAACGCGTTTAGGGTGGTGATGGGGCTGCCCCGGCACACCCCGGACACTCCACTAAAACTCCATACAAGCGCCGCAGTGGAGCTACCTACTCTTCACACAACTACGCAGATGTTGTTCGTACACACGCTTGAATGTGTGCGTTAGCGTTAGGGCTACTGAATTATTTTATTGAATAGTTGTGCCCCTTGAGTTCACCTGGTGACGTAAAGTAGTTTATAAACTTGCTGCAATGTTCAGGTACATAAATAGAATGGTGCCAAATTATACTATTCTAATTATAAGTGTGTATGTATTGCCGCGTAAAATCAAACGAAACCGATGATCGCTAGGTACCTAGATATCTATTTTTGTTAGTAGGTACACATTTGCATATTATTTTACACTTACCCAAGAAGGAAACTTTATTCTGTCACTATAATAATTCCTCCAAGCATTATCAATCCGTGCCCAAAACTGGCTGTGTAAGCTTTGAAAAATTATTACTACGTAAATAATATTATCTCAATGTGTGTAAGTTACGAACTTTGAGTTAAACATTACTACGTTATTATAAAGCAACGTTATTTAAAAGTTTCTAATCTTACGTTATTTTATCCTTAGGAAATTAAATAAAGCTTTTATTCTTGTCCCGTTTATTTGATGGACAGCCGTAACCAGTACAGCAACCCACCATGATGATATTTCGTTAGGAATTAGATGTTCGATACCAGCCCTTCGTTGAGTGCTCCTAACGTATCCGAAACGGCCTGAGGGGTGAGGAAGCTTGAAATTGGCGGGGGGTTGGGAGTGTCCGTTCTATCTATATTATCTATTCTATGGCCCCGGTTCTGTAGCGCGTCGGGAATGTTCGCAGAGGCGCGAACAGACTGTTTTCACGCGACAATGCGTAAGCGCGCGGCGTCTCTGGTGCGCAGGGCGCGGACTAGCTCCAATGCTACCCTAGCGATGATTGCTAGCAGGCCTGACTGCCCTTTCCTTCGGCATTGTTGTGACAGACATGTTGCAGTGCCAATGCCGAAGAGAAAGTGGTAATATTGATTCTGACTGATTTGACCATTGATTATGTTTTGTGAATAAGTGTTTTGTTGACTATTTATTTATTTCATATTTCTGTACAGACATTCAAAAATTTAACTTATTTACTGACATTGTTTATTTGACTGAGAATTGTTATTATCATTATTTACTGACATTTTAATTATTATTGATGATTTGATATGTTTACTGATGTCTGGATTTTTAATTTTTGTTCATTTGTGGAAATTGTAATTGTGCCTACGAATATGAGTCATTTGAAACTCGAAATAAATGAATTTTAATTTTAATTTAATTAATTTTTAAATGGTCCCACTGTTGGGGCTAGGGTCCTTCTCTCCCAGCCCAGAGAGCCTAGTGCGGATGGGTGGATTGATACATGACTTCGAAAAATTATAGGTAATATATGTCGGTTTCCTCACGATGTTTTCCTTCGCCGTTTTAGAGTTAGCGCCATTACGCACATGACTTCGAAAAGACAGTGGTGTGCGTGGGATTTGAACCTGGGGCTTCGAATCGGCAGTTGCCATTCGTCTGGTTAGACCAGTTATCTACTTATATATCAGCCGTAAAATCGAAAGTGTAAGTTCATATTACTTACTACAATGCTCCGTACCTAATGTTACCTGCATAGGTCCCGTTCCCGTTATTCTCCCGCCATAAAAGGAGCCTCTGCGCTATTCTAAGCTAAAGTTAAAGCATAGAATAGATAATATAGATAGAACGGACACTGGGGAGTGTCCGTTCCCCAATCACCTCCCGCCAATTTCAAGCTTCCTCACCCCTCAGGCCGTTTCGGATACGCTAGGAGCACTCAACGAAAGGCTGGTATCGAACATCTAATTCCTAACGAAATATCATCATGGTGGGTTGTTGTGCTGTTTACGGCTGTCCGTCAACTAAACGGGACAAGATTAAAAGCTTTATTTAATTTCCGAATGATAAAATAATGTAAGATTAGAAACTTTTCAATAACGTTGCTTTATAATATTACAAGCTTTGCTTAGTTTGGGGTCAGATGGTGTTGTGTGTGAATTGTCTACCAATATTTATTTATTTATAATAACGAAGTCATTTTTAACTCAAAGTTCGTAACTTACACAGCCAGTAACTTATGTGCCCAAGCACGGATTGATAATGCCTGGAGGAATAATTATAGTGCTGTAGCAAACCGTATGTATTCGTTACTAAGTAACGGGTGCGCTCTCAAATTCAGTGTAACGAAACGTTACTCGCCAATGCATTTCGTTACTCGCATGTTCCGTATCTTGTGTACAACTGTTTCAGTTAGTACGCGCTATATGTTTGTATGTTGATGCGAGTATTGAAACGGTTTGCTGGTCGTACGTCTTGCGCATGCGCGCGCTTATTCAAAGAGTTATAGGTAAGCAAGTTACAAGGAACGACGTTTGTTTACTTCTTTTTTTTTTTAATTCTTAATTTAATATAGGTTAAAAAAGCAGTGTATTTTTGAGTTCAGTTAAATGTCAAAAATTCGTTGATTTAGTTTACATTTTATTTATTATGTGTAAATTCATGTTTATTAATAAATATAGTTAGAATGTTATTTTAATTTAATAACATAATTTTTGATACTTATTTGTTGCTTTATTTTATAAATATAAACGAATCAATGCATTATAATTCAATAGAATTAAAAAAATGCACATTACGCGGCTAATAACGTAGGTATAAATAAGTATAATTTTTTATATTATGGATTATGCTTTCTACAAGTAATGATGCGATGCCGCGACGTCATACCGTACATGCATGCGAAACGACTTAATGTGTTGGCATTATACTGTATCAGGAGGTATCAAAAGTAACGAGTAACGTAACGATACGACAGTAACGAGTACTAGCCGTTAAAGTAACGAATACATACGGGTACGCTTTTTTCCGTTACTTTTACACCACTAAATAATTATAGCGACAGAATAAAGTTTCCTTCATGGGTAAGTGTAAAATAAAATGCGAATGTGTACCTACCTACGAAAATAAATAAATACTACAGAAATAAATATCTAGGTACCTCTAGGTAGGGATCTAATCTATCATCGGTTTCGTTTCATTTTACGCGACAATACAAACACCCACAGATTTCTGAAACAATTTACATAGATATCTGTGCAAACACCCTTTTAATTAGAATAGTATAATTTGGCTCCATTCTATTTATGTAACTCAACATTATAGCAAGTTTATAGACTACTTTACGTCACCAGGTGAACTCAAGTGGCACTACTATTCAATAAAGCAATTCAGTAGCCCTAGCTCTAACGCACACATTCACGCGTGTGTACGAACGACATCTGCGTAGTTGTGTGAAGAGTAGGCAGCTCCACAGCGGCGTTTGTATGGAATTTTAGTGGAGTGTCCGGGGTGTGGTTAAAGTTAAGTTAAATAAGCTAAAGTTACGGCTGGTCTGGTCGGCAGAATGGTGACTGCCGATCCGGAGCTCCTGGTTCGAATCCCACGCGTGAACCACTGTCTTTTCGGAGTCATGTGCGTAATGCCGCTAACTTAAAATAAGGTAAAATAGCTAGACAACCGGCATGTAGGTACCCATAATCTTTCAAGGTCTTGTGTCATCTACCAACTCATACTGGACCAGAGTTGTGCCAATGTGCTGAATTATGGCCTTGATTCTATCTTTGTGAGAGCCAAGCTCAATCCTTTGCTATATGGCTTGATTGTTGACTGCAATGACAAAACAAGTGAGATGTAAATGGGTGCCAAGTTCAATGATTAGTCCTGAAATTGATTAAAGCAACATAGAATATTTTGTATCATCATCATCATCATCCGCAAGACGTCCACTGCTGAACACAGGCCTCCCCCCTAGATTTCCACAACGAACGGTCCTGCGCAACCTGCAACCAGCGGTTTCCAGCGACCTTTATGAGGTCATCTGTCCATCTAGTGGGAGGCCGTCCAACACTGCGTCTTCCGGTTCGTGGTCGCCACTCGAGAAACTTTCTTTCCCATCGGTTGTCAGTTCTGCGACCGATGTGGCTTGCCTATTGACAATTCAGCTTGCTTACTCTTTGAGCTATGTCGGCCACTTTCGTTCTTTTGCGAATATCCTCATTACGGATTCTGTCGCGCAAAGAGACTCCGAGCATAGCCCTCTCCATAGCTCGCTGTGTGACTCTGAGCTTCGTTATGAGGCCCACAGTTAAGGACCACGTCTCAGTTCCATAAGCCATCACCTGCAACACGCACCATATATTTTGTATACCTACCTATAAATTTATAACCCTATACTTTATTGTTTTCTTATAATTTAACATAACATATTAAAGCCTCAGATCTTCTTACTAGGCTAGTTCTCATACACGAATTTTTCTTAAGTACGTACTAAAACACTAATTTAATTGCCTTATTTTCGATGGGTACCCACTATCTATCAGCTAGCCGAATTAACGAAGATTGAAATAACAGCTTAAGAAAGTACGAAGACTGGTAATAATTCGTATGCGAAAACTCAGACTCCGTTAAGTCGGATCTTCCGATTACACCGATTCCGATTCCGGCACACATTTTACCACTGGAAGAGCGCGCAAACTATTCAATTTAGAAAAAAAATATGTTAGCAACCTCAACATCATTTTTGAAGACCTATCCATAGATAACCCACACGTATGGTTTTGAAGGAAAAAAAATTGAATTTTAGTTCTAAGTATGGGACACCCCCATTTTTTTTCTATTTTTTGTATAAAAATCTAAATGTGGTTCACAGAATACATCTACTTACCAAATTTAAATAGGATAGTTGTTATAGTTTCGGAGTAAAGTGGCTGTGACATACGGACGAACAGACAGACATGACGAATCTATAAGGCTCTCATATTTTGCCATTTGGCTACGGAACCCTAAAATCCAAAAATCTGTTTGGTAGTTTTAAAGATCTAAGCATAGATAGGTACATAGGGATATAAGGACAAAGGTAGATACAGAGATAGGAACTTATTATTCGTAGATTCCGCTCAAAATTACGATTCCGTTATCTTCCTGACGTGTGACTACTTTCTTTTTTACCCCCGACCAAAAAAAGGGGTGTTATAAGTTTGACGTCGATGTCTGTCTGTCTGTGGCACCGTAGAGCTCAAACAGATAGGCCGATTTCAATGTGGTTTTTTTATTTGAAGGTTACCTAATATCCGTGCGGATGTTCTTAGCTATGTTTGGTTAATACAGGCGCGGTCCCAGCCTCGAATTTTGGAGGGGGTCACCAGTACGCAGCCTCAGGTTTTGGGGGGGGGGGTCACAAGTAGAAATACAATAAATCGAGCAAAAATACTTTACTAGTAGCGCCCCAAGATTTTACCCGCGTAGTTCCCGTTCTAGTTGTTTTCCCGCGTTAAAAATAGTCTATGTACTATTAGATATTTTTAATTTTCTTAGATTTTGTGTTTAACTTATACGATTTTGGGGGGGGTCATGTCCCCTGTGACCCCCCCCCTCGGACCGCGCATGGGTTAATATCGATTCAAGATGGCCGCCTCCACAAAATGGCGGACAAAATATTTCTTCACCACCTACCTCAATATGGGTATCAAATGAAAGGGCTTGACCAGTAGAATACTATACATTGCAACAAATTTCAAATACAAGATGGCCGCACCACAAAATGGCGAATTATATAAAAAAATTTTCACTAGTAGGTACCTCAATATGGGTATTAAACGAAATGGCTTGACTAGTAGAATACTTTGCACTATGACAAATTTGAAATCCACGATGGCCGCTACCACAAAATCGCGAAATACTTACATTTCTTTTTCACAACTCCCTTAATAGGGGGTATCAAATTAAAGGGCTTGACTGAAATGTTGTATAGATAACAAACCCGATGTAAGTAGTCGGTGGTTAATCAAAATGTTTAATTTGTTCTTGTTGTCGTAGGTACCTACAACTGTTAGCGGAAGGATTTTCAATTCCTAACTGAACTCCACTGGCTTATTGTAAGAACATAATCTAGTGGCATCCGTCTCGACGCACTTGGCAAAATGCTACTATTATCAATGCCAGAGTTTAGATGTTTGTTGCTCAATCACGACGTAACGTTTGAACGGTTCAGCTTGAAATTAGAACAGATGTCTGGAAGAAAAAATAGGCTACTTTTTATCCGAGAACTCGAAACTACGCTGATAAAACCGCGGGCCACTGCTAATAAATAAATAAATAAAAGTGTTTTATAATGGTGAGTAAGCACGCTTTCGGCTCAGGTGCTAGCATAATCCTGTGTAGGTACTAAAATACTTGTTGAATCCATCATATCATCATAAGTATCAATCACTATAATCTTTATCTGTTACAGATAATACGTAGGTACCTAGTAGGAAATGAAATATGATATTTTATCGTGTTTTTCAGTGCTATATTGCTTTACCTAGAGCTAGGTACACATTTTGATGTAATCTAAACGTATCTACAAAACACAAGGTACCTACTTATTAATCATATTTGATAAATAATTTGTCGATAGAAAGGGTGTTCTACGTACTTAAATGATTTATTAAACAGTCACCTTAATACACCCTAACTAGGTACCTATACTATACTAACACCCTATCTCCATTAAAATTCTTCTTTGTGTCTTAACAGCCAAAGTGGTTGCCTGGATGAAGTCGCTACTATCGACAAGGCATACATATACATGGAACTCACACTGGTAATTTTATGCTCTGTAAATTTGTTGCAAAATAAAGTGTTTAGGTCTGTTCGTAAACAGTCTGAGGTTTAGGTAAGTATTGTGTGTATGTGTGTAGTAACTAAGTATAATAGTAGGTTCCGCATAGCGGCCATGAGAAACTCCACTAAATCAAATACGCGCCCCCCATCACCACCACACTCTGCCCCGCTGTCTGTGGACGCCGCGCGGCATGCGGTTCCCGCCCAACATAACTCCTCGAAGAGCATCTCCGTCAAACAACTACTGGAGAACGCAGACCGAGGAGAAGCAGGGATCCGTATCCGCGGAGTGGCTCTCTTCATGGACAGCAACAAAGAAAGATTCGGAATAAGCTTTTGCTTCGCTTGGGAACGGAAACGAGCCCGTTTGTCGCCTGGATTGTCTCGCCTGCTCAATGGGAGTACCGCAAAAGTCACGATTTAGCGGAAAACCTACGACGCCATGCCGGTGTGCGAGTTAGACGGCCACCGATTTCGGTTGGTGCGATCGAAGAACAAAACGATTGCACTAATAGAGTACTCGGAAGGTCGGACGCCTTTCACACAGGCAAGTGCGCTGCTCGCACATCTGAGCAGAAATGCAGGTGAAACACCCCGGGTGATAAGCGTGGATGCGATGGCAATCGAATATTCAAGAGCGAGAGTCGCAGACCGGCTGGGTTGCATTGAGGCCTCTAAACATCATGAGGTTGTCGTATACGAAGACAGGGGGGAAAATCTGAGCTTCCTCAGAACCCCTTCGCACGACCAAACAAATGCAACTGACAGCTGGGGACATCCTGTTCCTAGTTCGACCATCCAAACCGGCTCCGAAAGAGTACAGCAGAGGGCAGCCGCGGAAAAAGCCTCAGCCAATCTAACTGGCAGCCGAGGCACCAACACGGCGTTCGTGACTGCTTTCAACGCAGCGGCAAGGAGCGTACTCCGAATCACATCCCATTCATCACCCCTCGACGTCAAAGACCCCAAAGCAGCTTCACAGCAACAAACAGCCCGAACGAGAGCCGACATGGGACAGGTTGAACCGCCCCGCTATGTCACGGCTTCGGAGCCGCGGAGCCATGCACGTAACGCCTTCGTCGAATTCATAGCCACACTGAGCGCGACACGACAAGTCAACCTCAAGACCTGCGAAAACATCATGCAGTCCTATAGGCTAGGAAGTGAAAGCCTTTTAAAGGCGAAACTCGAGGAGGCCGAAGCAGCCATTTACAATAATGTCACATCCCGGGTCATCAAGGGAACCATGACAGGACAGTATATGGCAGCTTACAGTGCTGAAAATGGCTTCGTGACACTGAACGAGAGAGAGACAGAGCGCGCGGGAGTGCCTGTTTATGCGACACCACCAAACGACCCAATTGTAGTTACTGCCCGATGCACCAAGATTATGCTGGACGATAAGATCCTAGAGATGGCCAAGACCATCGAAGGAACGGAAACGTCAAAGCAGATTGGGAAAATTGGGAGGTACCGAGAATACAGTGGGTCAACGGAGTTCCAGGATGTGGAAAAACAACATGGGTGATTAGACACTTCGACGTGGACAAGGACGCCATCATTACTACTACAACTGAGGCAGCAAAAGATCTAAGAGAAAAGCTATCGCACCGAATCGGACACCTGGTCAAAACCAGAGTGCGAACCATGGCTTCTGCTCTGGTAAATGGTTTCGGTAGAGAAAGTTTCAGCCGCCTCATGGTGGACGAAGCTCTCATGAACCATTTTGGAGCCATTGTGATGGCTTCAAGGCTGTCTGGTGTTGGCGAAATTGTCCTCATTGGAGACGTCAATCAGTTGCCTTATATCGACAGGGAAAATCTCTTCGAAATTAGGTATCATCGCCCGAACCTGGTAACAAAGATCAGCCAGGAGTTGCTCTGCACACATCGAAACCCAATGGACGTCGCATATGCACTGAGGGAAATATACTCCGGTATGTACTCCTCAGCGTCCCGTATAAAGTCCCTAGAGCAGAGAAGATATAAGGGAGCGCAAATACCCAACACCCAACCAAACACCTCTTCTTAGTTCACACTCAAGAGGAGAAGGAGACCCTGACAAACCAGGGTTATGGGTCAGGCACCGGGTCACGCATCCTTACCATCCATGAAGCTCAGGGACTAACATACGAGTCGGTAATCGTAATCAAAACCAAGGCAAACATGAAGCTGCACGAGAGCGTGCCCCATGCGGTAGTTGCAATCTCACGGCACACGGGGACCTTCACATACTACGCTGACGACACCGACGACGCCATCGGTCGGTTCGTGCGGCGAGCGTGGGCTGCATCATCGAAGACCATCCGCGATTTCAACCTACAGATGGCCATCAGGGACAGAAATGCGGCCGTTGTGGAGGCTCTGGGCCGGGAGGAGGCAGCTTAGGCAAATGGCAAAAGGCAATTAGGCAAACACTCGATGTCGAGTCGATTACTAGCGGAATCCCAACTGGTAGTGATCGGCTCTACAGACGAGCACTAGAATTAGATTTTAAATGTACCCAAATCCCTTCTATTTTCCTCTTCTCCTTATCCAAGAAATGTGTAAAAAAAAAAGATTATTGTAATGACAAAGATCACGGACCCCGGAGTCTGTGGAGTGGATAATTTAAATAAAAAAAAAAAAATATTAAAAAAGTATAATAGTAGGTAAGTAACCGGGTTTTTATAATTTACTTGCTAGCAACGCCCCGCGGTTTTACCCGCGTCGCTCTAGTTCCCGTTGTTTTGTCAGGATAAAGAGTATCCTATGAGTGGAGCCTAGGACAACCGACGTGATTGAGCAACAAATATCCAAACATTGACATTTGTAATATTTAGTATGATGATTTATTTTAATTAAATTTCACATTTGCCGCTGCTAGACTACAGGCCCGTGTACCAAATTGTTGGGTCATTTGAACAACCAGGAGACCTTTGTACCTCAAGAGAGATGGAAAGGTATAAAATAATAAGATTCAGCACTATGCCATCATTTGTAAGCTGTCCAACTGAGTGGAGGTGAAGATAACGGGTTGCAATTCTCGATTATACGAGTATTATATTATAAAGTCCCGTTCTTTATAAAATAGATATAGGCAATGCAGTAGATAGAGTAAGTAGTCCCTAAAGTAGCCTTAAAAGGTAGTTATTATGCTTTATTAAATTATCTTGTATGGCGCAATATTGTATATCAATCAAGGATTTTTTATATTACCTATCACTACTTTCCTGGTTGTATGTAGATATAGGTAGGCAGGTATTGCGCAAGACGTCGCAATGTTTTGTCTGAAAGACGCGTTTATTGGTATGAAAACACCTTAAGCGTGCCCTATAAATAATTGAGTTTTATCAAATACCAATTTAATCAAACCGTCTTTGTAGGCCATACTACACGATTTGGCCTTTTTAGCGTGCTTATTTATTATAAAAAATGGAAGTAAACTTCACGAATAAAGTAGTCTTAGTGACAGGAGCAAGCGCGGGAATTGGGGAAGCCATCGCCATCTTGTTTGCGAAGTATGGCGCTAAATTGGCGTTAGTCGGGACTAATGCGACGAATCTAGAAAACGTCGCATCCCGATGCGAGAAAGAAAAAGGAATCAAACCTTTGGCGATCAGAGCTGACCTTTCAACAGATGAAGGATGTGAGAGAACAGCGAACGACACGTTGAAACATTTTGGAAGGTAGGTTAGGAATTACCTACTATAACCAATTTCATACCATAGTTAGTACCGCAGTGCAGGTGTAGATATCTACTCAAATTTTTGTGTAAGTTGTGAACTTACCCACGCATTGTGAGCCCTCAACGCATATGAATTCGTAAGTAGCGACTTAAAGTTTTTAAATAAAAAGAAAATGGTACCTAGGTAACTGCGTCAGAGTCAGAGTACCTCTCGCAATGTCGAATCCGACATGACGGACCCACCATACCACTAGCCCTACCCTCTTCCGACACCATAAGTAGTGTCCCCATACAAACTATAGGTAAGGTGTTCCAAACATTTCGTTCTACGATTTTCCAATGTTTCTTTGTTTCAGATTGGATGTCCTAGTGAACAATGCTGCCATCGGAGGTAGAGCAACCATACAAACAGCAGACATGGAGACTTACGACCGTGTGTTCAACTTGGACTTACGAGGCGTTTACAATTTAACGAGACTATTGGTACCATCTCTAATAGAGTCAAAGGGCAACATTATAAACATATCCAGCATCGTAGCTACCATGACCCATGTTGGCAGTTTGCCCTACAGCATGGCTAAGGTACGGTTAGATATCACTTGTTTTAACATACCTAAGCATGATTATTACAGACTTTGATGTTAAAGTAATTAATCACGGCAAATTAAGTTGTTTAATATATTGGTATTCAAAATTATTCTCACGATTTCTATGCTAATGGCAACCGCTTAATTAAACCGCTGACAAAGTGTTGCGAATTTTAATCGTAAAGTAAAATTTTAATTATGAAAATATTCCCAATACCTACTTACGCAAAACAAACTCTTAAATTTGCTGGTGATAATCGATCACAGTTGTCATCATAAATAAGATATTATTTGTGTTAGTTCATAAAAATATTAAATAATTTTGTATTGCAGGCTGCTCTTGACCACTTTACTCGTTTGGTGGCGCTAGAGTTGGCTCCGAAAGGCGTTCGAGTCAATACAGTGAGCCCTGGTATTACAGTAAGTACCATCATATCACAAATTCTTTACTTGTTTTTATAGAATAGAGTTACGAGGTTACGATGCTAATGGTGGATCCAGCTTTGGCTCCAGTGAGGGGTCACATAGTCCTGGTCAAATCAAAAGACCGAGCGACAAATGCGTGCGTTTTATTTAGTGGTCCACCTAGGTTCTGGACTTTCGGAAGGATCCGCCTTTGCACGAGGCGAGCAATTAGAGTGGCTCAATAACAACGTAGCTTCACTCTGTAATGTCACATTGTTATCTAGTGTTTTGGTTAAGTCTGATTTCTGGTTCATAATATTCTGTGGTTCGCACAGAGATACCATGGTATATAGATAAGCTAGAATATTAGAAATTTCGTATTACCTTGTACTTACTGTTAGAGTGTTCACTCATCTCTTCTTGACGGTGGTATACCTACGTATAGGTACATATGAAAAATTTTAAAGTGTTAAAGTAGCGCCTTCTGCGTTAACCTTAAGTTTAGAACGAAGTAGAGGTGACCTGAGCTGAGACCTATAGATAATTTTGTACAAAAAAACTGGCCAGGATACTTTCTTAAGCAAACCTTGCAAAGGAATTATTTTACTATACCGACCAGCAAATTAAATGCTACTTAAAATTAAACTGAAAAAAAACTTTCTACAGTTGTAACTTTCCTTTCCAGATTAGTAAATTTCTGCAGCGAATAACTGATATATCTGACGAGGAATATGAAAAGTGGGTGAAGCAGTCAGAGAGTATGATCCCCATGGCTAAGCCTTGTACTGGTGATGATATCGCCAAGATGGTTCTGCACGTCGCCAGCGATACCAACAGCGCCCTTCTCACTGGCGCTATCATCCCTATCGATGGGGCATTGGCTTTAAAAGGCATGGCAAGCAGTCTCGTGACTAATCTAGATTCTAAATAAGTATTTTAGCCATTACATTTATATCGACATAAAAAAATAGGCAACTAATTACAAGGAGAATTAGGTACTTCAAATTAAATCGAGAATTAATTCAAATCGAGAGAGAATCGGTTTCTACTAGGTAAACACGCTCCATCGTAGACCGCATCGTCACTACATCAGGCGAGATGGCAATCAAGTGTAAAAAAAAAGTAAAAAAAATAAATATATACAAGTAAAAGTATAAAAGTAAAAAAAAGGAATTTTACTGCGTTTGTGACTACACTTTTCGTCTCTTTCTCTGTTTCGCGGACTTTTCTGTATGAAGTCGCTGAACTTGACCTCTATGACGCAGATTTTAAGAATTGCTGTGCATCTTGACTACCTAATTAGTGTGTAAATTGTACCTACATTTAAATCATAAGTTTAACCTAAACTCACATAACATATTTAAGCTTTAGCTATTGTTAATGTTTGGTGGTACAACCGCCGCCGAACATTTATGCCCCTAGCATTACGCCTGCGTCTCTCGTACGGCGTGTGCTGGGGCCTTACTCAGGGTCACTTGCCCAAATAGCGTCGAGCACAGCCAAATCGGCGTAGAGAT
The DNA here is from genome assembly GCA_017562165.1 of Ectropis grisescens. Lineage (NCBI taxonomy): Eukaryota > Metazoa > Arthropoda > Insecta > Lepidoptera > Geometridae > Ectropis > Ectropis grisescens. The sequence goes on along the minus strand of CM029778.1, from coordinate 6,650,392 downwards.
TTTCGCCTTTTGTGATGTCAAAAACAATCAAACTCTTTACCACAGTTTATTAGTAGTATTTCTTTATACTGTGCACTGTGCTAACAGACAACATTGCCAATAACCTAAGTTTTCTATTACGATTTCATGCGAAATACGTCCTTTTCTATATTGTTTATTGTAAATAGTAAGTACCTGGTTATTATTTACAAACATAGTGTAGCAAGTTGATCTTAGCAATACTCGAGTACCTATATGCTCAATATAAAAATAAAATAAAAAGGTACAACAAATCAAACACGCCGTTGAGATCCCTGCCGCTCGGCAGGATCCCCAGAACTCTGTCAGCTTTGTTCCGTTGGATGATGATACTTAATTTCTGGGAGAAGTATGTGCCAGCGCTGAGATCCTCAGAGGCGAAAACCAACCGCTTCGACAGTTGGACATAGTTACTTAACTGAAATTGTATTTGGCTATACATTATCTGGCTTCCATAGTACCTACAAGCTTTGCTTGACCAACCAAATGACCAACATTATTGTTGAATACAATCAAACATGTGTTATATGCGCTTCTTTATACTTTATTGTATTCTTTTGTGTTGTTTTTAAATCTAAGGTCGATATTGTTATTAATTAAAACTATGTTTAAATAAATTATATTTGTATGCACAATTTTTCTTTCCCTTTTTCCAACATATTTATTTTCCTTTTATTGAATTATGTATTGAGTAGGTGAAATCGATTCCGAATCCCAATTTAATTCGATCCGAAAGACCTATTGGTAATTAGGCATGAGACTGGCTTGGCAACTTTTTTTCTGGAATTATTTATCTGGATGACCACGTTGCGACCGGACTTTGTGCAGCACTGATCGCATTCATCAATTATCCAGCTTAAGGTACGTCCCCCAGCAAAACGAGTTTTTTGTCCATTTTTCAGAGCTATCTACTCATTAGCCAAAACAAATATAAACTGGTAAAAAATATACAACATTTTTACAATTTGTTGGCTTCAAAATGATAGTTTTTTTTTGTAATGAATTTATTGTTTAAATAATCTCCTCACAACGAAACCATACAAATAGAAATAACTGTAATTATCATGCATCTACTCGAAAAACCGCCATTATTTGGATTTTGGTGCCACGTTCGTGGCTGTTTCGAGTCCTTGAAATGTACAAAATCAATCCCATTATAGTGAATTTCCTGAAAAATGCTATGTGCTAATGGAAAACTACACTTCATCTTTCCAATGAATCTGTTAGTATCAAAACTGACGAAATAAATATCAAAAATGGCATTTTTCAGGGCGATTCTTTTAGTGGTTCTTGGTTCTGTCTTGCATTGAAACCGCTCTTAAACCTACTAAACAATACAAACAATGGATACAAAACGACATATAATACGGCTCTTACACATTTAATATACAGGTGTCCCATAAGTCGACGTCAAGCCAAAGTAGCATGATAGGTAAGGTCATAACAGTCATCATAAAAATATAAAAAAATATGTCTTTTGTTTTTATAATTATTGCAAAAAAACTTCTTCTTTCAAGCTGGAGCAGTTAGCTCAGATTTTAAGGTTACAAATTACAGAAACACTATTCAGGATGAAATAAGTAATAAAAAAAAAATGGCAAAAAACAAAGATTTGTAGCAACAGGTAAGTAAAAACTGTTACAGGATGGTACATTTTCCCGAATATTTTTATACACCATAGGGACAGCCTATATATGGACGACGTCAAATTGTTCGAAAATCAAAAAAAGACGTGCAAAATCTCATAAATATACCTAACTATGATATTCAGTAAAAATATAAATATAAGTTTCGGCTTAGACAAATGCAAAACATTACATATAACAAAAGGTAAAATAGAAACAATTGATGAAGATTACAGTGTGGAAGTAAATAACACATTTGATAAAATGGATCCAACAGAAACTTACAAATATCTAGGTATACACCAGTCAAATACTATTTATCACTCACAGATTAAAAATAACTTAACTATAGAATTCACCCACCGACTATACAAAATATGTAAATTACAGCTACATTCTAAAAACTTATTCAAAGCCATTAACACATTTTCCATCCCAGTTCTTTTGGAATATATTCCATACTCTTTTGGAATTATTAAATGGACAGCCACTGAAATAAACAGACTAGAAATTAAAACAAGAACAATTTTAACTTTACACAATCACCTACACCTAAAATCTGCAATTGAACGCATGACACTAAAAAAAGATAGTGGAGGCAGAGGCGAAACGGTCCTATGGCAAAATCAAACGAAATACGTACGTGAATTATTCTACAAAAAGTCAGTTACAAGCTACATACAAGCAGTTGTTGACATAGACAGCAAGTATACATCCTTAGATTTAAAACAAACAGACATAAATTATAAATATGATAAAGGCCGACAAACAGAAAAAAACTGCCAAATGGCGAAGTAAAGAACTCCATGGAAGACATATTCACGATTTGGAACAATCACACGTAGATGCTGAATCTTCAAAGAAATGGCTAGGGACATTGTTTCTGGAAACCGAAGGGTTTATGATTGCCATACATTATTAATATATATAAATATATTTATTCATAACATATCATTTTACATGTCAAAATATAACCATAATAATGTCATAAAAAATAATAAATCAATAAATGAAAAATCAAAAATACATCATTAAGGATCCAAACTCACAAAATGATAAATGTAGAAAATGTAATCGATTTCCGGAAACAATTCAACAAATCAGTGCTTGCCCGACACTCACCCAAACTGATTACACGCATACACATAACCAGGTCCCTTAAACACAAATTACTAACAGAAAACAATAAACCCTACCACCAATACCTATACACCTAAACCTGTACTAGAGAGCCCTACGTGTAAAGTTTACTTTGATAGAGCTATCCTTACAGACAAAACCATACACAACAACAAGCCCGACATCACTTTAATAGATAAAAATTAAAAAAACAGTATTTCTTATAGATATAGCTATACCAAACACACATAGGTAATCTACAAAAAACGATAACAGAAAAACACAGATTTCTAAAACAAAAGGCAGATGGAACGTGCGGAACACAGATCCTTAGGTCCGGAAAGCAAATATCAAACGCCAAAGCAAATACAAACTCCAGTCAGTACGAAACTGACTTCCGTCTCGTACGGGAGTCCCGTGTGATTTTATGTTTTGTTTAAGATTATGCCGTATTGTGTTGTCAAACATTGCAAACATTGTTCCCAAAAATAAAAAAGGAAATTTCATAGGAAAGTTAGAATATTTTTACTGGTATTTATATAATTTAGACGATTTTATTTCGATTGATGAATAGAAACGCAACACCTCAACGAAAATAGGTCAGTGTTGCTATACTAAATTGAAAATATTTTCCCTGAAGTTAAGGTAAAATATAGATTCTAATTTTGTTTTGAAGATACTCGTAGACCAAATTATTGATGAACATTGGATAATTCAATTTTAAGTCCTATTTTTATAATCGTTATTTTTTTTATTTAATGTGAATCGATGCCAAGAACAAATCCTCGCCGTTACTAGGGTTAATAAAAATACTAATAGTGTTGATGAAAACTATAGTTATGAAACGAATAGATAATAACAAATCCTCGCCGTTATAAAACGTCTCGTCTATGACCTGTGGATTCTAACTTGATCTGTGCAGTGCTGTTAGCATATATATTTTCAATAATACGAACATATTTCTTTCTTACTCCTTGTTGAATTAGAGCCTCCCAGAGCAGATTGTGTTTGATTGAGTCAAAAGCTTTATTGTAGTCGACAAATGCAATGTATAGGTCTTTCCCATACTCTTGAGATTTTTTTTATTAACTATTTTAATACATGCATATGATCAATAGTTGCAAAACCCTGCTCTAAAACCAGTTTGTTCAATGGGCTGTTCTTCATTTATAGTCCTTGATATTCTATTTAGGAAAAAAAAGCTATTGATAGCTTTGAAAAAAAGTTTTGTTAAGGCCCTAGTGGGTTGGTAAATAAAAGGTTTTGTGGACTGTATTAAAATAGGGTTTACTCCGAATGTCACAAAGGAATAGGAATGTATAGCTAAAACGTCCGTTGCGTGACGCGTCGTTGAGCCGAGTGGTGCCGACAGCGGCCGCAGCTGATGACCGATGGCGCCGCCCCGCGCCCCGCTCCTCTCGTCCCCTCGTCCGGCGCTCGTGCGCCGACATCCTCCCCGGGTTGAAGTATTTTCAATAGCCTTCAGGAAGAGGGCAGATGTTGTTAAAGGCACGACGAATCGTGCCCTTCTTCGTCCGCAGCTCAGCAACCCTCGAGATGCCGTCCACTCCGGGGTAGGTCTTGATGACCCGACCCAGAGGCCACAGCAATGGCGGCGCCGCTCGTTCCTTGACCAGGACCAAGGTCCCTGGCTTCAGCTCCCCTGTGGAATGTCGCCATTTTGTTTTGGTCTGCAGGAGAGAAACATAATCTCTGTGAAACCGCGTCCAAAAATGCTGACGTATGTGTTGGACTCTCTTCCATCTTGTCAGTCGAATGATGTTAGCGTCAGTCACCGTAGGGTGCGGCACAGATAAGAGCGGTCGCCCAATCAAAAAGTGTGAAGGAGTGAGTGCCGAAAGGTCGTTAGGGTCTGTAGAGAGAGGAGTAAGAGGGCGGCAATTTAAGACCGCCTCTATTTGGGTGAGGCAAGTTGACATTTCCTCAAATGTGAAATGAGTCAGTTTAAGTAGGCGCTTTAAATGATGCTTACAAGATTTCACAGCAGCTTCTGCTAGTGAGTTAAAATGTGGACTATAGGCAGGCGTAAAAATAAATTCAATACCTTCTTGGGCCATTTCACCCTCAATATTCGAAGAACTTAAAAATCTATTAATGTCGTTAGACGCGCCAACAAAGTTAGTGCCGTTATCGGACGTGATGCTTCGAGGCTTGCCTCGACGCGCCACGAAACGATCTAAAGCGGCCCTATAAGCCTCAGAGGTGAGGTCTGAGACGAGTTCCAAATGTACAGCTTTCACTGCAGAACAAACAAAGATGCACACGTATGACTTTGAAAGTTTGCAACCACGGCCTTTCTTATCGGCGGTCAACACAGGGCCGAGATAGTCGACATATGAATTTTGAAATGGAGACTCAAGGTGTGTCCTCGAGACCGGCAGATGACCCATCAATGGCTGCACATTTTGAGCTCTCTGTCTAAAACATGTAAGGCACTTATTTACAGTGAATCTAGCGAGGTTTCTGCCTCCTATGGGCCAATATGTTTGTCTAATATGTGATAAGAGCAAGAGAGGACCCGCATGTAGTAAATCTAAATGTTGCATTTGAAACAGCAGTTTAGTTACTTTGTGTTTACTACAAAGTACTACGGGGGTGCTTCACGTTATAGTCGTAGGGGGGAATTGTCAAGCCTCCCGCCCACGCGAATGAGATTCTCACTGTCAATAAATGGAGTGAGTGAAAGTAATCTACTTTTCCGAGGCAATGACTGACCAGATTTTAAAAGTTTATACTCATCTGGAAATGCATCTAATTGTGAGACAAGTATAATTTGATTTAATGAATTATGCAACTCCATTGAAGAGAGATTACTACACAATTTATTAGATTTATTTTTCAAATTGTAAATAAACCTCTGTACATATGCAACTATTCGTTGAATCTTACTTAGGCTAGAATATTTTATAACTAAATGGTGTATGAAAGATGACTGAATGTCTGAAGATGAATGATTGGAATTATCACTATTAATGAAATGAGTCACTACTTCCGGCAAATTATGTTTCATTTCGTATGGCATTTTAGGCCACTCATGCTCAGGCCGTAATAGGAAAGAGGGACCCGACCACCAGAGAGGTGTGTCCGCAATGACGTCAGCCTCTAAGCCACGCGAAACAAGATCCGCCGGGTTGTCCTTAGACGGTACGTAGTTCCAGGTATGACCTAATGTACTTTCTTGTATTTCATTCACTCTGTGTTTGACGAATGCATGCAGTTGATTAACCGGAGTGGATAACCAACCTAGCACGATCGTTGAGTCACACCAGAATCTACATCTATCAATGTGCAGAGTGAGTGATTTTTGTACCTTAGTACACAGTCTTGTACCTAACAAAGCTCCACAAAGTTCGAGCCTAGGAATCGTAGTTGGTTTTATAGGCGCTACGCGATTTCTAGATACTAGAAGTTGGACGCCTGCTGACCCGTCACTACCACAAGACCGAATATAGACACACGCTCCATATGCTTTTTATAGACGCGTCGGAAAAGACGTGTATTTCGTGTGTGGCAGAAACGTCACGCAAAACCCAACGTGGAATCTTCAAATAATTAAGACATGCAATACCTTGTTCAAATGTAGACCACAGATTAGCAACTTCATGTGAAACTTCGTCATCCCAGTCATACTTGTCGATCCATAGACGTTGCATAATTATTTTTTGCCTGGACAATGCATGGACCTACCAACCCCAGTGGGTCAAAAATCTGACTAATCACTGAGAGGACACGGCGTTTAGTGACCCTCTCAGCGGGTTTGATGTTGATAGCGAATACAAGTGAATCAGAGTCGCACACCCAGTTAAGACCTAGCGTTTTAGAGGGGACTCTGCTCAGAAAATTGTAAAGGACTCGACTCACCTGCATTTGTAATGTGTGACAAAATCTCAGGATGGTTTGAACGCCATTTCCTGAGGTTAAACTTAGCCGATGCACAGACGGACAGAACCTGCCTAGATAGCGCAATAGTGTCTGTAACTGTATTAGCCCCACTTAGAAAGTCGTCGACATAAAAATCTTGTTGTATTGCCGACTTCACACGACTGTCTTGAACCTTATCTGCTAAGCTTACGAGACACTTCGTTGCCAAGTAGGGAGCGCTCGAGGTCCCAAACGTCAATCTTGACAACGTATAGGTTTGAAGAGGTTCCTTGGGATCGAACCTAAAAATGATTTTCTGAAGAGGTCGTTGGACAGGATTTATTTCTATGGCCCTATACATTTTCTCCACGTCACTTGAGACTACGTACCTATGCTGACGAAAACGTATTAAAATCGATAATAGATCGTCCTGGACTACGGGGCCGACCATCTGTATGTCGTTAAGCGACACTCCCGAACTTGTAGGGGAAGATGCGTCAAACACTACGCGCAGTTTTGTGGTAGTACTAGCCTCACGAATGACACCATGATGTGGAATGAAGTGGACTACAGCGTCCGAAGATGAAAATGTAGGGTCTGTAGTGTCCAAAGTCATGTGACCTAACGATTCATACTCGCGCATGCACTCCATGTATTTATCTCTAAATAATGGATCGCGCTGAAACTTACGTTCTATAGACAAGAAACGATTTTTGGCTGTATTATAAGACTGACCTAAAGTATTGGGATCGCCTTTAAGAGGCATCGTGACAACGAAACGACCATCATCCTTTCGGTATGTGGTGTCTGAAAAAATCTGTTCGCAATTTCTCTCTTCTAAGGATAAAGAGAGTTTAGAAGAAACAGTGTCAAGCTCCCAGAATTTCGTAAGGTCGGGAGTTGACTGAAGATTTGCATGATTGCAAGTGTGTGAGCGTGAGGAACTTGATTGTTGCACAATAGCGCCAGAAACTAACCAACCAAATTTGGTTTCATACAATGAAGGCAATTGTTTACCTAACTTCATAGACTTGCTACATAGAACGTCCCAAAATACTTCAGCTCCGACAAGAATATCCACAGCATTCGGGATATTGAAATTTGGATCTGCTAGCTTAAGACCTGCGGGAAGAGGGAGACGGGAGATGTCTACAAATGAAGACGGCAGCACCGTTGTAATAGCAGGCAAAATATGACACTCAATATCAACCTTGTACGCACAGTAAAAAGACTCAATTGTGAGATTGCAAGACTGTGTACTTGTAGATACATTATTATTAAGACCTGATACCTTGGTACTCGCACCGCGTCGTGACAAACCCAGTTTTTCCGTAAGGCTATCCGTTATAAAATTGGCTGTGCTGCCGTTGTCCAGCAACAGACGTACGGTGCAGCTCCGGCCCAGCGCGCTGGACACGGACACCATAGCTGTGGACAGTAAAACATTCGCAGAAGTAGCAAGCTGATTTACAGATAAAGCGACATCTGAAGCAGTAGGCAAGGGATTCTGGATGGGTTGTGAATTACTAGATTCTAAGTGCAAAAGGGTATTATGTTTAGACTTGCAATATTTACAACCCGTTAATTTGCAATATTTGGCAAGATGTCCTGGGCGCAAGCAATTTAAGCAAACTTTGAAATGCTTTGCCTTTTGCATTCTAGTTTCGATAGAAAATCCTCTAAAAGACTCACAAGAATATAAAAAATGTGCTTGGGAGCAAAGCGGACATTTCAATGTCCTTTTATTATTATAATTATTGTTCGAATTATTAGAATTTGTATTTTTATAATTTTGAGTGAGATTATTAGAATTACATGAATGCTGATTATTTAACGTTACAATAGATTGATTAATATTTAAATTTGAATTAAGATTAGACTCGACAGATTCCAACAAATCAGCTTTCCTGCTTAAAAAATTGCAAAATTGTAACAAAGTAGGATCCTCAGTTAAGGTATTGCGATATTCCTCCCAATTACGACTAGTGCTTGTATCTAATTTCTTAGCCATAATAAAAATTAATAATGTATCCCAGTAATTTGTGGGCTGTTTTAATGTTGTAAGTGCTCTTACGTTTTTGTTGGTGACATCTACGAGATTTCGAAGCAACACACTTGATTCTCGTCCTAACGGCTCAACATCAAATAAACATTGTAGATGATTGTTAACTAATAAACGATTGTTGTTGTACCGTTCACACAATAAGTCCCACGCAATTTTGTAATGCTCGCTTTTAAAATCGATATTTTTAATAATTAAGGCTGCGCTGTCTTTAAGAGACGCTCTAAGGTAGTGGAACTTGTTAATGTTATCAATACAACCATTCTCGTGTATCAAAGAAGTAAAAGTGTCTCTAAATTCGAGCCAGTGTTGATAGTCACCGTTAAAAGTAGGCAAATTAATCTTAGGCAAACGAACAAAATTCTGATTGGAAACGTGTGCACCTGAGTTCGAACATCCGGAGCCCGCCACAGACTCAGCACCCGCCGAAGCTGCCAGCAGGCTGCGCGCGCGCGCCACTAGACTGTAGTACTGCCGGTCAAAGTCCTCCCGCTCAGCAAACGCGGAGGCGGCACCGGCGTCGTCCACGAGCATCTCGATGTCAGTCTGTAACGCGTCAAATTCCGAATATGTGATTTCGAATTTATTTAGACGCTCCTCTATGTCCAAGCGCTGAAGTTGTGAAATATGCGGAATATCTTTTAGCAAATTTAAATAATTGCCAAATATAGTTACTTTGGATTTAATGGAACCTCGCTTTTTAATTAAACCTCTAAGGCTATCCATTTTAGGCTGCTCCAAAGCAGGCTGGTTGTCTACTATGCGAGGCGAAAGCGTAAGTGTAGGGTGATTTTTTCCATCCATTTTATAAGGCAATAAGAATTTTCGTTACGAAAGAAATAAATAAATTCAATAAAAAAATGCCAACGCAGTGATTAAATGCATATAAAAGGAAAGAATGCGCAAGCGTTGACAGGTAAGCTACGCAGCGGCGACGGTTAGCAACAGGTGATTTCAAATTCAAGGTCAAGACCGCTCGGCCTACCCACGGCGCGCGGATAAAAATTGCATAGAATTCACTGATAGCACTGCGCGCGTTAGATATGATAATAAATAAATGAAATAATTATTTTGTAAGCATTAAAGCGAAGAAAGAAATGGAAGATACTCACAAAAAAATTGATTTGAAAAAAAATAACGACTTTTCGGCTAAGGAACGGATGGGTTTATAAATACCTTGATTGGAACGAACTCACTCAAAATACTGTGATCACTCCCTGTAGGCGACGTCGGCTCCCGACGCTCAGCTGTGGTGACGCTCCAGACTTCTTGTAACGGTCTCGTAACGGTTTTTTCCGTCGCGACCGTTTTTTCTTCTGCCACGGCGAAAGTCGTCAGGCAGCAACTCCAAAGACTCCTCTGCGACGATAAGGCGACGACACCACTGACTTCTTGCTTGAAGACTCCAGACAACGATCTTCTAACGGCTTTTCAACTGCGCGACCGTTAAATCTTTCTGTCCCGCGATTTCCGTCAGCTGGTCGTCAAAAGGATTCCTCGCGGCGGTTCTTGAAAATGACGGCGAAGGACCACTGTTAAGGCCCTAGTGGGTTGGTAAATAAAAGGTTTTGTGGACTGTATTAAAATAGGGTTTACTCCGAATGTCACAAAGGAATAGGAATGTATAGCTAAAACGTCCGTTGCGTGACGCGTCGTTGAGCCGAGTGGTGCCGACAGCGGCCGCAGCTGATGACCGATGGCGCCGCCCCGCGCCCCGCTCCTCTCGTCCCCTCGTCCGGCGCTCGTGCGCCGACAGTTTTTTTGTCTCCTTTTTTGTGGAGCAAGTTATTAACAAGAAATCCTTGCATTATATATTATCGGTGTAATAATAAATTATTTTAAAATTGTGTTTTATGCGTTTATTATATGTGAAAATTTCCAAATCTTAAGACAACAATAGTGGGACTTTTTTCTTAAGACTGGGAACATTACACGCACACCAACGTGAGTAATTTGACAACGTCGGTGAGAGCTGTCACGCATACATAACTAACGACTGGCCTCACAGTGTCGTTCACGAAGGTTTCATCTGTTTAGAAATCTGTGCAGAAAAAATACACAAATAAACAGAATTAAAAGAAGAAATCATTAGAATTTGGAAAACGAATAAGGTTTATATTGTGCAGTTGGTCCTCTCTAGCACAGGAGTAATACCAAAACACCTACACCACGGGATTAATCTATTAGCACTACCTAAAAATATATATTTAACAATGCAAAAAGCCGCAATTCTCAACACCTGCCGAATCGTTAGAAAGTTCCTGCAAGATGACTCTTCATCGACAAACATGAACCCAAATCATGATCTCCACTTGGCTTAAGCCCGTGGTTTTCATAAATACCGGAACTAGCATACGTTCCGAGACTGAGAATATCTCTTAAAACATAATAATAATAAATATTGGTGGACAATTCACACACAACACCGTAATTATGACCCCAAACTAAGCAAAGCTTGTAATATGGCGGCCACATAGTTGATATTATACTTTTATAATTTTAAATACATACTTATTATACTTACATAGAAACACCCAGACACAGTGCAAATATTTGAATACATCATACAAATATTTGTAGGTACTGGGTGGGAATCGACCCTCGGCTTCGCAGGCAGAGTTACTGCCCGCTAAGCCACGATGCCAGTCAATTTATTTATTTATTCATTCAATGAACACACAAAACAGAATGTAATAAACATAAACTATAACATAAGAGTATACTGTACAGAACTGTATTACATTCCAAACTATGTGGGCCTAGAAACAACATTTATTAAATACAGTGGTTTGATAATAATAATATTACATTAGACATAAAACATAAAGAAAATTAGGCCAACAGATCTGAACTTAAAACTAACATGCTTTAAAACAGAAGATAACTCAAATTAAATAGATAATTCAAACAATTGATTGATTCTAGCGACGAAGAAGTTTATTAGACCGTAATCTGGGGGCACGGCAGTGCCCCGCCAAATCGAGCGCGAAGCAAACACTGCCGTACCATCCTTTACTAGTACCATTTCGCTGCATTTTCGGGCCCCTATTTGAGAGCCTCTGGATAAGACCAGACCGCTGAAATTTTCGTCATCTAGTAAGCTATAATCACATATTTAAAATCCAAAATTTGAGGTCTGTACGTCATTTAGTTTAGAAGTTAAGCGAAGGCAAAGTTTCGCATTTACGACACTCACTCATGATCATCAAAATAGAACTAGTACTTCCCATAAACTCAGAGAGCTGAAATTTGGTACAGACTTAGAGTTTAATGGCAACATAAAGGGAAAACTATAAAAACTAGGAATATCGAAAATCTGGAGTACCTGGTGCCCCTTATTTGAAAACACAAGAGCCCAACCAAACTACTAAAGATCGACATACCGCCTTTACAAAAAATATTCAACTTTGTTTGTCCTCTTCTCTCCTCCTCATTTGATGTAAAAAACCGAAGGTCTGAAGTATCTTGATGAAGTACCCTCAGCTTGTCTCATTAGAGATACAGTAATCCCCAACTACCCGCACTGGGCCAGCGTGGTGGATTATGTGACCTTAACTCTCTCCTTGCGAGAGACGGCCCGAGTCCCAGCAGTGGGAACATTTAGTGGGCTCTTGATGATAATGATGAATCAAATATAAATCTAATACGGCGGCCTCCCCAAGATGGTTGACTAGCTGTTTGAAATCCACCCCCATGAATATGGGTGTCAAATGATATTGGTTTGCTGTTAAGAATACGACAAAATAGTCACTTAAATCCAATATGGCGGACGTCTAAGATGGCGGACAGGTTATTTGAAATGTACCCCCATGATGTGGGTATCAAATGAAAGGGTTTGCTGTCAGGAATACGAAAAATAGTCACGTGACTTACATTTTTAGTGCGTGCTAATAGCGTGTTTTTTATTTTTTCAAACTATTTTATAATTATTTTACTCAGGATCTTAGTTCCAAGTCGACATGTACCTAGTTAATAGATATTATTTGGCGGTTGGATCCAGGGCACGGATCATGTTGTATGCGGTTGTCCTCGATCCTCGACACACCGTTGTATAGTCAGAACACAGTTCACTCACACCTCACTCTAAAACCCTAACTGGCTATCTCCGATATCTCGGTATCTCCGGCTCAATCCCGCAGTCGGAGGTGATCTTACAAAAATCTTTGAATTTACAAATATCAACTGTAACTCTGTCCTAGTCCCCACGTATTGAACTTTGAGGATTTAGTTGGTCTGAGTTTTTTAATAATTATTTATCAAAATATTAATCAACGTATCAATCTATTACAGAGATAGTAGAAAATCCTGATAACTTATCGTTGGTCAGTGCTTAGATCCTCGTACATAGATATCCCATATTCATATCATCGTCAACCATAACACAAAAGTAGGTAGGTATTAATCATAGTTGATAAACATGTCATAATCTAAAAGGGGTATTACATAGATGATTGGTTAAATTAGTTGAATTTTAGGTTATTGGGTACCAAATTAATCAGGAAGTCTTTTTAAATTCATGATTATTTTTAACCGACTTCAAAATATGAGGTTTCTCAATTTGACCGTATATATTTTCTTTACTAGCATTTTTATCAAACTACGGATAGATATTTACGCATACTATTATAATCTAGTCGTGTTCCAAATTTGTTTATCTACTATTTGTATATAATAAGTATATATACTTACCTCATCCGTTTGGATGTTCCGACGTGATTGAGCAACAAACATCGAACCATCGAAAGTTTCGCTTTTATTATACCTATTACTAGCAGCGCCCCGCGGTTTTACCCAGGTAGTTCCTGTCGTTACCGGTATTTCCCAGGGTTAAAAAGTAGCCTATGTAGTTCTTCTTATACTATCTTATATTATATTCTTATTCTTCTTATACATCCAAACATTGACTTTTGTAATATTAATATAGTTGGATTAGAATGGTTTTTTGAATATATGCTTTAGTTTTCACACTTTTTGTTTGCCTGAACGATCAGCTCTCTGATGCCTAGATCTTGCAACTTCGTTGCATAAGTAAGTATATAAAATACCTGTACCTATTTCACAAGATATTGTTTACTGCGCAGACCTATGGGCCATGGGTTCAGCTTACCATTCTAAGTTATACCTATTTCCTAAGTAGACCGTCGTTTAGTCACAAAATGGAAGCGTGAATTTCACTCTTTGACAATATTTTTAAACTAAGGGCAATAAATAATACAATTCAAAACAATTGCAATAAAGAGTTAATCTATTTTATGACACCTAGGTAATGATGTAATGAAGTAGGTATGTAGGTATATTGCATGGATGGAGACACTATGTATTTGTTATCATGGAGTCTCTGTCCGAATCTCTATTCTAATCAACTTCCTACTACTTGCAATTGTGAACCTAAGTTGCTGAAAGTACTCTCTACTATGCCTATACTCCTCGATAACGCCAGATGTGTTTCATAACACGTTAGCACCATAACGTAATAACGAATAGTCGTCGAAATTAAAATAAACGTTTCATGGATAATGTTCCCAGATCAAATCCAAAGGAAAGAGATTGGGTAAGTTTAAGTACTTCTGCGGGTATTGAGCGCAGTGTTGTAGGTAATGCTAGGCAGTAATCAGAACTCTTCAAATAGCTGCGTGGTACTGTGTTGTTTGATGTTTTAGGCAGACGCGTTGCTTACCATCAGACAAAGCATTATTTGCCTCCATTACATTTAAAAAAAAAGTAATGCTCCTCATAATGCTAGAATTCTTCTTAGCACAGGCGTAGAGCACTCCAAACATGATCAAATTCTGAAATCTAATAATCTACTTAACTACCTATACTATTCTTTCAAACCGTCCCTCAAACTTATGTAGCATTTTAACTCCCCTACATTGCGTCCATCATGACTGTGTACTTACATTGTTATATTATTATCATAAACCAGTTGTAGGTATTGCGCAAGGTGTTACAATTTACAATAAATTTTCATTAGATTATAGAATTTATTAATGTAAAAGGTCCTTTACCATATAAATAAATAAGGCTTTAATGAACGCTAAGTCATTCTACCGTCGCATTTGTGGGATAAACTGCTAGTTCCGACAATCGTGGCACATTTTTTCTTTTTTAAAATGGAAATAAACTTTACCAATAAAGTAGTCTTGGTGACAGGCTCAAGCGGGGGAATTGGGGAAGCGACCGCCATCTTGTTTGCGAAATATGGCGCTAAATTAGCGCTAGTCGCGGCTGATGACGACGACGAAGAGACGAGGTTGCGAAACGTCGCAGCACGATGCGAGAAAGAAAAAGGAATCAAACCTTTGGCGATCCGAGCTGACCTCTCAACAGATGAAGGGGTGGAGAGGACTGCAAATGACACGCTTAAGCATTTTGGAAGGTGCGACAACAAAATCACTAATTTTTTTTTCATCATTAATTTTGATTTCTTGTACGCTCACCGCGTAGTTTTGATCATGATCTTTCTAGGTGGACACTAAAGACGCTTTTAACAAAAATAAATTAGGTACCTACTTAGTATTGTATTGATAACCTAGCTACCCATATTTTTTGCATGTGGCATAAAATGTAGGATCATCATCATCAGCCTGTGTTCGTCCACTGCTGGGCATAGGCCTCTCCAATTATAGGCCACTCAGCCCGATCCTCGGTTTTACCTTTCCAACCGTCACTCTATCTTTCTAATCTCAGGGCGTAAAACGTAGTAAGGTGACGTGACGTTTTTATTTTACATTTCTTTATTTCAGATTGGATATTCTTGTGAACAATGCAGCAACCGGAGCTATGGTGACCATACAAACAACAGACATGGCTGCTTACGACAGGGTCTTTAATTTGAACGTGCGAGGTGTTTACAACTTAACACGATTGTTAGTACCGGCGCTGATAGAGTCAAAAGGCAACATTGTCAACATATCCAGTATGGTAGCAACCATGACGAGTGTTGGCAGCTTACCCTATTGTATGTCTAAGGTAGGATATCATTCATGCAATTCATAATACGTTTAATATTTCATTTATTTAACGCATTTTAAGGCTAAATAATAAAAATGAAAACTACAATTGTATGTACCTATTATAAAATTAAATAGGTACGTCATAATTACAAAAATAAAACAAACTGAACCAACCTCTTGGTCATAGGAAAGTTGGCCACAATTTTGGCAGTTTTTCTTCGTGAGCCACCTTTTGATCGAAAAAAATGCCAGCATTCCGGTCACTCGTACCTATACCGAGCGAGTGCGATTTTTTTAATTACTTATTTTAACTAAAACATAATATGTGAACCCACTTTTTATTAATTTTAATGAAGGGATTACCTATAATATTAGACTGCAGGCCCGTGAACAAAATGTATGGGCCATATGAACCAACCACCAGGAAACCTATGTAAGATGATAGAAGGGTATACAGTAATAAGATTCAGCACGTCGTATGCCGTCACTTGAAAGCTGTCCAACTGAGTACAGGTTATAATAGGTTACAGGGGTTTGCAACTCTCGATCATTTCTCCTTGTCGCATGATTTTTGTACGGCGTTTGGGAATAATGGATAAGTAAGTGGACAAGTAGAAGGTCTCAATGAAACTAGGATTAAAACCGAAATAAAAATCTAGCTAATGAACAAAGCCTATTACAGTGTAATAGATGATTTTGTAAAGGACAGCATTATTTGGAAAAGGAATATGTCATAATTAGAACTATCGAGTAAGGTAGAATAATGCTGTATTCATTAAATAGATAATTTGTTGTTTCATCATGACAAAGCCTTTTTATTACAGCTACACCTAAATAACAAGGCCCCTTTACAGCTGATTATTTTTTGTTTGACATTATTCTTGGGTATTATTTTGTTATGTACACAGATTATTTGTGTATAATTTTATTGTAGTGACGTTACCAAGTGTTCTTTTGAAATAGTGGTTCGAATAAATACGAAATTAAATAAGAAGAGATGTTGGAACTAAAAAAATTGTAAAATTTAATTTTTTAATTGTTATTTTTGTCGGAAAATACTGATTTTCCGGTGATTTTCAGGGTAAATTTTGGACTGGCTTTGTCATTGGCTTGGGTTCCATGCAGTTTCAATACCTCTTCCATCGGCAATGCCGTAAAAAAATTATGTGACAAGGAGAAATTATCGAGAATTGCAACCCCCCGTCTTCACCTGCATCAGTTGGATAGCTTTCAAGTGACGGCATAGTGCTAAAAATTATTATTTTATACACTTCTATCATCCTACATAGGTCTTCTGGTGGTATATGTAACTACCAGTATCTATTACAAATCAGGTTTCTATTTTCAGCAAATATTTTGTGATGTTGTATATTTTTTGGTGTTAATCATCTTCAGTCCACAACAGAGCACAATCTTCCTCCTTAGTATGTGTAATATTCTACAAAAGTAACCAGATTAAATTTGGAAACACAACCAACATTTGAAATAATTTATTTTGCATGTAGATAGCGGACATGCAAAGTGAGTTCTTTCAATGATTTCACATCACGACAATCATCATAGACGTGAGCGCAAATCAAATGTAATTACGAAATTATGTATTAGTACCTACATAAAATAAAAATTAGTGTCACATTTCAGGCTGCAATCAGCCACTTTACACGTTTGGTGGCGCTGGAACTGGCTCCGAAAGGCGTTCGAGTCAATGCAGTCAGTCCTGGTATTACCGTAAGTACCAATTTGTTAAGATTTTTTCTACTTTCGTTTTTGTATCGACACTTTATAGGATGACTCTGCCAGTTCAGTTGTTATTTTTTAACCAACTTCAACAACGGCGGAACTTGGTTCAGTTGTAATATTTTTTGGATGTAGGTATTTTACGCAATATTTTAGCTTCGTCAATTGTGAATCGATTTTGATGATTCTTTTTAACCCCCGACCAAAAAAAGGGGTGTTATAAGTTTGACGTCGATGTCTGTCTGTGGCACCGTAGAGCTCAAACGGATGGACGGTTTTTTTATTTAAAGGTTAATATCCGTGTGGATGTTCTTAGCTATGTTTGGTTAATATCGATATAAGATGGCCGCATCCACAAAATGGCGGACAAAATATTTCTTCACAACCTATCTCAATATGGGTATCAAATAAACGGGCTTGACTAGTAAAATACTATACACTATAACAAATCTCAAATCCAAGATGGCGGCTACCACAAAGTGGCGAAATACATTTCTTTTTTCACAACTCCCTTAATATGGGTATCCAATAAAAGGGGTTGTCTAATAAAATGTTGTACAGATAACAAATCCGAAGTAGTCGGGGGTTAGTCAAATTTTTTAATTTTGTTCTTGTTATTTCTTTTGTAAATCATACTTCAGAGGTGGTCCCATACTACGAGTAAGTAGGTATATTAATATTACAAAGCTGATGAGTTTGTTTGTTTGAATGTAGTAGTTCTAATCTAGTAATTCCCTAGATCCTAGATCTAGGGAATTACTAGTCCGAATTGAAATATTATTTTTCTGTTGGATAGCCTATTTATCGAGGAAGGCTATAGACTATATAACATTACGCTTCTATTAATAGGAACGAAGTATCAATGAAGAATGTAACAAAAACAAGAAAAATAATTCTTTTTGAGAGCTTTCGTTGCGTGCGTTTCGTCGCGCGCTGTAGCCCCTTACTGAAGTATAAATCTTTGTTGAATAAATTTGTTCTAAGTCTGAGTTGGTACGACTAATTTTCTACAGATGGCGTTGCAATGCGGACATGGTCAGCTAGTCTGATATAAAAAATCTGTTAACCAATTTCTATTAGAAATCGTTTTTTTTATCAAAAATATAAATTTGGCATACTTACGTCGATGATACTTTTACTCCGAACGCTGTTTCATTGAATCAGTAATCAGTACCGTTTGTTGGTTTCACGAGAATGAAATTTTCTGAAGTGCCTGAGACTAATTTGAAATTGAAGTCGGTGTTTGTATTTTGAGTATAAAATTAAATAGTTGATAAATCTCAAAAATCTGTCAAGTTTCCTAATATTGCATTATTCCTTCACAGGCTACAAGGTTTGCGCAGCGAGTAATGGGCTTAACAGACGAGCAAAGTGAAAATATATACAAGCAATCTGCGAATTTGGTTCCTTTGGGTAAGGTGTGCGTTGGCGACGACATCGCCAAGATGGTTCTGCACGTTGCTAGCGACAATAACAGCGCTCTCGTCACAGGCGCAATCATCCCGGTCGATGGGGCTTTGACTTTAAGAGGCATGCCAGGGAGTGCCAGTGACAATGCCTAGCTCTTAATAAATCCTTTTTTACTACATTCATATGAAACGCCTCGCAGTTTTACTGGATAGTTCCCGTTCCCGTTATTTTCCCGCAATAAAAAATAGCACCTTTGCTATTCCGCATCCAATTTAACTGTAGTAACCTATTCCGAATTGCAACCCGATGCATTCACAGGTACCGATGTGATAGAGCAACAAAGATCAATCAATCAATCAAAAATCAAACAATCATGCTAACTTATTAAATTTTGTAAAGATATTAGAAATGCGTTTATAATTTAACCGACTTCAAAAAAGGCGGAGGTTCTCAAATGTTTTTTTTGTATGTAGTTGTTTTTTGTTTATGTGGGGTTGAAATATGAACAAAAAACTATAATTTACTTTCATTTATGGATCTAGATTTCTAGATCTAAAAACTAAAATGACACGACTTAGTAAAATCTTCTTATGTAATTTGGTCGGGTGTCTGAAATTTTTCAAAATTTTAAATTGAAGTCTGGTTTTCGTTTTTTCGGCGAAACTAAATTATAGTGATTTAATACGCCAAATTCTCCTTATTAACTAAACATATCTTGAACATATTCATTAAGATCTGGTCAAGAAAGCAAGTCCCAGTAGCATTCGGAAGAGCAATTTTTGTCCTCTTCCCTAAAAAGCAGGAAGTAACTCATTCAAAAGACATCAGACTGATAGCCCTAAGCAATACAATTTCTAAAATCTTTTTCAGCATATTGCAAACAAAAATGACCACATTTATGGCATTATTTTAATAGGTATTTCAGGACCAATCACCAGAAAAGGTTCTTGTCTGGTATTTCTGGATGCCTGGAACACAATACATTACTAGCAGAAAGTTTGAAAGATGCCAGAACACATGAGAGGCAAATAACAGTCTGCTGGATAGACCTAGAGAACGCGTTTGGTTCTGTCCAGCATGAACTTATGATATTTGCCCTAAAATGGTATAACTTTCCCGCTGAAATTATTGACGTAATTAATTCTTATTATTGTCACTTAAAATTCGTCATAACAGTAAACAAGGAATACACAAAACCACTTGAATACAATGTAGGACTATTCCAAGGGTGCTGCTTATCACCAATAGCATTTAATAAAGTTATAAATATTTTAGTAGACAAATTAATATCCCGTGAAAAGAAATGGGGCTACAGGTTTAAAATCAACAATAAATACACTGAGTCAATCTTGGCCTTTGCGGACGACCTTGCAATACTTACACGCAATCCCAAACAGTGTAAGGAATTGTTGAACGAAGTTGATGAGTTCTGTACATGGACGGAGGGAATGAGGACAAAACCATCTAAATGTCATTGTCTTTGTCTGGGTAGACGAAATACCAAATATACTTCTTACGATCCGGGACTCTCCATAAGTGGCCAAGGAGTTGCCACAATTGCAGAGGCAGTGCCTTTCAAATTTATTGGTATCATTATTAGAGGTGGTTGTTGAAAATTTCATGAACAACCTCAATTAGGTAGACCAGCAGCCTATCAGCAATATCAAAAAAGCATGGATATATGACAATTACCTCACATCACGTCTCACTTGGCCTTTCCTAGTATATGACATCGGTAAAACTCTCCTGGCAAAGCTAGATGCCAATGTCATAAAGATATTGAAGTCATGGTTCGGATTGGCACACCCGATCACAATAGTTTTGGGCTGAAACCAAAGAAACCGTCTGAACTTTACAAACACTTAAGAGTTACAAAAACGCATGTTTTGGGAAAGTCGCAAGACGAATTAATTACATCTCTCCCAAAAGACAAAACTGCTTCAGACCTGGAATCTAGACTTCAATTCCATAAACAATTTATGGCAGGTGCACAAGTAAATACTGCTGAGTTGGGTGCGAGAAATAAAAGGGGAAGACCGAGACATAGTAAAAACCTTTCTACAACAAGACGAAAATGACGGTTACAAAGTGCACGCTATGAATTTAGAAATGCAAAGCGAGTGGTTAACCATAGGTGAGTTCTGTATCCTATTAGCTCTAAAGTGGCGCACCTTGATTTATGACTGGTCTCCTGCCTTATTAAAATGTTATCCTTTATATACCTTATTATAATTTAAAATTATTTATAAAAATGCATTCCAAATGACCCTTCCTGATCAGAGTAACTTGGTAAGGTGGGGAAAAGCCATTGAAAAGTGTTGCTATACTTGTGGAGAGGCGATATGTACAGCAAGGCACATATTGGTGGAATGCAAAGTGCTCCTTAATGGGGGTCATTACTCACGGCGCCATGACAGAGTACTTGAAATCATACGTAAAGCCATGAGCCTTTCAGTAGCTAGAAGCTCAAAAGGGATTGACGACAAACAAAAGACAAATTAACTTTGTAAAAAGAAGGCTCAACTTCAAACTCCAGGAACAAGCCTTACTCAATCCTGGGTACAGCACCTGATTGGACTATTTTAATGGACACGTATGAAAAGCACTACAAAATCCCAGAGGATGTGGGTGTTTCGTCATCCAGACCCCGACATTTTCCTTTTTTCTAGAGCTAAGAAACACATCATAGTCCTTGTAGAACTTACCGTACCGTGGGAAACTAATATATCTAAAGACCACGCGATGAAACAAAATAAGTATTACGACCTCCTAAACGAATTAACAAAAAACGGCTAAGTAGTTAGTTTATACGCTGTAGAAGTGGGAGCGAGAGGTATACCAGCAAAATCTCTCTATAACCTGCTGAAAAACCTTGGTTTATCCAGAAGTGCAGTAAGTTCTATACTAGAACACGAGTATCTAAAGCTGCACTAGTAGGCTCATATCAGATTTGGCTGGGCAGGAGAGAAAAACAAGTAGTGAAGTTGAGTGTTGATGTACGTCAGAAAGGGGCCCCTTCAACCTACGCCCGAGTCACAAGTCTCGGGATCTACTCGAGTTTTCTCTCTGTGCCACACGATGGACCCGGCACCCGCACGGTGAATCCATAGAATGCTAAGAAGATCGTCTCATAGTTGTAATAGTAATTCTAATAACGGGTTCGAATCTCACTCAACCATATAAACTTGTGTAGTGATTATAGAGAGATATGAAATATTGGTTCAGTGTGTGGGTGATTCTGTATATTTTATATATACTGTATATTTGTGTTTAAAGAATTTTATTTATTACTTAAGACATTTCTGTCGCTTACATGATAAAAATAACTTAATATCAATTTAAATTTGCGACTTTACATACACATAAAACACAAAAAAAAAACCAAAATACATAAAAACTAATCAAGGTTTGGTAATAAAAAATACAAATGTCAGATAAAACAGGTAGTTTTAACAAAAAATACAGATAAACGATATAAACAACATATTTTTTTTTATACTAGGTATATAAATATGAGAAGTAGGTACATATAGGTACTTTCCACAACAGTAATCACAAATTTTATCTTCAGATTTTAAAAAAAGTTACTATGCAGGGTGTCCCATAAGTCGACGTCAAGCCGAAGTCGCATGATAGGTAAGGCCATAACAGTCATCAGATAAATATAAAAAAAATATACTAATGTCTTTTATTTTTAAAATTATTGCAAAAAAATATTCGGGAAAATGTTTCTGTTGCTATAAATCTTTATTTTTTGCCATCGAACTCTTAAAAACGGCAGAAACGGTAAACGCGTTTCTAGGTTGCTTCTACGTTAGGGGTCAGGGTCGCGGGGTCACTTTTCGCTATCCTACGACGACCCTGACCCATCCGCCACGAAGCCCTCGCTTCGCGTTAGTACCTACACCCTGCATTTGGATCTAGTGACGAACCAGAAATCAGCGGCGCATCACCTCCTCGAAGGCCTATCCCTAGGTGGGGCGTCGGATGGTCCTAAACATGCAACGCTCCAGGCCTTCCTGTGGAGACAGGGTGCGAGCCCAGAGTGGCGACTCTCTAGGCTCACCCCCCGTCCCTGTTTCCGCCTCAGTTAAGGAGCGAAAGGTTTCCAACCCTCGCTCCTTAACTCACACGACCTCTCACTGTCGAGAGGCCAACCCATCTGGCAACCCAAAACAAAACAAACAAAAAATAGTAACCTGGAAATCTACAAATTCAGCTCCTCAACATCTACCGGGGTGAGAGAAACCAACTCAATACCTTATCAACACTATTATGATAACAACAAAAACACAATTAGAGTGAAAATACGTTACACCAAACTGAACATGTTTCATTGAACAAAAGATCACTTTTTGGAGCTTTAAATGAAGATTTTTAAGCATAATAATTGATAGGTAGTAACTAATGTTAAACTGTGGCGGACAGCGCTCAAACCGTCGAACAAATCTGACCGTTGTCCGCTTTCGAGAGCGAATTTATCAAAGAGTGGACTGTAACTTGTGAATATCGTATTTTAGCTAGGGGGCAGCGTGGATATTAATAACACAATCGTGCATATTACAAACGGTTTATTCACGTACCTTAAGTTACTATAACACAAACGATCTTACGCAGCTAACGACAAACACGTGGCGGCACGGTGTTCTCTCGCCGCAAGCCGTAATACGTGCGCTCCCAGGTTATGGTCTCGACGAAACAGCCGGTCGTAGCATCGCAGCGCGACGTTGCGTTTCTACAATTCCGTAGATAACGTTATCTACCGACGCGCTGTACCTGTTCCGTCGGTGTTCGTCGCCGGGTGCTTCACATTTCTTCCGCCGCGATTTATCGCATTCCAATCGCGTCAAGCCCCCGACGACGGACCCGAGATTCTCATCTCTTATTAAGGAAGCAGAAGACCGGAGCGTGTAGAAGGCCTTGGCCTGCTCACACTGTGTTTCCATTTAACTGACCAGTCTACTAGCTTCGCTCCTTACAAACAGCTTTTACTCGTACTTATTTATCAGAAATATTTATTTACATGCCGCACTTACAATATTTGAACAAACGAGGCTCACTATCTGGTACTCCATCTCTCTGGTAGGAATGTTCCTCATTACATACTTACTCCTCATACTATCCATATACAACCGAATCATATAGCATGTAGCTAAACTTAAGTGTTACGACTTAAAGTTATAAGCACGAGAGACAAGATCTGCCCGCTTTCACCTTGATGACGGGCACGGCGTCCTGGCGCTCTCCTTGCCTGATTTTGTCTCTGCACCTCACAGTATACCTCCCAGGTAGATGATACTAGTGTATCTGCCCTTAAGACTGTTAAATACTATGTATATACTCGTATGTTATTATAAACTATGATAGACTCTAAGGTAGTGGCCGCCGAGACATTCTACAATAACTTTAGTTCTCTTCCAATAGTTTCATAATACTTAGCACTCAAAATACGGCAAAATAAATATTCAAATCAACAATATGCGTAAATCCCTCAAAGTACAAAATGTATTCAACACATCAGTGTATCATTTTCTCTTGTGAAATATAACCTGTACAAGTGATCTCTGAAGAGCCCAGGTAAAACATATACACTCCACTAACCAGAGCTTCTGTGGTTCCTGTGATTGGAAGTCGCATCATCCTATCACTAGGACAGCGTACTGCCAACGATTGAGGTTTGAATTGTGATCATTCTTGGAATAATATTTTCAACTCTTTTATCAAGATGATTGACATCTGTGACGCCTGCCGTAGTATCACTGATGCTAAGCACAGGATTAAATGCACGAAATGCCTACTAGTACTTATACCACTTGGAGTGCCTTGCTATTGCAATTTCGGAAGTGAATTCTGATGTAAGAGCGAACTTCATATGTGACACCCCTGTTGTCGAAGCAGCCAACCAAAGGGCGATCGTTCTAACACCCCCGTCCGTCTAACTACCAAGAAAATATCATCAAGGCCGGTCACTGAGCGTCAAAAGAAAATTGGTACAGCCGCTGCCGCGGCGGCAGGCCTCTGCTGCCACTTTAGGTGGAACAGGCAGCAAAATGGCCGACCACTCCTCGCGCCCCGATCAACCTCGTGTGGTTACTCCTCCACCAGCTCATGAAATGCAGCTACCTGATTTGGCTTTGCTGCTGAGTGAAATAAAACTTTTAAGACAGGACATGAACGTTTTCAAGCAGAAAATGCACGTAGTACTTGGCCAGCTGTAACCGTAGAATGTATGAAACAGAAAATTCATTATCAGTAGCTACTTGCAAGATTATGGAGCTTGAAGCGAGTCGGGTGGAAAACTTTCAGTTAAACGCGCATGTCAAGAAACTGGAGGACACAATCGAACGTAAGACTCAGGCCACGAAGTCAGGTAAGAAACGAAGTAGAAAAGTCGGAGTACCTGAGTCAAATAACGAGAACCAACCCATCTAGTAGGTGGAAAGAGTGGGGCCTAAGTTGAATAATAGAAAAAACGTATACACAGGCGACGGTCCTCGCTCTCGTCTAATAGTGGTGCGTTTTCTAAGGCGTTCTACACGCGACTCGTTTTTAAAAGCAGCGAGAGGCCGTTCCAACTTAACTTCCAGCGATGTAGCTGCTGACGGACTCTCGAATAAAATTTATGTAAACGAACGCCTATCGAAATCTTGCAGACAGTTGTTTCACGAAGCGTGCAAGAGATCAAAATCTCTCGGCATTAAATACTGTTGGACGAGAACCAAACATTCGAAACACGGAACAACCTTCATTCGAAAGGCGGAGGGGCGGCCCGCCATTACTATCCAAAATGTGGCTGATCTGGATCTTCATCTGTACTTTAAGGACACTAACGCGGACGGCATCGCACAAGAAGAACTGTTCAAATCGGGGCAGGCAACTCCGATTCCTCAGTGGTGTTGCTCTGGATTTATCGCTTGAATTTTGTTATAATTTCTGCTCAATTTTTCAGCGGCTCACTAGACGTCGTAAAATACAGCTTATTATTCATTTAACTAATCTTATAGGCAAGACTCTCATTTCCAATATATTTGCTTGCGTCGCACTCAACAAGTACCCATAAACTCATTTACTACTACTATTCCTACACCTATTTTCACAAGACACACACACAAACATCATGCACACAGACGTTTTTCTGTTTATTTAAATTTAATATGTTCCACTAACAGAAAGCCTTTGGAAATAATATTACCGTATTGACATATTGTGGACTTCTGGCACTTTGATTTACAAAAGTTCCACAACTTCACTCTCGCGCCCCCATTCTCTATAGAGCACAGGCCCGTGAACATAAGAAACAGCAGGACACCTATGTAGGATGATAGAAGAGTATAAAATAATAGAATTCAGCACTATGCATTCGACATTTTAAAGCTTTTTTGAAATTATTAAGGGACTTATTTTCTTAAGGGACTACCAATTGACAACTTCTTTTGTTTTTATCTAGTTTTAAAATGAAAGGCATAATGGAACATTTAGATAACTCGTTCTTAATCAAGTGCTACGAACTTACTTCCGCGGAATTACAACTTCAAAATTTGGACTTTAAACATACGAAGCGTGTTCAAAAACTTTGATTGCCTTAGCTCGCTCTAATGAGATTAAATATAAATATTAATAGAATCATCTAGTATGATATAAATAAAATAAAAAAAGATGCTGCTAATGGATAAAGAAACTGATTTTATGATAAAGAAACTGGATTTGACCGAATTTGCCAACGAAGTTTCAGTTACAGACATTACGCTTAGTAATTTATCAGCTATTAATAGTAATTTAGAAATGTTAGACTATTATCTTCGCCGGATAATAACCCTGAGGTCGCAGCTCTATCCTTATCTGTATGCATATGCTGTTTATCGTTTGCTATAGCTTTTTAGGATTGTTTCTGCTTTGAGAGATTTGGTTTTTTCAGACTCTATTTTTATCTGATGTAAAAGTATTTTATGAAAATTTCGATATCTCGTACATTATTAGTAACATCGAATTATCTGGATCTCGTCTAGCTGATAGGTGGAGTCTATCGCGAGTTCTTTGGCATCTTATAAGCCTAGGATAATATGGAGTGATCCATGGTTTTAAGTTACGGTTTGAACGTTTGACTATAACTAGGCGATTGTGAGCTTAGCTTAGCTAGGGGAGCTTAGGACGAGTAAGGGGAAGCGACACTCAGGGCTGACCGCAGAGCTTCTGGCGGGAGCCCAACCGGAGTCAAATCTCAATAATAGACCCTTGTCTAAGTGCACCATATTTCTTAGGTGTACCATCACCAATATCAAGTTAGGGGCTTTCAAGTTTTATATGAGAGGTAAGATGTTTAAAAAAAAGTAAGAAATGTGGCAAGAGATAATCTGTCAGCTTTTTCTGATTAATACAATATATGTTCATTGTTTATTTTGTAAGTATGGTCACCCTACAATGCGGCTAAACGTTGGCCGCCGTATTGAAGAACGTTTCGCAATGACAATGCGGCTAATCGTTGTACCGCCGCATAACAAAACGGCCCTTTTTTTCAAAACGGCTAGCCGTAATGTAATACAGCAGATTATACGATCTGGTTGCGACATATATATGTATAACATTTCTCGATGAATTGACTATCCCATAGAAAAATAATATTTCAATTCGGACCAGTAGTCCTCGAGATCCTAGTGTTAGAACAAACAAACTCTTCAGATTTATAATCCATATGGTTATATGGATTACAATATCCATTTTTGTTAGTAGGTACGAGTACATAAGTATTTAGTACTACTTCAAAAACTCAGACCAAATAAATCCTCAAAGTTCAAAAAGTGGGGACTAAGACAGAGTTACACAGCCTACGTATTCATTTTATTTCTTAAGGTTTTTGTAAATTCTAGATCACCTCCAAATGCGGGATTGAGCCCGAGATACCGGTGGTTATGGTTTTAGAGTGAGGTGTGAGTGAACTTGTGTCCTGGCCATACACAGTGTGTCGAGGATCGAGGACAACCGCATTCAACACGACCCGTGCCGTGGATCCAACCGCCAAATAATATCTTTACATATCGACTTAGAACTACAATCCTGAGTAAAATAATTATAAAATATGTATTTAATAACGTAAAAACCAGGCCTTTAGCACGCACTCAAACATTTGAGTCACGTGACTATGTTTTTCGTATTCCTGACAGCAAACGCTTTCACTGTTAGGTACCCATATCATGGGGTTGCATTTCAAATAGCCTGTTCGCCATCTTGGGCGTCCGCTATATTGGATTTAAGTCACGTGACTATTTTTTTTCGTATTCCTGATAGCATGTGATACTTAGGCCTTTAGGCCGCCATATTGGATTTGTAATGACGTTTCTTAGCTAGTCATGTATTGCCATCAGAGCGCAGAGCGTGTGCAAAATTGCATCCTAATCGAAGACCTTAATAGATATCGGGTCAAATCAAGATTCCAAGATTTTCTTACATAGGGTAATTCCGGGGCAGTTGGCCTTAAGGGAGAGATGGCCTAGTCCAAAAAATTCCATTAAATTTAACTAGATGTCGCTAGCGCTCATTTAGTTCGCTTTGAGTCGTGTGTGCAAACACCTGTACGCAAAAATATTGGCGAAAAAAAAGCTAAAAGTAAGTAAAATCCTCTTGTTTTGTTTTGCGTAATGTCAAAATGAATTAAAGAGTTGACGTTCTATGTTAAAGTTGTGCAGTATTTCCTAAAAAATCATGCTTTTTAATACTTTCGTGATGGTTCATGAGTCGTGCTAGATTATAACCTCAAAATAATATCAATATCACGCATATTTTGTCACGTGTCCGGTGTGGCCATCTCTCCCAGAAAATTAGGAAAGATGGCCATTTTTTGTCAGGGTGTGATGGCCGTATTATTAATATACGTGATTGCATATTTTTTTAACTAAGACCAATTTTTGTCCTTATTGTAGATGCCAAATAAATACAAGAGAAAAGCGGTAGCTATTAGAGGGAATTGGAGTGAAGAATTGTTAAAAGCTGCCATCATCGCTTTGAAAAATGCTGAAATGTCAGTTTATGCTGCTGCAAAAATGTACCAGATTCCAAGAAAAACTTTAGAAAGGCGTTTTAAACAGAATAACGACAAGAAAGGACCTATGGGTCCAAGCTCCTTATTTGGCAAAGAAAATGAAAATAAACTTGCAAACCATATCAAATCAATGCAAGCAAAAGGTTTTCCTTTAACGATTGATGATGTTAGAAAAATAGCTTATCAGCTAGCTGAACAGTTACATTTAAAACACAGGTTCAACAAGGAAACTGAAAAAGCAGGCTACGACTTTGTTAAATTATTTTTAGGAAGACATCCAGATATTACAATAAGAAAATCAGAAGGTGTTTCCTTAGCTCGATCAAATGCGATGAATAGACGGGAGGTAGATGCATACTTTAATATCTTGGAAAATGTCCTGATGGTCGACGACGTAATGATGAAACCCAGTCACATATTTAATATGGACGAGACAGGACTACAATTAAATAACCGTCCAGATCATGTACTTGCTGCGAAAGGATCCAAGGCTGTGTCAACAGTTACATCAACAGAAAAGGGCGAAACGATTACTGTCATAGCATGCTGTAATGCTGAAGGTACATTTTTTACCTCCAGCTTGTATTATGAAAGGTAAAAATAAAAAACCTGAGTTTGAAGATGGTATGCCTTCTGGATCAAAGGTTTTTATGTCCCCTAAGTCTGCATATATAACGTCAGCTATATTTTTAGAATGGATGAAAACACACTTCGTTCAAAGGAAACCTGCAGGAAAAGTCCTTCTCTTGTTAGATGACCACTCTACTCATTGTAATTCCGTTGAAATGTTAGAATACGCAGAACAAAATGACATAGTGTTGCTGTCAATGCCTAGTCATACATCTCACTATCTTCAGCCCTTGGATCGTGCTGTTTTTAAGTCACTAAAAAACCCATTTCGATGAACAATGTCGGCTGTGGCTAAAACAAAATTCTGGTCGTCGTATCACAAGACTGACATTTGGATCATTACTGAACAAAGCATGGGGAAAAGCAGCTTGTGCTGAGAATGCTATTGCAGGGTTCAAAGCGACAGGAGTTTGTCCATATAATCCAAGTGCAGTTCCTGATTATGCTTTTACACTAGAATCAGTGGAAAACACATCTTTATCCCAGAATGACACTCCAGCTACAACTACCGTCCAGGTTGCAAGCGGTACCATCACTTCTGTATCTCCAAATCATGAACGAGATGAAGTTGCTGGAGCTTCAGTAGGACCAGATCGTGAGCTTGTCACTGATAATGAGTCATCTTCTAGTGTAGAAGAACATCGAATGTTGAATGTAAGCCCGGAAATCTTACCAAAAAAAAGACCAAGGAACGCTTTGATACAGACTGGTGTAAATATTGCGGCAATGCTTCCGTCGACTTCAGCTACTCCACGTAAAGAAAAATGCGATAACATTCCAGATCTGACACCAACGCGAATTCTAAATGAAATATCTCCTGTACCTCAAAAACTAACAGAAGTACGCAAACGAGCTAAGCAAATTGGCACAATTTTGACATCAGCAGAACACATCAACATAAGAAAATCTAAAGAAGATGCTAAAAATGTTAAAGAATTACAAATTGCTAAGAAGTTAAAAAGAGAAAACATGACTGATTTAAAACTAAACAAGACTGAAAATATTAAACAGAAAAAAGTCTAATAAAAAAGAAAAGAAGATTGAGAAGGAAACAATAAAGAAAAATGTTCCGAGAAAAAGAAAATCGTTACGAAGATTGTCTGATAGTAGCGAAGATGATGAAGAACTAGTATTATGCGATGTTTCAGATGAAGAACGTGGAGGCGAAGAAAACATCTGTGTTGGCTGTGGCGAGAATTACTATGAAACACTTCTCGTCGAAGACTGGCTCCAGTGCAATATTTGTAAACTCTGGGTGCATGAAAATTGCACAGAGTTCGACGATATGTGCTCGAAATGTGGAAAAAACATGATCTCAAAAATAAGAGGTGCTTGGTAAAAAAGGAGTAAAGTAGAAATAACTGATGGCCAACTTACCCTTACTGTTAAGGCCATCTCTCCCGGGCACTCTGGGTGAGATGGCCAATTGCGATTTTAATGTTATGTTAATTTTGAGAATGATTATATTTGAAGAGATACGTTTTTTGTTAAAAAACCTTTAGTATATTGTTCAAAGTTTAATTAAAATAATAAATTACAACTTACATCTGTGTAGTTTTGTTTCTTCTAAAAAACTATGGCCTACTACCCCTGACTTACCCTACATAGTTACGAGTAGTTACAAATGAAGGTAATAAAAGCGTGCTTACTCGTAGTACGCTTTCACTCGGTATTTTATAAAAGATGAAATTTTTGGGTTCAGTAGGTAAGTGTCCATGTATTTTTTTACATGTCTCTGTAATGGCTGAACGGATATGAATTAAAAAAATACATAGTAAGTAAGTTACAGCCGGTCTAGTCGGGAGAACGGCGCTTGCCGATTCGAAGACCCCGGATTCAAACCCCACACGCACCACTGTCTTTTCCAATATGACGCCCATGACACAAGACAGTGCTTTACTCCCTTGGTGAACAATCTACTATTTTTTTTCCATCAAAACCATACCTATGGGTTATCTATGTAGGTCTTTAAAAATGATATTGAGGTTTCTAACATATTTTAGTTTGCGCAAAAGACTCTTCCAAAGTGGTAAAATGTGTGTTTGTCTTAGGTAACCTTAACTTGCCCCTGCATTTAACAAAAAAATGTGCACGTACCTAAATCGGATCGTTATTCTCGGAGTAATGGATGTACATACATATAAAAATATTACCGGTCGAATTGATAACCTCGTCTCGTTGAACTCGGTTAAAAAAAAAACTCTTTCCGAGGAGGTGAGATGAAAAAAAAGTTTTGTCCCTAGCCCGGTGCATGGTTTGTCGATGCTTTTGTGTTCCGTTTTTTGTATATAGGTCGTAAATAAGAATATAACTTTGCACTTTCCGATCCAATTTTTTTTAGGGTCACTTACTGTCTTACTGAGCATAACATCTTGAAAAAACGTTTTTGGCCGGTATCTCGGAAACTATGCGCTTTAGGGCAAAAGTCATAGAAAAGTAATTGAAAGACCGAGTAGTGGCTCCAATGCATCATTGCCGAAACCGAATTATGTATTTCAAACAAAAATCGTGGATGTACCTAATGACTTTGGGTTGAGACTTTGGGCCCGTGGGGGGTCGGGAGCTCATCTGATCTTCAAAAGCTTTTCTGAGCGCTTGGTCGACGCGACGCGTAACCAAGATTTACAAGCGTTTATTTGGCCCTACGCATTGTACCTACTGGGCGGGAAAGGAACCCTCTGCAGCCACACTTACTACCAACACCAACTAAGCCAAATTTATCCAGCCGTTTGTCTCGAAAAAAGATAATTTTCTTCCCTTCTTTTGGCTAAGTCTATCTATCATGAATAAAATACGTGTATTTAGAAATACACGTATTTTATTCATGATAGATAAGGAGCACTCGCCGATGTGCCTGTAATATGCAATAGTCATAAATGATGAGTGTTATCCATTAAATGAATTATACCTTCTGTTAATTTTCCTATCGCCACGTTATTTATGTACTCGTATATACGAATCAAGATTGTATTTGACAGATGACCCTTAGTTTTGTGTTTCCTGGTACTTTAAGGCCGTACCCCGAGTAAATAACCTTGATTATTTCTTACCACATCGCACACCGCAAGAAAGAGCAAGAGAGATACAGTAGGATTTGTCGCTGTTTTACACTCAAATTTTAGAATCAGATTTTGGTCTTGTGAAAAAAATATTTCTACCAAAATGTTCGTAATTAAA
Organism: Ectropis grisescens; assembly: GCA_017562165.1. NCBI lineage: Eukaryota > Metazoa > Arthropoda > Insecta > Lepidoptera > Geometridae > Ectropis > Ectropis grisescens. The sequence goes on along the minus strand of CM029778.1, from coordinate 6,617,743 downwards.
CATCCGTTGGTGTAAGTACAAAATCCAAATAATGGCGGGTTTTCGAGTAGATGCATGATAATAACAATTATTTATATTATTATGGTTTCGTTGTGAGAAGATTATTTAAAGATAAAAGTAGTAGGCCTATCCCACATGCTTCCCACACATCGATCGCACGAAATTCGGCTCGGAACACGCGCTTCTGCCATAACGTTTCTACGAAGTTAAAGTTTAGGTTAAAAATATTGTTGTTTAAAGTGTTTATTTTGTAAAATTTTACTTCTACAAGATGGAAAATTAAGTAATTAACACTTTTAAAGCATTTGTGAGGTTTGTCCGTTTGTCAGTGCAAAATATGAATGTTCATTAATAAACCACCAGCTTCCTGTAAGTTCCACCTTGTATCACCTTTACTCCTTTTACACTATAAACTGCTAGATTATACAGATTTTAAGATTTAAAGACGCAAATAGCTGAATTCAATACGATTCTACTTTCTCTGAACGTTCTAAACAAATGTTAACATAGTGTTAATATTATAAATCTCGATTTTAGTAGAACGCGGCGCAAATGCACAAAAAATGCGCGAGACCCCTGCCACTTCTGGGTATCCGCGACAAAAACGCTTGCCATTGGAAGAGAATTCTTTGTATATAAGTTTTCTCTCTTTGATTTAATTAAAACTCTTTGAATAAAATTCATTTCGCTGAATTGGCTGGTAACTCTCTACTTAGTCTGTGATTAGCTGAAAATGTTGAACGGTAACGTCAAATGTTTGACTGGAGGTTATGTAGAGTATTTTGTATGAGAAAATTAAATTGTTGTTTTTACTATCTTCTTCGCAACTTTTCCATTTTATCTCAATGTCTAAACCTTCCCTGAGGTACAAACGTTTCAAAACCAAAATCAGCCAAATCGGCCTATCGGTTATCGAGTTTTAGCGCGATCCACGAACAGCAATTCATTTTTATATGTATAGATTAATCATCGTATCAACTTTTGTATCTATTACAGAGATAGTAGAAAGTCCTGATAACTTATCGTTTTGTTCAGTGCTTAGATCCTCGTACATATGCATATTGATGTCATCGTCAATCATAACACAAATAGGTAGGTACGAGTATTAATCATAGTTGATAAACATTTCATAATCTAAAAGGGGTTTTACATAGATGATTGATTAAATTGAGTACCTAAGTAATCAGGAAGTCTTGTTGAGGTCATGATTATTTTTTACTAGCTACTTTTATAACAAGAATATAATTAAAAATTTTGATTAAGCCCCGACTACCTCGGATTTGTAATCTGTAAAACATTCTACAAGTCAAGCCCTTTCATTTGATACCCATATTGAGAGAGTTGTGAAAAAAGAAATGTATTTCGCCATTTTGTGGTAGCGGAATCTTGGATTTGAAATTTGTCATAGTGTATAGTATTCTACTAGTCAAGCCCTTTCGTTTCATACCCATATTGAGGTAGTAATGAAAAAAATAATATAATTCACCATTTTGTGGTGGCGGCCATTTTGAATCGATATTAATCAAACATAACTATGAACATCCGCACGAAAATTAACTTTCAAACAAAAAAAATGTGTGCGCTGACCGCACGGCAAAAGTGAAAACTAAAATGAGAAATACTTACCTATTTAAAGACTACTAAATAACTTTAATAGAAATCTAAAAGGCTATCTTAAGTACTTTTTAGGTATTTAAGATAGCCCAATATTAATCACTAGATGTACGCCCCAGCGTCGCCCGTACACTATTACATACATTATATAGCACTCATCAGGATCCCGTACATATATAACGGTGAAGGAATGACTGAAATCGGTTCAGTCATTCCTGAGAAAATCCCTTTCAAACAAAACACTTCTTCACCTACCTGCTACACCACCTGTCGGAAATTGGTCGTACCAACAAATGTGATTAGCAAAGGTTTATATTCAAGAGGTATGTAATCTGTGATATTCAATGACGCAATCTTAGACACATACTGTCATGTGTCATGTCAAAGCACGAAACGTACGAAAACGCTCAAAAAGGAATATTTTTCCCCGATTGTGTTACATTCTTGATTCATGCTCCACTTCTATTAATGGTAGCGTTATGTTCTATAGCCTATAGCCTTCCTCGATAAATTGACTATCCAATAGAAAAATAATCTTTCAATTCGGACCAGTACTTCCCGAGATCCTAGCGTTCAAACAAACAATCAAACTCTTCAGCTTTATAATATTAGTATAGATGTAATTTTTAAACGCTATGAAAACAAACAACGTGTTTATCTCGTTATGTTCCCGCGAACCTGCATAAGTTGCTGACCTAGCGTTTGCGCCTACGCAGGATCAGGCGACATCACGCCATGCCACCCAGAAATGCATAGTTGCGTCTGGGTTAGATTATAAGTTTTCTTTAAGGCTAATTGTAATAAGCAAAGGCAGTCTGAATAAACTCTTCGGCTCATCTAGACGTATTTAGTTTTAATTTAACTTTAAATTTAGTTTTTAAAAACAGTTTCTCGCGCTCCCGAAAGTTAACTGGCGCAGCCGGTAGGATTACCAGCCGCTGCTATCGCGACCACGTAAAATCCGTGACTAGTGCTTGGAAAGTGTTAGTACCTTCGTGATTGGCAGTGACAGCGGTTTTCCCTAAAATCGGAAGAAGGCCGCAGTGGTAATCCTCGAACCAAACAAATTTGTTAACCGGAGCCGGATGAAGATGGGCAAGTAAGTTATAGCGAACAGAGTACTCACTGGAGTAAAATCCTTCGTTTCCTCCCATCCTATCCATGAAATACTGTTTAGTTTAAGTTGTAGAACCAGGTGACTAAAACTGCACAGGTCCTCTACATAGGTTAAACTGTGACTAAAACTGCACAATTATTTTATATTTTTATATTTAAACTGTGACTAGAACTGCACAATTAGATAAGTATTTTAGATGTATACTGTGATTACAAATGCACAAATACGCTAAGTTAGCTAAACGTACTAGCGTGATTACCAATGCACAAAAGTACTCTAGGTTATAACATAATTTAAACGGTGACTAGAATTGCACTATTAATTAAGTAAGGAAGTATATAAATAGTATAAGTAGAAACTGATTAACAGCAAAATGACTGAGCTTAACGAAATAGCGCCGCCCCTGTTGCGCGACATGCTTAAGCTCATCCCCGAATTTGACGGAGACACTAAAATGCTCGCATTTTTCCTCAGAAAATGCGAGTATGTTATCAGACAATTTCAAGGCGTTGCTCAACGCAACGAATATATAATGCAGTCAATAACTAGTAGAGTCATAGGTAGAGCCGCCGCCCTTATCAGCGAAAGGGGTGATTTTGAAAGTTATGACGATTTCAAAACACTACTAATTCAGCATTTCGGAGATCATAGAAGCGAAGAGTGTGTAGCCATAGAGTTGGAGTCATTAAAAATTAAATCTAATGAGTCATACCTTGATTTTTGTAGCCGCATTCAGGATGTAAGAGCCATTTTAATTTCCAAAATTAACACTAATGTCACTAATTCCAACGAAGTTAAACACGCAAAGGCCATCATCCATAATAATACAGCTCTCAATGTTTTCCTATATAATTTGCCGGAACACCTAGTGAGAATAGTAAGACTAAAGAGCCCTACCAGTTTAGAAGAGCCCTAAAAACTGTGATGGATGAAGTTAATTTTCACGAGCAGTATCTAATGAGGTCCAGGTTGCTTCACAACCAGGCACCCAAACCACCCATGCTGGATCCGAAGCCTCAAGCCTTTCAGGCAATAATGCAACCCCAAATAATAACTTCCGACCCCGTATTTTGGAGTCAGACCGAATGCTATACAACCCATGCTAGCTAGGCCATTAGTGCCACAAAATCAATCCGGGTACAAACCACCTACACCACAACAGCAGTTTGGGTATAGGCCTCCGACCCAACAACCCCTAGGTTTTAGACCACAGCCCGGTCAATTTGGCTATAAGCCAGCAGTTCAGCAACAATTTGGCTATAAGCATCCTGCCCAACAACAGATGGGCTACAGACCTCAGTACAAAATCAGTTCGGATTTAGACCACAGCCGGGACAATTCGGTTACAGAGCGCCGCAGCCTCAAGGCTATCGTCATCCTCAACCGTTTTCTAGCGATGTGACGATGAGGACTGCCGCACAACCAGTGCCAAGAATACCCATAAACGAAATAGTCACCGAGGAATGTGGAACAACAGACGACCCGAACGAGTACGAATACAGCGACAACAACTACCAGGAAGAGCAGAATTATTATTACGCAGACCCAACCGGGAGTGTCCACAACCTGTTATGGAAGTGCAAGAACCAGTGCAGGAATATGATAATATAAGGGAAGAAACAAATTTGGAAAATTTTCGTGTAGAAGTGACCCAGAGATTTCCGAGGTAATCGAACTAAATTATGATGCCGCCCTCAAACTACCCTATATAAAAATCACGGAAATAGATGGCAAATTCATGTTAGACTCCGGCAGTAGCAGGTGTTTTATCAGCCCAACAAAAGCGGATATGTACTACGCCCAGTACAAAAGATACGAACCGTTTCAAGTAACAAGCACGCACGCGTCTAGCTCTCATACAGAGGTAGCGGACATACCACTCTTTAAGGCCTTCAGCCAGGACATGTATCACAAATTCTTCATCTATGACGTTGACCCCAAGTATGACGGAGTTATTGGCTGGGATTTGTTAGTGAAGCTAAAGGCTAAAATAGACCTGAACGACAAAACTTTAAAAACACAACATGCCAATATCCCGATTTGGAACGACCAGGAATACTTATTTAACCTCAAAGCGCGCACTGAAACTCGTGTAGAGCTGCCTGTAGATCTCGAAAAAGGGACGCTATCCTAAATTTTTGGAATTCGACTCAAAAATCCGAATGCCTACAGCCCTAGTGAAATGTGAAAATTATTATGCGACCACCGTTATACAAAATACTTCTGACGCCGACATAACTTTAAAAATAACGAAACCTTTTAAAGTCCAAAAACTCACAGATGAAAATTACATATGTGAAATTAACACGGCAGACTTAACAGACATAGAAGTTGACCAAATACTCACCCAAAATTTGACAAAATTACGACTTAATCACTTACCACCAGAAGAACAAAACGCTATACTAGAACTGTGCACTGAATATAAGGACATACTCTATAGTGAAGAATTACCCTTAACTTTCACCAACCAGGTCAAACACCACATAAGGACGACTAACGACAATCCTATTTATATCAAGCCATATAGACAAGCCCCGGCCCAAGCGGAAGAAATTAGGAACCAAGTTGAAAAGCTGCTCAAAGATAATGTGATACAAGAGTCACATTCACCATGGAGTGCCCCAGTGCATTTAGTCCCGAAGAAGTCGGATGCCTCTGGCCAGGTGAAATATCGCATGGTAATAGACTATAGGCGACTAAATGAAATCACAACTGACGACCGATTCCCACTCCCCAATATTTGCGACCTTTTTGACAAACTAGGTAAAAGCAACTATTTCACGACGCTAGACCTCGCGTCTGGGTACCACCAAATAGAAATAGCAGAAGAAGATAGACAGAAAACTGCCTTCTCCACACAAAACGGGCATTACGAATTCCTCCGAATGCCATTTGGTCTCAAGACAGCTCCGGCAACTTTTCAGCGAGCAATGAACAATGTATTAAGAGGCTTACAGGGTATCCATTGCCTTGTGTACCTTGACGATATACTCATCTACTCCAACGGGCTCCGTGAACACCTAGAGAAATTACGCGCCGTCTTCGACAGACTGAGACTTACCAACCTCAAGGTCCAATTAGACAAATCGGAATTTCTTTGCAAGGAAGTCCAATATTTAGGACACACGCTGACGAAAGACGGACTCAGACCAAACAACGACAAGATACAAGTAGTGTTAGACTATCCGATCCCTGAAACACAGACCGAAATTAAAAGATTCTTAGGCTTCATAGGATACTATAGAAGATTCATAAAAGATTTTTCAAGAATTACTCAACCGCTAACCGCTTGTTTAAGAAAAGGCAAAACCGTAGAGAAGACAGAAAAATATATAGAAGCCTTCCAGAAGTGTAAAGAGTTGTTAGTTAATGCACCTATATTACAGTATCCGGACATGAGTAAACCATTTATATTAACCACCGATGCTTCTGAGGTAGCTTTAGGAGCAGTACTTTCTCAAGGGACTATAGGATCTGACTTACCAATCGCTTACGCCAGCAGAACCCTAAGCGAAACAGAAAAGAGATACAGTGCCATAGAGAGAGAATTACTGGCTATAATATGGGCCACTAAACACTTCCGACCGTACCTCTACGGTAGAAAATTTGACATTGTTACCGATCACAAACCTCTACTTTGGTTGTACCAACTTAAAGAGCCAGGGAGCAAACTGACACGATGGCGACTTCGCCTTCAAGAGTACGATTTCAACAAAAGCACAAAATGGCCAACTTAATGCTAACGCGGATGCCCTCTCCCGACTTAGGTTGAATGCACTAACTACCGCCGAGGACAACGACAACAGATCAATGATTGTAAACCCCGAAGAACAAGATCACTCAGATACCATATCAATATCAGATTCTGAGAGAACAGCAACCGACAGCCCTGTTACAATTTCAGACACCGACACCATAGACCAAATCTTGAGAAAGGAGCCTGACTTATTAGTACCTTCAGACACAAGCTCAAGCGCGACAGAAACTATACATTCCGGTAAAGATTTAGAGTCACTAGGCATACCAATTCTAGGAGAAGCCGTAGATACAAAACCAAACCAAATACTTGTGTTCCATAAATTTACTAACGACCTCCAAGTAACTGACATCTCCACCAAGCATCAGAAAATATTAGAAGTTTTCCTTCCTCACGGCAAACCAGATCTAATATGCGAATTTCTAAAGAAATATATTAGACCAAAAATAAAATACTTCATTTATTTTGAAACAACACAACACCGTCGGGAATTCAGTAACGTAGTAATCACCCTTTTCAAGCAAGGCTCAATTAATTTCTACGAATGTACTGAGCGGGTAATCAACATTGAAGATGAAGCAGAACAAAAACTGATTATACAAAATTACACGAAGACAAGACTTGCCACCGTGGAATCACCGAAACTGTGAAAAGAATTAAGCGAAATTATTACTGGCCAGATATGCTTGACACGGTCTCAGCCGTTATCAATGCTTGCGACAAATGTAGGACAACCAAATATGACAGGAAACCAATTAAACCAGTACTCCAACTAACAGACACTCAAGACGCGCCCTTTCAGGAAGTATTTATGGACATCTTTTCAATAGAATCAAAACACTATTTAACCATAGTCGACGCATTTAGTAAATTAGGCCAAGCATTGGAAATACCATCTCGATCTACACCAGAGGTAGTGAGAGCCCTTATTAAATATTTCAGTTTTATGGCATCCCACGCAGAGTAAGTTGTGACCCGGGTTCTGAGTTTAATAACGAACTTCTCAGAGAACTTACAGATTTATACAAAATAAAACTACACATAACAACACCAAATAATCCAAACTCCGTTGGCATTGTAGAACGTTTTCACTCTACTATAATAGAAATCTACAGAATAGCCAAATATGAAGTGAAATATACAGACGCGACAAATAGGATGACTTATGCAATAATGGCATACAACAATACTATACATAGTGCTACAGATTTAACCCCATTTGAAATAGTATTCGGACACACAGAGCTTAACTCTACATTTGACGTGGAATTCGATAAAGCATACAAACAACAGCTATTAAAGGACCACCGAAAACGAACTCAAGAATTGTATAAACACATCGCGGCAAAAATGAAAAGTAAGAAAGAAACGGTGAGAGAAAAACGCGGTGGCGAGATAGGACCACAGTTCCAAGAGGGTCAAACTCTATACGCAAAGGCGGTTAACAAACGACAATCTAAAGATAAGCCAAAATATCAAAAAGCAATAGTATGTGGTGAGGTGGAACGTAATGTACTACCTATAAAAGTCCGAGATAGAGAAACTAAAGTCCCAGTTAAAAATATAAAACGCCCTCCGCAGGTGGCGCCCCCTCCTGGCGGTGGTGATATGGGTGATGCAAACCCGAGGGTTCCTGAGCCAGGGCCTACAACTGCAAGAGGTAAATGAAAACCCAGGTCTCCTCCCAGTTAAACAAGGCCGTGCTTTTGTACAGGTCGACAGCTGGTCTATAATAAAAACCATAGATCTGAAAGGCATAGCATCCGATCTACAGTTCAATTCGCAACAGTACTCTAAATTTTGTGCCAAAATATCGTCTTCTAAAAATGCTTCTTCTCTTGTCAGTAACTTAAAAGACTTCCAGTCCCAAATAAACTACATCCGCGACGAGGCTGTAGAGAAATTAGGGCAACTAATGCCAACTAAGCGGGTAAAACGTGGCCTTATTGACCCTCTAGGTTCCTTAATTAAAGTAATAACAGGAAATCTAGACAATGACGACGCCATCCATTTCGAACAACTGATAACGGACACTAAAACCCGTGAGCAAGCCATTTCTAGTAAAATTACTATTATTTCTGAAATGCTGGATCACATAGTAAACTCGTCTAAAATGGTAAACGAAAATACAAAAATATTGAACGACAGAGTTAACAAAATAGAACAATTTATAAAATCTAGAGATAATGATGACTTTGTAATTTTCCACATTATAAATGTATTCAATCTTTTATAAGTAACTTCCGCTCTATTTCGACAAAACTCAGCGATGTACAGACGGCTTTAGCCCTCAGCAAGGTTTCAGTACTACATAAAACTGTAATAGACTCTGTAGAAATCCTAAAGTTGTTGAAAGATATAAGTACATACGGCAACCTCATGTATCCAGTAAATGACCAGAATTTAATTAATTTAGAGGAAACATTTTCTGTCAAAACTTACCTTAAGGATAGTAACATAAGATTTATTATAGATGTACCACTTGTAGAACAGGAATGCTATGTATATTATAAATTGTACCCATTACCCATGCTCAACCTCTCTACTACCGATACCTTCACCATTATTCCCCAATATCCTTATTTACTCCAGGATGAGAAAAGATATAGCCCAATTGCCCAAAAATGCAAAGAGATAACTGCCAAGGAATATTTGTGCTCCGAGAACGACATTGCCCCCTACTCCAGAGAAACCTGCGTTGAACAATTGATGCAGTACCAACAACGCCCCTCAAAATGTGTTGCACACCGAATTACTACAGAAGATTTAAAGGTCCAGAGAATAACAGCTGGATTATATTCTCCAAATATACAAAAGTACTTACCCAAAAATGTGACGATGACGTCACCCAAGAGCCATTGAGAGGGACATACCTCATTACAATCCAAAAACCATGTGATGTTATAATTGATGCTCTTCGTTTACGAGCGAACCATTGCCGTGAATTGGGAAATTCGTACAGCCATTTACCTATTGTAAACTTACCTGCCTTACCAGATAATACCACAGAAGAAGCCGAACCTATAGACCTGCAAGATATCAACCTAGACGAAGTGCAGCATCTCAACTACCTTTTAAAAAAGAGTGTGAAAAGTGTTCCAAATTTAAGTGAAGTGAAAAGCCTTGGCATAGCCACAAGTGTTCTCTATTTAGTGTAATCGTCATGCTTGGCGTACCTCATTTGGAAAAAGTTTATACCACTTGTTCGAAAATTATGTAAAATCAATTCTAATGTAAACGACCCTGAAAATGTGAACGCAAATACAATTTTACTACATACTTAAATTAAATATAAGCTCGTTGCCTCTACTCACCCTTTTCAAGTATTGGAATTGCGTATTGTAGAGACAACATTAGTATTAAGTTAGAGTTTAGTACATATAATAACATAAATAGGATAAGGAAAATGTAGAAGCGAAGTTATATGGAAAATCCTTTTCCAATAACTTCGGGTCTGAGGGGGAAGGCGTTATGTTCCCGCGAACCTGCATAAGTTGCTGACCTAGCGTTTGCGCCTACGCAGGATCAGGCGACATCACGCCATGCCACCCAGAAATGCATAGTTGCGTCTGGGTTAGATTATAAGTTTTCTTTAAGGCTAATTGTAATAAGCAAAGGCAGTCTGAATAAACTCTTCGGCTCATCTAGACGTATTTAGTTTTAATTTAACTTTAAATTTAGTTTTTAAAAACAGTTTCTCGCGCTCCCGAAAGTTAACTATCTACAAAACAAAAATCTTTCTATAAAATCAACAAACAAAACTTTTCGTCTACCTATTATTTTAACGGTTATTTAAGATATTACCAACATTTTTTCCAAAAATATGTCAAAATATTATCCTCCATAATTTCGATGGGCCTTATTAAGGGTATAGAAACAAATCTGTAAGATTTTGCAAGATTAAAACAACAACAAGATACTGACTAGTTGCTGCCGGCCGTTGTGATATACGGCAGGTGTTTACAGATTCAATGTCTGATTTAAGCTGTTGTTCATTCTACTCGCCACGTCGTTTCGTATTATAATTTATTTACTAATTACTTACTAAACAAGAACAAACTAGAAAATTTTGAAATACCTTCGACAACCTCGGGTTTGAGTTTTTACATTATTTGAAAAAAAATTGTACCTACGTTATTCTACCAGTCAAGCTAAACAAAAGGGGTACTAAATGAATATAGTTGGTACCCATATTGAAGAAGGAGGTCGAGGAAAAACATTTTTTCCGCCATTTTGTGGAGGCGGACATCTTGTATCGATATTAACCAAACATAGCTATGTTTGGTTAATAAAAAGTAGTTTTCAAATGAAAACGCATCAAAATCGGTCCATTCGTTTGAAAACTACGGTGTCACAAATGCAAAGACAGACAGAATTCATCGTCAAACTTATAACACCCCTCTTTTTAGTTGGGGTTCACAATCAATTTTGTATATGGGCCACGTAAGTGTTTACGAATTTTCACTATCACAAATTTCTGAGCTTTTGTATTTAATGAATAAAGTAGTTACTAAGCAAATTTAAAATTTCAAGAATCTACTGCAATACTACCAACTGTATCTAAAATTTACCCAAAGTGACTATTTTTCTATAATAAACTGTTACATTCAATAGTCCCAATAAGGCCCGGGCTGTCTTAGGAACCCTTGTGATGGGCCTTTATAGGCATTTTACCCGAAAACAAGACCAAATTCTCTAAAATAAAAAATAACAAAGAGTTCAAACAGCACTTACCTTCTAACAAATGCCCGTAAATCTAAGTAACTTTTTACTTAGATTTACGGGCATTATATTATATTTTTTTTTACGATTACAGGCATTATATATTGGGAAAGTTAGTTTTTCAAATAAAATTCTAAAAAGATTTTTTTTTTAACTAGAATAGGTTCTTTTTTTTTAAACTAGATTGTGAACACAAGGTTATAAAACGGAAGCCTTTTGTAAAGTGTCTGACGAACTGTCAAATAATGTAAAGATAGCGATGAAAGGCAGGGTCTTTCATTTTTACTTGCAGTTTTGTCTATGACACTTATCGAACATGGGCACGAAACGAAATCTAAGCTCATTCGACTTATTAACTTCAAAAATTTTGAAAGTGGGCCGGGCCATCGTAGGCGTAGATACCTTATTTTTTAAATTATAGTGCAATAAATGATATCATTCAATTCAATTGCTATAAACAGATAATAAATGTATTTATATATTTTATGGCGCCTAGGTATATGGCCTGTGTATTTATTATCATGGGGTCTCAGTCCAAATCTGTATTCTAATCAACTTCTTTGCAATTTTGTGAACCTAAGTTGCTGCATGTACCTGCCTATACTCCTCGATGGCGCCATATGAGTACCATAGCGTCGAATAGTCGTCAAAATTAAACTGAACGTTTCATGAACGTTCCCAGATAAATTACAAAGCAAAGAAATTAGGTAAGTTTAAATACTTCTGCGGGTGTTGAGCGCAGTGTTGTAGGTAATGCTAGGCAGTAATTAGAACTCTTCAAATAGCTGCGTGGTACTGTGTTAGTTAGTTAGTTAAACGGGGCCTTTTCCGCACTTAGCCTCTCAATTGGGTCATTGTGCGTGGCTCATACTACCCTTCTACTCCAGCCATCCCAGGCTATCCCAGAAGGCAAGCAACCTATTTAGGTTGGTGAAGGCCTCCGGGACTGCTGCTGGGGGAGTGGAGGAATTCTGCTCGTTGATCTGCCACAGTCCTGCATTCCACAATCACATGCTGTGGCGTTTCTTCCTCCTCCATGCAACCCCTGCATAGAGGGCTGTCCGTCACACAATACAATACAATACAATACAAAACACTTTATTGGCACCACAAAACAAAGTTGACAACAAGTAACATATAAAATAACAAAACATAATGGGCACAAAAGGCGATCTTATCGCTAAAAGCGATCTCTTCCCAGATAACCTTTTGGTTCATTAGGAAACTAAATTTGTAAAATTTTGGGCAGTGGTGCGATTAACAACATAAATAAATAATTTTTATTAAATAATTTTATTATATACATATATATTACTTAGACTACATAATGAATATACAATAAATAGGTATAAATTGATATGTATAATATACGTATGTACAATAAATAAATATATACTTATATATAATACGAAACACAAAATGCCGAGAAGATAAACACAAGTCAGTGAACAACTTTTGTCAGGAAATGCTGTCGAATCTGCGTCCTGAACGAAACGACGCTCTGCGCACGTCTAATAGCCGCAGGAAGAGCATTCCATAAGGCTACAGCCTGCACGCAGAACGACGAACCGTAATAGGAGCTTGAATGAGCTGGAGTAGACAATAGGAGATTTGTAGACGACCTAAGATCGACCGAATGAGTGTCGCACAGAAAAGTGAAGCGGGAGCTTAGATACGGAGGGGAAGAAGGAGTGAAAAGTGTGGTATATAAAGTGATAGGATGTGGCTATCCCGACGTAAACGGATAGGGAGCCACTCAAGGTTAGATCGGAAAAGAGAAACATGGTCATATTTTCGGAGACCGAAAACAAACCTAATACAAAAATTTTGAAGACGCTCGAGCATATCGAATTGGTCCCGTCTAAGGTCAAGATAACAGACGTCAGCGTAGTCAAGGATGGGAAGAAGGAGATTTGTACTAACGCAACTTTGGTGGCCGTAGGCAAGAAATTTCGAATTCTTCGAAGTGATGCTGCTGAGGCAAATAGTTTGCGCTTTATAGATCGAATTTGTGGATCCCAAGTAAAACAGCGATCGAAAATAATGCCAAGATTTTTTACTTCTGCACTAAATGGTACCGTCACGCCACCGAATACAACTTTGGTTGTAGTGCCATAGTCGATTCTCGATACAAGCCGCGAACTTCCAATAATTATGGCCTGTGTTTTCGAGGGATTGACAGTAAGACCGAAAGACCTACTCCATTTTTCAATGCAGCGCAAATCTTCGTTGAGCATCTTAATAGCATCATCTAGGTTGTCAAGTGAGGCTTGAGCATAAACTTGGAGATCGTCAGCATAGAGGTGGTAGGAAGAAGAAATGAGAGATGTGACTGAATTTATGAATAAAGCAAAAGTATAGGAGAAAGAACGCCACCCTGAGGGACACCCGAGCGCACTTCACACCAAGAAGAGAAGGTATCTTCTATGTGTACACGCTGCCGGCGACCCTGCAGGTAACTACGAAACCAATCAATTGCCGTTGGAGATATGTTAATTGAACGGAGCAATGCCAGGAGGATATCGAAATCAACAGTGTTAAAAGCATTGCTAAAATCGAGCAGGGTGAGGACAGTAAGCTTTCTGTTATCCATTCCCAGCCTAATATCATCAGATATCTTTACAAGAGCAGTAGTAGTACTATGGCCGGGACGGAAACCAGATTGCAAGGGATTAAGGAGATTGTTGCAATTTAGAAAAAAACTGAGTTGGGAGTGGATCAGACGTTCGAGGACTTTAGAGAGGAAAGGGAGAATGGAAATTGGACGAAATTCAGATGGAGAGATGGGATTCGTTTTTTGGGAATAGGTACGATTTGAGCTTCTTTCCAGGAAGATGGTACAGATGTCAGTGACACAGAGGCGTTAAGGAGATGACACAAAGTAGATAGGATTTCATCAAGGATTGGAAGGATCATGTTACGGCTAATGCAATCACTGCCGACCGCATTAGAGGAGATGGATAGGATCGTTTTTTTAACATCACAAGCGGCAAATTGATTAATAACAAAAGGAGAGTAATTAGGTGTTGGAAGAGACAATATGTGGTTGATGGTAGCACGTTTGTCATATGCGTCAATGGACGACGACGAAGAGAAGTGTTGATTTAAGGCGTTAACATCAATATTTTGAGGTTAAGGTTTTGCTGTGACTTACCAACACCCAATGTACGCAGGAATTTCCAGACTTTGGCTGGATCACCGTTCTCGACAGATTTATGGATATGTTGGCGTTGCGCGTCCCTACACACCCTATTACAGCGATTCCGAAGTTGATGAAACTTTTCTTTGTTATGGTCAGAAGGGTTGATTTGAAATTTAGATTTGGCCAATGCTTTCAGATGTATCAGTTTCTTTATATCATCAGTTAGCCACGGAGCCGGGAGATGTTTTATTTTTACTGCATGTAAAGGAGCATGGACGTCATATAGCTGTAGCAGCAAATTATTAAAACACGTGACTTTACCATCCACAGACTTGGCATTGATTACTGGCGACCAATCGATATGACTGGCATCATCACGCAACCTGTCACAATCCATAGCACCAAAGCTACGCTGCAGGAGGATTTTAGGTTTGATCTTGGGAGAGCGGATTTTGTAGGACAGGAAGATGACGTCATGGTAAGGACATGTCATGAGCAGTGTGGGCACACTGTCCATGCTTAGCGACACGTTGCGGTGATGACACGAATATTAGATCAAGCAAAGACGGGACGCAGTTCGGGAAGTGGTGAGTCGCACTCAGGGTAAGACATGCATGTTACTGGGTGAATGATTGAATTAAGTTTAGAGGAGCGAGAATCAGATCTAAGTAAGCATGTGTTAAAGTCCCCATTATAATAGTGTCTGAGTAGGAAGGAAGAAGGTGTTCAAGAAGAGTTTCATAGGAGGAAAAGTAATCTACACCCTGTCACGGCTATAATAGACTCCCAGAAGAATTTTGGTATGAGAAAGTGAAACTTCAACAAAAGGTGTTCCCCAGCGTTAGTGGGAGGAGGTTGGATAGAAGAGCTAATGATAGAATAAGGAATGTTAGAACGTAGGAAAATGGCCACGCCACCTCCAGGCCGCCCGTTCGATCATTTCTTATAAGACAGAAGCCAGGAGAGAGTAGGAAGAAGAAGAAGAGGCAGGGTTTTAACCATGTTTCGGAGACTAGTATAGCGTGGACATTGTTTTGGTCGAAGGAGGCTAAAAACTCAGGGTAGTGCGCCGGGATACTCTGTGCGTTGATATGGAGTACGTTAAAGTTCTTAGGTACGTCATTAAGATGGCTAGAAATAGTGTCACTCAGTGACGGTATACTCACAAAGCTATCCTCAGAATAAGAAGCATTGTCCGATGATAAAGAGAAGAACTGTTCACTATCACTATTGTTGTGCACTATATTTGACATCATAATATTTTACTGTAGGCTGTAGGTATGTGTTTCCAATATTCAATAGATATACTTATAAAAATTAAATAATATATAAAAATAGTAATAATATAATATGTAGGTATGTATAATAATAGTATAATGTATAGATAAAAACTTACACTTGTACTTAAATAAAAATACAATTACAAAGAATAATTGTATGCAACCTCACAAATAAATGTATAGGCACACCCACCTGCCAATCGTGTTATTAATTAATACAAATTATACAGGGTATTGACATTCATCACAAAAAAAATAAATCAAACGAAATTAAATTATACAGGGGAATTGGTAACAAATAAATAATAACAATAAAAAGTATTGACCAACGAATTGAGAAGCAATCCGTGCGTATCTGGCAAAATACATAATATGTGCGAGACCACAAAGCGAAAAAAAAGGAACAATGTCATTATGTCATTGTAAGATTGTTAAACCCAAAAGCCCAAAACGACAAAATATAAAACAGAAAAAATTATTAAAGTACATTAATAAATCATAAACCGAAAAAGCAAAAGTAAAGAAATATAAAAGTAATAGAACTTTTGTGAAAATATTTAGTAACAGAAATTGAAGGTATGCACTAGATAAAACAAATTACCCCCGTTGCAATGAAAAAACATTGGATGTAAACAAAGCGGAGAAATCACTTTGACAACATAAACTTTCCTTTCCGTGTTCTCACCAACTTCTGATCCCTGGACACGGAAGCCGCTCTACGGGTATCAAGGGCCTTTGTATCAGCAGTGACCGACGCAGTTTCACACGGCATCGCAGCAACTTCCTCCAAAGAATCGACGCGTCGAATGACATCGTTTGGTCCCTTTATGAAAATGCTGCCCTCTCTTGTCCAGCACCTGGTGATCCCAAAACGCTTACGTGACGCCATAAACACTTCGTGCCGCGTCCTCGTGAGGAATTCCGAGAGTGTCAGCTTAGAACCTTTTAAGCTGGTCTTGGTAGACCATATCTTGTCACGAAGTGCGACATCTGCGAGCTTGAATAGTACAGGCCGAGCCTTGTCAGGTGTGGCCTGCCCCATCCGGTGGCACCTGCTGATGTCAGTGCAGGAGAAGTTGACCAATTTTAGACGATCCGATAGAACTTTGGCCACCAACTCAGATGTCTTCTCGCTTGGCTCTTCGGGAAGGCCATGTAACAACAGTATTTTTCTTCGGGCTCGCATTTCACCGTGATCAATCTGCTGCGCTAACATGCTGATTTGTTTCTCGACGGCCCGGAAGGTAGTTACTACAAAAGTTTTGAAAGCAACAAATTCTGCTGCTAAGCCCTCCGAGCTCTGCGGTGGAGTACTAGGCAGCTGTACCTCAATGGAGTCCAGGCGCTTGTGGAATGTGGCCATCATCTGGTGGAACGACTGCTGTATGGCATCCATGTTTGGTAGTGATAGTGTAGTGATCTTGTTTCACAATCAAATATTCAATACACCAAGAGGATATGAGTGAATTAACACTTGTGAGGCAGGTAGGGTGTGTCAGAGGTAACTTTTATTCATAAATATGTAAATTTCAATTAGTTTTACTATTATTTAGTAATTAAATATGAAGACACTTATAAAAAGCAGTGTACTCACTCACACCTAAATTGAATAAGTGCTTGTTTAGAGGACAGTGGTCAGTCATAATACCTATAACTTTACGTACTTTGTCCCTGCTTAATCTGAGAAGGTTGCGGGCAAGTTTTTTCGTTGCTACCGGAATAGCATTTTTGGTTTGCCTGCAACCTTCAGTGTTTCTCCATTCCATTGAATGTGCTTTCCCAGTATTTTCCTGCAGCCATGTTTTTATTTGGGCCTGAGGTATAGGCATTAATGGTTCCGGTCCATATACTACTCTTTGCTCCTCTTTTGGCCAGTTCATCAGCTGCGTCGTTACTTAGTGAGTCGCTGTGTTCTTTGATCTATAGGAGGGTTACTCTGTTCGTCCCTGCTATGGATTGGAGTGCATTGTGGCATTCCAATATAAGGACAGAGGTTATGGTATTATTCTTTAGGGCTTGAAGCACTGACGCGCTGTCGGAGACAATTTTGATGTTTAGGTCACCAACATCTCTGGCTGCGACCGCCTGTGCCGCCCTGGTGATACCGATACATTCGGCTTGGAAGATTGTGTTTAGGTTACTTAGAGATGTTGCTATTTTTATGTTTAAGTCATTTGAGAAGACGCCGGCTCCTGTACCTTGTGTGGTTTTAGAGCCGTCTGTGTATATCCTCACTTCTCTGCTACCAGAGCTATCTTTTGATTCTGCATTGAGTTGGATATTGTATCTTCGATCAAAGACATGTTGACATATTGTTCTGTCCATAGGTGCCTCCAGAAACGGTATTTCTTTCAGCACCTGTTGCAGAACTTTTGAGTGTTGTGTTTCTATATTTTGTTTCCACAGTCCGTTTGCCCTTAGTCGCAGGGCGGCTGGCGTAGTCTCCTCCTGTATGACTAAGTGTAGAGGTCTCAAACTTAGGAGATACTCCAGTGCGGCTGATGATGTGGTCTTCATGCATCCAGTAGCTGCTACGCTTGCCAGGCGTTGCAGACTTTGGAGTTTAGCTTTTACTGTGGTCAGTTGTGTTCTGGGCCACCACACAACCGATCCGTAGGTCAGAGAGGGTCTGATCACTGAGGTATACAACCACAGTGTGATTTTTGGATTGAGACCCCATTTTCTCCCAACGAGTCTCCGGCATTGCCAAAAAGTTAGGCAGGCCCTCTTAATTTTTGTATCAATGTGACTCGCCCAGTTCAGTTTATTGTCAAGAATGACGCCCAGATATTTCACTTGCGTTGATAGGGAGAGTTTGGTGTTAAATAGATTTGGGAGTTGTAGTTCTGGTAACTTTCTTTTGTTAGTGAAAATAATGAGTTCTGTTTTTTTCGGGTTTACTGACAGTTGATGTTCGCCACACCATTTTTCTACAATCTGAAGGGCCGAGCGCATACACTTACAAAGGACATTTTCAGCGCTTCCGCTTATCAGTATTGTGAGGTCATCTGCATAATCAACAGTAGTGTATCCTCTGTCATTTAGGGTCTTTAAGAGGCTGTCCACTACTATGTTCCATAATAGTGGTGATAAGACGCCACCTTGGGGGCATCCTTTTACTACCTTTGCTCTTGTGGTAGTGTTCATCACTATTTGGACCGCTCTTTTGCTAACCAACTCGGTGATCCAGTTCCTCATCACTGGTTCGACCCTGAGTTTGCAAAGGGCGTGGTTTATGCTGTTGTGCATTGTTTTATCAAAAGCCCCTTCTATATCGATGAAGGCAGCAAGTGTTGAAAGTTTGTTTGCGAGAGCCGATTCTATCTTATGTACGACCATAATAATATGTAGAGCCGACTCTGTTGATCTACCCTTCCTGTATGCATGTTGCTGAGGATGTAGTTGTTTATGTTTCAGTGCCCCGTCTCTTAGGTGTCGGTCCACTAATCTTTCTAAAGTTTTTAGAAGGAATGACGTTAGGCTGATAGGCCTGAACGATTTGGGTTGTGTGTAGTCCTCCTTACCAGGTTTTGGTGGGAAAATTACTTTCGCCTCCCTCCATGTTTTCGGGATGTATTTAAAAGCTATACAGGCCCTATATATTGGTAGCAGGTGCTCTATTACCTGGTTTGGTTGCCATTGTAGTAATGCTGGGAATATGCCATCCAGCCCTGCGGATTTGAAGGGTTTAAAGCTTTTTAGTGCCCATTCTATTCTATCCACGGTTACTACATTGTTTGCGACTTCCCATTCTTGGGTTGTTGGTGAGCAGTATTTTTCTTCTGGCCACTCTAAATCTCCTGCGATCTGGCATCCAGGAAAGTGAGTTTCCAGAAGCACTGCACTTGTTTCTCCGTCTGTGTTTGTGTAAGTGCCGTCTTCCTTTTTTAGGGAGCCCGGGAGGTTGAGCTCGCCCTTGGCTAGAACTTTCTTTATTCTTCCGACTTGGTTTGTTGAGTTTATGCTATTACAAAAGTTGTGCCAAGATTATGTTCTGCGAAACCTGATACGCTTCTTGTAATGCCTTTGTGCAATTTTGTAGTTGTCCCAGTTTTCCATGGATCTGGTGTTTTTTGCCCTGTTATAAAGTGTCCTTAGTTTATGGTTTGATAGTGGTAGGACTCTTGGCAGAGTCCGCCTGGGGAAGTACCACACCTTTGCCAGTTATTCTACCGCCAAGCAGTAATGTGCAAACATTACTGTGTTCCGGTTTGAAGGGCAATGTTTCCAGGGAAATCACAGGGCTTAGAGATATAAGATCTTAGATCTCTGGGTGACGAGCGCAGTGCAGTGCTAGGTAATGATTTGGACTCTTCATGTTCCAATAGCTGCGTGTCACTGTGTTGTTATGTGTCAGGCATGTTGCTTACCATCAGGCACATGTCCTGGTCGTCTCGTCACTCTATATTTAAAAAAAAAAAATTAAAAAAATGGCCTAGTCTATCAAGTTCTGGCCCCCACCAGGAACCTTTGCCTACGTTATTTGATTTTACCACTGGACATGCTAATTCATAACTATTCAATAGATTTTTGGTTAGGAGTTGTACGTTCGTTTCTATATTTTCTGTACTAAGTGTTGCATCAGTCAGATGTGTATCACCTAGTGCTTGGTTTAGTAATGTTGTGTACCTTGTTATATCGGTTTTACGGGGGTTGCGATATGGAACATGGTCTGTTGACTTATACTGTAATTGGAAACCAACGCGGCGGTGGTCCGCAAATGATGGCTCGTTTGATACGTGCCATCCCTCAATTTGACTAGCCACCGCGTTGGTTGCCAGTGTAACATCTATGATGGTTTGGTACTTAGAGCTTACAAAAGTAGGTTCCGTACCCCTGTTCATAATATTAAGATTGGTCTGGAATAAGTATTCTGCTAAAGACTCACCCCTTTTGTTGGTGTTTTTACTTCCCCATAGTGAGTGATGAGCGTTGCAGTCGGCAGATGCGATCAGGTCCCAGTCTTGTGCTTCACAGTGTTGTACCAGGTCGGCCAGTTCTTTTGGGGGAATATCACCCTCGCCCGGCAGGTACACTGATGCTAGTACTAGGACGGTTTGGTTTTCTGTTGTGAGTCTCACTGCTGTAAGGTCTCTAGAACAGAATTGGTTAAGCAGAGTGGTTGTTATAGATTTAGGCATATAAAAGCAGGTTCTGGGGTTTTCGACAGTAGTGTCTACCATTAACTTACCGCCGATGTTATTGAGACCGCAGATTTTGTTGTTTTTGATCCAGGGTTCCTGGATCATGGTGACGGTCTTGGTATTTTCTCCAGCACTCTGCGCAGTGTGGCCGCCGCTATTTGCTTGTGCTGGAGATTGGTTTGTATGAAGTTGAGGGGGTTAAGGACTACGCAGGACGTCATCTTCGTTACTGCTAGAGCACCCCTTACTTTGCAGCGGTGAAACCGTACCCACTTCGCTCTGTTTAGATTTAGGAGCAGAAGTGGATGGCTCCGGAGTCGATGCCTTTGCCTCAGTTTCACCAGCTGTGGTGGTCTTCACGGGTTGCTGTTCGGCCGTCTTCGCTTCCTCTGAGGAGAAGAAGCGGATGTACCCACTCCCCGAAATGTGGGCCACCCGGCGGTCTCTGTCCAGGATGGTTTGTTTTTGGTTCTCGGGTATTCCTAGGATGAGGTGTACTACCTTATCCTTGGAGCCCGTGACATCCTGTGGTTTCTCGTCTACCGTCATGTCGTAACACTGCCACGAGTCCACTTTGTACCACGGGTTTTGGGCACAAAGGACTCGGTGCAGTGTTGCAGCATCAGCAATATGGGTATGAATCAGAAGCCCTGCCTTGAGCCTCTTCTTCATATCCGATTGCCTCATGACCGTTAGATTGGTATTTGCTATTGGTGATGGTAAGGTTCTGACCGTTTTTTCCAGCCAGCTGAGTGAGCTGAACTGAAGCTCTCTCGCTCGGCTGAGCCCCTTTCTCGGGGTGTTCCTTTTCAGGAATGGGAGCGGAAGCCTTCGCAGCGATCCGTCTACCGCGAGCACCTCTCGGGTTCCTTTTCCTCTTTATTTGGCTGGGAGCTGATGGTGGTGGTGGTGGTGGTGGTGCCACCCCTGTAGAGGTGGATTGTGATATTTCGCGCTGCGTTTCCGCTGCTGCGATGGTGGTTGGTTTGATAAGCTGAAGTGCTTTCCTACTCGCACGCCTGTTGAGGCGACTGCGTTCCGGTCCGCTCTTCTGCCCCTGTTTTTGGGTTTCGGCCTTCGAGTGCGTGGACTCCCTTTTGCAAGGGCGCTTATGCCAGACTACAGTCCACTGCGTCTCGAAGGTGGTTTTTGTGTTTGGTATTGCCTTCATGAGGCCAGATAAATCCAGGCTGGAGCCTGGTTGAGAGCACAAGTTGCCCCCCCCAGAGTACGAGGGGCAGACCGAGCTGGGCTCGGTGAGAGATTCTCCACTAGCGGTGCTAGTGGTACCCTCCTGGGTTAAAATCTCTTTACGTTGTGCCGACATTTTGGGTTGTTGAGCTGATGTTTAGAAAACTCACACGCTACCCGCCCTTGGTAGGTGTGGTGCAAATTTCTGGGGGTATTTGGTGCCCTAGGGCCTTGCTAGCCCAGGAAGTGGATATACGTCGCCACGTGCGGTTGTGCTGGTACTGTGTTGTTTTATGTTTTAAGCTTACCATAGTGCTTACCATCAGGCAAAGCGTTATTCGCCTAATTACATTAAAAAAATCATGTGTGCACTTAAGACCGCACGGTAGAAGTAATAACTAAAATAAGAAATACTAAACTCTTTATAAAATTAATTAGTGGTCTTTAAAAACTATTTAACGACCACTAAATAATTTTAATAATAATAAAAAAAATGTTTTGAAATTAAAATTAGAAAATACCTAGTAAGCACAGCAACACTCTCTACTTAGTCTGTGACAGTAACACGAGAATAACATGCGGCTGAACGAGTGTATTCATGGTAAAAAAATAATTTAAAAAATGACGCGGGTAGTGATTACTTACTCTGTGGTCGGAAATAGCGTTTGACGAGCAAGTTTTTTAGTATAAATTTGCTTTTTATTTAATTTATAGGTATTTCGCTATAAATGCATAAATATTATGTTGTGTTTATAGTGTATATGTAAGTGCTGTAATGAAAATAGTGGCAAGTACCTAGAAGTTAATGTCGCGATAAAATACATAAATATAATAAACACAGGGACACAGGGGCTGGGGTGCGTGGCTGGGGAACCTCCACGTGGTGCACCCTGGGCATCACACAACAACTTGCCTCGGTGGCATCTTGTTGTGTGATAGCGAATCCCGGCCGCTGCCGGGAGTGGGAACTTCCTGCTTCTGCTCAAGGGAGTGAGGAGCGCGTGTAGAGATTGGGGAGAGAGAGACTGGAAGACTTGGAAAGGTTACTCGGCTGATATATCGGCCAGATAAAATTCCTAAGTCTTCCAGATGAGGGTCCTCCACGAGCATTCTGATTAGCAGTGTGCTCTGTGGAAGGACAAGGGCCGCACCGCGGTCGACCATCTTCGTCGTGATGCTTGACAGTGAGAGGTCGTGTGTTAGCGGAGCGAAAGTTGGAAGCCTCTCGCTCCTCTACTGAGGCGGAAGCGTACACGGGGGTGAGCCTGGAGATTGCAACTCCGGACTCGTATCCCGTCTCCACTGGAGGGCCTAGGGCGTCGGACGTTTAGAGCCGTCCCGCACCCCACCTAGGGATACAGGCCTTCGAGATTTCCCGCGCGTCACTACAGCTAAATGCATGGGTGCTAAAGCCCCTCGCGAGGCGGATCCGCAAGGGCGGTGGCAAAGGTCAGGGTCGTTGACAGGAACGCGAAAAGTGACCCCGCGACCCTAATCCCTGGCCATGCTGGAGAAATCTGTGGGATTTAAAAGCTGACGCGCTTGTTCACTGTATTTTGTTTCTCGCTCTAGCATCCCCAGTTTATCTGAAAAGCTCTTATCTTACCCGAGCGTGATGCTAGAATTCAATTCACAGTCCACAAAAAATCTATCTAGGCGCGCCAAAAGAACTTTTCACTTCAATAATTATTGACGTGTAAATTGTACATTTATCAATAACTAGATGTCCGCCCCGGCTTCGCCCGTGGTACATTATATAGCACTCATCGGAATCTCGTACATATCCAACGGTGAAAGAATGACTGAAATCGGTTCAGTCATTCCTGATAATATCGCTTTCAAACAAAAAACATCTTCGCCTACCTGCTACCCCACCTATCGGAAATTGGTCGTACCAACTCAGATTTAGAAGCAGATTTGATTAGCAAAGATTTACATTCAATGACGCAATCTTGGACATTGGCGAAATTACGCTGACATTACCGAATGGAAGCCAACATAAAAATTTGAAGTTGAAGTTGACGTAATCTTAGACACATGATGTCATGTCAAAGCACGCTACGGAAACTCTCAAAAAGGAATATTTTTCCCGTTTTTGTTACATTCTTGATTCATGCTCCGCTTCTATTGATAGTAGCGTTATGTTCTATAGCCTATAATAGCCTTCCTCGATAAATGGACTATCTATAATAGAAAAAGAATCTTTCAATTCGGACCAGTAGGTACTTCCCGAGATCCTAGCGTTCTAACAAACAAAGAAACTCTTCAGCTTTATAACATTAGTATAGATATAGAAGAACTTTGACTTTGACTCTATATTACTCGGGATGCTAGAGCGAGAAACAAAATACAGTGAACAAGCGGGTCAGATCGAGAAAGTTATCTTTCCTTTCCTTACCACATTAATTGAACTTGTCGCGCAACATTAAATTTGCATTTCACATCCATTGCAAAAGTTTTTGTTGTAATATTACAACAAAAACTTTTGCAATGGATGTGAAATTTTAAACAGTAATACCAGTATATACTGGTATTACTGTTTATTTATCACAGCACTTACACTACGTGAACACACAAAAGGATACCTATTTTCATCACAGCACTTACACATACCTACACTATAAACACCACATATTTATGCATTTTAAGCGAAATACCTACTAAAAAAATTTGCTAGTAGAAAGCTATTTCCGACCCGGGTATTTTTTAAATTTATTCTTTGTCGTGCTTGCTCTAGTCATTCAGCCTTCAGCCGCTCTCGCTGTTATGTATATACTTATACGCATGTTTTTCTCGTGTTGCTGTGCTTACTATCTTGGTATATTTTAATTTTCAATGTCTAAATAATTTTTATTATTAAGTAATTATTACAATTATTTAGTGGTCTCTAAATATAAATAATTCTTATTTTAGTTTTCACTTGTGCCGTGCGGTCATTAAGCGCACACATTTTTTTTATGTTATCTTACATTGTTATGTTATCATTAACCAGTTGTAGGTATTGCGCAAGGTGTTACAAATTTGCATTCGATTATAGAATTTATCAATGTAAAAGGTCCTTTATCATATATATATAAATATGCTTAATTGAACGCCAAGTCATTTAACCGTCGTATTTGTGGGATAAACTACTGGTTCCGACAATCTTAGCCTATTTTTTCTTTTAAAATGGAAATAAACTTTACCAATAAAGTAGTCTTGGTGACAGGTTCAAGCGGGGGAATTGGGGAAGCGACCGCCATCTTGTTTGCGAAATATGGCGCTAAATTAGCGCTAGTCGGGACTAATGAGACGAGGTTGCGAAACGTCGCAGCACGATGCGAGAAAGAAAAAGGAATCAAACCTTTGGCGATCCGAGCTGACCTCTCAACAGATGAAGGGGTGGAGAGGACTGCAAATGACACTCTTAACCATTTTGGAAGGTGCAACAACAGAATCACAAATTTTTTCCAACATTAATTTTGATTGCTTGTACGCTCTCCGCGTAGTTTTGATCATGATCTTTCTTGGCGCTAAAGTCGATTTTAACAAAAATAAATTACCTACTTACCTACCTAGTATTGTATTGGTAATCCATATACCTACCTACCCATATTTTTCGCATGTGACGTTTGACGTTTTTATTTTACATTTCTTTATTTCAGATTGGATATTCTTGTGAACAATGCAGCAATCGGAGCTATGGTGACCATACAAACAACGGACATGGCGACTTACGATAGGGTCTTTAATTTGAACGTGCGAGGTGTTTACAACTTGACACGATTGTTGGTACCGGCGCTGATAAAGTCCAAAGGCAACATTGTCAACATATCCAGTATTGTAGCCACCATGCCGAGTACTGGCAGCTTACCCTACAGTATGTCTAAGGTAGGAAATAATTCATGAAATTCATAAAATTATTTTATTTTTAATCTATTTAATCCATTTTAAGACTATCTAGATAATAAAAAATGAAAAACTACGTTTACGTGTATCTACTATAAAATTAAATAGGCGTATACTTCGTTAAAATTACAAATATAAAACAAACTGAACCAACCTCTTAGTCATAGGAAAATTGGCCACAATTTTAGCAGTTCTTCTTCGTGAGCGCCTTTTGATCGAAAAAAAAATGCCAGCATTCCGGTCACTCGTACCTATACCGAGCGCGATTTTTGTTCATTACTTATTTCAACTAAAACATGATATGTGACTCCACTTTTTATTCATTTTAATGAAGGGATTACCTGTAATATGTACAAATCAGGTTTCTATTTTCAGTATTTTGTGATGTTGTATATTTTTTGTTGACGAAGTTCTCAGTCACATCTTCAGCATCCTCAGTCCACAACAGAGCACAATCCTCCTCCTTAGTATGCGTAATATTCTACAAAAGTAACCAGATTAAATTTGGAAGCACAACTAACATTTGAAAGTTTTTATTTTCCGTGTAAAATGCGAAATGAGTTCTTTCAATGATTTTACATCACGACAATCATCATAGACGTTAGCACAAATCAAATGCAATTACGAAATTGTCTAATTATTTTCCGTGTAAAATGCGAAATGAGTTCTTTCAATGATTTTACATCACGACAATCATCATAGACGTGAGCACAAATCAAATGCATTTACGAAATTGTATAAAATGTTGTATTAGTACATAATATACAAATCAGTGTCTTATTTCAGGCTGCTCTCGACCACTTTACACGTTTGGTGGCGCTGGAACTGGCTCCGAAAGGCGTTCGAGTCAATGCAGTCAGTCCTGGTATTACCGTAAGTACCAATTTGTTAACATTTTTTCTATTTTCGGTTTTGGATCGACTGTACAAAGAAGGAACTCGGTTCGGTTGCAAAATTTTTTGGATGTCAATGTATTTTAAGCAATATTTTGGCTTCGTCAATTGTGAATAGATTTTGAAGATTCTTTTTTGTTTTGTAAATCATACTTTAGGTACATATAGATGGTTTTTATTATTCAAATTCTATACAAATATTATAAAGCTGCAGCTGAAATATTACAAACCCATTCTATACAAATATAATAAAGCTGAAGAGTTTGTTTGTTTGTTTGTTTGAACGCTAGGATCTCGGAAACTACTGGTCCGAATAAAAATATTATTTTCTGTTGGATAGTCCATTTATCTAGGAAGGCTATATAACATTACGCTACTATTAATAGGAACGGAGCATGAATGAAGAATGTAACAAAATCAGGAAAAATATTCCTCTTTGAGAGCTTTCGTTGCGTGCGTTTCGATGCGCGCTGAAGTCCCTGACTGAAGTCACTGAAGTAGAAACCTTTGTTGATCAAATTTGTTCTAAGTCTGAGTTGGTACGAACAATTTTCTACAGGTGGCGTAGCAACGCGCACATGGTCAGCTTGTCCGATATAAAAAATCTATTTACCGATTTCTTGTAGAAATTAGTTCATAGATTTTTTTATCAAAAATATAAACTTTGCATAGGTACCTACATCGATGATACTTTCGTTTACTCCGAAATCTCGCTGTTTCATTGAATCAGTAACTTTTGTTGGATTCACGAGGATGATATTTTCTCAAGTGCCTGAATTTAATTTGAAATTTAAGTCGGTATTTGTTTTTTGAGTATAAAATTAAATGATTGGTATATTAATTTAAATCTCAAAAATCTCCTGTGAAGTTTCCTAATATTGCATATTTCCTTCACAGGTTACAAGGTTTGTGCAGCGAACTATGGGCTTAACAGACGAGCAAAATGAAAATTTATACAAGCAATCTGGGAATTTGGTTCCTTTGGGTAAGCCGTGCGTAGGCGACGATATCGCCAAGATGGTTCTGCACGTTGCTAGCGACAATAACAGCGCTCTCCTCACAGGCGCAATCATCCCAGTCGATGGGGCTTTGGTTTTAAAAGGCTTGCCAGAGAGTGCCATTGAAAATATCTAAGTAGCTCTTAATAAATCATACACTTTGAAACTACCTAACTTTGTTATTTTCACGCAATAAAAAAATAGCACCTGTACTATTCCACAATTCCACATCCAGTTTAACTGTAGTAGGTACCTATTCCAAATTGCAACCCGATCCATTCAGCGGTACCGATGTGAGAGAGCAACAAAGATCCGATACAAGTCACAGCAGTGACTGTTCAACAATGAATCACGAAAGTGTTGTGTTTTGGACTGTGAATCAACCAGCCGCATGCTTCGTCTTGTAGACATTCCAAACAACAAGAACTTGTTGAAATTGTGACTCTCCTTTTAATACTCGTGATTGTCGAATTCAGTGGCCTAATAAAATAGCAATTCGTGATTAAAGTCCAAGTACTATATTCAGAAATGTACAATTTACACGTCAATAAATAAAAACAAAAGAAAGAGCATACAAATTGTATACATTTTCAAAGTTTGATATGACTACTTTACTGTATTACAATAATTATTGTACAGCAAACTGTCAAGTGTTTGCGCCAAAATAATGTTTCGGAGTAAAAAAACACTTTGGCAAAATAAATTGCATGTTGGCTAATTCGATGCTTCCATTCTTCCATCCTTTTCCGCACAATGAATGAGACACCTGAGTGAGAAGGAAAGCAATATCGTCGTGGCAGTTTGGAACAATAGAAAAAATGATGGCTGCGCGTTCTCTCGATGGACTTGGTTCGCTGTGAAAAACTTGTAGATATCCAATCACCTTTTCGGATATATTCGCTTTAAAACTATAATTTGTGTCGTCAATTATAGCCAATTGCTTTCTACAATCAAACGTTCGTGTGTGAAGACTGTGATGTGTAAATTACCAAACTCAAATTTGTTCGCTTGGATTGGATAACAGGCCTAAAATCGGTTTGAGTTGAAAAGTTGAAACTGAAGAACTCCAACAGATGAAACAAGGTATTTATTGTGCATCCATCCATTTCCTAGTAAGAACTAATCTAGCCGCTCATTTCCTATTTAGTTCTAAACATTCCTTTCGTATTGGCCAACACATCGCGTTTAACATATTTCAAATTTCAAATCAAAATTCATACAGTCCATTAAATTCCGTTTTTTTTTTTTGTTGTACTCGCACAAACATTATTTGGTCCGTAACGAACCGGATAAGTACCTGGTAATCGCTAATTGCAAAACGTTATTACGGTTAGGTAGGTATTTACTTATAAATGTCAAATCAAAACGTAAAGCGTACCGTTATAGGCACCTACATCAATGTAGGTGCATTGTAGGTTGTATTCGTTGTTCATAATTCACATAAGTAAACTGTCCGCTATAGGTAAATGCTTATATAGCTATCGTGCTATTTCGTATAACCCCGCATAAGTAGTTTGCCTATGGTAGTTGGATACTTAAATAGCATATTTCGCACAATCTCAAATAGGTACCTAATTTCGCTTATGTAACTCCTATTGCAGGTAGGTACTTATATAGCTATCGTGGTATTTTGTTTCTTGATTTCTCGCATCGCACATTATTTAGTCGCCTGGTTGTAGGTAGTAAATAAATAATCTCTCGTTATAGTTTCGCACAGTCGCGCTTACTCGCTTAAATTCATTCGGTGGATATTTTAGTACACTTAGTGGGCGTAATACTAACTAGGTAGGTACTTTCTTTCATAAGCCCGCAAAACTAGTTAATTGGTAGATAATTTGTATAGGTACTAGTTTCGTCAATAACTTTATCTCGTTGTTGCGCTTGCACCTGCGTGAGTAGGTATACATAACGTACGTTCTTATTATTCTGTAGTTCTGTTCTCCAACTCAATTTACAGTAATATTTTGGTAATTTCGCTTGCTTGCTGCTAGTTTAATTGAAATTCAAAATGACTGAGGCGCAATTAAAATTAAATTATGGTAAGAGGGACGCGATGTTCGCTCGCATCCAAGCGATTGCTGATCGTACAAATGATCTTTCAAGGGAGGTTACTAAAGAAACTTTCCTGGACGAAATCGAAACTATTGATAAATTACGCATTAATTTTGAAAATGTTTTGGATAAAATAAACTCACTCGAATTAGAATTAAATCCCAAGTTCGTGGTAAATTATCAGGCACTCGATTCCTTTGATGATTTGTTTGGTCGTATCAAGCGTGTGTCAAGGTCATTGTCCCCCCGCTTCCGACATAAAACCAGGAGGCCAACAACAAAGGAGCGATCGCCCTCGGTTGCCTCCCATCCAAATTCCAGACTTTGATGGTGACATTAAAGCCTGGCCGATATTTTATGCTAATTTTCAAACCATGGTGCATAACAACCCGTCGCTTACTGACTCGGAAAGATTATATTATTTGATCGGTAAATTATCTGGTAAGGCAAGAACGGTCTGTGCTGGTATTAATCCAACCGCTGAAAATTACATGCTTCTTTTTGATACACTAATTAGTAAATTTGAGGACAAGCGGCTACTGGCTACTTCGTATTTAGATCAAATATTCGATTTGAAACCATTAACTAGTGCCAGCACACACAACTTGGAATTATTTCTCGACAAATTCGCTACTTCAGTGTCCGCCCTCAAAAATCTCAAGCTCAGTAGTCTGGACGATTTTTTATTTTTGTATCTCGCACTAAAAAAGATTAGATCCAGAAACCGCACGCGCTTTTGAAATGGATAATCGTGGCACTGATATTCCGTCCTTCAAAAGTCTCGAATCGTTCGTTCGCGATCACATTAAAATATTACAGCGTACGTCGTCGTTCGGAAGCCAAGAAGCTACTAAGAAGGCTGCCTACCGTCGACCGGAGGTGGCATCGAAGTTCGATAAATCAACACATACTTACGTTAATATCGCAACTTCATCGGAAAGATCGAATCTGCAATCCGCGTGCTCACTATGTCAATCGGAACATGATAATGTGTTTAAATGTCAAGGATTTCAAAGGCTTAATTCCAATGAACGTTATGATTTTGTGAAGATTAACAATCTTTGCATTAATTGTTTAGGTAAATGGCATCGTGTCTCGGCCTGTCGCTCAAATGGTCGTTGCCATAAATGCCAAAATAGGCATCATACAATGCTTCACTTTGAAAATAATAATGCCGCATCCAATGTGAGCAAACCTTCGTCGCTCGCGGTGACTGTTCCGCCGTTGTTGCCGTCTTCACTTGCCGCCGCACATCTTTCGGTTTCTTCTTTCGCTTCGCCCGCGCCCGCTACTTTGCCTACCGAAGAGGTCTCGCTTTGTACATTCAATAGCTCGGTAACAAATGTGCCTACTACTGTCTTACTCGCTACGGCAAAAGTAATTATTATTGACGCTCACGGAAAGGAACACAGTGTTCGCGCGCTTTTAGATAGTGCATCACAAAGTAATTTTATTACTCGCGAGTGTTGTAATCGTCTCAAATTCAATACTCAGAAGGCTTCTTGTACAGTTGTTAAAGGAATAGGAGGGTCTAGTAAGACTATTCAAGGTTCGAAAAATGTTAGATTCTTCTCGCGTTTCGATCGAAATACATATTATGATATGGAGTCATTGATTGTAGACAAGGTCACCGAAAGTCTACCTACGATTTCGGTTGACACATCCACGCTCGGTAGCTTTAATAATTTGCCATTGGCAGACAATACTTACGCTGTTCCTGGAAATATTGAAATGTTGATTGGAGCTTCATTATTTCCACATCTTCTGTTGCCTGGCAGAGTGCAAGGTAGCTCAAACTCCGCGTCGCCATCGCCATGTGCTTTAGAAACCGTGCTCGGTTATGTTATCGTTGGTGCCGTACCCGCCCGATTTGATAATGCCTATTCGACATTTTCCTTCTGTTGCGTCGTTGATCCTATAGAATCCGTTGTCCGTAAGTTCGGGAAGCCGAAAGAAGTCAGCGTTCCGACTATTTTCAGCTCAGATAATAACGACTGCGAAGAGTTTTATGTTCGCAATACCACTCGCGACAAAGACGGGCGCTACACAGTGGCGTTCCTTTCAAAGGCGATGTCCAAGCCCTCGGAAATTCTCGTCGAAATGTCGAGATGCGCATTATTTGTCTGGAACGGAAATGCAGCACTCGCCTAATTTAAAGCAAGTTTACGATGAATATTTAAATAAAGATTATAAATCGGTCGCGCCATCAGAAACAGACGAAACCGTAGAATTACAATCTTATATTATCCCACATCACGGGATAATTCGAGAAGATAAGATCATATCGAAGTTGCGCGTCGTGCTACATGGCAGTGCCAGCACTAGCACGCACGTCTCGCTTAATGGCATTCTTTATAATGGCAAAATGTACAAGGCAACATGTACCAAATTTTGATTAATTTTCGCTTATTTCGTGTAGCACTGTGGGCTGAAATACGTCAAATGCTTTTGTGGATTGGTATTCGCGACTGTGATCGTAGATTTCATCGCATTTTGTTTCGGTTTTCGCCTAAAGATTCTTTACAAGTTTCTCAATTAAATCGCGTTATAGGAGATCAAATCTTATCATTTGAGGAATTGAGCACTATTCTAGCCCAAATTGAAGCGGTAATGAATACTCGTCCGTTGTGTGTCGTACGCTTTTAGCGACCCAGCGGAACCACTCGCGTTAACTCCAGCGCAGTTTCTTACTCTAACATCTCTGAAATATTTTCCCTCGAAAGAGATTCGAGAGGATAGATTCCATTTACTTCCAAGACATGACCTGTTAGACAAGCTCGTTCAGTCATTTTGGAAGCGTTGGAGGACAGAATATCTACACACGTTGCAGTCTCGTGAAAAATGGAACACCCCTGTTAACTCAGTTACTGTCGGAACGGTAGTGATACTTACTGCCGAAAATGCTCCACCACTTCATTGGCCTCTAGTAATTGTGGAAGAGGTGTTTCCTGGTGCTGATGGCGTAACTCGTATAGTTCGTGTTAGGACCGCTACCGGATCGTATCTTCGCCCGGTTGTACGTCTCTGTCCCTTGCCTAATCAGTAGACTCGGTAGATTTCGCGCTTAGGTTAGAACTATAATTTAGGTTAGTAATTAGTTTTATTATCAGTAGCTTATTATTCATTGCATACATAGTATTTTATTATCTTTTTTGAAGGAAACCCTTCAAGCCGGGGAGAATGTTTGCGCCAAAATAATGTTTCGGAGTAAAAAACACTTTGGCAAAATAAATTGCATGTTGGCTAATTCGATGCTTCCATTCTTCCATCCTTTTCCGCACAATGAATGAGACACCTGAGTGAGAAGGAAAGCAATATCGTCGTGGCAGTTTGGAACAATAGAAAAAATGATGGCTGCGCGTTCTCTCGATGGACTTGGTTCGCTGTGAAAAACTTGTAGATATCCAATCACCTTTTCGGATATATTCGCTTTAAAACTATAATTTGTGTCGTCAATTATAGCCAATTGCTTTCTACAATCAAACGTTCGTATGTGAAGACTGTGATGTGTAAATTACCAAACTCAAATTTGTTCGCTTGGATTGGATAACAGGCCTAAAATCGGTTTGAGTTGAAAAGTTGAAACTGAAGAACTCCAACAGATGAAACAAGGTATTTATTGTGCATCCATCCATTTCCTAGTAAGAACTAATCTAGCCGCTCATTTCCTATTTAGTTCTAAACATTCCTTTCGTATTGGCCAACACATCGCGTTTAACATATTTCAAATTTCAAATCAAAATTCATACAGTCCATTAAATTCCGTTTTTTTTTGTTGTACTCGCACAAACAGTCAAGCATTATAAGAGTATAATGTCAAATTTATTTCTTTATATTTATTATATAGATCGTATGATTATACGAGTTTGCTAAAAAATATCGATCTACCACTTCAAAATATTAAAGCTACAGATCAGGCACCCCGACTCGTCTATTCATCGTCATTCTATTTTCTAATAAATTACTATGAACGAAATAAAATATTGTAAATGAATATGTTGTTTTTTTTCTATGTTTGAATAAAAAATAATAAAATAGTACTAAAAATAATAATAAAATATAACCTATTTATCGATGTTTTCGTAAGCGCATCACTAATAATCGATATCGATAATATATATGTTCAGCTATACGTGGGACTTCACTACTGCGATTACGATGCTAGGCACTTTGCGGAGTCCCCGGAACGAAGGGTCACAAAACCGCATTGTTTATCTGTAGTATATAGTGATCTGTGGGCCGACCGCCCACAAAAAGTGTAGTGCTCCGCTCGGCCGGGGGAATGTCGATTCCATCGAACACCGACAGATGGCGCTTGCGTTCCGCGTTTTTGACGACACGGCCATCCCGCTGGTACACGTCCCAGTGTGTTGGTTAACTAGCCAAACTGTAACCAAATGATACATCCCCGAGAACACCTGTTTCACTCGGTCATTCCTGAATACATTTTACAGTTTACGGACAAAGTAAAAAAAATCAACTATTTTAACATTTTAACCAAACCTAACAGGAGATACAAAATTCACCATACAACAGCCAGAGCCACACACCATAGGCGTTCATCAAACTTCAAATTTAGTGAGTACAACCATGCACGGCTTTAATTTAGATCACATGAAACTCCCGAGTAAGACATCTAACGCCATGGCTCTGCAGCCGGGCAGCAATCACATTGCTTATACACAACCAGTGCGTGGTGCAGTTTGCATATCCATCAAGTGTATATACGTGTGTCACCAGCTGACCACACGATACGGTCTTTCCAGACCCCGACCTCCGCCAGAGCTAAACGCGCACCGCGCACCCACGGACTACTTGAGTTGCCTCAATAGACACCGATTTCTACCGAGCTACGACTACGAAATAGCCTCTGGTACGGTCGAACACAATAAGGCCGATAGAGTCCCCTTACTTGAGTTTCCGCCACAACTTAAGCTTGCTCTTCACCATCCTCATCATAATCAACATTATTTACATCAACCTCGACTGGTATGTGACCTGCTGGCATCTTTCTTAGCCTATCGTGTCCGTATTTGTAAGTAAAACCGCTCTGGCCGACCAGCGCACAAGAAGTGTAGTGCGCTCCGCTCGGCCGGGGGAATGTTGACGCTGTTGTTGTTGTTGTGTTGTCGATGCTTGCGTTCCGCGTTGATGACGACATACGTATTAAATTATTTTACTTTCAATTCAATTACTGAGCTATTAATAAGTATATTTTCTTCAAATCGAGTGTAAATTTGTTTTCAAACCTCAAAGCGTTACGGATCATTCTCACTTACTTACACCCACTGGCTAATGGCTAAGTTGGGAGATACTCGTACATACTTACAGCGTAAGAAAAAATCTGCGTGCGGTGAGACAAAAGATATCACTTAAAAAAATGGTAGTCATAGGGATTGCCGATAGAAGTGAAAACTTATAACTCTGAATTTGATGGCTCACTTTTGAAACTACGCGGGCGAAACCGGAAGGCGTGGCCATAACCATGGCCATCTAGATCATCCGAGTTTACCCGAAGATTTCTTTAAATTCACGAACGTGACTCTTGAGTTCAATTCACAGCCCACGGAAAATGTGTATGTGGTGCGCTAAAAGAATTTTTCTCTTTAAAAAGGTCCGATGTATTATGAGGAGCTAGGCTCGGGAACCTCCATGTGGTGCACCCTGGGTGTCAGTCGATAACTTCCCAATCTCCAGTGGGTTCATGTCGACTGATCCCTTATCCCAACAGTGGCAGGAACCTGCGTTCTTCGCTCTTCGAGGAGTGTGTCCTGGGTATAAAGATCCGTGAAGAGGGTGGGGGACTGGAAAGACTTGGAAATGTTATTTGGATGATTTTTTTTATGAGGTCAAGTAAGAGTATTTCCGTCAGGGTGCTCGTAGAGTGCAGGTCCTTGGACACGATGTGGATCAGTTTTGTACTAAGTCCGCCTCGATGTGGTCAACAGTGTGCGGCGAAAGTGGTACCCTTGTAATCGAGTTGGAATCGCGATGTTAATAGCGGTGAACATGGCCGCGGAGAAGAGACCGCGACGTGAGAGGAGTGCGGTGTACTATATTCTCCCCACCCGCTACAGCATTGCGTGGTGGCCAACGTATAGTGGCAGAAGTGTTGCAGTTGGAGAGGAGTACCTATCAGTATATTAGTGCGCCGCTATCTCTGCTATCTACAGTGGCAAGGTGGTGCTGGCGACGCTGAACATCAAGCTCATTATGTGGCACTAATACCTACAGTCCAGGGTGTCTGGCTTTTACTTACTTATTGGTCCTCTAAATTATCCCACCATGCCATGGGTGTTCGAGTTCGCCGGTGAACGGCATTGTCCTTGAGCTGGGCCCGGTGATGAGCAGGCTGCGGAGGATCGTGGTAGAATGCGAAAGCAACCTCGTGTTCCCGCCATATGCTGCTAAGTTGGGACTTCGTGGAGGTTTTTGTTGGTAGAGGAATCACTCGTTACGGTGGTGGTCCGATATAACCCGACTGTCCACTTAGGAGGAAGGGTGTAAAATGTAAATGCATGTGTGCTGCTACTCTTGACACAAACACATTTAAGTTAATGTAATTCGGTAGTCAGAAGAGCCAATCTGAAGCCAAATTACAAGGTTAGTAAAACTATTTTCGTACTATTATAGGTTCACACTTAAGTTACGGCTAGTCTAGTCGGGAGAACGGTCACTGCCGATCCGGACACCCCGTGTTCAAATCCCACGCGCACCACTGTCATTTTGAAGTTATGTGCGTAACATATGAAACATGAAACATTTGACTGCCCTAGTGGCTTAGTTGGTAGTAGCTCTGCCTGCGAAGCCGAGGGTCGTGGGTTCGATCCCCACCCAGTGCAAATATTTGTGTGATGAATTCAAATGTTTGCACTGTGTCTGGGTGTTTCTATGTATAATAAGTATGTATTTAAAACTATATAAGTATTATATCAGCTATCTGGCTGCCATCACACAAGCTTTGCTTAGTTTGGGGTCAGATGGTGTTGTGTGTGAATTGTCCACCAATATTTATTTATTTATTTATATTTATGTTCGCCTGTACTACTAATGGCCTAAGCATTAGTCAGCCAGATTATTAGATGTAGTAACAAACGATACGGCTGCATATCATTCAGGTCGCCAGTTAAACGGCGCTATTTAATAAACAGGCTAGGCTGTCTGCGACATATACATCAAAGACAGAAATGCAGCCGTGGTGGAGACTCTAAGCCGCGAGAAGGCTACTTAGAAAATAGCGATATCGAGTCCATTACTAGCGGAATCCAAACCGGTAGTGATCGGCTCAACAGACGGAATCAGACTAGCACTAGAACAGGTTGAAAATGCTCCCTACTCCTCTCCAATTTTCCTTTTCTTCTCCCAATCCAAGATATTTATGTACCTAAATGAAAAAAAAAAGTCACGGACCCTGGAATCTGTAGCTAATTGATGCTTCTATACTATCTATACTAATATTATAAAGCTGAAGAGTTTGTTTATTTGTTTGAACGCTAGGATTTCGGGAAGTACTGGTCCGAATTGAAAGATTATTTTTCTATTGGATAGTCCA
Organism: Ectropis grisescens; assembly: GCA_017562165.1. NCBI lineage: Eukaryota > Metazoa > Arthropoda > Insecta > Lepidoptera > Geometridae > Ectropis > Ectropis grisescens. The sequence goes on along the minus strand of CM029778.1, from coordinate 6,580,390 downwards.
TTTATCGAGGAAGGCCAATAGCCTATAGAAAATAACGCTGCTATCAATAGAAGCGGAGCATGAATCAAGAATGTAACAAAAGCGGGAAAAAATATTCCTTTTTGAGTGTTTAGTATCGTGCTTTGACATGACATTGATGTGTCTAAGATTGCGTCATTGAATAAAAACCTTTACTAATCTTTGTTTCTAAATCTGAGTTGGTACGACCAATTTCCGACAGGTGGCGTAGCAGGTAGCTGAAGAGGTTTTTTTGTTTGAAAGCGATCTTCTCAGGAATGACAGAACCAATTTCAGTCATTCTTTCACCGTTGGATGTGTACGGGATCCCAATGAGTGCTATAATATAATGTACCACGGGCGAAGCCGGGGCGGACATCTAGTTTAATAATAAAAATAGGTGAAATAAAAGTCTAAACCAAAATTAAGTTTGTTCTGTCCAATCTCTTAAATAGATGAAAAGCCTAGATGACTGGGTGGACTGGAATAGATGAGTGAGTGGGACTGGGATGTGATTATTATTCTACAGTCAATCTAATTGTTCAATGGATCCCGACTGTTCAGTTGTTATGTTCCTTGAGACGATCTTCTTAGCATTCCATGGATTCACCGTGCGGGTGCCGGGTCCATCGTGTGGCAGAGAGAGAAAAACTCGAGTAGTTCCCGAGACTTATGACTCGGGCGTAGGTTTAAGGGGCCCCTTTCTGGCGTACATCAACACTCACCTTCACTACTCGTTTTTCTCTCCCTGCCCAGCCAAATCTGATATGAGCCTACTAGTGCAGCTTTAGATACTCGCTCTAGTATAGAACTTACTGCACTTCTGGATAAGCCAAGGTCTTTCAGCAGGTTATACAGAGATTTTGCTGGTATATCTCTCGCTTCCACTTCTACAGTGTATAAACTAACTACATAGCCGTTTTTTGTTAATTCGTTTAGGAGGTCGTAATACTTATTTTGTTTCATCGCGTGTTCTTTAGATATATTAGTTTCCCACGGTACGGTAAGTTCTAGAATATATTTTATTTTCTGAAATAAAATTAATTCAATAACATATTATAGAATTCTACACCACCAGAAATCTAAGTGCTTGTTTAATTCTTTTCAGTTTTTATAGTATGTAAGTACGTAGTTTGGTTCACTTTTTATGCAGTCGGGTTTTTTGAGTTTTTAAATTAAATTTATCTTATTGTAAAGTGTGACCAGGGATTGCGTCGCTGTTTCTAGAACGCTATTCAGTCGAACTGAATCATCAGAACTTTATCTACATTAGAGATTGTTCAGAAATCGAAAAAAAGAAACGTTAATAATAAAATAAAATACAAGACCCCAAATTACGATCCCGTTTGGCATGATGTCGGTTTTTACCGAAGTTTATCCGGAAACCGATCGATAAGAAGCAAAGAATTTACATAATTATACCTACTACGTATAGAGTTGGAACAAACGCTTTACACCGAAAGCACTGGTCTGATCGCTCTTCACTTGTCACTCTTGTGGAAGTGTCATACTTTTGTCACGGCACATCACTTCATCACTGAAGGCGATTGTCCATGAGACAGCGTGTATTGTCAGACTACACGCTTACTCACTCACCTCGCTCTGAAACCATAACCACCGGTATCTCGATCTCTATTACATTGTCGGCGGTAATCTGGAATTCACAAAAACCTTGAAAAATAAAATAAATAGAAAAACAATAAGAACGTCAAAACTTAGATACTTCTGCGTAACTCTGTATTAACATAGTCTAATAAATCATACAGCCGTTCAACGAAGACGTCTAAACGAGGCATTCGTTTGGGGTGTGGGGCGAGAGGCGTTCCCAAGGTGCGAACACGACAATGTTAGTAGTTTGGGAGCGTGGTTAAAAGCTGACATTTGACGTATTTTTTTATTTTATTTTATCATAAGCATTTTTATTTTTCAAAGACTATATGGTTTTCTGTATTCGTCCGTTATCGTCCTGTTCGTTAAGGTGTCGTCCTACCGGTAGCTTTTCTTTACACTGTGGTATTACTCCCTACTCTTTGAATAGTCTCTTATCATAAGTATTAATCATCGTATCATCTCCCATATCTATCAGAGATAGTAGAAAATCCTGATAACTTATCGTTTTGTTCAGTGCTTGTACCTACGTATGTATATTGGTATCATTGTTCATCATAACACAAGTATTAATCATACTCGATAAACATTTTATCGCCTAAAGTGGTTTTTACATAGATTATTATTGATTGAATTGGTTGAATTTTAGATAATGATTGAATTGAGTAAGTATCTAATCAGGAAGTTTATGTTTTACTAGTAGTTTCTCGCGGTTTGACCCATGCAGTTCCCGTTCCCGTTGTTTTCCCTTTATAAAAAGTAGCCTATGTGAAATTCCAGACTATGTACGATATATATGTATATGTAACCGCTCTGTGTTCCAAATTTGAACCATATCCGTTCAGACTTTCCGACGTGATTGAGCAACAAACACCACAACATAAAATTAGTAGATATAGTAGGATTCACTTTTTGAACACATGCTTTAATTTGCATTGAATTTCACACTTTTTGCCTGAACGTAGTTTTAGACAAGCGCTCTTTAGGCCTTGCAACTTCTTTACATGTATTTCATAGAAAATAATTTACTGCACAGCCCTACGGGAGTAGCTTGCCTTGCTAACATACTCATATTAAGTATTTAGACTTAGGCCGCCACTTTGTTCATAGTCACAAAACAACATAAGTGAGGATTTTATGGCACTCTGGTAAATAAATATATTGCGCGGATAGACCCCACATGTATCTAATATTATAATGGAGTGTCTGTCCAAATCTTTATTGTAACCAGCTTCCTACTAGGTACTTGCAATTCGTGAACCTAATTTGCTGAATATACTTCGATGATGCCGGATGAGTGTCATGATACTTTAGTACAATAACGGGGAATAGTCGTCAAAATTAAACCAACGGTTTCGTGTATGTTCCCAAGATGAATTAGATGGCAAAGAGATTAAGTTTTAATATTTCGGCGGGTGTCTAGCGAAGCGTAATGCTATACAGTAATTATAACTCGTTACGTCCAAATAGCTGGGTAGCACTCTATTCTATGGTAGCACTGTGTTCTTTTAGGCAGACATATGTAATATATCTATGTATTGCTTACCATCAGGCGACAGTTTATTCGCCTCATCACACTTTAAAAAAATTGAATGATCAACGTAGTTTCGATACTCATCTTGGCGTAGAGCCCATAGAAAAAATTCTTATACCTTCATGTAACTAATAATAGTTGTAACCTTTTACTTCTCAATTCTGCCACAATAAGGCAATTTGATCAATATCAATCGGCGCACGGGCAAACGAAGACTAATTGTGACCAGAACTTTGACCTGTGCACATTCGATCTGTTGTTTCTGTTTACAAAAACAAAATTAAAAATTTTGAATAACCCCCGACTACCTCGGATTTGTTATCTGTACAACATTCTACTAATCAAGCCCTTTCATTTGATATCCATATTAAGAGCATTGTGAAAAAAGAAATGTATTTCGCCATTGTGTGGAAGCGGCCATGTTGGATTTGAAATTTGTCATAGTGTAATTAATGTATTCTACTAGTTTCCCTTTCGTTTGATACCCATATTGAGGTAGTACTGAAAAAAATAATATAATTCGCCATTTTGTGGTGGCGGTTTTTGTAATGTATAGTATTCTACTAGTCAAGCCCTTTCATTTGATACCCATATTGAGGTAGGTTGTAAAGAAATATTTTGTCCGCCATTTTGTGGAGGCGGCCACCAGAATCATGATGTTAACCAAACATAGCTAAAAACATCCGCATGGATATTAACTTTCAAATAAAAAACCGCATTGAAATCGGCCCATCCGTTTGAGCTTTACGGTGCCACAGACAGACACACACACACACACACACATACACAGACAGACAGACAGACAGACAGGCAACAGACAGACATCGACGTCAAACTTATAACACCCCTTTTTTGGTCGGGGGTTAATAAAAAGGTTTTTAACACGCTTTTATTACCTTCACTTGTATGTAAGAATATAATAAATGTAAGAATCTATACATGTAAGAAAATCTTGGAATCTTAATTTGACCAACTTCCTGGTCTTCGATTAGGATGAAATTTTGTACACGCTCTGAGTTCTGATGACAATACATGACTAGCTAAGAAACGTCATTAGAAATTCAAAATGGCGACCCCCCCAATGATATGAGTATCAAACGAAAGGGTTTGCTGTCAGAAATACGCAAAATTTGTCACATGACTCAAATCTAATATGGCGGACATCCAAGATTGATTGGCTAGGGTTGATTGGCTATTTGAAATGAACCCCTAGGCCCTAGGATATGGGTATATATGGGTATTAAATGAAAGGGGTTGCTGAATGGGATACTTTTCTTTTGAAATTTTGTGTGCGTGCTAAAAGCGTGTTTTTAGTGTTTTAAAAACTATTAGATTTACTGTAACGAGAGTCGATAAATAGTTATTTGTTATACAAGAGTGCAAAGTTGATTTTTAACCGCGTGCTCAATTTTGATGACCGAGCAAGCGAAGGATTCTCTCATTGATGCATGAAAAATATTTTTCATGCATCAATGCATCATACATTTTTTTTAATATGTTAAAAACTCAGACTCGGAACCTCCTTGGTGTACTTACTTTTTTTTTAATTTGCTTAGCGCGAAAACATTTAAAAAATTGTATTTAGTAATTTCCTCGCTGAGGTGGAATGAAAAGTAACGTGTTGCACTCGAGTGCAAAGATTTTTTACCTTGTGCTCTTTTGATTCCCTTGCTACGCTCAGGATTCAAATTTTGAATCCTTCGCTTGCTCGGTCATCAAAATTGAGCACGCGGTTAAAAATCAACTTTGCTCTCTTGTATAACAAATAACTATTATTGTTCTATGAAATGATGTGGGAACAACAGCAAAGCTTCCAGATATCAGAAAAATGATTTCACCTTTCATACGTAAGATTAATATAATCGTTTTGTTTACGTTTCATAAGATCCCCGAAATCATAAAAGCCTGTGAAAAAGTAACACTGGCTGGTCTGTTGACCGGCTGTTGTTGTTGGTCGCCTGCTACCTGCGTCTCATTCGCCCTCGCTGTCTTGACTTTCTCCTTTCCTTGTCTTTACTATAAGAATTCTAGGGTTGATTAGTTGGTTAAAATTCACGTCACGCGCGGCGGAACCAATCAGTGAGAGTCAGATGGCTCAGAGCTTGGGCAGACTTGAAATCCAATAATGATATCCAAACAATAGCTCTCGTATATGTATTTTCTCGTATATAAGGTAAAATTCTAAAATCTAGTAGGTAGATAAGTAATCTAATAGGTAACTTTTTTTTTTTTAAACCGTCCTTTAAAATTTATTTAGCACTTTAAACTCCGCTGTATCACGACAATCATGAGTACATTTTTATTTATCGTAAGTCAGTTCTAGGTATTGCGCAACGTGTTGAAACCTTCATTTGATAATAGAATTTATCAATGTAAAGAGTCCTTTGTCGTATAAATAAATGACCATTATTCAATGCTAAATCATTTAAATCGTGTCCGTGAGATAAAACTACTGGTCCATCAACAGTACTAAGCCAATTATTTTTTTTCAAAATGGAAATAAACTTTACCAATAAAGTAGTCTTGGTGACAGGCTCAAGCGCGGGAATCGGGGAAGCGACCGCCATCTTGTTTGCGAAATATGGCGCTAAATTAGCGCTAGTCGGGACTAATGAGACGAGGTTGCAAAACGTCGCAGCACGATGCGAGAAAGAAAAAGGAATCAAACCTTTGGCGATCCGAGCTGACCTCTCAACAGATGAAGGGATGGAGAGGACTGCAAATGACACTCTTAAGCATTTTGGAAGGTACGATCCCACAACAGCATCAAAACTGTTTTTCAAAATAATTAATTGGTTTGCTTGTACGCTTATCGCCTAGTTCTGTCTAGGTTGACGCTAAATTCAATTTTAACAAAAACATATTAGGTTCCTAGTTTTATAATGGAAATCCATAGACCAATATTTTTCGCATGTGGTAAAATGTGGTATAGGGACGTGACAATTTTTAATTTTAATTAATTTGTTTATTTTAGATTGGACATTCTTGTGAACAATGCAGCAATGGGAGCTATGGCGACCATACAAACAACAGACATGGCTGCTTACGACAGGGTCTTTAATTTGAACGTGCGAGGTGTTTACAACTTAACACGATTGTTAGTACCGGCGCTGATAGAGTCGAAAGGCAACATTGTCAACATATCCAGTATTGTAGCAACCATGACGAGTATTGGCAGCTTACCCTACAGTATGACTAAGGTAGGATAATTATCATTCATGAAATTCATACAATATCTTATAGATATTTAATCTAGTTAGTAATTCAAAGTTATCTAGATTATGTGTCGTCAATGTAGAGAGTTATGATATAACAATGAAAACTAAATTTGTAGATATGTACCTACTATAAAATTAAATCATAATAAAATTAATTAATATTAATAATTAAGCAACTAACGTAAAAAAAGTATTTTTTATTATTTACGTAAAAGTAAATAACCAGTTTAAATTTGGAAACACAAAAAACATTTATAGGTACAGTTTATTTTGCGTGTAGAGAATATGCAAAATTAGTTGTTTTAATGATTTCACAGCATCATAGACGTCATCACAAATCAGATGCAATTAGGAAACTGTAAATTACATATGAGTCGTTCACGAACGAACGAATCAAATAACCCGGGTCACGACAACCATAAGAACCATTGGATCTCTAAGCTTAAAATGATTCGTTCGTTCGATTACAAGATCAGGTTACGCGTGAAGTCAAGGTCGAATAAGCCGACGAACGGCACGAACCATATTTGACCGAACCATGAGTTATTTGTTAGTATCGTTTATCTTGTCTATTGGATGCTGGTTATTTTTTGGCGTCCGAACTGTTCATTTTTCATTTTAATCTATCTCCATCCATTATAGTTACATATTATAAAACCAGTTTGCGTATTAAAAATCTTAATCAGATAATCAGAATTAAATGGTTGTCAAACGATCGTCATGAGTCCCGAAACGTAATTCATAAACTGTTTATTAGTTTATGTTTATGAACCAATGGTTTGATTGAACGGTGAACGAAACGAAAAGCAACTGAACTATTATGTAGCACTTGACTGACATAACACAACTAACATATATTATGTATCACTGGCTCAAAAATAACCAATGTTTCGTTTGAACGGGTCGAACGACCCGGGTCTTTTTATCTATGGTTCAGTTGCGATCCGGTTCTCTCAAATTGAACGAACGACACATTCTTAAACTGTATAAAATGTTGTATTAGTATTTAAAATACAAATTTCTGTGTTATTTTAGGCTGCTATCGACCACTTTACACGTTTGGTGGCGCTGGAACTGGCTCCGAAAGGCGTTCGAGTCAATGCAGTCAGTCCTGGTATTACCGTAAGTACCAATTTATTAAGCCTTTTTAAACCCCGACCAAAAAAAGGGGTGTTATAAGTTTGACGTCGATGTCTGTCTGTCTGTCTGTGTGTGTGTCTGTCTGTGGCACCGTAGAGCTCAAACGGTTGGGCCGATTTCAATGCGGTTTTTTTTATTTGAAAGTTAATATCCGTTCTTAGCTATGTCTGGTTAATATCGATTCAAAATGGCCGCCTCCACAAAATGGCGGACAAAATATTTCTTCACAACCTACCTCAATATGGGTATCAAATGAAAGGGCTTGACTAGCAGAGTACTATACGCTATAACAAATTTGAAATCCAAGATGGCCGCCACCACAAAATGGCGAATTATTTAATTTTTTTCACTACTACCGCAATATGGGTATCAAACGAAAGGGCTTGACTAGTAGAATACTTTGCACTATGACAAATTTCAAATCCAAGATGGCCGCTACCACAAAATGGCAAATTACATTTCTTTTTTCACAACTTCCTTAATATGGGTATCAAATGAAAGGGCTTGACTAGTAGAATGTTGTACAGATAACAAATCTAAGGTATTAAGGGGGTTAATCAAAATTTTTAATTTTGTTCTTGTTTACTTTCGTGTTTGGATCAACACTTTCTAAGACAATTCATAGTTCAGTTATTATTTTTATCCGACTTTAATAAAAGAGGAACTCAAATTTGGTTGTAAATTTTATTTGGATGTAGTAGTAGATACGTATTTTACGAAATAGTCAATATTGAATCGATTTTGATGATTACTTTTTTGTTTAATAGATTTGTTTATTAGTAGTACTTCAGAGATAATCCCGTAAAATTCTATTATCCGACATAAAAAATTGATTAACCTATTTTTTGTAGAAATATAAATTAAATAGATTTTGGTATCAAAGATATAAATAAACATGACAAACCTACATCGATGATACTTGCGTTAACTCCGCTGTTTCATTGGAGCAGTGCCTTTTGTGGTTTCACGAGGATGATATTTTCTCAAAATTCAACTCAGGAGTTGAATTTTAAGTTGAAGTCGGTTTTTGTTTTTCCCGGATTTTTTTTAAAGGGAATTAATTTATTTTAAAACTTTCCCGTCGAGTTTTCTAATAATGCAATTTTCCTTCTCAGGTCACTATGTTTGTGCAACGAATAATGGACATAACAGACGAGCAAAATGACAATTTTTTCAAGCAATCTGGGAACTTGGTTCCTTTGGGCAAGCCGTGTGTTGGCGACGACATCGCCAAGATGGTTCTTCACGTCGCCAGCGACAATCACAGCGCTCTCCTCACAGGCGCAATCATTCCGGTCGACGGAGCTTTGGCTTTAAAAGGCTTGCCAGAAAGTGCCATTAGCAATATTTAACTCATAAATCTTAAATTTATATGAAACTAGCAGCCCGCAGTTGTACTCGTTAGTTACCTAGTTCCTGCGATACAAATAGCACCTGTGCTCTTCCACATTCAATGAACAATTCAATTTGAAACACAGTTAGTATTTCAAATTGAAACCCGATTGATTCAGCGGATCCGATGTGATTGAGCCACAAACACCCAAACATGAAAACTGTCGCATTTGTAGGTAACCCTATTACAAATGCCAAATCGGGACTGTAAAATTAGTATAATAATCTCTTTAAAATGACGATTTTTTAGTGTAGAGTAGGTACGTTGTATTTGTAAGAAGCTTATACTCGTAGACTACAAGCCCGTGTCCGAAATTGACGAGCCAATATAGAAAGATCTCATAAAGGGTATAAAATAATAAGATTCATCACTATGCCAACTGAGTGTTGGTGAAGAGAGGGTGTAGTCCGGGTAGTAACCCTCGATCCTCGATATTTTCCTCTTGTTGCATGATTTTTGTACGGCGTTGCGGATAATGGATTAAAAGAGGGATTGAATCAGTGTGCGACCGATGCCGAACAAACTTAAATTACCAAATTTACCATAAAAATCACCGGATAATACGGGATATTCGACAATTCAAGTAATAAACAAATTAAAATTCACATTTTTTACAGTTTCAATTTTGGCCACGGGCCTGTAGTCTATTTGGATAAACAAGTACATAAGTATGTCGTAACCGTCCACAATAAATTTGTAGAAACACTTTTGGTAATCCCTTTTTAGTTGGGTGTTTATTTATTAGATTGTTTATTTGTATGTTTATATTAGATTGTTATTGTTTTGTATATGGGCTTATCTAATGTTGTAAGTATATTTTTTATGTACCTATGGGTATATTCGAACTCGTACTCAAAGAATGTAATCTGAATATTTTCTTTATGTATTTGATTAATACTTACATTGCTAACCGATTTCACAAAAGATAAGGTTCTCAGTTTCAGATTCAGTTGTATATTTTTTTGTAGTTTGTAGCTCCGCCAATTGTGAATTGATTTTGATGGTTACTCTTTGTTTGGTCTACTTAATCCGAAATCTATCATTTCAGATTAAGTAGACTACATATATGTTATCGAAATTGGCGTGGTGGTTTTTGAAATATGAACAAAAAACTAAAATTAACTTTCATTTACATACAACTTAGTGTTGGTTGGGGTATGTTTGTACTGATAATAGCTTCTTATATATGTATGTGGTCCGGTGTCAGAATTTAATGTTAAATTAAAATCGGTATTTTTTTTGTTTCTTCGGCAAATAAATTAATACTTGTAATAGTAGTTTGAATAACGAGTTCAAATTTCCACCCAAATGTAAATACTTGTGTGATGAATATAAATATTGGTTCAGTGTCTGGGTGATATTAAGTACCTATGTATTTAAAATCAAATAGGCATGATATCATCTATATGGTCCTCATAATACAAGCATTGCTATGTTTGGGTCTCGTTAGTGTTGTGTGAACACAAAAATGATATACAAAAATATACTCCGCTTCACAAATTATAATCCTTTCTGTTTTTTAATGTAATGTTTAATAGTTATAATAAATATGTAAATAAACAAACATGTTTTATTCGATTCATATCGTTATTACTTTTTGAGGTGGACGTATTATCTATTATATATATTATCTTCAAATTGAAGATAAATCGGTATTGAAACCTCAAAGCGTTACGAGTCAGCCTCACCGGGTCACGCATCCTTGCCATCTATGAAGCTCAGGGATTGACATTCGAGTCGATAATCGCAATCAAAACTAAGGTAAACATGAAGCTGCACGAGAGAGCGTGCCCCATGCGGTTGTTGCAATCTCACGGCACACGGGGACCTTCACATACTACGCTGACGACACCGACGACGCCATCGGTCGGTTCGTACGGCGAGCGTTAGCTGCATCACCAAATACCATCCGAGAGTTCAACCTACAGATGACCATAAAGGACAGAAACGCGGCCGTAGTGGAGGCTCTGCACCGGGAGGAGGCGGCTTAAGCAAAAGACGATGTCGAGTCGATTACTATCGGAATCCCAACAGGAAGTTATCGGCTCAACAGACGAAATCGGACTGACTAGTACTAGAATTCTTTTCTTAATTCTAGCCTAACAAAAAAACTGGAACGCAGTGTTACAGATGCCAGGATTTTGGCCACGCTTCCAGTCACTGCAATAGACAACCACGATGTGTAAAATGTGCTCAAACCCATGGTTCATGGGAATGTCCCAAAAAAAAGTCGTGATGAGCCAGCTCGCTGTTGCAACTGCCATGGAGAACATCCTGCAAATTATTCCCTATGTTTGCAACGTTTGAAATATCTCGAGCGCATTAAATCAAAACGCGAGTCTCTTCGCAGGCCAACTGTTACTAAAGCCAGTCGTGAGACATTCGATCACCCGAACAATAGAGCACAAATCGCTAGCACTAACAAAAGTAAGCCCAACGCCACAAGCATTTCCAATACAATTCACCCAGTGATAAATCCACCAAACGCACTAACAAAGAGTACTATTGAATCTCATCACAACAGCAGTCCTCTCAAAGCCGCGGAACAATCCAAGCAGACATCGGTTGTTGGAGTGACCTATAACAAGAACTCTCATGATTTCGAAACAGTTGAAATGCTGGAGATACTAACAACAGTACAAGCAATCAAGCAAGAATTTGCAAAATGCCAAACCTTTATGGACAAAGTCATTTTAATTCTCACACACCTCGGCCACTATGTCTGATTGCCGGGAACTGCGGTTATTCTTCTGGAATGCCGATGGCATCCACAGGAAGCAGCGAGAGCTCACGGAGCTTGCGGTAAGTAAACTTCAAGCCGACATCATTGCACTCTGCGAAACAAGACTGACCAACAGACTTACCCTTAATATCCCTGGATATGCATGCTATCGTGCGGATAGGCATAGCGGTAACACTGGCCAGGGTGTGGCCATCTTTGTTCGTTCTGATTTGTCACAATACATAACCTTGTCCCTTCGCCACCCACCGTGAACCTAGAGGCCATAGGTGTCTCACTTACCCTAAATAGCAGTAGAGTTTTAATTTACTCAGTATATCATTCCCCTAACCTACCAATGATTACTGGTGACATCGATCTCCTCATGTCATCAGGATGCACGGTGCTGGCTATGGGTGATTTAAATAGTAAACATCCTTTGTGGTCTCCTGGCACAGGTAATGTGCGTGGTAAGATCTTACACAGACATATGCTATCTAGTGACTATTCGGTGCATGCTCCACAAGACTGCACCCTTGTTCACTATACTCCTGACTTAAAACCCTCTATACCCGATATAATTCTTGCCAAAAACATACATTCTTTTGACCAGATATTGACCATACCGGCCTTGTCTTCAAATCACTTTCCCGTGTCCGCAAAACTAGCGACTACCTTTCAGCGAAGCCCTATCAGAAAATTAATTTTTTGCAAAGCCAACTGGAATAAATACAAGTACTACGTTAATAGTAATACTCTTTTGCACTCTCATACCTACCAGTCCACACAAGACCTTGATGAAGCAGTTTCTGAATTTCAGAAGACCCTTTTAAAAGGCAGAGACATATCCGTTCCAATAACAACATTAACACCCTGGTGTTGTACAGCACTACCACGACGCATAAAACGTTTAATAAAACTAAAGAACCGTCTTAAAAGACATTTAAGGTCAGAAACCGACAACCTGGTTCGCAAAACCATGACTAATCATATAAATAATTTAAAGAGAGTAATTTCCATCTCCATCAGAAACCACAATGATAAAGAATGGAATCTAAAATTGAAAAGAGTGGATAATCCTAGTGCTGATATTTGGCGCTTGGTAAAAGGACTACGCTCAAACTCAACAAATACGATACCTGCACTGAAAATGGAAGACGGCTCTTTAGCTACCTCTGCACAAGAACAATGTAATGTTTTAGCTAAGTCTTTTCTTAATAACATGACGCTAACAAGTGAATGGGCTAGTGATAAAACCGCAGGCGTAGAACAGTCCTTGTCTATGCTGGAAGACAAGGCTCACATAGAAAACGCTATGCTCGTACGGCCTAACGAAGTTAAAAAATGCATCATGCGTTTGAAAACTCGTAAGGCCCCCAGTCATGATGAGATTTCTAACAATCTGATAAAGCATTTACCTCATAAGGGAATCGTCTTCTTAACAAAGATTTTTAACAGTTGCATTTTGCTTAGTCACTTTCCATCCCCATGGAAAACTGCAAAAGTCATCGCGATCCATAAACCAGGGAAAAATCCATCTGACCCTGTTTCATATCGACCGATCAGTCTTTTGCCATGCCTAGGGAAATTGTTTGAGAAAATAATATATACTCGCCTCCATCGAGCAACCAATAAATGTTTAATTGATGAACAGTTTGGATTTCGGCAAGGACATTCCACAGTTCAACAGCTTGCCAGAGTTGCTGAATCAGTGTCGTACAATCTCAACCTCAGACAACCCACAGGTATGTTTCTCCTTGATATTGAGAAAGCATTTGACACAGTCTGGCACAAAGCACTACTTCACAAACTCATTTTATTTGGCTTACCAATCTCGCTAAAAAATTATCCAGTCTTATTTATCCCATCGTTACTTCAGAGTTCACATCAAGAATTGCTCATCCCTACCTGTTCTCGTACCAGCAGGGGTCCCGCAAGGCTCCATTGTAGGCCCGTACTGCTTCCTAATCTTTATTAACGACATCCCAGTACAGACTCGGACCAGCTTGGCTTGTTTTGCGGATGACACTGTCTGTTTTACATCTTCAGATGACGTTGACTTGATTATAAGTCGTCTTCAGCTTGCCATAGATGGCTTCTTAACTTATTTCAAAAACTGGAAACTCAAACTAAACGAATCAAAAACAGAAGCAATAATATTCACAGGAAAACACACTTTGCCTACAAGAAACCTCAGAATTGGTGATTATAATATACCATGGAGCCGATCAGTAAAATATCTGGGTACTGTTCTGGATAATAAACTTAACTGGACCGAGAATACTAATAAGTTGCACATAAAAGGCATAAAAGCCCTTAACGCTTTATCTCCTGTCCTAAACAGACGCGCAAGTCTCAGTAACACCACAAAACTTCGAATATACCGCACTCTGATCCGACCTTGCATCACCTACGCATGCCCCGTTTGGAGCAGCACCTCAAAAACTAATGTAAATAAACTCCAGGTTGTCCAAAATAAAGCACTCAAATACGCTTATAACACTCCATTCCGTGAAAATCTTCAAAAAATTGCATCTTCAAATCGGTCTACCGAAAATTGACGCCTATATTTATAAGCTGTCTGAAAAATTTTACCGACATAAAAATCCAAACAACAAAAACAAATTAATCAATAACCTTTGTACAACACGAAAACAAAATTTACCTTTTATCGACAAATATAACAGATACAAGTTGCCCCATCACTACTTCCTTGAGTGCAGTGATTAGGCTCAGTGACTCACATAAGCGGTTGTCGGCCGTGTGTTCTCGCTGCTGACTTCCTATTGGTCAAGACGGGTTTCGACGCACAATTACTATTGTGAAGTACCCTCCTTTATTAATGTGTAAATAGTCATGCTTAAAATTGAACTGCTACCGCTAAAGCGTTCATATTGAAATTTTGTTTATATGTATTTATTATTCGTTTGTAAAATGTATTCTTGTATCGTAAAAATATATAATTTAATATTTTGAAATGAGTTAATGATCTCGTAAAATGTAATTACTGTATGATTTTGTGATACTAGGATTAAATTAACACTAGTTTCCTTTTGTAAAATAATTATTATGAAATAAAGATGTTTTAAAATTGAAAAGTACTAGAATTAAATGTTCACAACACCCACCCACAAAATAAATAATTGTAATGACAAAGGTCACGGACACCGGAGCCTGTGGAGCGGCAAAAAAAAAAAGTCAGCCTCTCTTACAGTCACAGACAATAGATGTAAGAGTAGTTCTCGTATATATGTAAACTCTTTGTAAATAGCGAGATACTTACAGCGTACGAAAAAGTGTGTGTGGTGAGACGAAAGATTTTCCTTAAAACAAGGTCTGATTGATTGTGGGATGCCAGGCCCGGGAACCTCCATATAGTGCACCCTGGGTATCAGTCGAAAACTGCCCAATCTCCAGTGGATTCTTGTCAACTGATCGTTTATTCTGCGAGCGGCGGGAACCTCTATGCGCGTTCCTAGCTCTTTGAAGAGTGTGTATAGAGATTCGTGGGCAGGGAGGGACTGGAAAGATTTGGGAACGTTATTTGGATGGTATTTTATCTGGTCAAGTAACATCCCTCAGTCTATCCAGCACAGACTAATAGGCACCCTCGGCGGTCCCGAGGTAACCCGAACAAATCTTTCACTTATAAAGTGAAGCTTGAGTTCAATTCACAGCCCACGAAAAATTGTGTGTGATGCGCCAAAAGAAGTTCTCACTTCAAAAAACTAGTTGATCATCCGAGCATAGGTCGTACTTGGCAAGTGGGACTTTGAACTTGTGAACGCTTTTATAGTTAGTGCCTACGCTTTGGCATGTTGTAGTAGGTAGGTATGTACAGAAACTGGCGCCCGACGGCTCCTCGAGGCAATCCGGCCCATTCTCCCTCAGTGGGTCCAGAGGGGATACGGAGTCCTCACCTTCCGGACTACGCAGGTGCTCTCGGGACAGACAGACAGAAACACTTTATTATGCACACCAGTAAAATTAAAAAGTACAAAACAGAAAATATTTATTACTAGTGTCATAAATGGTGGCCTTATCGCTAATAGCGATTTCTTCCAGACAACCATTGGAGGCAGGAAAACGGGCAGGCAGGAAAATAGGGACATGGGTGTTTCGGGAGGTATCTGTGTAGAGTCACGTGAAGGAAGGAAACCCTGGTGTGCCATCGGTGCAGTTGCGCGGAAGACACCGCGTAACACGTGCTGGAGGCATGCCCGGGAGTGGAGGAACCGCGGCGATCCCTGGCCGTGGTCATGGGGGCGGACCTCTCACTGCCGACCATCTTACTAAAGATGCTTGACAATGAGAGGTCGGGGGAGGCGGTGGTCTCCTTCTGCGAGACAGTCATGTTGCGGGGAGAGGCTGAGGAGCGAGAGAGGGAGATGGATCCTCTTGCTCCTCCGCGGAGAAGGAAGCGGACACGGGCCACTCGGGCTCGCACCGCGTCCCCACTTGGAGGGCCTGGGGCGTCGGGCGTTTAGGGCCGCACGGCCCCCCACCTAGGGTGTACCTAATACCTAATGTACTGCAGTATTGTACCCCTTAAAAAGGTCTACAAAAAGTCAACAATGGTATGTCTATCTCGTATATATAACCCACAATGACCATTTTTATTATCAGCATTACACCCGTGCGAAGCCGGGGCGGGTCGCTAGTAGTAAATAAAGGAGTCAACCTCGAAAGTTAACGGAATTTTTACATAGACCTATAATTGGCTCTACAAATATTGCCCAAAAGTCGCATATAGGTATGCCAATGTATAAACATTCGTAGACATTCCTTAGATATTCGAGGTCAAAGGGCCCAACAATTTCTTTTACAATCTTAGACAAGCGAGACGACTAACGTCAAAGTCAAAGTACTTTATTCATAAATGTACAATTTACACGTCAATTAATAAAAAACAAAAACAAAAGAAAGAGCATACAAATGGTATAGGTACTGGTTTCATAACAAAAGTCACTTTACGTTGAATGGGTTATCCAATTGTAAAAACGTTTTCTAATAATTTCGTACTTTTACATTGGACTTGCTCATCCAACTTTGAATGATCATAAAGTAAGTTAAACACAAAGACATTAAAGTTGGAACATATGTTTATACTATTTAAATACTGTCATTATATCAAATAATTTTAAATAATAACAGTATCTGTCGTCATGACTAAACACTCAAAGAATATAATCTGAATATTTTTCTTTATACGTCAAATCGTATTTGGGAATAGTACCTGGTTGACCGAGCTTTGCTCGGTTTTTTAATGATATTCAGGTACGAATTACGTAGTGATGACTTACTTAGACCTACTTAGATACGAATTAAATGCGTTTTTAAAAGACTCTAAGTATAAGATTTTCTCAGAACAAAAAGAAAAGTTCCGAGTGTAACCATCAAGATTCGAACCGGGGCCTGTTGACTCCGAGGGCGAGCACATTCCGTCTGAGCCATTTCTGTCTGAGCAGTGGCGAAATAAGTTATCGTAGTCTCATGACATTGTAGGAGTTTTTCATTGTCTAAAAACGCGCATAAAATGATGTTTTAAAAAAATAAAACCTAGCTAGATCGATTTATCCTCCCCGAAACCCCCTGTATACATAATTTCATGAAAATCGTTCGAGCCGTTTCCGAGATTCGGTTTCTATATATGTATATATACCTACAAGAATTGGTCGTTTAAGGTTTAAGATAAGATTAGTAAGTAATCTTTATTTTTCAGTTTATTTAAAAGAAATGTGTGATAAGTTACTAAACTTTATTAAGTTATGTTTAACTATAATTATGTAAAAAATGATAAAATAGATGGGGTTTTGCTTTGCGGCAAAGTATCTATCTAGCCCCATACTAATAATAGAGTACGGAAGAGTACGGATATTAAAACTTTTGAGATATTATTGATTTAGCAAATTGCACTAACTTGTCAATTTGTTTGGTAAATAACTAACACGTATCTACGTACCCCACGTACCTATCTACGTATGTATACAGCGGAAGAGTTTATTTGTTCTACCGATTTTATACGTGGATCCTTAATATTTTAAAATATATTCCTGCGTTCATTAGATTTACTGTTAGATGCTAAATAGTGTCTGATGATGAAGCTGACACATGGCCATGGGAACTCAATAATTACTGATTGTCGTTTAATTAAACGACACAATTTCATGATGAGTACCCTGGTAGCAGATGACAAACAGAGTCCGATGATAAAGCCGGAAGATGCTCATAGAAATTCAGCAATCAAACGTCATACCCCCACCGAGTTTGCCCAATAGCCAAATTCATGAGTAGAGTAGAGGTATAGAGTATTATTGCAACACTGACGAGGGAAAGACGCAAAGAGTTAATCTGCCCGGCATCCCACCTAGGGATAGGCCCTTCCGAGGCGGTGACGAATCGTCACATATACCGCGTCACAGGAACCGAATGTAGGTCAGGGTCGTTGGTGAAACTGAGAAAAGTGACCCCGCGACTCCCACCCTATGCCACGAAGAGAAAACTGTTGGAGTTTTAGTCGCTAGGGGTACCACTTAAGGTGTAAAGTGAGAAAAGTGACCCCGCGAGTCCCACCCTATGCCACGAAGAGAAAACTGTTGGAGTTTTAGTCGCTAGGGGCACCACTTAAGGTGTAAAGTGAGAAAAGTGACCCCGCGAGTCCCACCCTATGCCACGAAGAGAAAACTGTTGGAGTTTTAGTCGCTAGGGGTACCACTTAAAGTGTAAAATGCGACACACCCGCCGTATCCTGCACGACGTACATTTTCCCCACCAAAAAGGGCACAGAGTTATTCAAATAAATTATAAATGATTATAGAAAAGAGGTAGGTATTTGCACGAAACAATAACACGGAAGCATAACTTGTTTTCATGAAAAATTTATCAATCAGAAGAGTTTTCCTAGTTACGTGTTTATATGATTGACTATACAGGCTGATGGCATGCTACGAGTATGTTATCTATCGCGGCAATTAATTACTGATAAAACTATCAAAAGTATACGGTGTTTGTACCTAGGTATGTACCTAACCATCGCAACAATATATAGTGACAAAACGACCAGGACATGTTTTTTTATAGTATAGAGTGATGTGCCTGATGGTAAGCAATATGCCTGCCCATAACAGCTCAGTGACACGCACCTATGAACACGACGAGTCCAAATCATTACTTAGCATTGCCCTGCGCTCGTCACCTAGAGATATAAGATGTTCCATCTTTATGTCCTGTAATTTTACTGGAAACATCCCTTTAAGCCAGAACACAGTGATGTTTTCACATAACTGCTTGTAGAATAACTGGAAAAGATATGGTACTTGCCCAGGCAGACTCTAGACAAAAATTATTCTACTAAAACAAACGTTGTGTGTGTTGGTAAGCTACATGCCAGCCCAAAACCACCCAGTGTTATGTAACTATAGGAACATGAAGTTCATTAACCTAGAACTGCACCGCGCTCGTCAAACAGAGATTTAGGATAATTTTTCTTAATGCCAGGCGTTTTCTCTGGAAACAAGATTTCTATCTTCAGTTATCGCATATAGATTTAAGAGTCCGAAATTGACACGGCAGCGACTTTTCGGCGAAATGGTCATGGGAGATTGATCCCTAAGATCAATGGAATTTGATCCTATCCTGAAAAACTAAAATGTACAAAACTTGAAAACACTTTATGCCACACCATGGAATATCACATATAGATTTAGGCACAAAACAGATGATATATTATATTCTGTGGATTTAGGAGTCTGAAATTGACACTGCAGGGACTTTTCGGCGAAATGGTCATGGGAGATTGATCACTAAGATCAATGGAATTATTTTTAGTAAAACTAAAACAAGGAAAAGGCAACAAGAAAGATTGACCTATTATTTGAATGTTATTATCTTTTTCTAGATAATACTGAATATGGTAAATTCGGAGCACAAAAATTAAGAATTTCGTGCGAAACTGTAAAATGGCTCTTAATGAATGGCCTTTATTACATTACTAGATGCCCGCCCCGGCTTCGCCCGTGGTATATTATATAGCACTCAGCGGGATCCCGTTCATTTCCAACGGCGAAAGAATGACTGAAATCGGTTCACTCATTCCTGAGAATATCGATTTCAAACAAAAAACCTCTTCAGCTACCTGCTACGCCACCTGTCGGAAATTGGTCGAAATTGGAAAACTCAGATTTAGAAAAAAAAATAGCAAAGGTTTATATTCAATGCACAGATTACTGAAATTCAATGACGCAATCTTTGACACATGCTGTCATGTGTCATGTCAAAGCACGAAACGTACGAAAACTCTCAAAAGGGGAATATTTTTTCCCGATTTTGTTACATTCTTGTTTCATGCTCCGCTTCAATTAATAGTAGACTTATTTTCTATAGCCTAAAGCCTTCCTCGATAAATGGACTATCCAATAGAAAAATAATCTTTCAATTCGGACCAGTACTTCCCGAGACCCTAGCGTTCAAACAAACAAAGAAACTCTTCTTCAGCTTTATAATATTAGTATAGATGTCGTAAATCGTAAAAGTAAGATTTAATAGTATTTCTGGAAATAATCTGCATTTATAGAATACATACGAGGATATACTATAGTTTTAAGGGTTCCGCGACAAATAATTAGGTACCTACTGAAAATATTTAAAAATATAGAGAACACATAACAACGATAATTCTCAAATGTATGTAAATAGGCATTCGAACAAAATGGAATTGAGAAGAAACGGGAATTAATTTCGTTACAAAAGTATTCTAGGTAGGTACTATACTAGATAGGTAGGTAGTATAAAGGGTCCTGAAACTTTGACATTGTCCCGTAATACACAATTTTACCGATAAATAAACGATTGCACCAATGTTGTGTAACATATTATGGTAAGGTTATGAGGATGCTTTTGTGTTCGATATGACTGTCTAGTAGTATGTATTGCGCAATGGATTGCAATCTTCTATTCAATTACATATCTACTCAATTTGTCGGTGGAAAAACATTCTCACTCAGACGTATAAATATTGAGCATTATCAACCACTATTACAGATAAACAGTGTTTGTTGCGGAAATAACTTGTTCTTATCCAATTCAGTGGTGCAAATAATTTATTTTAAAAAAATGGAGGTAAACTTTTCGAATAAAGTAGTCTTAGTGACAGGCGCAAGCGCGGGAATTGGGGAAGCGACCGCCATCTTGTTTGCGAAATATGGCGCTAAGTTGGCGCTAGTCGGAACTAATGAGACAAATCTGCGTAATGTCGCAGCCCAATGCGAGAAAGAGAAAGGAATAAAACCTTTGGCGATCAGAGCTGACCTCTCAACAGACGAGGGAGTTGAGAAGACTGCGAACGAAACCCTCAAGTATTTTGGAAGGTATGATAACTTCAACTGGATCAAACATTTTTTATTTAGGAATTCCTTAATTGGCTTTTGTTTAAACATTTACTTTTGATCAAGGGCTATGTGGGTTAATGTAATGGATTGTTTAGTGTATAAAACCATACATTCATGTAATAGTATGAATTCGGTTTTATACACCAAAGAAAAAAAATAGTGATTTTTGAAGTGAACCGTTAAAAATATAAATAAATATAGCTGGACATTTCACACACAACGCCATCTGACCCCAAACTAAGCAAAGCTTGTACTATGGCGGCCAGATAGCTGATATAATACTTATATAGTTTCAATTACATACTTATTATACACTAGATGCCCGCCCCGGCTTCGCCCGTGGTATATTATATAGCACTCAGCGGGATCCCGTACATATCCAACGGTGAAAGAATGACTGAAATCGGTTCACTCATTCCTGAGAATATCGATTTCAAACAAAAAACCTCTTCAGCTACGCCACCTGTCGGAAATTGGTCGTACCAACTCAGATTTAGAAAAAAAAATTCAACGCACAGATTACTGAAATTCAATGACGCAATCTTTGACACATGCTGTCATGTGTCATGTCAAAGCACGAAACGTACGAAAACTCTCAAAAGGGGGTATTCCCCTTTGTTTTCCCGATTTTGTTACATTCTTGTTTCATGCTCCGCTTCAATTAATAGTAGAGTTATTTTCTATAATAGTCTAAAGCCTTCCTCGATAAATGGACTATCCAATAGACAAAGAATCTTTCAACTCGGACCAGTACTTCCCGAGATCCTAGCGTTCAAACAAACAAACAAATAAACTCTTCAGCTTATAGATAGAAACACCCAGACACAGTACAAACATTTGAATTCATCACACAAATATTTGCACTGGGTGGGAATCGAACCCACGACCCTCGGGTTCGCAGGCAGAGTTACTACCCACTAAGCCACGAGGCCAGGCTTTGCTTTAAAAAACGATAATTAATCATCAGTTTTATTTTTCGATTTTAGATTGGATGTTCTTGTAAACAATGCAGCCATCGGAGCTATGACAACCATACAAACAACAGACATGGCTACTTTCGACCGGGTATTCAATTTGAACGTGCGAGGCGTTTACAACTTAACACGATTGTTAGTACCAGCGCTGATAGAGTCAAAGGGCAATATTATCAACATATCCAGCATTGCAGGCACTCTTACGCATGTTGGCAGCTTACCCTACGGCATGACTAAGGTAGGTGACCTTCCTAATTTAGGTAATGTCAAAAAAGTGTACAATAAGTGGCACATCAAACAACGTTTTTTTATTTAAAAAAAAACAGATAATGAAATTGAAAAAAAAACACTGAAAGAGTATGTTATTTTCAATTGAACTTTTCAATTTAAAATTAATTTTTTACCAAGAGCACAACTACGCAACCTTGTGCTATTATATTTAGTACATAGTACTTGGTAAATACGAAGTACCTATAATAAGGACACTCATCATTTTGTTTCAGGCTGCTCTCGATCATTTTACTCGTTTGGTGGCCCTGGAACTGGCTCCGAAAGGTGTCCGAGTCAACGCCATCAGCCCTGGCATTACAGTAAGTATTTGTATTCTTATTTTGATCTGTATTTATTTTAGCTAATTGATGCGAATGCTTAGCGCGTTAACCTATAAAACTAATGTTTGTTTTTGAAGAGCTATTTTATTTCTTTTATTTCGTTGTACCTACCGTTGTCGTTCATAATAGTATTCTTTTGCTAAATACGTAAGGGGTATACCAGACCATTGCCAGGTATTCATTCTACCATGAGTAGTATTAACGTAAATATATTACTATGTTCCCGTTAAAAGAAAAAAAACAGGAGTAAAAAAGAATTCGAATGACTTAAAGATTTCTTTTTCTTTACAGATCAGTAAGTTTGTGCAGCGAATGACTGACATATCAGACGAAGACTATGAGAAATGGGTACAGAACTCGCAGAGTATGATCCCTATGGGGAAGGCGTGTACCAGTGAAGACATCGCAAAGATGATTCTACATGTCGCTAGTGATAGCAACAGTGCTCTTTTGACCGGCGCTGTCATTCCAATCGACGGTGCACTGAAGTTAAAGGGTATGGGTTCAGGCAGCCCGCTAAAAGAGCTTCAAAAATCTTAAAATGTGATATTAGTTTAGTTAAAAGTGAATTGTCCTAATTAGGATTATGAATAAATACCCCTGAACCGGTATTTACGAGTATTAGATATTTTGTATTTTTATTATTATTATTAATTCTTATTATTGTAAATGCTTAATTCTTTGAGTTTTATGCAATGTGTCCAACGATATAGCTACTTCAGTAACTATATAGTGTAATAACAACAGTAACTACGCTTATATCTGAAAATGTCTAGAGTAAAGTAGTTATAATAGTTTGTGATGAATTGATTGTTATTCTAGAATTTAGGGTTAACAATAAAAAACTTGCATCAAATAACATTGTCTCTCTTTTTCTAATAAAAATTGTTAGTTTTTTCTCGCCAAAGGTTAACCTATGGTTTAATAGACTTGTGTCCACCAATCTGCAAAAGAAGTTTAACCCCAAGTTTGTCGGGTTACCACCGTGGTCCTCTTGCCGCCATCTAGGAAAACGCCTTTTTAACCCCCGACCAGAAAAAGGTGTGTTATAAGTTTGAAGTCGATGTATGTCTGTCTGTGTGTGTGTCTGTCTGAGACACCGTAGAGCTCGAACGGATGGACGAATTTCGATGCGGTTTTTATTATTTGAAGGTTCTGTTGACACATGACCCAAAAATAAAATTGCGTTTTCTAAGAATGCAATATTAGGTCCTTAAATTGCAACATCTCAATGGATTATACGTACTTTCTACTATTTTATTATCTACTAGCTGTACCCTGCCTCGCTTCGCTGTGGCACATTGTGATGCAAAAGTAAGATAAAAACAATCCTTGATGCGGAATATATTTTTCGAAACGACATTTGTAAGTATTTGATATTTTTAAAACGACCTCGCAAAAGGAGGCAGTGAAATATTAATATCAATATTCATTCTCCAAAAGTGGGCTATTCGCGCTATTGTTGGAGTAAAGTGGGATGTGTCTGCTAAGCCATACTTCGCAGAATTACTAACGGTACCTTCAATCCTAAATTACCCGGCCTGACTGTTTACGCGACGTAAAATGGAACATTTCGTTTTTACAGTGTATAGTGACAAGAGGAACAGGACATGTTTTTTATAGTATAGAGTGATTGCCTGATGGTAAGCAATATGCCTGCTGTTGCGTTCGCGACTTACTGTATTACAGACAACAAATAATATTTAAATAAGTTTCCCCCAAAAATTAAGTTTGACTCACCGCCTCGTCGATATGTTGATGATCGTTTCTTTGGTTGGGTTTAACTCTTTATTATTTGGATGCACACGTATAAAACAAAATCCCACGACACTTATTTCTATCAATTTAATATGTATTTTAGTTTTAAATGTAATTTATTTGCGCAAGAGCCGGCGTACGTAGCCATTTTTTGAGTGTCCATAGTTCCGTTTTCCGCCGCGCGGTGGAGCGCGCGCGCGGGATTCCCACGGGAATGTTTTTGGCGGGAGGCTTATAGTCCGTGATGAGGTCCCTACATTTTCCCCCCACCGAAATCCAGGCATGGATTTCCCTGTTACAATCCAACAATCGTAGATGTGCAAAAGAAAGTAGATTGTATAAGGTAGTGAATTAATGTTAAGAGTTAATAGTTCAGTTGTGTTGAGAGCGTAATTGTTATTAGAGTGGACTGTTTGTTATTCGATTATAAATATATCTAGAAAAGAAAATAAATATAAATAAATGTGCAATAATATAACTTAAAAACGATGAGTGGTTAAAGTTATATTACCGTGCAAACTTTAATTGTTTGTTGGCTCCTCGCCTATAGGCAGAGAGAGGGCTTAATTTTACCACAGGACGAATAAACTCGCCTGTTTTAGTTCGTAAGGTCACAACGCGTGTTATATTGTCAATATGCAATTTAGTGACTCTTCCTAACGGCCACTGAAGGGGAGGTGCATCAGAATGTATCAAAACCAAATCCCCGACCTTCAGATTTCGACACCCACTGAACCACTTCTGACGTTCTTGAAGTGTGTGGAGGAAGTTTTTGCGCCACTGACGCCAAAATCGTTGAGCCATCTGTTGCACGGCTTGCCATCGCCCGAGTCTATTAGAAGGAATACTAGTTAAATCATATTCTGGGACTTCCAATAGTTCGCGGCCGATCAGAAAATGAGCTGGAGTTAACACTTCGAACTTACTAGGATCCGTAGACAAAGCACAAAGAGGTCTCGAATTTAAAACCGCTTCAGCGCGTGCTAGTAAAGTGGTTAATTCTTCGAATGTCAAGGTTCGATTAGCGGTGGTTCGCTTTAATATATATATGCTTTGCTGGACCGTATTGCTGCTTCGACCAACCCGCCAAAATGGCTCCCAGTGGGAAGATTTCGGAGAAATTGGATTTGACGCTTCATAAATGCACCAGACAGTTCCTCTGCGTTGGTTCGAAGAAACTGAGAAACTTCAGCCAAATGCTTACCAGCTGATACAAAGTTAGTAGCATTATCAGAGACGATGGTGTGACAAAGGCCACTTCTAGCAGTAAAACGGTCAAATGATGCTAAGAAGCATTCGGTGCTCAGCGAAGTTAAAGTGTCAAGGAATAAGGCTCGAGTGGAACAGCAGACGTATTCAATCAAATAGGATTTGTATGTGCGAGCATTTTTGCGAACTGATTCCTTTGTTTAAAATGACCCTCCAATATCAATCGCCACTGTGTGAAAGCTGTGACAATCCTGAGTCCTGAACTTGGGTAATTGTCCCATAGGAGGTTGTATCGATGTAGGTTTGACCTTGAAACAGGCGATACATTTTCTAGTACGCAGGCGAATGACGTTACGTGCTGATACTATCCAGAATTTTTACTCAGTATACTTTGCAGCGTACGGGGGCCGACATGCAAGTAAAGGGCGTGATAGTAATCGATTAGACGATCGGTGAAATTACATTTTTTAGGTAGTAACAAGGGATGTTTCTTGTCATAAGGTAGGTCAGTTAGTGAGAGCCTACCCCTCACCCTCAGGAAATTGTTTGAATCAACAAAAGGGTTAAGTTTTAACAACGATTGCTGGGACTTTTGTCCTTTCGAAAGAGCAGAGATGACTCGCTGGACTCGCTGGCCAGCTGGGGCCGTGGAGCCATTCAGGCATGCCGAGCAGCGAGCAGCAGCCGATGGAGAAGCCCCGCGTGAGAGAATGTCAGCACAAACATTGTGCTCACCGCTAACGTGCACAAAATTCTCGCTGGGAATAGTGTCCAGTATTTTAGTCACGCGGGTGGCCACAAATGTTTTGAGTTTGTAGCTTGGCATATTGAGCCACGTTAAAACTACAGACGAATCAGTGAACAGAAATTGTTCTTTGACTGTAATAGAATAGACCGCTCTCGTAGTAGAGGTACTACATATTTTATTACTTTAGATAGTAAATGAGCCGCCATGAGCTCGAGATGAGGAACAGTAATGGTCTTCAAAGGAGCTACCTTAGATTTCGCAATCAGAAGGCTTATCTTGCTGTCGCCGAAATCATTTCTAGTGTAGAGGTACACTACTGCAGCGTATCCGAGAGTGGACGCGTCGCAGAAACCCAAAACACGACAGTAGGTACTATTTGGTACCGTGACATGTCGTTCGAGTCGAAACTGGGACAGTAAAAGAAGCTCTTCTACGAAGTTGAGCCATTTTGATTCCAGATTGCTAGGCAAGCGCGTGTCCCAGCCAAGTTCTGGAATAGTCCAGAGTCTTTGCATAAAGTGTTTACAGAAAAATATGCAAGGCGCGACAAAACCAAGTGGATCGAATAAGCGCCCGATGAGCGAAAGCACAGTTCGCTTAGTCACATCTTGTCCAACGGGTATACATTTAAATGTAAAGTAGTCATTGGCAGGCAACCATTGAAGATCTAGAACTTTGAGCGACAAATCGTCATCAAAGTCTATTGGTGTTTCTCGGTAGTCTTCGGGCACTGCCTCTAAAATTTGAGGGCAATTGGAGGACCACTTGCGTAGGTCAAAACCTGCACTTTCGAGTAGAGCTCGTAATTCTTTTTGTAGTTGAAGAGCTGCGTTAACGCTGCGCTCAGACCAGAGAAGGTCATCCATAAAAAAACCTGTTTTCAGCACTTTAGACGCAAACGGGTACTTGTGTGCTTCACTATCTGCCAAAGTATGAAGCACCTTAATCGCCAAGTAGGGACTGCTTGCGACACCATAAGTTTTTGTATTAAGCTCGTACACTTTGACTGGCTGATCAGTTGAGCTACGCCATAAGATATGCTGATAAGGCCGTTGGTCTTTGTGTATTAAAGTTTGACGGTAACATTTGCAAATTTCAGCCGACATACACACAGCGTGAAGCCGAAAATTAATAAGAATTACATTTATATCCGCCTGTAGTTTGGGACCGGCTAAGCACACGTCGTTAAGTGATTTCTGGTTCGTAGTACAAGTTGAAGCGTCAAAAACGCACCTATATTTCGTGCTAGTACTCGAAGATTTAATAATACAAAAGTGCGGCATCCAATATTTTGAATCGACATCGTGCATTTCACCCAAGCAAGTCATGTGCCCTAGATATTCGTACTCAAACATACATTTGTTGTATTCAGATTTCAAGTGAGGATCACGCTTAAGTCGCGTCTCTAAATTATTAAGTCTGCGCAGGGCCATATGTCGATATTGATATTGATTCAGCACTTCGATAGGTAACGACACAGTAGGTAGCTTACCAGCAATGCTAGCGACAATGACAGCGTCCGTGAACAAAACCGGCAATGTATCGGTGCGCGGTTTTATTGCACATGTTGTTAAGCCGTAGTGTTGGATGTGACTCCCGCCTACGCCTATAGGTTTGAAATTGCACTTACGGCGCGATAAGCCCAATATTTTAGCACAATCTTGTGAAATATAGCTTGTCATAGCTCCACTATCGATTAGGCATCGTACGGGATGGAATCGACCCCATGAGTCTCGAACGTGAATAATAGCTGTTCCGAGAAGAACAGTTTGCTCAGTAGAATATGTGAGAGTGACCACATTCGCCTGCTCCGAAGACTGGTTCATGTGAAGGCTACTGTGGTGACGCTCATTGCACACGGTGCATGTAAAGTTAGACGAACACTCAGCAGTGGTGTGAGTGTCGCGCAAACAACTTTCACACAGCCCTAACCGTTTGACCTTTTCGGCGCGTAGGTGAAGAGTGAGCTGTTTATATGTGAAACATCGGTAAATAGCGTGTGGCTTTCCACAACAAGGACAAGCGTTGGATTTCGGCGATACGACAACGGCGTTGCCCCGGTTGGCCACTGCGGCTGACGCGAAACTCGGTTTTTGCTTAGATGACTTGGTCATTTCATTATTTTTATTATTAAACTGCTTAGTCGTCGTTGTAGTCGATAATTCCAGAACGCGCGATTGTTTTTCTACAAAGTCGAGTAGTTCCCGGACAGTAGGTATGTCACCGGGCAGCTTTGTTCGAACTCACGGCGTGTCACTGGATCGATGCTACGAATAGCCATTTGAAACAATAAGAAAGAGGATAAATCCGGTAATTTTAGTTGTTCTAACGCGGTAATATTTTCCTTAAAAGTTTGAAGAAAATTGTTAAGATTTACCGCTGATTCTTGAGTTACAGCCTTGCATGTGAACATCTTATCGACGTAGGACGCGGCGAGCGCGCGACGATTGTCGAACCGAGATGCGAATGCATTCCACACTATAAGATAGTTATCGGCTATGACCGGCATGGATTTGACTATAACTAAAGACGGGCCGCTAGTAACAGAAGCAATGAGGTAGTAAAACTTCTCGATGTTACTCGCATTCTCATGAACTAAACTCAAGTATGTATCGCGGAAAGTGAACCAGTTTTCAAGTTTTGAATCAAATTTTGGCAAATGTAACTCGGGTAGTTTAACTGATCGTCTATTGTTACCACTGTCTATATGTATGCTGCGTTCGGTGGACGAAGATTCTGGCGTCAAGCTGGAGGCAGCCGTGCAGATAGCATAATATAATTCATCAAATGCATCGATTTCATTGTACGCAGGAATGTAGTTAGGTACATGTAATCTTCATAAACAATTTACTTCCTTCAAACTTTGATTGTATTCTTTACGTAAACTTGGTAGGTCTTGTAAACAGGGTAGCCTTAAAACAGGTTCTAAAGCGGGTGTGGTTGGTAATTGTTTTGACATATCGTACAACAGTGTACTACTTAGTCTGTGCGTACAACTTTTGTAAACGTAAGAAACACATCTCTTTTGAAGTCAGGTGAATCTGCAGCATCTTGTCGACTTCCGAAGGCGGTCGTTTGATGCAGCAGCCAAAATAAGTTTTTTTGCACGTTCTGCCATAGTGAAAGGTCACTAAATAACTTTGTTGAGAATTCAATTAAAAACGAAATGTAGTTAGGTACCAAAATAAAGTCAAACAATGCGGAACAAATATTATGTTTGGCATATATATTCACCTAAAACCCAA
Source organism: Ectropis grisescens (assembly GCA_017562165.1). NCBI lineage: Eukaryota > Metazoa > Arthropoda > Insecta > Lepidoptera > Geometridae > Ectropis > Ectropis grisescens. Next base: position 6,550,850 of record CM029778.1, on the reverse strand, counting down.
AGTTCCGATACGTGACAATCGTGCATGAAAGTAATTGATGCTTGATTTGTGGTAAATAGGTAAATATGGCAGCCAACTTGGCGCTTATTCAAGTTGCTAAAATGACGTAAATTAGTGAACAAGTGTATAGATTACTGGTTCTAACAGGGTAATCCGTGGCCGATGGACCAAAAGGTTGCGTTCGCGACCTACTGTATTACAGACAACAAATAATATTTAAAAAGTTTCCCCCAAAAATGAAGTTGGACTCACCGCCTCGTCGATTTGTTGATGATCGTTCCTTTGTTTGGGGTTAACTCTTTATTATTTGGATGCACACGTATAAAACAAAATTCCACGACACTTAGTTCTATCAATTTATATGTATTTTAGTTCTAAATGTAATTTATTTGCGCAAGAGCCGGCGCACGTAGCCATATTTTTGAACAGTGTCCATAGTTCCGTTTTCCGCCGCGCGGTGGAGCGCGCGCGCGGGGTTCACACGGGAATGTTTTTGGCGGGAGGTTTATACGTTTATAGTCCGTGATGAGGTCCCTACACCTGCCCATAACAGTTCAGTGACACGCACCTATGAGCACGACGAGTCCAAATCATTACCTAGCACTTCACTACGCCCGTCACCTAGAGACAAGATGTGCTATCTCTATGTCCTGTAATTTTACTGGAAAATCCCCTTCAAACCAGAACGCAGTGATGTTTTCACATAACTGCTTGTAGAACAACTGAAAGAGGTGTCGTAGGTACTTTCCCAGGAAGACTCTAAAAAAACCTTCCAATAAAACAAACGTTGTGACTGATGGTAAGCTACATGCCAGCCCAAAACCACCCAGTGTCGTGCAACTATAGGAATATGAAGAGCCCAAATCATTAACTTAGAACTGCACCGCGCTCGTCAAACAGAGATTTAGGATGATTTGTCTTTATGCCAGGCGTTTTATCTGGAAACAAGATTTCTATCTTCAGTAATCAAGCAGAATACCTATCCCAAAAAACTGAAATGTACAAAACTTGAAAACACTTTATGCCACACAATGGAGTATCACATATAGATTTAGGAGGCTGAAATTGACACGGCAGGGACTTTTCGGCGAAATGGTCATGGGACATTGATCCCTAAGATCAATGGAATTATTTTTAGTAAAACTGAAACAAGGAAACGTCAACAAGATTGGCCTATTTTTTATGTAATTATCTTTTTCTAGATAATACTGAAGATGGTAAATTCGGAGCACAAACTTTAAGAATTTCGTGCGAAACTATAAAATAATGAATTTTTTGACTTTATGACATTATGTCGTAAAGGTGAGATTTAATAGTATTTCTGGAAATTATCTGCATTTATAGAATACATACAAGGTAATACTATAGTTTTTAGGGTTCCGCGACAAATAATTAAGCACGGAAAATATTTAAAAATATAGAGAACACATAAAAACGATAAATTTCAAATTTATGTAAATAAGCACTCGGGCAAAATGGAATTGAGAAGAAACAGGAATTAATTTCGATACAAAAGTAGGGATACTTACCAACTATGTTATGGGCCCCAGCTAGATAAAGTTAGTTTCCTGAAAAATTGAAATTGTCCCGTAAATAGGTACACAATTTTACCGCCCAGTAAACGACTGCACCAATGTTGTGTATATATGTATTATGGTTTGGTTACTAGGATGGTTTTGTGTTCGATATGACTGTCTAGTGGTAGGTATTGCACAATAAATTGAAATCCTCTATTCAATTACATATCTACTCAATTTGTCGGTAGAAAAATACCTTCGCTCAGATAGAAGTATAAATATTGAGCATTATCAACCACTATTACAGATAAACAGTGTTTGTTGCGGAAACATCAGTCATCATCATTTTATCCATTTCAGTGGTGCAAATAATTTATTAAAAAAATGGAATTAAGCTTTTCGAATAAAGTAGTCTTAGTGACAGGCGCAAGCGCGGGAATTGGGGAAGCGAGCGCCATCTTGTTTGCGAAATATGGCGCTAAGTTGGCGCTAGTCGGGACTAATGAGACAAATCTGCGTAATGTCGCAGCCCAATGCGAGAAAGCGAAAGGAATCAAATCTTTGGCGATCAGTGCTGACCTCTCAACAGACGAGGGAGTTGAGAAAACTGCGAACGAAACCCTCAAGTATTTTGGAAGGTATGATAACTTCAACGGGATCAAACATTTGCACTTAGGAATTCCTTAATTGGCTTGTTTAAGCATTTACTTTTGATCAAGGGCTATGTGGGTTAATGTAATGGATTGTTTGGTGTATAAAACCATAAATTCATGTAATAGTAGGAATTCGGTTTTATACACCAAATAAATAAAAGAGTGACTTTTGAAGTGAAGTCTTTGCTTTAAAAACGATAATTTATTAGTTTTATTTTTCGATTTTAGATTGGACGTTCTTGTAAACAATGCAGGCATCGGAGCTATGACAACCATACAAACAACAGACATGGCTACTTTCGACCGGGTATTCAATTTGAACGTGCGAGGCGTTTACAACTTAACACGATTGTTAGTACCAGCGTTGATAGAGTCAAAGGGCAATATTATCAACATATCCAGCATTGCAGGCACTTTTACGCGTGTTGGCAGCTTACCCTACGGCATGACTAAGGTAGGTGACCTCCTGACCGTCCTAATGTAAGTATTGTCAAAAGTGTACAATAAGGGGCACATCAAATAGAGCGATTTTTTTGAAAAAACCGTCATTGAAATTGAAAAAACCACTGAAAGAGTTTTGTACATAGTATGCTATTTTCAATGAAGCTGTTCCATTTAGAATAATTTTTTACCAAGAGCACAACTACGCAACCAAGGTTTCAAACCATAAAAATATACATATTATAATGATTACCTACATACACGTCTTGCTGGTCTCGGCACTCTAAAAAAGAACGTAGCCTGGTGTTTTATGGGTAAACAGAGACCCAACTTGTCACTCTAATTTTAAATAGGCAATGTTCAACAAATTATTTTAAAATCTCTTAAATCCGTGAAAGTGTGCTATTAATTTAGTACATAGTACTTGGTAAATACGAAGTACCTATAATAAGGACATTCATCATTTTGTTTCAGGCTGCTCTCGATCATTTTACTCGTTTGGTGGCCCTGGAACTGGCTCCGAAAGGTGTCCGAGTCAACGCCATCAGCCCTGGCATTACAGTAAGTATATTACTATGTTCCTTTTAAAAGAAAAAAAAAACAGGAATAAAAAAGAATTCGAATGATTTAAAGATATATTCTTCTTTACAGATCAGTAAGTTTATGCAGCGAATAACTGACATATCAGACGAAGACTATGAGAAATGGGTACAGAACTCGCAGAGTATGATCCCTATGGGGAAGCCGTGTACCAGTGAAGACATCGCAAAGATGATTCTACATGTCGCTAGTGATAGTAACAGTGCTCTTTTGACCGGCGCTGTCATTCCAATCGACGGGGCACTGAAATTACAGGGTATGGGTTCAGCCCGCTAAATGAGAGACAAAAATCTTAAAATGTGATATTAGTTTAGTTAAAAATAATTTACCAAATTTGAATTATGAATAAATACCCATGAACCAGTATTTACGAGTATTAAATTTTTTGTGTATTTTTTATTATTATTATTGTATGAACAATACAACTGTGACTATGTATTAATCGTATTATGTGTATATCTATTTGTTTACATCTTTGGTCTTAGCTTTATTCTTTTAAATACTTAATTCTTTGAGTTTTATGCAATGTGTCCAACGACATAGCTACTTCAGCACCTATATTGTGTAATATCTCCAGTAACTACGCTTATATCTGAAAATGTCTAGATTATATGTATAATAGTTTGTGATGTTATTCTAGAAATTGAGGTTGACAATAAATAACTTTAGTCCAAGCGCCGTAGCAAATAAAGTAGGTTTGTAATGCAACGTACGGTATTTTTTATTAGCATTTATAGTTTAGGAGCTGTAACGCTGTAAATGAGATTATAATGCTGTTTTTTAAATTATGCGCCTATAAGTTGTAGTATGCAATAGTATGAAATAATGGTAGCGTACCGTATCTCGTATTGGACGTAGAAGTGATAAATTCAACCTTGTCTTAGTCGCCAATTTCCCGAAACATTTGTAGTGAAGCTGTCCCCTCGCTTAGTCGCCAATTTCCCGAAGCAATTGTAGTGAAGCGAGGGGACAAAAATAGTTAGGATTTATACCTGAATACTGTTGGAATGTTAAGAAAGGAAAACTCCGAACGACCCGAAAGATATACTACAACGTATAGGCACATAATTGAAAATACAGCATTATAATCTCATTTACAGCGTTACAGCTCCTAAACTATAAATGCTACGGGAAAAAGTTTCCAACACAATTTATATGCGATTTTATGCTCTACAATTCAGTTACCATTAGTTTTAATTTATAAACTAAACATTAAGTAAAACCCATATTTAGTAAAAACCATATACATATAAAACATATATAAATATAAACATATACAAAAAAAAGTCTCAAGTAAAAAAGATGACAAATATGATTATCTACAATAATGATTTCAACAATGTTTATTGTACGATGCGCAGTTCGCGAGATATTCAATAAAACGTGTTTTCCAAGATGGCGGCTGAAGTGAACCCCCTCCCGCCGCGCCTAGCTACGTACAAGGGACATCCCTGATGAACATATTCCAAAAACAAAAAAACCAGGTCCCGTACGTTGCAAAAAAAACTCCCCGGTGATTGGCCTACTTGCATCAAATAACATTGTCATTCTTTTTAACACGCTTTTATTACCCTCACTTGTGTGTCAACTATGTATGTAAGAAAATCTTGGAATCTTAATTTGACCCACTTCCCGGTCTTCGATTGGGATAAAATTTTGCACACGCTCTGGGTTCTGATGACAATACATGATTAGCTAAGAAACATTATTACAAATCCAATATGGCAGCCTCCCCAAGATGGCGGACAGGCTATTTGCACCCCCATGGTATGGGGTATCAAATGAAAGGGTTTTTTTTTTTAACTTTTATAGGTTTACACTTGACCGCCATCTCGCCTGATGTTAAACGATGATGCGGTCTACGATGAAGCGTGTTTACCTAGAAGAAACCGATTCACTCTCGATTTGAAGACACAAAGATTGTAACTATCGGGAAAAACCCTCTCAGGCAACGTATTCCACAGCCTAGACGTTCTTATCACAAAAGTAGAGTCAAATCTCTTTGTTCGAGTCTTTGGAACATCAACCATGAAACGATGTCGCTTTTTCGAGCTACGAGCATTCCGATAGAAAAAAGGGTTTCCTGTCAGAAATAAGAAAAAATAGTCACGTGACTTAAATGCAACATTTTTTTTTGTTTTTTAAACTATTAATGGTTATTCTGATAAAAAATGCTGGATTTCTCACGCCAAAGGTTACCTATGGTTGAATAGACTTGTGTCCACCAATCCGCCCAGGATTCTGGTGTTAGTTTTGGTTTTCAAAATTCTGTCCTCACGGGCTCAATGTCTCAACATCATACGTCATCAACACCGCTACGCGCAAGACCCCTCGGTTCGGGTGCGGCTGGGACACTAGACTAGTGGTAGAAAAAGTCCGGCGAATGATGTCATTCAGGTTGACGTGGCGGCCAATACAGCCCGCGAAAACTAGGACTCTAACTATAATGTTAGATACTAGTCCATTGAAATGTTATATGAGCTTTACATTTTTTGGAAGATGCAAATTGTTTTTGGAACATGTGTAGGTATGTGATGGGGTTAATAAAAGCTTAACCCCAAGTTTGTCGGGTTGCCACCCTTGTCCCCCCTACCGCCATCTTGGGAAACGCCTTTTTAACCTCCTACCAAAAAAAGGTGTGTTAAAAGTTTGACGTCGATGTCTGTCCGTTTGTGTGTATCTGTCAGTGGCACCGTAGCGCTACCGTCACGCTACAATTTAAGTAGTCGTAACAATGCGGCTAAACGTTGGCCGCCTTATTGAAGAATGTATCGTAATGACAATGCGGGTAATCGTTGAACCGCCGCATTACAAAACGGTCCTGTTTTTCAAAATGGCTAGCCGTAATGTAATACAGCGGATTATACGATCCGGCTGCGACATATATAAGTAAAATCACCTGCCGTTTTCATTATTCCTAGTACTTCAAATGCAGGAGCCTATATTATATTTCAGACGAACTATACTGTTTGTACAAAACATTATTTTTGTTTGACTATTTCCATCTCTATCACCCAGAATATAATTCCTTGGTACTTTATTCTCTTTACCCGACTGAAAGAAGGTTATGTTTTTCGCGCGTATCTTGTATGTTTGTAAATTTCTTTATTCCCATGTACCTTTCTTCTAAACAGCAGATGGATTGTGACCATTAAGATATCGTTAGATTTGTCTCAATCACCCAAGTGCCCTTAGATACTCGTCATATATTTTATTACGTAATGTTTTTTTATATGGTCATTTTTTTGCAGTCGGTTTTTTTAAATTAAAGTTATTCTATTTATATTTGAAAACCTCTTATTCCATCCTATGTCGCTCTTAGATATAAGGTTGATAATTTTGTTGACGTTTTGAGTATTTTGTTGTTAATTTCAAAACTAAGGGCAACAAAGAGTTAATCTTTCTATCTTTAGGTTAATTTACTGTCAAGCCGCAAAAATCTAGAAATTTAACCTTATTTACAAAGAAAAGACAATATATACTCGTACTTACTCATAAAATGTTTCACAAAGCTCAGATTTATTTTTTTGTACTTACGTTAAACTTCACGTTATGTGTTTTCTCCACATTCATCAGCATGTTATTTGCCGAAATTCAAAATACATTTTATATTTATTAAACCTAGTTTGAATTTAATACTAACATCATAGTCAGTTTTTTTAACATTATTGATGTCATTCGCAAATATCACTATGTCCACATGTTCGAGAACAACGGACTTATCATTTTGCATGTACAATAAATGGCAGCGGTCCCAAATCAAACCCTATGCTGTACTTTTTTATTTATTTATTTATCAACTACTTGCACACTTACAGTCACGCCAAGACGTGTGTCAAGTTATAACATAGGTAGATTCTTAATAAATATACATTTATAATTTATTCATTAATGTTATGTCAATCTTTTAATTTGACAAAAGTGTTCACTGAACCCACTAGGGTCGCAGTAACTAAGAAAGGTTGTTCTGCAACCTGCATTGATAATGTTTTTGTAAACTGTGAATACTTTCATTCTGAGGTCCTGGATTGTTTGCGTTCGGACCATAGGGGCTTGAGCATTTCTCTTCCTGCCTGTATGAAAAGGGCGGAAGAGAAAGTTCTTGTTAGACCCATTACATTGTCCCGCATGTCAGCTTTAAATACCGCGATAACTAATCATTTTTCCAACAAATTTTGCATTATGACAATTGATGATCCTAATCATAATTATTCTGAGTTTTTTAAAATGCTGAGTACACAATTTAATAATATTTTCCATACCAAATTTGTTAATATTAACGCAAAACCGAAGTTTGCCGAATGGGCAACACCAGGTCTTATTAAAAGTCGAAGCAATCTTTACAATTTATACAAACTAAAGACATACTGCAACGATGATGCCACAAAACTATATGTTAAGAGATATTCAAGTATTTTTAGAAATGTATGTATTCGAGCAAAAGCAATATTTATACGGGATCAAATTAAAAACTCCAATAATATGATAAAAAGCACGTGGAAGATAATAAACAATGAGTCTGGAAAAATTAAAAGTCGTGAAATGATGAGCGCACTTCGGATTGGCGAAAAAGTCACTACGAAAAAATCGGATAGTAGATGCCTTCAAGGTTTATTTTGCTGATATTCCATTAGAGACAACTAAACATCTAACTTCGTCTCCCTCTCTTGCAGAAAAATTGTTGACAGAAAATGTTGATTGTCCTTCATCTACATTTGAATTTCATCATGTTACTGCCACTGCAATACTAAAACGTTCAAAGATATTAAAGTTAAGAATACAGAGGACTTATGGGGATTATCTGTTAAGGTACTTGAGGGGATTATTAATAACATTGCCCCATATTTAGCAGAATTATTTAACGAATGTATAAAAATGGTACATTTCCTGACATGATGAAATATAGTAAAGTGATACCTCTGTTTAAATCTGGAGACAAAAACGAACTTGGAAACTACAGACCCATCTCGGTTTTGCCTTGCATCAGCAAAATATTCGAGAAACTTGTTCTCCAGCAACTTTTATCTTACTTTAATATTAATAATCTATTACATAGTAACCAATTTGGATTCACAAAAGGACGTTCCACTACCGATGCAGGTATTGAACTAACTAATTATATATTGAAAGCCTGGGAAGATCATCATGACGTTCTGGGAGTATTTTGTGACTTATCAAAAGCTTTCGACTGTGTTCATCATGACACTCTTTTAAAGAAACTGCAGTTTTATGGGGTTTCGAAACCAGCTCTAAATTTCATTTCTTCATATCTTAAAGACCGTGTACAAATAGTCGATGTTGACGGTGTGCAATCAAAGGAGTCGCCTATAAGAATGGGTGTACCACAAGGTTCCATACTTGGACCTTTCTTGTTTCTTATATACGTTAATGATCTACCTTTTATGATAAAGAAACATAAAAATATAGAAATAGTTATGTTCGCCGATGATACATCACTTCTATTCAAAATTAAGAGAGGAATAAACGATTTCACTGAAATAAACGTACTTTTGGACATTGCGTACAAATGGTTTGATGCAAATAATCTAGTACTTAATCCAACTAAAACGAAATGTATAAAGTTCACACTCTGCAATGTAATGTGCGGTAAACTTGATATAAGACTGAAAGATGAACTTATCGAACCTGTACAATCTACTTGTTTTCTGGGTATTTCAGTAGATTCAAAGCTTCAATGGGGTCCTCACATAGAGAGGCTAGCTGATCGACTCAGTTCAGCTGCCCACGCAGTTCGTCAAATTAAAAAAATATCAGACGTTGCAACAGCTAGGCTTGTTTATTTTGGCTACTTTCACAGTATTATGTCCTACGGGATCTTATTATGGGGTTCGGCTGCGGACAGAAACTCTGTTTTCGTATTGCAAAAAAGAGCAATCCGTGGTCTATATAATTTATCACCTAGAGAATCAGTACGGGAGATGTTCAAAACTATTAACATATTAACAGTCCCTTCATTGTATATTTATGAATGTATAATGTATGTAAGAAAAAATCGAAGTCGTCTGCAGAAATTAACTGATCTGAATCCAAAAGCGCACCATAAACACAAAATTGTATTTCCTAAGTGCAGACTTCAGAAAACAAATAACTCTTTCAAATGTAATGGTATTCGCTTCTATAATGCAATCCCTGTACAAGTGGAAGGCCTCAATGAAACCAAGTTTAAAATGAAATAAAAGCTACCTATTGAGCAAGGCATATTATAATATAGACGACTTTGTTAAAGATAGTAACGTATGGAAGAGAAATGTGTCGAAATTAGAATCTTGTAATAAGGTAAAATAATAGATTTTTAAGACTTTTGATGTTACATTGTTTGTACTAATGTAGTATCTGTATACTGTGTGTATTGATTATTTGTTATATTGTCTTCGACAAAGCCTTTTTACAGCTGCATGTAATTGACTAGGCCCCTTTACAGCTGCTTTATTCATTTTGACGTTGTTATTTTATCATATTATGTACACAGATTCTTTGCCTTTTTGTAAATGACGTTACCAAGTGTTCTTATGAATTTATGGTATGAATAAATGAATTGAATTGAATTGAATTGAAAGATTATAACCCATGTTGAGTGTAGTGGAGTAAATCCAATTCTTTGGAGTCAGTGCTGCAGTGCTACAATTTTGCAATTAAAACTGTCATTAGAGACATAATCAAAGGGTTTAGAGATAGCACCCGGCAAACTAACCATTTGTTTTATTCAAAGTCAAAGTACATATTTTATTCTCCAGATAGGTCCGTGGGTCCGACTCAAATTACCTACATTCAGAAGCGTCTCATCGACCAACACTTACTACCAATAGTTATTAGGAAGGATCGATACCGGATGATAGTTATGACAATTTGTTGCTTGACCTTTTTAAAAAATATAGAGTGAGATTGAAACTACGTGCAGGTATAATTTCTCATATTTATATTTAGGTATTAGCATTTACTTGACGCTAACGGAGAGGCTAATTCTCGTATTTTGCCTAGTGTACCTTTAATTTCTGATCATTATTGATCGCATCCTTCTGCTGTGGGCGTAGCTGCGGGTAGTGTTGGATGAAAACTCGCTAACACAATCTAATTTATGAAGCACAGGTAACAAAGTTGGGTTTATAGCGTAGTACGTATCGTAGAACGCGCGATGGTTCAGTGCCGACCACACGCGTCGAAAGCCAAGAGAGAACTCTCCGGGGAACTCTCACAAACCATTCCGTCCGTCCATTCTACAGCGCGCGCGCCACTAACTTCATCGAGCGCCACCAGGTGGCACTTGCGTTCCAGACACTATTAGATTGCAACTCTATTGAGATTCGATTGCGACTCGATTATGATTCGATTGCGACTCGATTATGATTCGATTACGACACATATACCTATTATAATATTTCCTATGCATGTCAATTTGCATCATTTTTCGTGCTGAATAATGTTAAGTACCTGGTTGACCGAGCCTTGCTCGGTTTAAATGCGTTTATAAAGGGTTCTAAGTAAAAGATTTTCTCAGAAAAAAAAAAGACCCGAGTGTAACCATCAGGATTCGAACCGGGGCCTGTTGACTCCGAGGACGAGCATATTCCGACTGAACCATTTAGACTTAAAAACAGTGGCGAAATAAGTTATCGTATTCTAATGACATTGTAGGAGTTTTTCATTATCTAAAAACGCGCATAAAATGATGTTTTCAAAAAATAAAACCTAGCTAGATCGATTTATCGTCCCCGAAACCCTCTGTATACATAATTTCATGAAAATCGTTAGAGCCGTTTCCGAGATTCAGATTCTATAAATATATACCTATATACCTACAAGAATTGATCGTTTAAAGGTATAAGATGAGTGGCGCATATTTGCGTTTTTAAGGACCCGGTTCCGGCGTCCGGCCATAATAAGGTAGAAGCGGCGTTTTGCAGCAAAAGGCGAGCTCTGGCGACAATGTGTGCGGCGAGTTCATACGAGTATAAAATGTATGAAAACTACAGGAAATAGGTGTCAATGGCGGCGTTTTGTGGCTGTGGGCTGTGACCCGTGTGCGGCTACGCTAAGGGCTCAAGGAATTACCGAAATATTGACAGCAACAAATTGCCAATTCAAAACTGTTGAAAAAAAATTGAATGCGTACTGCGTAGTGTTGTAATAGCACAAGCTAAAGGCAGGCCCCTCTTTACCAGTGAGCACACAGTGAGCCCTGGGCCCTGGGCACGTGCCCAGGGCCCAGGGCTCCGCGATTGATGGGGCCCCCTAGTCCCTACTCCATTTCAAAAAAGACGACGATAGCTACTCTGGTCTCGCCTGAAAATCAGGATTTTCGAATGCAGCGTGTTTAATACATTTCAAAATACAAAAAATGTACCTATCTCGATATATAAAAATGTTATGTTGGTTTGTCAAACGGTTGGTTTGTGTTCAAAAACTCAAAAAGTTCTGCACCGATCGAGCTGAAATTTTTGAATGATATATAATCCGCATCAAGGATTGTTTTTATCTCATTTTTGCATCACAATGTGCTACAGCGAAGCGTGGCAGGGTACAGCTAGTTTGATATAAATTTTAACATTAGGTAGCTAGGTACTTTAAAAGAATAATGAGTGAATTATTTTTGTTTTGTGTCTTTGATCAATGATTGCGTACGGTAATTAATCGCGCTCCAAAAAAACGAAACGGGGATCGGGATGTGTCAATTACTTAACTTAGGTAATAAATAATGTTGTATTGTTAAGTTTGAAATTTGTTTCGTTTTTGATAAAATGGCTATTATATTGCTGTAGCTGTCTACGGTTTAAACACGGCAATAATAGTATTACCGTGGTTTAGACGAGACACATACTAGATATTTTTGTTATATTGTTCTTTTATTTGCAGCTTAATGCATTTACATGAAATTCCACCCAATCAAATAGTCTAAAATGTATTCTAATCTCATTACATTTCACTCCAATTATTTATTATTACTACTTTTACGTTCTTTGCCAATTTTTCCAATTGGACATCGCCTTTAAAAAATACTCTCGTCTACGGGGTCGATAGCACCACGTGATCGCCTAAATTGTAAGTTACTATGTTACGTAGTGACCCTTCGCAAGCCTTTAACGTCGTGGACCATGGAATACTTACCTACTGCGAAACTGAAGCAGGATGAGTTTGTGAGTGTGCCGTTTTTCTTTGCTAAAACATCTACTTGGGAACGGATCGCCAATAATGGCAAGTGCTGATAATGGAAGGGAAAAATCAAATCCGTGTTTGTCTCTCGCAAAGAGAAACGCGTAAAAAAGTAAGCGCGTAGAATTTGAGCCCCCATGGTTCAATTCCCCAAACAAATCGGGAAAACAACAACAGCCGTTCCGGAGCTCTGGGTTCGAATCCCACATGCACCACTCTGTCTTTCCAAAGTCATGCGCCTAATCCCGCTAACTTAAAAACGACGATGGAAAACATCGTGAGAAAACCGACATATACCTTGACTGGGCCAGCATGGCCATTATGGTCTAAGCTCTCTCCTTACCAGAAGAGTCCTCAAGTCCCGGCAATGGGAACTTTTAGTGGGCTGCTTATGATAATGTAACTGTTTTGAAATTACAAACTGTTACACGTTCGTTGTTTATTGTAACTAATGCTTTATTAATATCATAGGGCCCCCATTATCCAAATGTGCCCAGGACCTCTAATAGGTGAAAGACGGCCCTAGCTACAGATTTCTACTTACTTATAAATGCATGTTAACTAATGACAACTACTAAATCTTCAAAAGGAAATATTCCTCTAGTGACTCACAAATAATTATCAAGTGAAGCTCAATTTGTTATTGTAAAGTATCACTGACACCTACAAGACATCAATACATCAAAATCTCACGCATCAGTTGAGATAACAGTTTTGTGAATCATTTTCATTTGTAACCGTAGTACCTTGATAGTAGGATAGATTAACTGTTTAGGTATTAAGATATCATATACAGGTGGCTAATTATATCTATACGTCCTTATGTGAGCAATAGCATATCTTTTTATGGCAAATAAAATATGGCCTCAGATAGCTTATGCTGGCTACCGAAGTGTTGGACCAGCACAGAAGATTAGCATAGCTTGGGTTGCCATCTCTAATGTTTGGCAACCAGGATAAGACTCATGAAAACCCCGAATTTTACAGCCCAGAACCCGGACATGTCAACAGATTTTAAAACATAATAATTAGTGTAATTTTTTTAAATTAAATTTAGCAACTCCACTGACTCCGGGGTCCGTGACTTTTGTCATTTGTTTTCTTTTTTTTTACATGAATCTTGGATTAGGAAGAAAAGGAAATAGGGGGGGAGTAGGGAACATTTTCATTCTAATTCTAGGTCTATTTTATTTTCTAAGCCGCCTCCTCCCGGCTCAGCGCCTCCACCACGACTGCATTTCTGTCTTTGATGGCCATCTGCAAATTGAACTCTGGGATGGTCTGCGGTGTTGCAGCCAACGCTCGCCGAACGAACAGACCGATGGCGTCGTCGGTGTCGTCAGCGTAGTACGTGATAGTGTAATTAAAACTATTGAAAATGTTTTAAATCATTTTCTTATGTATTTGCCGGCCTTTAAAAATTTAATTTAGTTATATTTGATGATCATTTCAGTAAGAATTTAGTGAGTCGGTTCATCGGTTAATCGCTGCGTGCAGGCCTAGTGCGCGAGTTATTTGGCGAACCCTAAACTTTAAAACCTGGACTATAAATATGTAGTCAAGTCCGGACGCCCCCGGCCCCCGCTCCCCGGACGCCCTCTAAACTAGGACAAATCCGGGGAAACCCGGACGGATGGCAACCCTAAGCATAGCATAAGTAGCCCACTAAATGTTTCACAGCTAAGATTCAGCTAGTTACGGCTGGTCTAGTAAGTTACCGGTGGTCTGGTCGGGAGAACGGCGCGGCGACTGCCGTGTGTGGCCTTGACTCTCTCCTTGCGAGAGAAAGCCCCAAGCGCAGAAGATGCAGACATGAGTTTCTACAGCATTGGCGAAATGATAACCGGATAATTTAAATGTGTACCTATGTAATATTTAAGTATTGATTAATTGTACCCTGTTGACATTAATTTTGAATTTTAATTGTATCATAATTTATTTGACATGTAATTTTGGAATTTAATTTAATCTTACTGAAATGACATGTATGTATTGTATGTACCTAGCTAGAATTTACTATTGAATTGGAATTGTAATGAATTTTAATATCCTTTAATATGACATGTAACTACTCGTTATCAATAAAAGAGTATGAGTATGAGTATGAACTTACTACACTTACGCACATGTCTTGAATATACCAAATGCATGGCATGAGCCTTACTAATTGGCTATTTTTAAGTATAAGTAGGTAGTACGTATCATAGTTACGGCTGGTCTAGTCGGAGCCTGCCGATCCGGAGACCCCGGGTTCAAACCGCACACGCACCACTGTCTTTTCGAAGTCATGTGCGTAATGCCGCTAACTTAAAATGGTGAAGGAAAACATCGTGAGGAAACCGACATGCACCTAGAATCTTTCGAAGTCATTCCACCAATCCTGGGCTGAACTGAAAAACTGGGCCAGCGTGGTGGATTATGGCCTTAACTCTCTCCTTGCGAGAGAAGGCCCCGAGTCCCAGCAGTGGGAACATTTACAAAAAATTATAATAAGTACTCCACAAGTCATGCACAAAAATTATGTTTCTGTGCATGACAGATGATAAATGATATTTATAGTAGGCACAGCTTCACAATTACATACATAAACACATAAATTAGAATACTTCAAAAAAGGTCCATCTTTCAGTTTCTGTCGGTTGTATGTTTTTTTTCTACGTCCATTAATTTGTTACGCGACAGCTGCTCTGCTTCGCCAATGGAGCGTTTTCAAGACGTAAAAAAGACCTATCAAATACATTTCCAATTTCACCATAGGAGGCGCCACTGTTTTATTTTGTTAGAGAAATTTCACAAAAAACCAACAGTGGTGCCATTGGCAATATTTAGAACTAGAACTCTTGGCAGAGTCCGCCTGGGGAAGTACCACACCTTTGCCAGTTATTCTACCGCCAAGCAGTAATGTGCAAACATTACTGTGTTCCGGTTTGAAGGGCAATGTTTCCAGAGAAATTACAGGGCTTAGAGATATAACATCTTAGATCTCTGGGTGACGAGCGCAGTGCAGTGCTAGGTAATGATTTGGACTCTTCATGTTCCAATAGCTGCGCGTCACTGTGCTGTTATGTGTCAGGCATGTTGCTTACCATCAGGCACATGTCCTGATCGTCTCGTCACTCTTTATTTAAAAAAAAATAAAAAAATAATAATAATAAAAAAAATAAAATAAAAAAAAACTATCTTTGACAAGTCTTTTTGCGTCTGGAAAACGCCTCATTGTGAATCAATTTTATGTTTTTTTATTGTTGGGTAGATTCTGTCTTAGTAATGGCTTCTTATGAAATTTGATCAAGTATCTAAATTTAATTTTAAATTGAAGTTTGTTTTTTTTCGGAGAAAATTAATTATGAATTTTGTACCTACTTATTATAAATTATGATTTATCGTGACTACTTATTTCAATTGGGAATTCATAAATTAATTACCTAAGTAATTATATGATTAATACTACAAATTGTAAACATACTGTCCTATTGTCTGTCTTTGTAGTGGACTTGACGAGTACTACTTGTACCACACCTTTGCCAGCTATTCTACCTCCAAGCAGTAATGTGCAAACATTACTGTATTCCGGTTTGAAGGGCAATGTTTCCAGTGAACTTACAGGGCTTAGAGATATAACATTTTAGATCTCTGGGTGACGAGCACAGTGCAGTACTAGGTAATGATTTAGACTTTTCGTATTTCAATAGCTGCGTGTCACTGTGCTGTTATGTGGCAAGCATTTTGCTTACTTCTCTTATTTATGTAGGTATCTCATCACTCTTTACTTAAAAATAAAATATGACTTCTACAAAAATTGAAATGTATGACAATATAAAAATCTGAATGTAAAGATACCGAGTTCTTTAATAAGGCCCTGTGTCTTCCGCTTTATACCAAAGCTTGGTAGTTAGTAGTAGAGGCAATTTAAGGAAAATTGCCGTACATCCCAAAACTTTGTTTTTTTCCATAAAGTGTAAAAATCAAAGAATTTTCAGGTAAGTGTTTGATTTGCATACTTAGTAAACTTTTTCTGTAGAAGTACCTAAGTTAGAAGCAGAAGTAAGTAGTAAGTTATTTTATTTATAGTTCAGTATTTAATGTCCCTAAAAATAGAACGCCCTGTATCTGTACTCAAATATTATATAGATAAGTTCTTATTGCATAAATCTAGTAGGCGCAACGTAAGTGAAGATGATAAACACTGTTTGTAGGTATATATGTAGTTTTAGGTATTACACAACATGGCGAAACTTTGCACCATTTTTTGTTCCTTCCTCTATAAATCGTCTTGGTATTTTAGTATAAATATGTTGTCATCGTCGTAATACGGGTTATTAAATAACTAGTAATCGTGAAGTAAGCTATTCTTGCCCATCAATTCAGTGAATAAAAAAGTCGTTTTAGCAAAAATGGAAGTAAATTTCACGAATAAAGTAGTATTAGTGACTGGTGCCAGCGCGGGAATTGGCGAAGCGACCGCCATCTTGTTTGCAAAATATGGCGCCAAATTAGCGCTAGTTGGGACCAATGAGACGAGATTGCAAAACGTCGCCGTACAATGTGAGAAAGAGAAAGGGAATAAACCTCTGGCGATCGTAGCTGATCTCTCCACAGACGAGGGATGCGAGAGGACAGCAGCTAATACTCTAAAGCATTTCGGAAGGTGGGTTACATGTTACATACAAAGTTGCGAGTAGATAATTTTAAAGATAAATCCTTCTTTCTGCAAATATTTTATATGGGAGAGATTAGATGTTTCGATATTCAATTATTTTAGAACTATAACTAATTAGGTAAACGGTCATATTACCGCGGTAAACCGGGAGATTCTGAATTTTTAATAACATATTGTGAAATCATGATAATCCTCGGAAGTTTTAGATTTTTTTCGACATAATTTAGTTTTAATTCTAAGTACATATTACCTATATTATCATATAGGTTGATGATTGGTACATGTTAAATAACGGAACCCTAAATACAAGCATTGGTTGCCTTGACACTCAGAGTTGGGTCTACCTCTAAAACCGTATTATCGAGGTAACGCGGTAATGGGGTTCAGCACTGAAATAACTAAATCCTAATTCTGACAAAAAAAAGATATATTTTTACTTCATTAGTGTCACATAGAAGAAGAAAAACAGTCCTAATGGAAAAATATTAGTTAAGAGACAAAATATCGGAAGTACTCAGTTTACTGCCAATTATGTGGTGCTGCCAATAATGTTATGCCAAATATTGTGGTGGCCTGATCAATATTTTAGCAAATAAGTATGATACTTGCTTTCCAATAAAACGAACACCAAGTAACAAAAGTGAGGCGTCGTGGGTTACGCCTGACATACCTAATAAATCTAAAATCGTTGTTGTTTGATATTTCCAAATTAGTTGACCAATTTCCTGACGAAGAGAATTTAATAGCTATGTTTGACGATCTCAACAGGAAATACAATTCGACTTTGAATATATCTAAAACAAAGCATTATAATAGTATAATACATGGAAGTACGAATCCATCTTAAGCTATGTGGGGAATCGTGAACACGGAGAGGGGGAAAAACAATACCCCTAGGTTGAACTTTTCCGAGATTGTAAAAGATTGTAACGGCAGTAAGTTTTATTCGCCAAAAAATGCCGTAAATGTTATGAATGTTCGGTTTTTAAATGCAGCTGCTGCCTGTGGGGCGCCTAAAGCTAATGCTGCTACCGTTGGTAAAATTTTAGCATCAGCCCATCAGGCGTCTGAGCGTTCCCTCAGACTAACTGGTTTTTCGGCTGATGAGGTATTCCGCATAGTCTCCTCCAGTATACCTCCGAAAAAGTCAAAAGACATTATACGGTGTGTCCATGGAGCTAATTAAACTAGCAATTTTGCTTTTAGCTCCGGTTCTCGCCACACTGTTTAATAAGTGTCTTAGGGAGAGCTCGTACCCGTCGCCGCTTAAGATATCGAAAGTATCCCCGATATTTAAAGGCAAAGGCAAACGTGACGATATTGATGGATATAGACCAGTATCGATTATACCAGCGATAGCCAAAGTGTTCGAAAATGGCTTGAGTTCGCGATTAGTGGCCTACCTATCAGAAACCGAGGCGCTGTGTGAACAACAATACGCACACCGCGAAGGGAGGTCTACGACTTCTCTAACGCGTGAAGTGATTCGTAGTGTGTTGGCCGCCCGTGAACATAAAGAGCAAGTAGCCGTCTTGTGCTGTGACTTATCGAAGGCCTTCAATGTCGCAGACCATGAGACCTTAGCGTTAAAACTGAAACACTATGGCATAGCTGGGAAATCATACGAGGTATTGACTGACATGTTACGAGGCCGCTCTCAAGTAGTGGATGCTGGCAATGGCGATAATAAATCAGACCCGCTGCCTTCGTCTATGGGAGTACCGCAGGGCTCGTCAGTTTCAAATATCATGTTCTCTCTCCTACTAAACGATCTACCAGAAGCCGTAAAGGGTGCAGGCATATTCATGTATGCAGATGATGTGGCTGCCGTAATCACAGCTCTTTCAATAGAAGAACTAGAAGATAAATTAAATATGGTAATTAACGGCTTAAATTCATGGTTTAGTGCCCAACGGTTTTATGTTAAATTCAAAAAAGACTCACTTCATTCACTTTTGTCTATCGGGCCACCACACAACACCGCTAAAAGTCTCACTAAACGGTGTTAGGATTGAGCAGGTAGGTACAGACCACCACATTTTTGGGGTTTGAGATTGATCGCTGCATGACGTGGGAACACCACATCGACAAGATGTGTGCTAAAGTTATCAGTGCGTGTTTTGCGCTAAGACGAGTATCCCGAGTGGTGTCTGTGGAAGCGTCACGTGCATGTTACTTCGCCACAGTGCATTCTCGGTTACAGTACGGCGCCGAGCTATACGCGCGCGCTGCCGACTGGGAGCGTGCGTTCCGCGCCCAAAAACGTGCCGTACGTGCCATCATTGGCGTATCGCAATGTACATCCGTAAGACCATACTTCAAAGATCTTGGGATACTTACGTTACCTGCTATCTTGATATACCAAGTGGCTGTGTATGTCAGAAATAATCTAGAATCGTACAACACGCGAGGAGAGAGACATTCTCGTAACATTCGCAACTCCGACAAGTTGGATGTTATACCACACTCTCTCACGAGGTCACAGAAGTTGACTTACATTATGGGACCGGTAGTTTATAACACTCTTCCGAAAATAGTTATATCGGCCCCTAGTTTTGGCAGCTTCAAAAACAGATTAAAGTGCTGGCTTATCGATCAAGCTTTTTATAGTTACAGCGAATTTTTAGAGAGTGATGGCAAAGTTCCCATAAAAATGTGTATGTGTGTTTTCGTATTTAAAAAAATTTGACATGGATCAGTACAATTGTATTAAAGCCATATTATACTCGTATAATGCTTGACAGTTTTCTGTACAATAATTATTATAATACAGTAAAGTAGTCATTTCAAACTTTGAAAATGTATACAATTTGTATGCTCTTTCTTTTGTTTTCGTTTTTTATTAATTGACGTGTAAATTGTACATTTATGAATAAAGTACTTTGACTTTGACTTTATTACAAAATTTATATATTAGTAAAATTTGTACGTAATTTTGACACCCAGTACAAAAATTCGATATCGATTAGTACAACTTTTATTTAAAAAAATGGCAGTCATAGGAACTGCCGATAGAAGTGAAAACTTCGGACACTGCGCGGGTGAAACCAGAGGGCGTAGCCATGGTCCCGAGATTACCCGAAGATTTCTTACCATTCCCAAGCGTCACGCTAGAATTAAATTCACAGCCCACGAAAAATTTGTCTGTGGTGCGCCAAAAGAAGTTTTCACTTTAGAAAGTTACTTTTACTACATTTCACATACATCGGAAATGGGTTTTTAGTTTTTGGAATAAACGGGGAATAAAATATAGTTAAATAGTAACTATTTAGAATGATGTGTCAAACTTTCCATGACATCTTCAGCTTATGGAACTCTAGTAAAAATATTTTTGTTGTTTTTAGCAGCTATTGCTGCCCATTATCCTCCTTTCTAGCTTCCATTTAAATCTATCTATTCTGAGATGTATATTTTTTTTGTAAAATGGGGCATTTTCAGGCAAGCACAAAATTTGAATCAAAAAAGTTTTGTCGGATGACTCTTACGTGTTCACGTGAAATTTATATACATAAAATGTAGTTTAAATAAAAGAAGCAAATACTGGTGGTGTAATAACTTCTCCAAATAATTTCAGACTCGACGTTTTAGTCAACAACGCAGCCATTGGGGCTACGGGAAAAATACAAACGGCAGAAATGTCAGTTTTCGACCGTATCTTCAATTTAAATGTACGTGGCGTCTACAATTTGACGCGACTGCTGGTGCCGGCTATAATCGAGGCTAAGGGCAATATTGTTAACATATCTAGTATTGCAGGCACTGTTGTGCATGTTGGCGCCTTGCCGTACGCTATGAGTAAGGTGAGTTTAATTTTTGTAAGAGTTAATTTGTCATCTACATTGTGCACATTTGTTTTCGTATTTACAACAGGTAAACATATCATTATAATGGAGCGTTTTCAAGAGGCAAAATTACCTGTCAAAGACAGTTCTCAATTTCGCCGTAGGTGGCGCCACTGTTTTATTTTGTTAGAGAAATTTCACAGTGACAACAGTGATGCCACACTTGGCAATATTTAGAACTATCTTTGGTAAGTCTTTTTGCGTCTGGAAAACGCCTCATTGAATAGGGATGTTAACACTAATCACAAATTAATGCTTAATGTTAATTTTTACCTATTAATAGAAAATCGATAACCACATTTTTATATTTAATATTACATCAATTTATTATACATTATTTTAAATAATATATTTTTGATCTGTTGTGACGTGACTGGAAACACCAATATTAAGTACGTCACTAACCGCAAAAAAGCGGCGAAGAAGACTGCTTACTTCTCTGCATTTTTATTATAGTTTGCAGTCTTTGCGACGATGATTTTGATTTAATTCAAGTAAATAACGAAACATAAACTTGACATACAGTCATGAATCGCGAACAATGTTTTGCGGGTAGTGACGTCATGTCAGTCGTTAGTTTTTTAAAAGCGGGAAAAAATCGAAATTAATTTATTATTGTATATTTATTCATCAAAAACAATAATATTTAAAAAAATCATATCGTAAACAAGCGTCAATCTTCAAAATAAAAGCAATTCCGAAAAATATTAATCAGACAAATAAAAAAAGCAAGGCATCTACGTTACGTACGTATGGTTTTGTTGTTTGCTCTGTTCTCACGAAAGGATGATATTATTGATTAAAGTCAAATCAATCAGATCAAATGAATACATTTTATTCATTATAGATTTGAATAAGCTTTTTGATAGTAATCCGAGTAAAAAATTGTCATCTCTAAAACATCATTATCAAATCAAAACAGCCTACAACTGGAAATAGAAGGCTTTCCCACTCGATACTGAGATGTATTTTCAGTTTTTTTGTTTTCTTACTTGTTTGATTCGTATGTCCACTCTAGAACTTGCCTACCCCGACAGGGGTAGCTGAAATGTCATCGTTTTTCGACGGATGACTAGAATGTAAATCAAGGATATGTTGATAGTGGAACACATAACATCAACTTTTATTTTAATTTAGACGTTGTATTAATTTCAGGCTGCCTTAGATCACTTCTCAAGGCTGCTTGCTTTGGAGTTGGCCCCCAAAGGAGTTCGTGTTAATACTGTCAGCCCAGGCATTACAGTGAGTATCTACCTAACACTTTAAAACACATAATAATTTATTTTCTATGCTTTTCTTGTACATTTCTGAAACATACTGACCCACATGTCATTAAATTGTAGTGGTATGATTCTTGGTAGAGTCCGCCTGGGGAAGTACCACCTTTGCCAGTTATTCTGTGGAAATGTGAATAGTCTTTAGTTGATTGTTAGTTCTATTCGAATTAGCGAATTGTTTGTTTTTAGTAATTAATTTGAAGTCGTTAATAAGTCTTTTTTTTCCTTTTTAGGTGAGCAAGTTTGTGCAGCGCATGTCAAACATCTCAGACGCAGAATACGACGAATGGCTTAAAACTACAGAGCCTACGATTCCTTTGAAAAAGGTGTGTACTGGAGAAGACATCGGTAAAATGATTTTGCATGTGGCCAGTGACAACAGTGCCCTCCTAACAGGCGCTACTATCCCGGTCGACGGGGCGTTCCAGTTCGCTACGTTCAGTGAAAGTATGCTAGATAGCTTAAAATAGGCAATGATCAGATAAAAAAATATAATTCTATTTCTTATTCCTCAATGTGTATTGTATTTAAGTCTTACTTAACTTACACGATAATATTTAAGTCACTACTAACGTAATATTTAATTTAATATTAATTTTATTAGCAATAATACCTAGTCTTATGCCATTTAACACCTACCATGATAATATTGTATGATAATGTTAATAAATATGTATGTACATGGGCGGGCATATTTATGCTGAGTTAGGTTTCCGGGACTAAGAAGAAAATATATATTTGTATATAAATATGACTAATACCATGTGTGTTATGAAAAAATATTTCCATTTTCAAGTGCACTTTACAGTGTATTTATAAAAATACTTACGCTATCTGTGAATTTATGGATGATGATATAATTTTGACTTATGTTTATCAACATCTGTGGGCACAGCAGCAGTGCCCCCACCAAGTCGAGCATATTATTTTTATTATTAAAGTGAAACATATTATTCTCTAAAGTAAGATTTTATGGAAACAAAAAAAAAATCTGTTTTTTGTTATTAAAGAAGGTAAAATAAATTTTGAGTTATTCTTTTTTTAGTTACCTACAGATATCGTAATCGTAGTCAATGAAAATTACATCAACTTAGCGATAATAGTTTGGGAGATGTAGCTCTTAAGAGATGGGACAAACGGACTGACGCTGAAGTTTTATTAATATTGGCCCAATTATACGTGATACTCTAAAAATACAGTTTGATCAATAACATGATGGTACTGTAGAGAAACGAAGTATTTCCTTTTAGTTTGTACGAATGTAACCTCATTATTTTTGGAAATGCTTTTTTTTACATGGAGCAAATGTAATAGTTAAGATTACTCTTCCGCCTGGGAGAGAAGTTATATTCGCCTGGACACCACAGACGGACAGTCCTTCTACAGACTAAAACCACTACGAGGCTCCTCCGCCTTTCCTGTTTACTAAGGTATGCAGGTACGCAGGGGGATGCTCTCGCATTCTTCCGCGAACCCTCCTTTCTACCGCCTAACTAAATAGGCTATGGCTTTGCTATTGCTGTCTCTATTAGTTCAATTGAAAAGAAAAGAGAGCAATATCAAAGCCATAGCCTATTTAGTTAGGCGGTAGAAAGGAGGGTTCGCGGAAGAATGCGACAAAGACAGTTTTAGCTAGGCGGTAGATCCTCCGACGCGGCTTGCCCGTTATCACGCTTCAATCACCGGCCCACCTAAGACACGTTGTCCCATATTTGACCCCATTGGTTCCTCGCAACTGATCAGGCCTGTGATCCTGCCACCTACCACTTTTCGACTTCAGCGCATAATAGTATAGTAAGCAAAAATAATAAAATTATACAATAGTACCTATTTACGGATGTTTTCGTAAGTACATCACTAAAATAGTGCGTGATGGCCTCCGCGCGGAAGAAGGGAAACTTTTCACTCTTCCTCTTTCTATTCCCCCTCCCCGCAACAGTGCTTTCTTGCTCTCTCCGTGGTAGCGTTAAACGTTTAACGCAACCTTGTTGGAAGTCGAATAAGAAGTTTCACTTCAATAATCGATATCGATGGTATGTACCTATTAGAGTAATATAAAGTATGTACCTATTAGAGTAAGGGCCGCCAGACGTCACATATTTTCTAATGAATGAAATGTGGACAATTGAATAGAATTAGTACGTACTACAAATACATGCTTACCCGCTAACTTTCTTAGAGGGTCAATCTTGAGATATGGGGCCCAGAAGTTACACAAAAACATTACATACTTCACGTATTTTCTAATAAGTGATTTTGACGTATGTAATAATAGGCAATATCTTTAAAAATAAGCCCCCGATTCTCCCAGACACTTTCCGTCGGCCGTTTCGCTTAACAGACGATTTAAAGCTCCCAAAATAATGGCTTAACTTCACTTAAATTCTCATACTGAGTCACATAAAGTATCTGTAGTGTTACGCATGCACACTAAAATTGATGTGAGGTTTAAAGAGATTTTTTTTTGTTTCTTGACACAGTCAGGTTAGGTCTTTGGAATAGATACCTACCTAATACTTATCTAACATACCTTAACGAAAGCATACCTATACTCGTATGAAATAATTTCATATAGGTACGGTTACTGATCTACCTATGATGACATAAAAAACAAAGTTCTAAGAGGGAAGTTAATAGAAAGGGTATGATAACTACAGACTTGTAGCCAGAATGTCAAGCTGAGGGTCAAACTGAAAGTTCTTAGAACTGGCCACTTATAAACAATATAATAAAAAAAATATTCTATAATTTGAAAATAGAACTCTTTGCCAATATTACTGAGTATATACTTCATTCATTTGTCATTTGTTTTACGATTTGGCGGCAAATTGAAAATTGTCTGTGTCACGTCAACATGAATTTAACACGAGAAAATTTTCGTGCAATGATTTTTTATGACTTTCGATGTCATTTAAGTCAACAAGAAAGTTATGATAGACTACGATTGGCCTTTCACGATGAAGCCCCATCTCGTGCGACTGTTTACAACTGGTTTAATGAGTTTAAACGTGGTCGCACTAATCTCACTGATGATTTACGTGAGGGACGGCCTTCTACGGCGACGACTGAAGATAACATCTGTGTTGTGCGGCGTATGATAGAGACTGACAAAAGATTGACCTATCAGCAGATTCGGACAAGCTTAGGCATCGGTATGAGTCAAGTGCACAAAATCCTACACGAACATTTAGCGGTCAGGAAGCTTTTCGCCCGGTGAATACCTCATAATTTGACTGAGGCTCAAAAACTCCATCGTGTGGATTGGTGCCGTAAAATGATTGAAAGATTTAACGGAGGTCACTCAAATGCTGTGTTCGACATACTAACAGGTGACGGAAGCTGGATTTACTGTTATGATCCTGAAACCAAAAGACAATCTGCTCAGTGGGTGTTTCCTTTCGAGGAGTTGCCAACTAAAGTGAAGAATCGAAGTGCGGGGAAAAAAATGGTGGCCTCGTTCTTTGGAAGGATAGGTCATTTCGCAACAATTGTGTTAGAGGATCAAAAAACAGTTTCTGCAGAAAGGTACACTACCAATTGTTTGCCACTTGTCTTGGAAAAAGTTCGAGAGAAACGACCTCGCAGTAGGATCCTCCTTCACCACGACAACGCCTCATCGCACACCGCCAAGCGAACGATCGACTATTTGGCGACATCAAACGTTGAATTACTGGGTCACCCGCCGTATAGCCCCGACCTCGCGCCTTGTGATTTTTATTTATTTTCAAAAATTAAAGAAAAACTTAAAGGAAAGCGGTTTATGAATGCTGAAGAAGCGGTGGCTGCGTATCGCGATGCCATTGAAGAGACCCCTAAGGACGAGTGGGCAAAGTGCTTTTCCCAGTGGTTCCATCGCATGCAGCGGTGTATTGACGTGAATGGAAAATATTTTGAAAAGATATAATAAAACTAATAACTGGCTAATGTAATCAGTTTTTGATTTTCTAAGAA
The DNA here is from genome assembly GCA_017562165.1 of Ectropis grisescens. NCBI lineage: Eukaryota > Metazoa > Arthropoda > Insecta > Lepidoptera > Geometridae > Ectropis > Ectropis grisescens. Next base: position 6,524,741 of record CM029778.1, on the reverse strand, counting down.
CTTTCAGTTTGACCCTCGTATACCTCCTCGTACCTATTTATTTGATGTTAGCACACTCAATTTTTGAGAAAACACGAACTAAACAAAAATATTCGTAAGACTGTAGCGTTTTTATTGCGCCTAGTTATTGAAAAACATAACTATGCGCACGATTTTTTTAAATTAATGAATTTGCGTCAATAGTGTGAAAATAAGAGTAAGGTAGGTAGCCAAGTTACAGTTTTTATTTTCACTTTTCAAATTGAGAAGACTCACTAAGGCGATTATTTCTCCAAACAGTTTTACTTTTTGCTTTGTCTTTCATTCTAGAACCAAAATTGCTGACATCGCTCAGTTCGAAACAAAAAAGCTAGCTTTATTGTTGGACCCAGCAGGTTGAAGAAACGAACGGGTACCTGAACTTGAGTTGCATACTTTATTGTTTGGACCTTCTGCTAACAACAAATCCTTACTATGCCATGTCATGTCGGTATCTTCGCCATTAAGCAGCTCCGACCACAGCCTGGTGAAATGTACATCCATCTACCATCCTTCTCCCACCCCCAGAGGCAACCAGAAGTTGTGGCGATACAAGTTAGCAGATTGGGCCGAGATACGCTCTTTAGTTCTTTATTAAAAGCGAATGTATAATTTTACTAATTTGAAACAAATTACGCCCATTTTGTTATTTCAGGTAAGTTACAAGATTTTTTACAAACGTTTTAATAATTTATTTCATATCGACTCACCATTTTTTAGAAATTATTTACCCGCCGATTAAGTTGACTTGCCTTCTTTCAAATAAAATAATGAAAATTGAAAGCATAGCGAGTAATTTAGGGCGATTATGTACTAAGTAATTTTAAAATAATTCAATAATAATTTTGTCTAAATTTATTCAAAATAAAACGAGTCATATTAACATAAGTTTTACTCTTATATGTATATCAGAACAATGTTACATTATTAACTACATTTTGATCTTCTTATAATATTATACATATCATAATTTAGTTCCATACTGAGTTACCGAAATGCAAAAACCATGCAACCGTTCTTCAAAACAGAAAACTGGACAGAAGCTGAAACACTGGTTCAGCCTAGTATGCGCCACCATAAAAACTGTACATGTAGACTGATATTAAATTGTGTATATTTTTTACTCTTTCTACAAAACTATATTTATAATATTAAAATAAAAGACACATACATTTAACACCTTCTACGAATGCGGGCTGAATTGGTTGTGCTGACGAATCCGATAAGTCCCTATAGATAAATTTACTATCAAAGCTTAGAACTGATATTACTACAATGAAAGCTAGTAATATCACTCGGGCGTTGTTACTTATTAAATTCACCTCATTGTTTTATGTCTCGTCGATATGTTCGTTAATTGTATTAGCCTACTAATATTAAAAATGCCGAAGTTTCGATGGTTGCATAGATCGGATTGAAATTTGGAACACACTTAACCCTTAACCACCAAACGCCGGTCACAGTGACTCCAGCTGTTTTTAATTTTTTAATTATTCTGTTACCTACTATGCGAGCATAGTTACTTGTCAAATCTCAGATTTTTTAGATTGTATACTAAAATGCTTAAAATAATTATAAGCATTGATTATTAATATCTATTAACATTATTTTTCAAAGTTTTTAACGTCATTATATTAAAAAAAAACAATTAAGATTACGATCTGTCTTTCATTTATATCATTTTATATATTTTTTTGTCAGGGAACTATTATTATCACAGGATATAAATAACTTGTAAATTACATGAACAGCATTAACATGAAAAACTTTTTTTTTTTAATTTAAAACACAAAATAATGAGCGGTGACCATGATCGCTGCGCTGTTAGGTGGTAGTGTAACTAAAACACGAACACTAAAAACACGTTAGGTGGCTAAGGGTTAAACTAAAGTCTGGAATAATATACATGGACTACTTTTTATCTCAGGATAATAACAGGAACAAGAAAAAAACCGCGAGGCACTGCTGGTTCTTTTTAAACAAACAAACGATAAAATATACTAGCAAATTGATACCAGAAAAAAATTGTAGTGGTTTTTTTTGGACTTTTGACAGAGTCCGCCTGGGGAAGTACCACACCTTTGCCAGTTATTTTACCGCCAAGCAAATATTTACTATGTTCCGGTTTGAAGATTTCGTAAGCCAAAATAATAAGTTGTGTATTACAGTTTTTTCCAAAATTCAATACTTTTAAGTAAAAATTCATAATCATATTCTGCTATATATTTTTTGACAAATTAAATTGAATATAAAATACTTTTCATGTAATAGCCAGCTCGGCGATGCTCGTTGTATAGCGGGATCTTAGACTATATAAAAGAACACAATAAAAATATATATATATAGAAACACAGAGCGGGAAGGTAATGAACACGATGTTTGGTAATGGACTAAATAGTTTTAGACTAATTTCTTGTCTGTGTATAAGTTATAAATCAAAATATATTTTATACAATAAAGTTCAAAAGGGCATCGCAAAATTCACTGACAAACTAGCAAACATTTACCAGACATTCGGAACTCCGTTCCAAATTTCAGCTTTACATTCAGCGGTTTTTCCAATGCTGAATCAAATTAGACGATACCGTATATACGGAGTGATTAATTCTAACAATTCGTTGCATTACATCAGGGGAAATGGCGGTCAAGTGGAAGCCTATTATTGGAAGGTAGTGGTAGAGAGAGAGTCCGCCGTCCTTCGCAGAGTCCGCCTGGGGAAGTACCACTTCTTTGCCAGTTATTCTGCCGCCAAGCAGTAATTTGCAAACATTATTGTGTTCCGGTTTGAAGGGAAATGTTTCTAGAGAAATTACTGGGCTAAGAGATAAAACACCTTATTTCTCCGGGAGACGAGCGCAGTGCTGGGTAATGATTTGGACTCTTCATATTCCAATAGCTGTGTCACTGTGCTATTGTATGCAGGCATGTTGCTTACCACCATGCACATGGCCTGCTCGTCTTGTCACTTTATTCTATAAAAAAGGTAAATTTTTGTCTTTTGTGCGTTATTAATGCAAGTCGAACAAACTGCAAAAAATCATTAAGTTCTTAATAATTAAATATAATTATAGTAATAACTCTGAATGGTCCTACGTTTTTTCTATTGAAACGATTTTTGATTTTATTTCAGAGGCGAGTAGAAGAGAAAAAGCACTTAGAGAAACAAGCGAAAGCAAGCACACGAAAAGAGGCACTTAGAGTAGACCAGATCCCATCAAAAACATAAATGTGAAATGAGAGCCAAGTTCAATATTATGCTATATGGCTTGATACTTCGACAACAAAAGAAGTGAGATGTAAATGGATGCCAAGTTCAATGATCAGTCCTGCAATTGATTAAAACAACATATAACATTTTGTAAGAACTTAAAATTTGTTGTTTTCTAATAATTTAACATAACATATTAAAGCTTCAGATCTTACTTGGCTAGTTTTCGCATACCAATTATTAGCAGTACTTTCTTAAGCTGTTATTTCATTCTTCCTTAATTCGGCTTGCTGATAGATAGTAGGTACCTACCCATCGAAAATAAGGCTCTTAGATTAGTGTTTTAGTAAGTACTTAAGATCTGAGGCTTTAATATGTAATGTTAAACTATAAGAAAACAATACATTTTACACCTATTTACATCTCAAATCTTTTGTTATAATGACATAGTATTGAACTTGGCTCTCACTTCACATTTATGTTTTTTAAGGGAATTATGTTTATTGCAGCCGAAGGTCGCAAAAAAAACCAATTTACTTTTAACTTAATTTAATAAAAATAAAATTACAATTATAATTAAAACTAAAAATGGATTGCTTCGATCGAAGTTGGATCTAAGAATGACGGAAGAATGCCGGGCTCGAACGGGCGGCTTCGGGTGTCGCGTCGCTGCACGTTCCCAGGCACGTTGCGCTGACGGCGCGGTCCTCGTTGCTACCGCGGAATCGAGGGCGATGCAGACGCAGCGATTACCGAGTGTTAGGCTAGCGTAACACCTCCCCCCGAAGAACAGCGAGTATGGAAGACCTTGGTCGTGAATTGAGCTGGGGGGTTGATTGATGTCAACCCTTCTGGAGTTCGGGTCTTCCTCTACATTTTCGGGCAATTTCTTTGCAGGCTTGAAATGGTACTGGCGATAGTAAAGGCAGGCGACTAGTACAGATGCACTTAATAGTAGCGTGTACATCGGTACTGTAGTGTGATAAAGGCTGTAGTCGGCGTCGTCGTTCATCCTTATCGATTCGGATTGCAGAGTAATTTTCTTGCTAATTTCGTGAAGGCTGTCTAGTTTTATGGAGTTTAGTTTCATTGCGGGAACAGTCGATGGCGTAACAATTGTCTCGTTGACTATATCCATAAGCTTGAGTACATGTCCCTTGAGACGATCGTCAGTGTTGGAGATGGTGAAATGTGTAGTCTCCAGGTAGCATGACCGGGGAATTACTGTGAGGTAGCTACCCTGTAGTGTAGTGTAGAGATCTTGACTGCATGAGAGGTGAACCTTTGTAGGGGCAGGGAAGCTGATGGTATAATGTTTCTCGTCCAATTCTTCATATGCCGGTGTTTGCAGGGAAACTTGCATTGGGTGACAGATGGTGGCGTTTCTCTTCTGTGTAATTATCAGCTGGACTATGCAATCTTCTATAGATCGGCTCTGCAGGCTCCGACTCTCTTTACAGAGATACCATTTACTGGTCTTCGGGCATTCAGCCTCTATGTACTTGATATCTTTCTCTAGGAGGGCTAGGTAGAGCAAAGGTGGAGAAAGGATTTCACGGTTATGGTTCGGGACTATAGATAACTTATACATATCATATAAGAGGGTAAAACTATAGGAAATTTATATACTATAACTATCCTATTTTCTACGTAATATGATCCTATTCTAATTATGTCAAAATACTCTCTAAAGTCTAAATCTACTACTCTCTCTCTGCTATATAGTGTGCTTAACTTGCTAATCATAGCTCGTATCGCATACAAATCTAAGACCGAATGATGCACAGTGGAAGCTCTAATGAATGCTAAAACGTTCTGGAGATTAAAAGCTCTTGAGAAATGGCATCGACATTGTCACTAAGTATTGTGAGTACTTGGGCTAAGTGAGCATATTTAAGTAGGTCGTGATCTCTAGTAACTAATGTTTCATTAATTTTATTGGTGAGTTCAGTAAGTTTGCCTTGGTTTTCCACGATGCTCTCTATAACTTTAGAGTATCGTTCGGCCCATTCTTTAGATAGATTGACGTGGCTATTTAGTTCGGTAACTAGCTTATTTTCATTGGTCTTAAGGGACTTCAAAATCTCATCATAGTGTTTAGCGTCAGTATAGTCAAGGTTGCCGGTTATACTTTTTATAACCGAACCAAGTCCGTCTATGAGTCCTCGCTTAACGCGGTTAGTCTCGAATGTCTCTAGCTGTCTCAGCACGTTATTAAGCTTATTTTTAAGAAAAGTAATGTGTGGTACAAATAGTGAGTGGGTTCTGTAGTGAAGGTCAGGGCTGATACTATCTATTTGGCTATTAATGGAATTAATTTTGTCTTCTAGGTCTTGTAAGTCAATGTATTGTAAGAACGAATGGTAATGTGTTATCATTTTAGCTGAGCCTAATTTAAAGGGTAAAATACCGGGGCCATCATTGAGGCTTTCAAGTTTTATGTCCTGCGTTAGAGCTGGTTGCAGGATCAGATGGAGAATCAGGATCAGTCTGGAACAATTGGTTAGATTTAGGGACTCTCTTTAACCTATTTTTGGCTATAGGACCTCTCTTTTTCTTTGTATAGATGTGAATAGGGAGGTTAGCCATTACTACGTCATGAGTATATCTAGGAGCTAACTTCTGTCGTGATGCGACTGGATTTTTAACAAAAATCTGTTGCTCTGGGGAATAGTCAGTTTCTGGTTCCCGGTTTTTGTTTCGGTTCTCAGTCAAGTCTTGACGCGAGGCGTTAGAGAGTTCGTGAATTTCTTTATACGCTATGGTCATTTTGTCTTTGTGGCTTGTAATGTATTGCTGTAATAGTTGCGAGGATATGTCAATGTCAAACGGGTCTCTAGGGTCAAAATGTCCAGTTATGACCTCAATTGGTTTACATTTAGTGAGGCTATGTATACTACTGTTATATGCAAGTAAGGCATAGGGCATTAGGTTTATAACTGATTCAGATTTATGGTTGATTTTAAGTATGCGAAGGTGTTCCAATATCGTTGAATGGAATCTCTCCACTATACCGTTTTCGTTTGGTGCATGCGGAGCAACCCTGTGGTGGTGAATTTTATGGATACGCAAAAACTCTGCCATTAGTTGGTTGGTGAACTCGGTACCATTGTCTGTGACTATAGTCAATGGTAGTGAGTGATGTGCTAAAGCTAAGAAGGGCTTGTACTACGCTAACTGCGGTCCCGTCTCTTAGGTAATAGGCTTGGGCGTATTTAGAAAATGCGTCAACAATTGTAAGGAACTTTTCACTCTCTATTGTCAAAAGGTCTAAGTGAACTAGTTCAAAGGGCTTAGCAGCTGGTGGCACTATTTTAAATTGTTGTTTTATAGGATTACGGTCGTATTTGGCTCGACCGCACACTGTACACTCATTTATAAATTTAGTAATATTTTCTCTCATATTTGGCCAAAAGTACTTATGTGAAAGGGCTAAGTAGCATTCGTTTATACCGCGGTGGTTGGTCTTACCATCGTGGTACTTGTTAATAATTTCCTGTTGACGGAGGTACTCCTTAACATTTTCTAGTTCCCTTTTAGTGAGTGTCAGGCTCATGGATGAGCTTTTGAATGCGCTTTGGATAACAGGTATAATTTTGTATAACGCTAAAGGCGGATTTATTAGCAACCCAGTTTTGACTTTAGGGTGGACGTACTCTTTGATAGCATTAATTACATCCTCCTCAAGGTTAGACTCAGATATTTGAACGGATGTGCGTGTGTGAGTTGCAAATGGTTTTGAGACGATTGGTCTGCCTTTTATGTCACCTACGACATTTAGAATTAGTTGCCTAGTAAACCTATTCAAGGGGTCGTCTGAGATAGGGACTTCCAAAATAGGGTTTTCAGCGCTAGAGTGAATGGTTTCGGTAGATGAACCAGACACTGATCTATTTGACGGAGGACTTCGTCAGAACTGTGAGCTGTTATAGTGGTAGATCCTGATCTAGATAAGGGTTGTTCAGAAGGGTTTGCAATAATAGAGCTGACATCTTCGTTGATGTTAATTTCTACTCTCGACAAAGCATCGGCATTTGTATTAGCCTTGCCTTGCTTGTATACTGTGGTGAAATTATATTCACTTAGCTTAAGTCTCCAGCGTGTTAAGCGAGACCCTGGCTCTTTAGGTTCATAACCCATTGCAATGGTTTATGGTCTGTAACAATTTTAAACTGTCTTCCAAACAGATAAGGGCGGAAATATTTAGTTGCCCATACGATAGCTAAAAGCTCCTTTTCTATTGTACTGTAATTTATTTCACTAGAGTTCAAAGTTCTTGATGCGTAAGCTATGGGTTTATCGCTGCCTATCGTTCCTTGTGATAAAACAGCGCCTACGGCGAAGTTCGATGCATCCGTGGTTAGTACAAAGTCCTTGGTGAAATCAGGGTATTGTAGTATGGGGTCATTCGTCAAAAGTAATTTGCATTTCTCAAAGCACTCTACATATTTCTGGTCTAACGAAATTTTACTTCCTTTTTGAGACATTGGGTTAGAGGTTTAGTCACACGTGCAAAATCTGGGATGAATTTTCGATAATAGCCAAGTAGTCCGAGAAAACGTTTGATTTCAGTGGTTGTTTTGGCAGGGGATACCTTTGTATTGCCTGTATTTTATTAGGGTTAGGTTTGACACCCTCGTTTGAAATGACATGGCTAAAAACTCAGTCTCTAGCTTCAAAAATTCGGATTTGTCCATTTGAATTTTGAAGTTAGATTCTCGCAGTTTTTGAACACTTTCTCCAGATTTAGGATGTGTTCCTGGAGTGACGTGCTAAATACAATGATGTCATCGAGATAGACAAGGCATACCTCATTCTGCAGGTCTTTGAGAACATTGTCCATCACCCGTTGGAATGTGGATGGAGAGTTCTTTAACCCCATGGGCATTCTTAAGAATTCATAGTGCCCGTTCTCTACGTTAAATGCAGTTTTATGTATGTCTTCCAAATCCATTTCCACCTGGTAGAACCCACTTGCTAAATCAAGCGTGGTGAAATACTGACATTTGCCAAGTTTGTCAAGTACGTCAGTTATGTTGGGAATTGGGTACTTGTCATCAACCGTTTTCTCATTAACTTTTCTAAAGTCCACAACAAGACGCCATTTAACCTTGCCTGAAGCGTCGGCCTTTTGGGTACAATCCAAATTGGAGAGCTCCATGCAGAGTCGGAAGGTCTTATAATATTTTGTTCCAACATTTTATTAATTTGGTCTCTAACTTCTTGTCGGTGGACATAGGGGTATCTATAAGTTTTGTATGTACTGGGATTTCATCGGTGGTTCTTATTTTATGTTTTATTTTGTTGGTGAATGTTAAAGATTCTCCTCAAGATAAAACACATCAGCATAGGCCGCGCATAAGCGTTCTAAGTTAACGCGTTCTTCCACATTTAGATGTTTAGTGCGGAGGCGGGAAACAACTTCACTAACGCGATTCGGTAAAATTCCAGTACGTTCACTTTCGATGTTAAATACTTCGGCTTCTACCGGTCTATCCATAGCAAAAATAATATCGTTAGATGTGGGGTTAGTAACTTCTACCCAACCGCGGTTATTTTCAACTGTGGTTAAGCAATCGGAAATGAGGCAATTACAAATAGTCTGAGTTTCAACTACCACGTCTCCGTCTAGTGAATTTACTGGTAGCCTAATTAATTTGGAAGAGTTGGCTGGAATAATTTCCTCATAAAGATTAGCGTTACGAGAGTCATACATCCGAATAGGTATCTCCGCATTACGAGTAACCAGAACTTTACTACTAAGGTCTATTTTAGAACCCCACACGTCAAGTAAATCAAAGCCAATTAGTCCATCAAAGTAATTGTGGAACTTGTACACGAATAACGTAATGTCATCTTGCTCACAGAATTCCGAGAAACAAGGTAATGTTATCGAGTAATCGTTCTTACTCGTGGCGTGTACATTTGTCACCTCAAAAGGGTCGTAGTTCAGAGGACATCACTGAAATATTTTTCGACAGCGTCTGGGCTTATAAAAGACTGATTAGCGCCCGTATCAATTAAAAGTTTTAATGGTGGGTTAGATATTTGAATGTAACCCAGCTGTCTTTGGATGTGAAAGTTCAATTCTATTTTGGCTTTTCGCACTTCGACTCTTGTTGAAAATTTGTATCATTTACAGGAGGGATTGTTCTACTTCCTCTAAAATTACCGATTCAGCATAGGGCTGAGGCTCTGGGTAATACCCATAGTCGGTATAGTCATAGTAGGGGTAATAGTACTGTTCTTCATAATCGGTACAATATGTGTCGTGGTCAGGGTAGTTAAAGTCGCACTCGTTATGGTTCATTTCGCGAGTTTTAAAGTAATTAGTCGGGGCGGATTCCCGAATTTCCGCCAATCGTGTCCCTGCATAGTGGGTGGTAAAGCTCTAGGAACAAAATGACTGACCCCGCTCATCGGACGAGTTTGGTTGCCGAATCTATATTGCTGTTGAGGCCTATTATTCATAGAAAAGTTATTTTGTTGGTTATTGTAATTTGGTGGTGGAGCACGCATCATCTGCTGTGTCCTGGTTAGGCCTCGAGGCTGTTGCACTTGGTTTGGGTAGCTAGGTCTCCAACCTTGAGGAGGTTGAGTCAACATTGGCATTTGCCGCGACGGACCGGGCATGTTAAAATTCGGCTGTCTAACAGGCATACCGAATGTCATGGGCTTTGGAACAAAAGTGTTTAAGGGTAAATTTTGTGCAAATTGTGACGGTTGATGGTATTCCTTTTAGGACCACTACCATCATTGCGCTGTTGCAAATACAGCGTATTTAACTCCTCTTGGACAAATTCCAACGCCTTCTCCATAGATTCAGGTCGCATACAGCGTATCCTACATCCTAGGGATCTTTTAGACCTCTTAAATATGCCTGAAGGGTTAGTTTTGGTACAGTGTACGTTTAGCCTCAATAGTAGATGGAATATGCTCGTGTAGAGTCACATACGTCATAACTGTGCTAAAAGATTTTGACAGCGCTCGTAAAATTCCTGAGGTGTACTAGACCCTTGGGTCTGTAGGGAAAGGTCACTATACAGAGCAGTTTCATCGCGATGGTCTGCGAAATTGTTAATAAGGGCACTCCGAATACCCTGCCAGGTTTCCGGTATGCCATTGGCGTTTATCAATCTAGACGCGGGTCCCGTGATTTTATTTAGTATTCCGTTAGTGAGGGCTAAGTTGGATAGTTCGTGCCCAGGCTGCGGATTCGCGTGAGCTATAATTATTTGATCACACAAATTAATGAACCGCGTAAGGATATGCGGGTTCCCGTCGAACTCGGGTAACAGTCTAAGTGACTTGTAAATGACATCTATATTGTCATGCGCGGATGGAGCGAGGGCCTGAGGCTGAGGTTGAGCTTGGGGCTGCTCCATTTCTTCTAGATTTCTACTCGCGTCAACTAAATTAAACCTATTATACGACCTACTTCTACCTACTCTAATGTCCTTAATTTTCCTCGGATGGAAAATTTTGGAAAAATTAAATTAATCTAACACAATATATGAGCCTGGAAAAATTACACAGTACACATATAGCACACACAAAAATTACACAGAAATAAATGACACAGTATAAAAAGAAATTACACACACAAAAATAATTGAGAGAAAATAAAATAAAATATGGGTTCAATAAAATTAGGATGGAATAAGGCTAAAGGAATAAGGACTGAGAAAAATTCAAAGCACTTACAACATGGTCTCCTTTTGCCGAATCAATGTCTGGATTCCCTTCGACTACAACCGTAAGTTCTTTTATTGTAAAAAGCCGCGATTTTAGTGACTTTATTTTACAATCCTACCGACTGCGCCAATTATGTTTATTGCAGCCGAAGGTCGCTAAAAAACCAATTTACTTTTAACTTAATTTAATAAAAATAAAATTACAATTATAATTAAAACTAAAAATGGATTGCTTCGATCGAAGTTGGATCTAAGAATGACGGAAGAATGCCGGGCTCGAACGGGCGGCTTCGGGTGTCGCGTCGCTGCACGTTCCCAGGCACGTTGCGCTGACGGCGCGGTCCTCGTTGCTACCGCGGAATCGAGGGCGATGCAGACGCAGCGATTACCGAGTGTTAGGCTAGCGTAACAAGGGGTATCATTACTTTTTGTACTATAATGATTAGCTGTCATGCTAAAATGAAAGGTCAGATGTTTGGGTGTCTGCTGCTCAATCACGTCGGATCAACTCTATGATGAAGTTTCGGTTATATTACTGTCAGAAATAGCTAATACATGAGCAGCTCACTAAATGTTCCCACTGCTGGGACTCAAGGCCTCTTCTCACAAAGATAGAATTAAGGCCATGATCCAGCACATTGCCACAACTCTGGTCCAGTATGAGTTGGTAGATAACACAACATCTTGAAAGATTATGGGTACATGGTACACGGTTTTCTCACTGTTTTACCTTATTTTAAGTTAGCGGCATTACGCACATTAATCTGAAAAGGCAGTGGTTCACGCGTGGGATTCGAACCAGGGGCTCCAGATCGGCAGTCACCATTCTCTGTCTAGACTCTAGACTGGCTTTGAATAAATTTGGCCTGGGTCGCATTTGGAGGTAACAAAGAGATGTAGCGTTACAAACTTCCGCTTTGCTGGAAAGCCAAAGTTGCTTACTTGAAGATCTCCCGAGAAGTTCAGAATACGGAAGAGACGGAAAACCAAAGAAGTGAATACCCAGTATAACGAAGATGACCAAGTTAAGCGATGGCCATAGTCGCGAGGAAGAAATGGCAATGGGTAGAGCAGATTGTCAGACTAGACGAGACGATCTCTCGAATGGAATCCTAGGGTTGATACGAGAGAAAGAAGCCGGTCACCACAATATTGTGTAGGCGACATCAGACGATACGACGCTGATTCTGGACGAGTCAGGCACAAACTCGGCAGAAATAGGGAGAGGGAAAAGTCAAAGTGCAAAAATTGACTACCAAAGAGGTGTGACGATGAGGATGATGTGGGTAATTTTTAAATTGTCCTGCTTTGTAAAGATTCCACCCAATTTCTTACACTTTTTTCGAATTCATTAGGTGATCTAGATTTATACTAAAATTAGCAAAAACTAATAATCTTCTTAAAGCCTTATTCCCAGAAATGGTTCGTCCTGTACCTGTACTAAGGTATTAATATAGATAAGCACTTATTGCATCAGTATTGGAAGTACATCGTTAGTGAATGTGATAAAACACAGTTTTCTGTATGTTCTGCTGTAGGTATTACACAATGTGGCGCAATCTCCATAATTTTTTTATTAATTTCCCACGTCAAATCGCCGAATCGTATTTGCATATAAATGTTGTAGGTATCATGATGTGCAGTATTAGATTAACAGTGCTAGTAGAGTGGGCTACTCGCTTCCACCAATCTGTTTAGTTAAATAAACAACTAAACTATTGCGTTTTTAGCAAAAATGAAAGTAAACTTTACGAATAAAGTGGTCTTGGTGACCGGAGCGAGTGCGGGAATTGGGGAAGCGACCGCCATCTTGTTTGCGAAATATGGCGCTAAATTAGCGCTAGTCGGAACTAATGAGACAAGACTGCGAAAAGTGGCGAAACGATGCGAGAAAGAGAAATGTAAAAAACCTCTGGCGATCGTAGTTGATCTCTCCACAGACGAAGGATGCGAGAGAACAGCTGCCACCACTTTAAAACATTTCGGAAGGTAATGAAATAAATTACGAGTAGGTCCTATATCACAAAATCTGGTAAGATATGACAATAGGCCATAAAGTATTTTTCACTCTCTTGCCTTAAGATAGCGGTTCGCCCGGAGACCGCGACAGGAGACCGAGACACGTGTCGCGAGACATGTGTCGCGGTCTCGGCGCGAACTGGCGCCCATACAATCCTATAGTGTTAAGTGCTTGTCGCGATCTCCGGTCGTGGTCTCCTGTCGCGGTCTCGTGTCTTGGTCTCAGCGCGAACTTGTACCATTACTGTGTTATATTATTGTCTTTTTTTTATTGCGATGTTTTTTTTTATCTAACAATAACCAAATAGTTTACAAGACGTTCATTTATGAAGTCACATGAAGTATCGAGTCACTTTGTCGCGTTTTCCTTATGTTCATAATTTATATGAGAAATAAACGTTCTCAGGGTCAGGTTCGTATTATCATTATTTAAAGCAAAGGCAAATGCCTCTCTTCTTTCCCTTTAATGGTCTCTGTCGAGGTACTTATTCGGAGCCAATTCTTACTACGGGCTTTGATCTCGTCTTTTTTCATTTTTCTGTGTTAGTTTTGATGGCCGCTTTAACCTCCCAGTAAGTGATGGTCTTTGCCCATAGTTGTTTTAGTATACGACAGATGTGACCTGCTCAATCCCATTCCACCATAGCAGTTTTGGGAGTCTCATTTAATATTTTGGTTGAGACCTAAATAGTGAGCTCAGTTCTGTGATCTTTAAATGATCTGTTAGCTTAACACCAAAGATATTGCGCTCTATCCACCATAAACAGTCCTAAATGTTCCCACTGCTGGGACTCGGGGCCTTCTCTCGCAAGGAGAGATTCAATATCTCAACCCACCACTCTAGCCCAGTGCAAGTTGGTGACACGTGACCTCGAAAGATTCAAGGTCCATGTCGGTTTCATCACAATGTTTTCCTTTCTACCGCGCTCCATCGCTGTTTTGCAAATCGTGAAGGCAGACTTTTGCTCGATTTTCAACAACCAAGTTTGGGTGCCGTAAGTCAGGATGAGGAAGATTTTCTTACACTTTCTTATAATATAATTACTGTGAGAAAAATCATGTAAAGTAAAAGGAGGAAGTTCTCAATTTGGTTGTGTTGATTGGAAAGTTAATACTTAGAATCTTGCAAACACTTTGCTTAGAATGATGTTAAAGCGTTTCGTGGCATCTTGAGGCGGCGGCCGCGACCGCGACACAAGATCGAGACCAAAGACCGCGACAGGCACTTGACGTTATAGAATTATATGGGTGCTAGCTCGCCCTGAGACTGTGACACCGACACAAGTGTCGCGAGACACGTGTCACGGTCGCACCGCAAACTGGCGCCCATGCAAAGCTATTATGTCAAGTGCCTGTCGCGGTCTACGGTAGCAGTCTCCTGTTGCGGTCTCGTGTCGCGGTCTCGTATCGCGGTCTCAGTGCGAACCGGCACCTAAACTCCGGAATCTCTACTAATATTGAAACTAAATAATTTCAGACTGGACGTTCTAGTGAACAACGCCGCCATCGGAGCAATGGCAACGATACAAACAACAGACATGGCTGTTTTTGACCGAATCTTCAATTTGGACATACGCGGCGTTTACAATTTGACGCGACTGCTAGTGCCTGCTTTAATAAAAGCTAAAGGCAATATTGTCAATGTATCTAGTATTGCAGCCACTGTTGCCCACGTTGGCAGCTTGCCGTATGATATGGCTAAGGTGAGTAAAGTATAAAGTAGGTATAAATCATTAGCAGCGCCCCTCGATTTTACCCACGTAGTTTCCACGTAGTTCTCAATCACATAATTTTGTCGTGAAAAATATCTTGTGTATTCAAAGACAATATAACTACCCATTTGACTAATCTAGTACGACTGCCGGCGCGACAGACGGGGCTTTTACCTCGTCCTGCGCCCCCGCTGGTGACTAGTGAATGTAGGCCAGATTCGTTTCATCGCCGATCAACAGGGTATTTAATCTGTGTGTGTACTATTCCAGAATTATGATCAAACTGTGGTCAAATTTTTGAATGGATTTGTTTGTTGCATTTAATAGTTTCATAAGTCTTTCAAAAAAACTTGCTTTGTATAATCGATATGCCTGGTACCCACGACACAGGTTACCCTAGTGTGCGTACCAGTGTACATTTGTTTTAGATATATGTACTTTAGTGTTTTGTAAATTAAGTAGATGTTAACTTGTTTTCTTAAGTAATGTTTGCTCTGAACCAAATAAACAAATTTCAAATTTAATCAAATCCGTTCTACTTTTCCGTCTGAGCAACACACGTATCCAAATTTTTTAGTTAACAACCTTGGTAATAGTTGGATTAGGTAATCAGTTGTACCTACGTTTGAAAGCGCCTGATGTTTTTATTTTATTTATAAATAAAGATTGACGAGACGCGCAAGACGTGTGCCTAATGGTAAGCAACATGCCTGCCACATAACAATACAGCGACACGCAGTTATTTTTTTTATATTTTTTTTTAACTATAATAGGTTCGCACTTGACCACCATCTCGCCTGATGTTAAGCGATGATGAGATCTACGATGGAGCGTGCTTACCTAGAAAAAACCGATTCACTCTCAAGTTATTGGAATATGAAGAGTCCAAATCGTTACCTAGAACTGCACTGCGCTCGTAACCCAGAGATCTAAGATGTTATATCTCTTGCTCTGTAATTCCTCTGGAAACATTGCCCTTCAAACCGGAACATAGTAGTGTTTCCACTTTACTGCTTAGCGGTAGAATTACTGGCAAAGGTGTGGTACTTCCCCAGGAGGACACATGCAACACTCCTGTCCATAACATCACAGTGTCACAATATTTTATAATTTGGACGAGTCGAAATCTCTGTGTAGAAGTCCATTGTCCTCATCACATGGAGATATACATAAGATCATGCGCGTTTATAGAGAAATTACAGGGTAAAGATGGATCTTTACCCTGTAATTTCTCTATAAACGTTGACCTTCAAAACCTGTGACAGTATCTAATGTTTGCATTTTACAGATTGGCGATAAAATAACTTACAATAATTTAATAATTTCAGGCCGCCTTGGATCACTTCTCAAGACTGATTGCTCTTGAGTTGGCCCCCCAAAGGAGTTCGCGTTAATACTGTCAGCCCAGGCATTACAGTGAGTATCTACTTAAGGGCGTGTGGGCCGTAGTTTTGAACTTTTAAAACAACTTTAAGACCTTTGAAATAGTGTATTAAACTCTGAAAAAAATATATGTAATAGTTAAGGATCTAATCTAGTGCAATTCGCAGTCAGTAACACGATTTAATGAATTTTACTTGATAGAAAAAAATCCCAAAGTTACCCCTTTTCAAAAAGTTTTTTCAAGTTTATGACTAAACTAATTATTTTTTTTACAAAATTTTTGTACTCAACGAAAGCCACTAAAAAGTTATAGATGCATTCGCAGAGTTTGACTTGATAAAAAGTATCAGTTATTCACTATGTTTTAATATCTACCATATATATAGCGCGCCGTTCGGCAAGCCTGATCAGTCGCGTTTCGGCGCTCACGGACGACGGGCCTGTGCTTGATTTTGCAATTTTGACAACCGATAAATTCTAAATATTACGATCATAGTGCCACAGTATAACAATATCAGTTGGTATTACTAGTGAAGCACGCTATGATCTTGATTTTTGATACCGTTTTCATTGGAATTGCAAATAGACGCTGATACTAATTAGTACGCTGTATACTTTATGTTGTAGACCAAAAGGGGAGTCTCAAAAAACTGACGTCGATACCACATCAATAAAAAATTCAATGCGGATGCAATGGAAAATAGATAAGTATCGGTAAAATATTCGTCCGTTAAATCAGAGATCGGGATAAGGAAATAATGAGAGGGGAGAAATCCCCTGCGTAAATCCCCTAATATAAATGCAAGTTATTATGATTAGGTAAATTCTTTGGTAGTAAGGTGCTTAGTACTTGGAAGAAAAGTCCTCACATACAGATTTTACCACTTTGGAAGAGACTCTTGCGCAAACTATTCAGTTTAGAAAAAAAAATGTTAGGAACTTCAATACAATTTTGAACACCTTTCCATAGATACACGTATGGTTTTGATAGATTTTTTTTTTATTTCTTTTCCAAGTTTGTGACACCACCAAAATGTATTGTTTTTTCTCTTTTTTTTTGTAGTAAAATGTTAATAGTGTTCATAGAAATTTAGACACTTGACCAAATTTGATAAGAAGCCTTTTAGGCAGTAAAATTACTCGTAGAATTTAACTCTGCACTAAATTTCCGATTCGTATTTTTTATATAAGGCTTAGAATCATTTCCTGAGCATAAAATCACAAAATAATAACAAATCCAGGTGGAGCTTCAAGCGCCAGCTCGAAAAAACGTTTTTGGCTGATATTCTGAAAAAGTTATAAAGCCTATTATTATTGTAGAAAATAAAATTTCCCATCTTTTGTTGCCAGTAAACTTTTTTGTCGAACTTACCGATTACGATTTATTATGTCAAATTTATTGATAACAATACATTGTTATGTAAAAATAATAAGATGTGAATTCTGTTCCCAGTAGCATAAACATGTCCCTTTTTACCGGAATGGAAGAAGGGTTATGTTTTTCGCGCGTAACTTTTATGTTTGTAAAACTTTTATTTCCACATTTCTTCCAAACGGCTGGATGGATTTTGGTAACTAAGATATTCTAAGACTAGTCTGACTCGCCAAAGTGTCCTTAGATAGGAAGTAATATTTTTTTACGTGTAGATTTTTTTGTAGTCGTGGTTTTTAAATTAAAGTTATTCTATCATATTGCTCGTTGCTCGAATAAACAGCACCGTTCATCATCATGATCATGAACGAAGAGTTTGGTCTCCACTTTTGTAATAAGAACAACTGTGAAACAGCTGTGAAACGCATTGCCAGAGTGTGTTTTTGTCGAAGGTTCGAACCTTGGGGTTACGAGGTACACTGTGCTTGTTTCTATTAGAGAAACAAGTTTCATCGTAGACCACATCATTTACATCCACTATTATCGGCATCATCGCAATCGTATCATTAAATGGGTTATAAATCGTAAACGGTAAGTTTTACAAAAAAAGTTTACAAGCAACAAAAGATGCAAAATTTTATTTTCTATAATTTTTGTCAAAATATATAGTATCCAAAATATCGGCTAAAACAATGTTTTTCAATTGGCGTTTGAAGCTCTACCTGGATCTGTGAGCATTTTGTAATTTTATGCTCAGTAAGTGATCTTTACCTCATAGAAAAAAATTGGATTAGAAATTTAGTGCAAAGTTGACCAAAAAACCTTCTATTTTTACTGGCCTTTCATTACGTTTCAGCACATTTTTTTTAATTTTGACGAACTTGTGAATTATTAGGAAACATTTTAAAAAGATGCATGAAATTGGAAAAGCCGTTCTCAACTTATAGTGTGACTAAAAAGAAAAGGTTGAGTTTTGTATATCTACGAGTATAGATAAATTTAATATTTCTTCGTTTCACTTCACAATTCACAAAATTGTTATCACTAGTATAAACAGTATAAACAAATCTTGAACAAAAAATGAGTTTAAATGACATAGTCCAATATTTTAATGTTATTTCTGCACTGTGGCACCGATTCCGCGGTCGGTGACGGTCGCGAGAACAAGACAGCAATAAATGCCTAATTTGACAGAACTACCTGGCCTTAATTGGTATAGATATTGAAACTTTGTTTTTCTGTGTTCTATGAAAACATAGAGACAAAGTACTTATTTTATTATCGACTCACAAACTTTACAGAATGTTTAATAACTACAATAAAATATGCGTTGCTGTGAGCCCGTAAAAAGGAAAAGTAGAGATAAAAAGTAATATGTACCTAACCAAAATAATTTCATTTTAATATCGTTGTTTTTTTAACCCCCGACCAAAAAAAGGGGTGTTATAAGTTTGACGTCGATGTCTGTCTGTCTGTCTGTCGGTCTGTTTATCTGTCGGTCTGTCTGTCTGTCTGTCTGTCTGTCTGTCTGTCTGTCTGTGTGTGTGTCTGTCTGTGGCACCGTAGAGCTCAAACGGATGGGCCGATTTCGATGCGGTTTTTTTTATTTGAAAGTTTATATCCGTGCGGGTGTTCTTAGCTATGGTTGGTTAATATCGATTCAAAATGGCCGCCTCCACAAAATGGCGGACAAAATATTTCTTCACAACCTACCTCAATATGGGTATCAAATGAAAGGGCTTGACTAGCAGAGTACTATACGTTATAACAAATTTCAAATCCAAGATGGCTGCTACCACAAAATGGCGAATTATATATTTTTTTCACTACTACCGCAATATGGGTATCAAACGAAAGGGCTTGACTAGTAGAATACTTTGCACTATGACAAATTTCAAATCCAAGATGGCCGCTACCACAAAATGGCAAATTACATTTCTTTTTTTCACAACTTCCTTAATATGGGTATCAAATGAAAGGGCTTGACTAGTAGAATGTTGTACAGATAACAAATCTAAGGTAGTCGGGGGTTAATCAAAATTTTTAATTTTGTTCTTGTTTCAAAATTTTAAAATTAAATTATAATACGAACTACACTATGCGACGTACCTAACCAACTACTGCTACACGGGCTCATGCTGTTCCCATGAACGTATAAAAAAGTCAGACGTAATCTCGCTAAAACAAAAACTGTGTCACTAGAGTCGGCCACATTTGCACGTGTTCGTTGTCAGGTTGTCACGCACACATATACTAAAGTAGCGCGTGTAACGACCCACTGATGTGTGCGTGGCAGCCTGTATGTGACAGCGCACACGTGCATATCATGTGGCGACTCGATGGACATAGTTTTTTTTTAGCGAGACTAGGAGACTAACGTCCGACTTTTTATACGCCCATGGCTGTTCCCTATCATTTCAAGATTTCGTATCTGTTTGCGTAGCTCAAATACGCGTCGTATGAACTTGATATCCTAATTCTATTGTTCATCCTAAATATTTTTTTTTTTAATTCAGATCAGCAAATTTCAGCAGCGTATAACAAACAATTCAGACACAGAATATGAAAAATGGCTCAAACTTATACAGCCCGTGGTTCCTTTGAACAAGTTGTGTACTGGAGAAGACATTGGTAAAATGATTCTGAATGTGGCCAGTGACAACAGCGCCCTAGTAACCGGCGCCACTATCGCCGTCGACGGAGGATTACAGTTTGCAAGCATGAGTGACAATGTGGAAGAAACTCTACAGTTGCGTCAATGAGGTAATAAGTACAGGTCTAACTCTTTGTAAATTTCAATGTCTAATACCACCAAAATATTTTATTTATTTTATTTTACTAAGTTAGGGAATCTTACAGCTAGGTACAAGAAATTATAACATAATAGGTCCAAAAGGCCAATTATAAAATTCCACTTGTAAATATAAGTAAAGATAAAATAAATCAAGTACTTAGAGTTATGACATAAAAACTCAAAGTACCCCTGGGTTAGAAGGCTCTTGCATTGTTTAACAGAAGTATTAATTACGTCAAGATCATGTTTTGCAAGCAGACTGTTGAAACTCCAGCTCGCTCTCAGCAGGTAACTATTTTGCCTGTAGTTAGTGTAAGCTAAGAGTATAAAAAGTGAGCACGGCCTCCTCCTAGGATCAGCTGTCACTCTGAGACCCACTCGCTCCAGCAGCTCTGGGGAGTCCACTGCGCCGTTAGCTATCTTCAGCAAGTAGCCCACATCTGCTATGTCACTTCTTATATGCAAATGAAGAATGTGGAATTTACGACAATGATTTCGATAGGCCGGCAAATAATATTTGATTTTAAGTTGCAGATGTCGTAAAAATCGCTTCTAAATTCGCTCAATGCGCGATCGATAGATATCATATCTCGGGTTCCATACTTGCGAAGCATATTCTAAGTGACTACGTACATACTAACCTGATAGAGAATGAATGACCTTACAAACAATATCAAAGCTTTTTGGCGCTATAAAAAGTCTAAACGTAACAAATGATATTCCAAATACAGTTAAATATATGAATGAAACTGCAAACACTGGAACAGAAATTTCAAACCTATTTGCTAAATATTTTTCATCCGTATATGGCTCTTTCACAACAGACTCATCAAACTACGAACCAGATTTTTAAGTAAATAAAAATTTTCAGAGTATAAAGTTCAAAAGCGAATGAATGAAATCGATGTACAGAAGGGCAGCGGTCCTGATGGCATTCCTCCTATTTTTGTCCGCATGTATTCATCAGCCCTTGCGGTCCCTTTGACAATCATTTTTAATATATCACTTAGTGAAGGCATCTTTCCAGACTTGTGGAAAAACGCCAAGATCACTCCTATTCATAAGTCAGGCGACAAAAATGATGTCAAAAATTATAAACCAATATATTAAACTGTTTTGCCAAATTGTTTGAAAGTATGGTGTATGATCCTCTCTACAATCACTTTAAGCATCGGCTGAATGATAATCAGCACGGGTTTGTAGCCGGAAAATCAAAATCGTCTAACCTCTCACCCTATATGAATTATTTGTGTAAGTCTTTTGATAAGGGATCTTAGGTTGCCTCAATTTATACAGATTTTGCAAAGGCTTTCAATCGAGTGAATCACGACATACTCTTGGCCAAGCTCTTTCATTTAGGTGTGCACGGTAATCTTCATCGCTGGTTTCGTACTTATCTCATAAGTCGTACTCAGCTTGTAGCTTTGCACGGTTATGAGTCTAAACCATTCCAACCAGCATCAAGAGTGCCGCAAGGATCTAATTTGGACCCTTTACTTTTTTTGATATTCATCAATGATTTGCTAGATATAATGACTTGTCCGTATCTGGCTTATGCAGACGACATAAAGTTGTATGCTGAGATAACTTGCAGAGAGGACTGTCTGTTACTTCAGCATAATATTAACATTATTGATGACTGGTGTGGGTTGAACGGTATGCCTTTAAATACAGACAAATGTCAGTATATAACTTTCACAAAGAAGAAAAGTATAATTGATTATCAGTATTTAATTGATAGCATTAGACTGAGTAAGGTAGGTGTTGTGAAGGATCTAGGTGTTTGGTTGGATCCTTCACTGAATTTTAAATTCCATTACAAAACTGTTGTGGTTAAGGCCAGTGAAATGTTAGGTTTTATAATCCGAATCGCAAAACCCTTTAAACAAATGAACTCGTTCAAAACACTGTACGTATCGTTGGTTATGTCACAGCTCGAGTACTGTTCGTCGATTTGGGTTCCTATTTACAAAGTGGACAGGGATAGTATTGAATCTATACAACGGTGGTTTCTCAGGCAATTAAGTATCATACAAGGTTTACGGAGAACTCTTCCTGAGTACGAAGATCGGCTGGCACATTTTAACTTAGACAGTCTATTGCGATCGGTTCATTGCGTGATGAATTGGTAGCTGACGTCTATAATTCTACTCGTAAAATTTCAGTTCGCAGACCTACTCGACGGCTTTTTGATATTCCATTTTTATGTACCAAAAACAATGTAGGGCGCAATAATCCATTGTATAGCATGTGTGAACTATATAACGATATCTGCTGTAACAAATGCGATGAACTCGATATCTTTTATCAGAATCTTAACGGCTCATAACGTTACTATACTCTTTGAATATTTAACATGTAATGGCTATCGGATATGTCCTAGAATGAGCTTGTCGCAAAATATTAATAAAACATTTCTTGAAAATTCGTTGTGTAAGTTGGCGTTGTGTTAATGTAGTAATTGTTATCAATTCCGTGTACGACATTTAGATGAAAAAAAATTTATTGTTATGTTTATCATAAGTTTATTTAAGTTTTGATTTGTTTATTGCTATCGTACCAGTAAAATAAGAAATAAAATAAAATACTTACGAACAATAAAGGTTTTTTTTTATGGTTTTGATTCATTTCAATTCATTTGACAATCGCAGAACGAAACCTAATGCCCGTGATGCCTTATTGACCACAGTTTGAATGTGATCATCAAAAAGTAACTTACTGTCAAAAATAATGCCCAAATCACGAATTGAACTAACTTTTGTGAGATTTGAATTCTTGAGTTTATAATTATAATTCAGTGGTTGTGGCTTACGAATAAACGCACAAAAGTAACATTTGCAAATGTTGAGGTCCAATTTGTTCAAGAGACAAAATTTGTCAAACTGGTTGAGATCTTCCTGCAGCAGCAGGTTAACAACGAGAGTAAATAGAACAGGCTTCATAGCAATAGTTGTTTGTTACCTACACGATTGAGTTCATTGATCCTAGTAAGGAACTGATCAAAGCAGTTGATGTTTAGTGTAATGTACTGTTTAAAGTATAACTACTGTGATTGCAAGATTGAATGCATTTTGCAGTTATTTTTACGGTCTAGGCATTAATGTAGATATAAAGACGTCATGCTGACTGATGTTTATTGTTTTAAGTACATATATTATTTTGTGCCTATTTAATAAAGTAAAACAATGATAATGAGTGTTTCTTATTGATCCTGTTTGGAACATTTCTCGGAAACTACTGAAAAATCTGTTTGGTATAGAGTCTATAGAGTATACAGAACTCTTTGCAGAGTCCGCCAATAAAGCGACGGGTTGGGCAATATATGCGCGCCTGATGGTAATCAACATGTCACACCATAACTATTACAATAATTAGTGGCTTAGTGGGCGGTAACTTTGTCTGCGAAGCCGAGGGTCATGGGTTAGATCCCACCCAGTGCAAATATTTGTGTGATGAATTCAAATATTTATACTGTGCCTGGGTGTTTCTATGTATAATAAGTACCACAACTATGTAAGTATTATATATATACCTATCTGGCCGCCATAGTACCTACAATCTTTGCTTAGTTTAGGGTCAGATGGCGTGTGTGAATTGTCCACCCATATTTCTATACTTATTTATTTTATTTATTAACCCTATAACTTATCAGGAAACATTCCACTTCAAACCGATTCACAGTAATATCTGAACTTGTTTGCTTCTAGATTAAATCGGTTCACAAGTTATTACATACTGGGGCCGTATTCATAATGGTAAATACATAAGTGAAATTCAAAAAACCAGCACATCAGTAAAACTAGACCTACGACCGTGTAAAACGACAACGATTCCAAGGCTCAGGTTATAATGGGAAACTTGGTTGTTTTTTGGTTATCTTACGACCTGAGATTCCGCTTAAATCTTAACATGCCCGCTTTGAACCTCTTATACGCGGTATATTTAATTTATAAATAATGCCAATGAAATAGTCGTCTTAATCTTGAGTCCAATGTTTGTTTACATTTCAATTTTATCACTAAAGGTAGTTTTACATAGAATATTATGATCACATTAACATTGATAACCAAGAGTGTTACCTACTAAAGATGATTCAATGAGTTTGACAGATTAGATAGTGGTACTTAGATAAATGTATATTGTTGATAGAAAAGTTGTAAAATAATAATTAAATTACTATGATTGAATTTTCAATAATTATTACTCTTTAATATGACTTCTAAAAGAATCCAGTGAGGGAGATTTTGTCATAGGAATACTGCCTGAAAGCCAAAAGGAAAAGGTTTGCCATAGTACATCTCAGAACGTGCAGATACTCGTATCTAACGCAAATGATGTCACAAGGTCAAAGCAAAAACATTTCACTTTTTGTAGCCACTTCTGGAATTCGGGGCCTTCAAGGAGAGTCATGGCCATAATCAACCATAATCGCCAATTTATTTGACGGATGACGCATTAAACTAGATATAAATAATTCTCAGAATACGTCGGTTTCCTTGCGAATTTTTACGTCATATACAGTGGTAATGATAAAGTCGTACATCTACAGTTGGATAAATTCTCACAGAGGTGAAGACGTGAATCAACTAACGGCCATGCGAATTTGAAATTGGACCTTTTTGTCTGCAAAGCAAAGTGAGTCGGCCACAAGGTCACAAAGAGAGCACAATTAGTTAAACAGAAGAACGCCCTTAAAAACGGTTCACTTTATGGCAACTGAGGGGGCCCTCAGGGCCAAATTACCTTGGCGACCAAGAATTGTAGTGTTGTGTTCTAACGAACAACCGAAGTCCACAAACTTGGGGTTTACGTGTATATTTTACGGTCGATATTGCAGATCTCGTACGCCTCACTTTGCTTTGCAGACAAAAAGGTCCAATTTCAAATTCGCATGGCCGTTAGTTGATTCACGTCTTCACCTCTGTGAGAATTTATCCAACTGTAGATGTACGACTTTATCATTACCACTGTATATGACGTAAAAATTCGCAAGGAAACCGACGTATTCTGAGAATTATTTATATCTAGTTTAATGCGTCATCCGTCAAATAAATTGGCGATTATGGTTGATTATGGCCATGACTCTCCTTGAAGGCCCCGAATTCCAGAAGTGGCTACAAAAAGTGAAATGTTTTTGCTTTGACCTTGTGACATCATTTGCGTTAGATACGAGTAGCTGCCGCTAATATTGTCATAATTGAGAGATAATTTTGTCATACTCTCATACTTCTGACTTTTTCTGGCTGAAGATATGTATCTACTAGAGACTTGTTTTGTGGCTTTTCCAGGATACAAATTGATCAGTCAAAAGTAATTGGTACTCAATTTCGCCATATCCGGCTGCATTTTGTAAAATTTCTACAACAAAATGAAACATTGGCACCATCTTTGGCGATATAATAAAATAATCTTCTTTGACAGATCTATGTGGAAAATTCGTACTGAGGCGTACGAGATCTGCAATATCGACCGTAAAATATACACGTAAAACCCAAGTTTGTGGACTTCGGCTGTTCGTTAGAAGCAGTAATTACTTAGATGGGTGTTAGCTTTTTCTCTGTTTGCACGTTTTTTTGTCATCACTTTCAACCGTGATCGGAACGTGGAGTGTCTTTGAATGTACGAAAGTATTGCGTAATATAGCGCAATCGTTAGAATTTTACTATTCTCCGCTGGTGTACAAATACCTCAACTATCACTTAAATAGCTTATCGCACAAATAGAGATTGTATTCGGGACAGCGTAGACGTCTATTTTATTAAGCAATTTGTGTCTTATCTAATATTTGTCATAATTGTTTTAGAATTTCAAAATAATGGAAGTAAACTTTACAAACAAAGTGGTTCTGTTGACTGGGGCCAGTGCAGGAATCGGAGAAGCTACCGCTATTTTGTTTGCCAAATATGGCGCTAAATTGGCGCTGGTCGGGACGAATGAGCTGAATTTGCGGAATGTTGCGGCCCGGTGCGAGGGAGAAAAGGGAAACAAACCTCTGGCGATCATAGCTGACCTGTCTACAGACGAGGGATGTGAGAGAACTGCAAATGACACCCTGAAACATTTTGGAAGGTTTGATACTCCTTCATAGTTATTCTTAAATATTTAAAACACGGAAAATTAACGACGCTCCTGCAATCAGGTGAAATTAACTACTGTCAAGGATCAAGACAATAAAAATAAATACCATTTGTATGTAACTGTAAAAAAATCCTATTATTATTATAAGTGCAAATGATTGGATGTATAGACGTTGGAATGCCGGAACAGGTTGAGTTGAAATTTCAAACATAGTTAAATTTATAGTCTGGAGTAACACATAAGATCATTTTTACCACGAGAAAATAACGGAAACCGGATCTGCGCAGGGAAAAACGCGAGTCTGAATATATATTATCTATTGTATAGTAGGTTACTTATCTATGTACTTTTGAGATGGGTCGGCAAACTATAAAATGAAAGCTTTGGACTCCATGGAACGACGAGCCGAAAGACTCATAGGTACACTCCTTTGTTCGAAAGACTTTAAAGTCTGGAACTTCGTCGCAAAGTTGCAAATATATCGGTTTTCTCGGTTCGGTTCAGCTCGGAAAATTTATCGGTTATTTATGTGTTAAAATATGTCGGAGTATTTCGAAACGAGTCGAAGTGGGTTCTGGAGCAAAGAACATAAACCGGTAAATGCAGCTTAGGATGCGCTGAGACTAGATGAAGTGACGGTACTTATACGAAAGGCAGTTGCCGTTTTTATGGCAAAGGCCAGAGCAGTGAACAAGTATAGGCCGACGATGATAGAGGTAAAGTAGAGAGTGAATTGGTTTCTTCTAGGTAAAAGCGATCTATCGTAGGCGGTATTTTCGCTTAACATTCGGGGAGGTCAAATTTACATTCGAATAAATATTTGTGTAATATCGAATCCTGTAAGAAAATTTCATAATTTGTGTTTACCTAACTCTTCAGATCTTCGAAACTTCCGACTAATTTAACTTTGTACCTATTTAACTGTGGAAAAAACGCTCAACTCCGCTTTTATTAGATTGCAATCATTCAAATATCTTTCTATAGGATTTCCTTTATATGTGTTATGTATCTAATTAAGTACCTATTAATAAAAAGCCGTGATGGCCTAGTAGCGTAGTATCTAAAACGACGTGCGATTCAGAATCGTGGGGTAGTGAGTTCGAATCCCGCATTCACCACTGTGTAAAATGCCATGTGCAGAATATATGTTCAAGTGTGTTATCACCATTGGTTCTATCGGTGAAGGGAAACATCGTGAGGAAATCGGTATTTTCCAAGAATCTTTCAAGGTCATGCATCAAAAAGTATTAACTTCTTCTGTGTGTACAAAAGTACCTATTTACACACATGCTTGTACTTCTTCGTTTCAATCTTAAGTTTTATCATCATTTTTCTGTACTATTTTGTGGTACACTAAAGTGTTTTGTATTGTATTTTAGAGTCGACGTTTTGGTAAACAATGCCGCTATTGGCGCAAGGACAACCATTCAAACAACAGACATGGCGACTTTCGACCGAGTGTTCAACTTGGACGTGCGTGGCGTCTATAACTTGACCAGGCTGCTGGTGCCCGCTCTGATAGCATCTAAAGGCAATATCGTCAACATATCCAGTATTGCAGGCACCATGGTCGCTGTCGGCAGTTTACCCTACGGCATGGCAAAGGTGGAGTAGCATAATTAAGAGCATCCTGCGCCTTCTGTGCTAGTCTATCGACTAACAAAATGGTGGGCAATAAAGACTTCAGCCCACCATAGACCACTTTATAAAGAAAGAGCTTTTCGCAAAACTCTTTTTTTTTAATGATTGACGAGACGAGCAGGACATGTGTCTGATGGTAATCAACATGCCTGCCACATAACAGCACAGTGACACGCAGCTATTGGAACATGAAGAGTCCAAATCATTATCTAGCACTGCACTGTGCTTGTCACCCAGAGGTCTAAGGTGTTATATCTCGGAGCCCTGTAATTTCTCTGGAAACATTGCCCTTCAAACCGGAGCTTCATCTAGACTAGCATCGATTCATCGTTCACGTTCCAATGACTCGAACAAAATTTGATTCCAGTTTCGTAATAAAAAAAGTCTAGGCTGTGGAATGAGTTGCTTTAGTGAATTTGTCCCAATGGTTATAACCTTGGTATCTTCAAGTCGAGAGTGGACCGGGTTCTGTTGTTCTGTAAAGTTACGGAATCTTACTTAAGCCCGAGTGAGACGAGGCTAGTTTATCAAGTTACGAGTAGGATAGCAAGCTAGTACGAGTACCTTCAGCTTCGTGTAGACAGCGCTACGCAACGCCAGTTTTGTCCACACGAAGTTATAAGTACTAGCTTACTAACACTAACTTGCTATCCTATCTTAAAAAACTAGCCTCGTGTCGCTAGGCCATTAGATCGCATCGTGGCTTCACATCAGGTGAGATGGCGATCAAGTGTGAACCCACTATTATTATAAAATGGCTGAATTAGCAAACCATATTTTGCCAACAATGTTTGTCATCACTATTGGCTTTCACGGTGATGGAATACATGTAAAGAAACCGGCGTCGTTAGTTCATATTTGAAAAACCGCCACATCGTTTTCTATAACTTTTTTATGGGACAACCTCTGAACTATAATCTACCAAACAAAAAAAAATACATCAAAATTGAGTCACTATTGGCGGAGCTAACGTGTAACATCCATACAAAAATACATACAACCGAATCGAGAACCTTTATTGAAATCGGTTAAAAACTACTACCATCACATCGTAGATATATATATTTTTTAGTGTCCGACCGAAAGTTCGGTTTCGGTTTCGGTTTCGGCCGAGTTTCGGCCAAAAATCAAGTTTCGGCCACAGTTTCGGTTTCGGCCAAAATCGGCCGAAACTTTTGCCGAAACCGAAACTTAACAAGTTCAAGCAAGTTCACGATCGCCTAACTTTGTTTTCCGCGGCAACGCATTGACGGACGCTGTCGGCCCTTTTCGGGAATTATCGTGTGCCATTCGGATAGTTCTGTAGCAACCAACTAACAAGACTTCTTACTGATTTCTTATCTATCCTATTATGATATATATTGTGTTTCCATTTCATGTCCTAATTAAGGCAAAATAATAGGTAAAATGCACCAAATTTCAGTATTTTAATAAATTATATACTTGACCACGTGAGTTTCGGTTTCGGTTTCGGTTTCGGCCGAAACTGAAGCCACGGCCGAACATTCGGTTTCGGTTTCGGTTTCGGCCGGAAAATCAGTTTCGGTCGGACACTAATATTTTTATCTATTTTATTACGAGTATCTTCTTGAAACTCATTATCCCCAAGCACTCAAAACTCCACTCAATATCCAATGCACTCAAACTATTTCACAATACATAATCATCGTCGCCACTTGTAGTCCTCCACTGCTGGACATAAGCCTTTCTAATGTTGCGCCACCAATTCCCGTCCTCGGCTCTCCGCATTCGTCCGCTTCCCGCCACTCCCTTCGGGTCGTCGGTTCACCGAGGGGAGGCCGTCCCATTTAAATATATTTGAGACGTATAATTTCAAACTGAATAAAACCTGTAAATATTTCTGTTTTCAGGCAGCGTTGGATCATTTTACTCGACTGATCGCCTTAGAGTTGGCTCCTAAAGGCGTTCGTGTAAATACTGTTAGTCCTGGCATTACAGTGAGTTCATTTATTATTATTTCTATCTTTTAGTCGTTGTAACGAAGTTTCTTACGGCTAGGTTGGAGGAGACAGGGATTATGATGTGCGACCGAAATAAAAAAAATGGCAGTCGTAGGGACTGCCAATAGAAGTGACAAGAACAACATTAAACATTTTGATTAACCCATACTGAGGTACCCATACTGAGGTAGATTGTGAAGAAATATTTTGTCGGCCATTTTGTGGCGGCGGCCATCTTGAATCGATATTAACCAAACATAGCTAAGAACATCCGCACGAATAGGTATTAACTTTCAAATATAAAAACCGCATCGAAATCGGCTCATCCGTTTGAGCTCTACGGTGCCACAGACAGACACACACACAGACAGACAGACATCGACGTCAAATTTATAACACCCCTTTTTTTGGTCGGGGGTTAAAAAATAATAACTCAGAATTTGATAACTCAGTTTGGAAACAGTGCGGGTTAAACGGGAGGGCGTTGCCATGACCACGGATGATCTAGATGGCCATCATCTAGCTAGATCATCCGAGTTTACCCGCAGATTTCTTTAATTTACGAACGTGACTCTTGAGTTCAATTCACAGCCCACGGAAAATCTGTATGTGGTGCGCCATAAGAAGTTCACTTCAAAAATGTGAGATAAGACCGTAAGAAAAATATGTAATGGAAGTGACGCGCAAAAACTGCCCGTGACCAGTGTTGCCAACTCTATTTTATAGATGATCGTACCATAAAGTATAAGATTTAGCAAAAATTTTTTGCGAATTGCTTCTATTACCCGCAGAAACTTAGTTCCTACCGGGTGTCTCATAGCACCACATCTTTTTTCTAGACTACAAGCCCGTGAACAAAATGTATCGGTCATATAATAAGACCGGGAGACCTATATAGGATGATACAAGGATATAAAATAATAAGAGTCAGCACTACGCCGGCATTTGTAAGCTGTCCAAAACTGAGTTCAAGTTGAAGAGGGGGATGGTTGCAACCCTCGCTCTTTCCTTCTTGTCGCATGATTTTTGTACGGCATTGCGGAATGATGGATTAGAAGAAATTGAAAGTGTATGGAACAATTACCGTACATAATCAAATTACCAAATTTACCATGAAAATCGTTGGAAAGTCATGAGCCGACCAAGATAATAGTTTTTATAGTTTCAATACCTCTTCTAATCCATTATTCCGCAACGCCGTACAAAAATCATGCGACAAGAAGAAATGATCGGGTGTTGCAACCCCCCTCATCAACTTGCACTCAGTTGGACGGACAGCTTACAAATGCCAGCATAGTGTTGAATCTTATTATTTTATACCCTTCTATCATCCTACATAGGCCTCCTGGTGTATCTTATGACCCATACATTTTGTTCACGGGCCTGTAGTTTTTTCGTTTTGATTTTAAAATTTTGTGTAATCGGTTGTGATCGCGTTGAATCATTGATTCCCTTATTAACTTTGTCATTTTTTTAACCAATACGTAGGCATTCTTGTTTATACCTAATTTTAGTTCCTTAAAGTTTTTTATCCGTTCACATTAAATCTTCTAAGCATTTAAATTTTTTTTACTAATATTTTACATAGTTAGATACATAGTTATTTGAAAACATTACGAAAATTAATAGACATGGCGCTGAAAATTACGCCTTAAATGTTTTAAGCATTGGATCAAAAAGATTTACGATGCACTTAATCGAATATTAAATACTTACACGACGTATTATTAGGTAATTATAATGACTGCTTTTCAAATTATTTTACCCAAACATCCAGCAAAATTTCATAAGATGAGACTAGTTGTAGCGGGATTATTGGATTTAAATTTAGCAAGGAGTGTTGATAATATAAATAAATGTCTACCTTTCAGATCAGCAAGTTTGTGCAAAGGATCACAAACATCTCGGACAACGCCTACGACGATTGGTTGAAAACGGCAGAGACTTCGATCCCCATGGGAAAGGCTTGTACTGGCGACGACATAGCAAAAATGATATTAAATGTAGCCAGCGACAATAACCCCCTACTCACTGGTGCCGTCATTCCGGTAGATGGGGCGTTGCAGTTCGCGAGCACCTCCAGTTTGCTACAGAAGCAGCAACAATGAACATTAGAACTAAGGAAATCATATCTAAAACTTCATAACGAAGCGTTGTCAGAATAACACAGTCATTTATGGCATTCTGATAAATTTTATTAAATTATTACCATTGATTTAGGGTTTACTAATTTCCCTAATAGCATAATTATTTATAAAAAAAATCACACTAACCGACTTCAAAACCATAAGTACAATGCACAATTTATAGTCGAATTAAGAACCTCCTCTTTTTGAAAATGTTCAAGTTAAATGTTTTTAAGTTTAGGCACCAAAAAGCTTGAATTGAATAAATAGGTTTAATTATGTTTGTATTTCAAATATCAGTTTTGGTAAAATAGTGTGAAAAACAACGAATATGTTCTATTAAAACGCACTTAGATGAGTCTTGACCACTATTAAAAATATAGAACTGGAAATGGCACAAAAACAAGAATATACTAACTCCCGAAAGACGTGTCAAAAACTGAGCAGGATGCTAACTAAAATGCACACGCCGGATCCAAAGTTATATCATATCATATTATAATGGTGCCGTGAGAAAATTGTTATTTTATTATTCAAGTACTAGGTACGTATACTTATCTTATCATTATTACGTAATCTTTATATAACAAGTACTACACAGGCTGATGGTTCGACATTCAGATGTAAGTACACATATTATTATAGTTATTTGGTTAATTGTAAATTGTGAAAATAAAAAAACACTTTTTCATCCCACCACCTCGGAAAGAGTTTTTTTGCTCTTCGATATCTGAGTACAAACGTAGCTTCTAGCTCTAGAGAGTAAAGTAAATTTGAATTTAGAATATCGTGTGTATTATGTTTGTGAGTTCAAAACATCATTACCTACAGTTACATAATATTTACTTCTACCTTACGTAAGTACGAATACGTTTTTTTTTACCTTTTATAGGCTCACAATTGACCGCCATCTCGCCTGATGTTAAGTGACGATGCGATCCACGATGGAGCGTGTTTATCTAGAAGAAACCGATTCACTTTCGATTTCAAGACACATAAATTGTAACTATCGGGGAAAACCCACTCAGGCAACGTATTCCACAGCCTAAACGTTCTTATCACAAAAATAAAGTCAAATCTCTTCGTTAACGTCTTTGGAACATCAACCATGAAACGATGTCGCTTTTTGAGCTACGAGCATTCCGATAGAAAAAAGGCAAGGTGGTATAAGATCATCTCTCTCTTCGAAGTGTATCCGATAAAAAACCGACAGGCTAGCAATTTTTCGGCGACGTTCAAGATTTTGAAGTCTTTTTCGCACAAGAGTGTCATTGCCTATGAGCCTTTTGGCACGTCTCTCGATCGATTCCAGAGCTTCCAGCTGATACTTGACCGATCCATCCCAAAGGTGCGAACAGTACTCCATGCAAGAGCGAATCTGTGCTTGATACGTTATGTATGTAAACCCTTGTTTCTACCTCAATAGTGCCGAATTAATCATGCAACATTTTTAGTTTGCTAAAAACTAAGACTCCTTTTGGTGTATGTACTTCTTTTTTTGCGCGCAATTTTCTTTTCTCGTATGGAGGGGAGGATATAGGTACGGAGTGGTAATACCTCAAACGGTAGAAAATTCGACTAAGTGTCCAACTGTATGCTACAAATAACAATTCAAAAATATTCCACAATGGCACTTTTGTAGACAAAAACAAATTCCATGAATGTAGCAACTGGAAACAAATAACAGTTAGATTAAATTTCAATTAGGTACTTGCGTAGTACAAAATGATGTAGTGTATAAAACCTTAAATAATAACTATTATGAGAAAAATATTAGATAGAGTGATTTTATTTCGTGAATTGTAAATAGTACGTTTGTCGATTTCATTTACAATTTACCGTGATGCTAATGTGGTGTCTGAGCCTAATTTACTGAATTTGGACGGACACTGTTTCGACGACACGCCTTACCTCAATATTTTCACGTCATACTGTTATTGTTAAAACCTTAGGCTTAAAACATGAAACTCTGGGTGTGTGAATATGTGAAAGTGGAGGTTCTGGGCCGGGAGGAGGCGGCTTAGGCAAAAGGCAACTAGGCAAACACTTGATGGCGAGTCGATTACTAGCGGAATCCCAACCGGTAGTGATCGGCTCTACAGACGAGAACTAGAATTAGATTTGAAATTGTATCCAACTCTCACCTATTTTTCTCTTCTTCTCCTTTTCCATGAAATGTATAAAAAAAGACATTTGTATTGACAAAGATCACGGGCCCCGGAGTTTTTAAAGTGGCTAATTAAAAAAAAACATGAAACTTGAAAACAACTGACAACCTAAAATGTCAAATCTCTTGGTTTTTAACATTCTCACATCTTAACTTAATAACTGAAGGTAGGTAGGTATTAATACTTTAATTTCTTACACTGTTATCGAAATAGGGGATTTGTAGGAAAAAAAAAGAATCTGACATGATAGAGCATGCTCATCACATTTGGATGGAGTGCGTCTAGAATGAAGTGCAATGTCAGAGTGTGTTTATAAATAACATTAATATAAGAGCGTGTTATGGCTTGTTTGTTTCACCATAATTTATATTCCTACTTGAAAAAATCCAATAGTTTGATGTTTCTTTCCAGTTAACTACAGTCTACAGATATTCACGAAACTGAGTATTTATGAGTAATTTGGTTCAACTTGAAAGATAGGATAGGATAGGAACGGTAATAGTGTGAATACACCATAATAACTTGTAATACAGTAGTAATATTACAAAACCAAGATAAAGCTAACGATTGTTCCAAGCATAATAAACCTAAAAGTTGACATGAATAATTCAATTTTCTCCAAAAAAACGAAATCGGCTTCAATTTAAATTTACTTAAATGCTATAATTTTTTTTTAAGTCCATGAGTGCGTGTTTCGTGTATCTTCATGCGAGGGACCGAAACATAAATATTACTTAATCAAAAAAGGGCAAAAGTTGGCAAAAGGGCAAAATTCTTTCCGTACCCTACGTTTTTCAATTCGGTGTCAGAGTTCAAATGGATGTAGAATAATACATAGGTAATTAGTTAATTTTACCTGACTTTCCAATCTAAAAAACAATTTAATCTCAATCGATGTTTGAAATTGGATGCAATATTTAATACGCGTAGCCAGTAAAAAAAAACTTACCTATATGGAACACCATGTAGGTATGTCTATCAGCTATATTATTTTTTGCTCAAACATTCGAGTATAAACAGTTGAATTTAAACTGTTCATAGTTCAGTGGCATAACACTTGGCAACGTTTCAGTTAGAACTATTTAAAATTTTACATTATCATGGAATTTAACTTTACGGGTAAAGTAATATTAGTCACCGGCGCAAGTTCTGGAATTGGGGGAAGCAATCGCCATCTTGTTTGCACAATGTGGCGCTAAATTAGTGCTGGTTGGCAGAGATGACACTCGACTAAGGGACGTCGCAAACTGTTGCCAGAAAGAGAAGGGGAATAAAACCCTGGCCATAATAGCTGACCTTTCAACGGACGAGGGATGTGAAAAAACCGCAAATGAGACTTTGAAACATTTCGGAAGGTAGGTACCTAATATTTGCTATAATAGTAGATACATTGACGTGGCTTACTTTTTTTATAAGTAAAGTGTGACGAGACGAGCAGTTCATGTGTCTGACAGTAAGCTACATGCCCACCCATTTTAGCACAGTGACACGCTGACACGTTGCTATCGGAACATGAAGAGTCCAAATCATAACCTAGCATGCATATCATGACTGCGCTCGTCAAAACTTATTTATAATGTGTTTTATCTCTATCCCCTATAATTTAACTGGAAACAACCTTCAAACTGGAACACAGTAATGTTTGCACATTACTGCTTGGCGGTAGAATAACTGACAAAGGTGTGGTACTTCACCAGACAGATTTTGCAAAGCGTCCTACCACTAGGTACTAAAATGTATTATCTATAACAGCACTATGTCATTCAGGTATAGGAACATGAAGAGTCTAAATCATTACCTAACATTGCATTACATTCGTTACCCAAAGATATTCATAAGATAATTATTCTTTACAAGTGAGTTGCAATTTCCTGAGAACATTGTCTTCAAACCGGAACACAGTCATGTTTTCACACTACTGCTTGGCGGTAAGATAACTGACAAATATGTGGTACTCCCCCAGACGGCCTCTGCTAAGAGTCCTACCATCACAATAAAATATGGAATAGGTAGTTGATTTTTAACGATTCATTTAGCATTATGAAATCATGTTTCCTTGTAAATATGAATTGTCCACACCGTCAAATTAAAATCTAGATTATAATCTCACTGTAGGTTAGGTCGTTAGGTTAGTTTGTAATCTGACGCCGTTGGATTATAATCTGATGGTTTTTATAATTTTACGGCGACTTATACATACTGCATTATTATTATACTGCATATTATTTGCACATTTTTCATTCAGGATCGACGTTCTAGTGAACAACGCAGCAATAGGAGCCCTGGCAACAATTCAAACCACAGACATGGCGACATATGACCGTGTGTTCAATTTGGACGTGCGCGGTATTTATAACTTAACACGACTGCTGGTTCCCAATCTTGTACAGTCCAAAGGCAATATAGTGAACATATCAAGCATTGCTAGTACTGTTGTGGCTGTCGGCAGTTTGCCTTATGGCATGGCTAAGGTGAGTAGCGATTATGTACCCAGTCAGATCTATCCGACACGGAATCTCACATCTCGCTCTTGATCTTAAAATCTGTTTAGAAAGACAGAGACAAAGATTGCCATTCCGAATTTGTTGGATGGGCCTGGAATAACGTAGGTATGTAAATGTAGAAGATTATAGAATATCAACTAAGTAAGGTTACCACCTACTTTTTTTTGAGTGGGCAGAGCCTTTATTAACAAAACTAAAATACAATGAGAACACTACACTACAAACCTACCTAACTACTTACACTAAGCACACCTGAATTATCCATACACCACTGTAGGTCTACAGTTAATCAAGGTGTTCAAGCCTACTACCAATCGGAAGCGTACCCAGCATGCTGGCGGCATTACCACGCTGAATGGCAATGCTTATGCATTGAGCCAAATAAACGCCAGCATTTTGGTCACGCGTCATGTCGACCAAGCGCTCGGAAAGGCTTTTGAAGATGACCTACTTGGTTGAGATTTTGATAATTATAATCTGGCTACGTCACACCCCTAAGTCTTTCCAGAACAACGGTCGAGTGTAGAGTATGAGTCTTTAGACCTAAGCCGACAGCGATGAGGCAAACAGTGGCACCACCCAACGCAGGCGGCACCCGCATGACTTGAACATTTTGAGGGGAATGGACACATGGTACCTATGTTGCTGAACCTATCTTGAAAAGTAAACTTTTACAGTGACATCGTTCCGTCAGTACAAAATGGCTCAGCATGCTGTGGAAAGGCCTAAACTCTCAGCGTTTCTCGAAACGCCGAGCGTTTAGCGTTTTCCACAGTAATAATGCTAATTATCTATATCTATACTAATATTATAAAGCTGAAGAGTTTGTTTGTTTGTTTGAACGCTAGGATCTCGGGAAGTACTGGTCTGGATTGAAAGATTATTTTTCTGTTGAATAGTCCATTTATCGAGGAAGGCTATAGGCTATAGAAAATAACGCTACTATTAATAGAAGCGGAGCATGAATTAAAAATGTAACAAAATAGGGAAAAAATATTCCTTATTGAGGGTTTTCGTACGTTTCGTGCTTTGACATGATACATGACAGCATGTGTCTAAGATTGCGTCATTGAATATCACAGATTACATACTTCTTGAATATAAAACCTTTGCTAATATTATTTTTTTCTAAATCTCAGTTGATACAACCAATTTCCGACAGGTAATGTAGCAGGTAGTTGAAGAAGTGTTTTGTTTGAAAGCAATATTCTCAGGAATGACTGAACCGATTTCAGCCATTCTTTCACCGTTGTATATGTACGGGATCCTGATTAGTACTATATAATGTACCACGGGCAACGCCGGGGCGGACATCTAGTTATAATAATAATATTCCTCGTTGTGAATGCAAACTCTGGAGGGTGCAACGAGGGAATGCGTCACAGAGTTAAGGTCATCGTCAGGTCAGCGCTTCAACATACTAAAGTGTCAGTGGGCTGGTCATATTTGTTGCTAGAGGAACGATAGCACTGCAGCTGGAGAAGGTTGTAAACGTAAAACAGAGGGCACTAAGTGACGTATTATAAGTACTTATATTTTGTTAATTACGGGATATTTACCACGATTATATGATGGATGGCTACTATTATTTCAACGCAGTTTCATGTAGGTACCATATTGAAATATCTGGGACTCGCTCCACTATATTACCGCGGAAAATACCCAGTAATTAATAATAATAATAGTGTAATGATGATGAATATGGAATCGTTATGATATTACATGAATCAATGATAATGATTTGGTTATTTTCCAGGCTGCCATAAACCACTTTACGCAATTGGTGGCGCTAGAGTTAGCGCCTAACGGAGTACGCGTCAACGCCGTTAGTCCTGGACCCACAGTGAGTATTATCCAACTATCAGCGGCATGAATTTATAAAAATCAAAAATTTTGCAATTAGAGATTTTCTTTAATTAAATATGACTTCAATACGAAAATTGCGCCTGATGGAAAGCAACACGCCTGCTCATAACAGCACGGTGCCATGTAGCTATTTGAACTTCAAAAGTCCAAATAACTACCTTGTACCACTAACTAAGTACCACATTGCACTCGAGATCAATTATCTCTTTGCCCTGTTATACTCCTGGAAACATAGTCCATCAAATGGAAACACAGTAATATTAACACGATACTGCTTGGGGGGATTAATGGTTATGATATGATACTACCCCAGAGAAACTCAACAAAGAGCCCTACAACTGCAAAAGTTATACCAGTACTTACAAGAAGGTGCCTTCGTGTTTGAAAAAATGTACAGAATCAAAACACTAAAGTTAATTTTAGTAAAACACAATATTGCGTTCAGGAAGACACTCTATTCCTAATAGGAGTGGTAGGACTTTAGCGGTGGTAGGAGGACTCTTTGCTGAGTTTTCCTAGGCTAGTATCACACCTTTACCAGTCATTCTACCCCTGTTACGTAATCATATTACTGCGTTCCGGTTTGGTGGGCAATATTTACATAGAATTTACGGGGCAAAGAAATGAATTATGTTGTATCACTGGGTGACGAACGCAGTGTGGTCTGGGCCAAACAGGCAAATAGGTAATTGGGTCTCACAATATTCGTATGTGCAACCGGCTGGGTGACCCAGAACATTTTCTGGGTCTTGGGACTTGAAAGATTCGAATCCTAATTGTAATCGAAAGATATCGAAGATTGGAAGACTGTTGCTCTGGACCAAGAAAACTGGAGGAAGGGAAAAGAGAATATTCTGCAATGAAACAAATAGGCTAAGATGATAATAATAATGTAGGAACAAATATACAGTGAGCAAATATATAATTTCAGAGAAGCAGATTCATTCAACGCATCGCTGATATATCTGACGAAGACTATGAGAAGTGGAATCTGAGTGCGGAAAAAGCAATTCCCTTACGTCGCGTTGGCAGTGGTGAAGACATTGCCAAGATGGTGGTGCATCTGGCCAGCGACCACAGTTCGTTCGTCACCGGGACAGTGGTGGCAGTTGACGGAGGGTGCACTCATTCTATCGGAGACACGATGCCTCATGCTTCAATGAAAAGAAAAATATTTTAAAACACACTCTCGTTTCATTGATATGCTATATAAGTAATTAAGGACAATACAATTCAATTATAATTTACAAACATACATTTTTATTATATTAGGTTTGCATTTGACTGACATTTCGCGTTGCGATCTATGATTTTTATCCCTTAAGAAGTTCGATATCTACGCAATAAACCCAGGAGAAAAGCCATAACTAGAAAGCTTGCTTATAAGGTCATCATGACAAATCCTATCGAAATCCTTCGAGATATCCAGGGAGACTGCAACTGCTTTCCCGTGTTTCTCAATAGCTGCACTCCAGAAGTGAGTGATGTACTCTAGAATATTCATAGTGGACGGTTCGGACTACTAGCCCAGTTTGGAAATTGGCCACTGGTTTTATTCACGTCCAGATTGCATAGCGTTTTGTGAACCTCTATTTGGCGAAAGTGTATCTCTGACATAAAAGTCGGACAGCCAGGTAGAGTAGGATGTGTCGCGCTACAAGCATCTAGACTCGAAGATTCCGCAAACTGAGATGCAAACAATTTTGCTTTCTCCGTTGCAGTGTGAGCTAGTGTCCCATCAGGTTTCAGCATTGGAGATAGTGAGGGGCGGCAGAAATTCGATTCGACTGATTTAGCTAGGGTCCAAAACGCTTTGCTGCCCGCAGGGTACGAATCTAGTTTGTTCCCTATTCGACTAATGTGGTCAAAACGAGCCTTCTGAAGAACTTTTTTGCATGCCTTGGCAGCCTTGTTGAACACTCTCTTTTTCTGGTGTATGTCCCTTTCCTTACGCTGTCGAGCATCAACCCAGGATTTGTAAGTCTCATGTTTAACTGCTTCAGCACTTTTATATTGAGAACCAAACCAAGGGCGAGCTTTGCTGGATAATGAGACCTCGGAGCATTGAATGCTGTATTCAGTAGCCGTTCGTATTACATTAGTCACAGCATCCGCGCAGCCTGAGGGGACACAGACTTACGTACTTTTGAGAAGACATCTAGTTTTTTGGCAGCTACTTTAGCTATGGACTCCATATAAGAATCAAACTTAAGCGTAGTCGGCTAGTCCGCGCATCTTCACCATGTATTAGTCAAATATTAAGAACCTATTTTTTTACATAAATAAGAAAGAGAATCGA
Source organism: Ectropis grisescens (assembly GCA_017562165.1). NCBI lineage: Eukaryota > Metazoa > Arthropoda > Insecta > Lepidoptera > Geometridae > Ectropis > Ectropis grisescens. The sequence continues at coordinate 6,483,898 of CM029778.1, read as the reverse complement.
GTACTGGACACTCTATATCAATATCTAAAGTGTTCAACTTGTCAGCCTGTATAATATTATAGCACCGCGTCACAAGTACGTAGCACTGCGCTGCGATGCGTTGCAATTAGTGATAAAACGGATATCCAGTAAATATCCGGTATCCGGTCTATCTGGCCTTGTTTTCACTATTCGGCCAGATAATAAAATAAATAAATAAATAAGTTTTTATTTCTTGCTCTTTAAGTTAGGTACAAAATTAAGTAAAATATATTTTTTGGAAATAAATATATATAACTAGAACTATATGAAAAGTAATATAAATATAAATTAGTGTGGTTATGTATTTAGATTTTAAAGAAGCTAAATAGTATTTTTCCAAATTGCAGATTTAGTTTGCAAGAACCCCTGGTTGGGTAAAGGCCTCCTCCAAAGATGCCCATGCCTCTCTGTCTTGTGCTTTGACACTCCAGTTCCGACCAGCCGTTCGTCTGAGGTCATCATCCCATCTGGTTAAGGGTCTCCCTCTGCATCTTTTCCCTGTTGGGCCGCTCCAAAGTGTTGCTCTCGCAGTCCATCTCTGGTCTGTACATCTCGCGACGTGGCCAGCCCATCTCCATTTTAGTTTTAACGCATGTACTAGAGCATCTGTTGCTTTGGTGGTTTTCCTTATTTTTGAATGTCTTACTTTGTCAATCCTCCTTATGTTGAGCATACTTCGCTGTAGCCCCCTCTGACATGTTCTAATTTTAATACCTGCTTTTGCGGAGAACTTCCATGTCTGGCACCCATATGTCAAACATGGTAAGAGACTCGAATTCATTACATTTGTTTTAATGTCTGTCGGCATACTACTTTTAAAAATTTCTTTTAGGTTCCAATATTTGTTCCATGTTGATTGTACCCTTCTTTCTATTTCTAGCATATTGTTATTTTTGTCAAAACTTAACAATTTTCCCAAGTATATGTATTTTTTCAACATGTTCTAGTGGTTTTCCGTTGATTATTATGGGATTTTTCCAGCTATTGTTGGTCATTATCTTGGTTTTAGTTATGTTCATCTCCAGACCAACTCTGACACTGGCTTGGTGTAGAGACTCTATCATGCGTTGCATCTGGCTGGCTGTCTCTGACAGAAGAACTAGGTCGTCTGCGAATCTAAGATGGCTTAAGTAATCACCTTTTATAAAGAGTCCGAGTCTGTGCCAATCCAACTTGCCAATTATGTTTTCCAGGATTGATATAAAAAGTATTGGGGAAAGAGGGTCCCCTTGTCTTACTCCTCTTTCTATGGGAAAACATGGGCCGACGGACTCGAGTTTGATCCTTCCTTTATTGTTTTTGTATATACTTTGGATAGTTTTAATGTATACCTCTTCAACCCCTTGCTCTACCATGCTTTCCCATATGCTATTGTGGTAAACGGAATCAAAAGCTTTTTGGTAGTCTATAAAAGTTATATATAGAGTTCTCTGTTGTTCTTGATATTTTTCTATGATCAACTCTATTGTGTATGTGGTCAGTTGTTGAAACCCCTTTCCTGAAGCCCGCTTGTTCTACAGGTTTTTTCATTTCTAGTGTTTTACTTATTATTTTGTTAATAATTGTAGAGAACAGTTTGTAGAGGCTGGGTAGTAGGCTGATTGGCCTGTAGTTGCCAATGTCTTTGGGGTCTCCTTTTTTATATAGTAGTATGATGTTCGCTTCTGACCACTGAGTGGGTGTTGTAGAGTGTTGAAGTATCAAGTTGAAAAGTTTGGCTAATGATTCTGCCAAAATTAACTGACCAGCTTTCAGTGCTTCGTTTGAGATGTTGTCGGAGCCTGGGCTTTTTTCTATTTTTAGTTTCTTTATTGTTTCTATAATTTCGTTTTCAATGATCTCTAAAAAGTCTTTAAATTGGCCTTCTTCATTGTTATTTGATGTTATAATGTTGTTATTATTTTTTCCACTATATAGATTTCTATAAAACTCTGTAGCAGTATTTACAATATCGCTTCGTTTGTATATGTCTTTGTCCAGATTTTTTAATCCTTTTATCCAGATCTTGTTTGTTTGAAGTTCCTTAAAAGATTTCTTCGTGCTACCGCAGAGCTGTAAGTGTCTCATTATAGTGTCTTGTCTGTATTTTAAGTAGTCTTTTTTTATATATTTATTGACTATTTTGTATAAGGCAGAGAGTTCATTTTTCATGGAACGAGTTTTGTTTTTAGTTGACTGAAGTACTTTTCTTCTTTGTAGCAGTTTTTCTGTTCTGTCTTGTATTATTTTATGTTTATGATTTTTCTTGTTTATTTGTGCTAATTTTTGGCTTTCAGAGATAGCATTACTAATCTTATCATAATAATCTTGTACCGTTTCGTTTACATGGTGATTTATTGGCTCAGATAGTTTTAATTTAAGGTTGTCTTTATACTTTTTTATTTCCTCTTCATTTCTAAGTTGGCTTTGTTTGTTGGTGAAACGGGCTCTACTTAGTTTAATATTGGGAGAGCTTTACTGTTCCTCTGATTGCGCGATGGTCAGACGGATAGTTCAGGTTCAAAACTTCGAGGTTTGTGAATGATCTTGGATGGTTGGTGAGAATGTAGTCAATCTCGTTTTTGTGAAGCCCGTTCGGTGATTTCCAAGTCCATTTACGGTTTGGTTTTTTCTTAAAGCAGATATTTATTATTGTCAACCTATGTTCGAGCGCAAAGTTTACAAGTTTCTGGCCTCTATTATTTCTTGTGCCGTGTCCATATTGTTTCACAACCAAATATTATTTTTCTTTAGGTGCCCCCTTAGCCTTAGCATTGAAGTCGCCCATAAGTATAATGTGTGTGTGCGCCGTTTTTATTGCTTTTTCAATTGACTCATATAATTCGTCAATTTCGACCTCTTTTGCTTCCGTCGTAGGGAAATAGACTTGTAGAATGGATATCTTGTGGCCGCTTATGTCTATGTTGAGCATGGCTAAGCGTTCTGATATACCAATGAAGCTCTCTATATAGTTTTTTTTATTGCCTTGTTTATTATGAAGCCTACTCCATATTGCCCTGCTGTCTGTCCCATGTAGCAGAGTATGAAGTTCTCATGTTCTTTGATTTCACAACCCTAACGTCTTACTTCTGAGATTCCCATTATATCATAGTTTATAGAACTTAAACTTTCTTCTAGTTTTAATAAACGTTCATATGAAGACAGAGTGTTAACATTATATGTCAATATTTTGACGTGACAACGTCTTATAAATTGGTTTGCTGGGTGACACTTCAAGAAACTGCGTTACGCTCCGCTCACGTTATGCGCTCACAACGAGAGCGAGTGAGAGGCACGCGTCCCTTCCACTCGGGCATGGTTAGCCCGCCTAAGAGCGAGAGAGACAGACATAAAAAGTGAAAGGCACGCGTCCCTTCCGTAAAATTATTTTACCACTCAAAGTCGTTGTCACGTAAAACTTTCGCCCGTATACCGACTTTACAGGCAACCAATTTTTTTAGTTGATGATTATGTTTGGTGTCGTTGTTTCTTGGAATTGTAGATTTCTTTGGAGGGTTATGGTCAAAATCCTCCACGGTGACCAACCGGGTTGGAGGATCTATTAAGTTTTTTGTGTTGAAATACTTTTTTGTTAAATCTGTGTGGGAGAGGGGCAGCTAATTGCTATGCATTGTTTTTGGAGGTTTCTTGATTAAGTGCGGTATTTTTATTTATTAGGAAGTTTAACATGCTCGGTTTAATTACTCCTTCTGAGATACTGTTTGATCTTCTCACCAGGGTGTCTTGATGTTGTGATTTGTTCTTTTTATTTGTTAGCGAGTTTTTTTCTTTTGGAATGTTCTCGGTGGGGTTTGTTGGTGAGAGAGAAAACTTTCTTTTATATGTTTGTTTAAGTATGACCAATTTATCATACTTTAGGAAAGCCGTGTTTCCTTTTTCTCTCTTTGATTTCAGTTGTTCTTGTAATTGGTTTCTCTTTTCTAAAATGTGTTTAGGGTAATCCTCTTTCATATAGTAATTCGTACCTTGCAATGCTTTTTTTTGTTTAATAATTTAAATCTTTATGCCCAGGTTCAAGAAGGATACCACTACTGGGCGTGGTCTATCTCCTTTCTTTCCTAGCCTTATAACTTCTTGTAGGTCACTATAGGATAGTTTGATTGAGAAATGTTGTTCTAACCATTTGAGCATATTTTTTTCTAAAGTGTGGTATGATGATTCCAATTCTTCAATGCCGAAGAAAACTATATTTCTTTGCCTCGCTTGCTTCTCTAGGAAGTAGATTCGTTTTTCTTGATTATCTACTGTTTCCTTTAATTTTTCATGTTTTTCTTCCAATGCAAAAATTTTTTCTTCTAATATTTTATTGATATTTTGTGTAACTTGTTCTGTCACATTTTTTCCACTTTCTCTAATTGCTTTTTTTTGATCATCCAATTCCAGTTGGATTTGTTTTAGAACTTTTATTATTTCATCCATGGTTGTTATTATGGTTTTTCAGTAATATTAGTTTGTTTACATGTATGTGTCACCCTCTAGTGGCGTATCTTGGTACTTTCTGCACTGAGCGTTAGATCGATGCGTTCTCATACAGATCCCCAGCAATGTTGTCGATTTTTTAGTAGTACGCACTTTTTTCAATAGATGGCGTTGTATGTGTAAAAGTATTGTTGGATGACTTTGCAAATCGTGTTTCTTGCCATAAAAAGTGGTTATATTATTGTCCAAAATGTAATTGATATCACTATAGTTCGTTTATAATCACTTTTGAACACCCATGAGTGACTAAGACCCGCCAAAATGACTTTATCATTGGTAGTTAACACGAGACAAGCTCACGAAAATGTTCACAGTCACTAGTGTTTGTTTGTCGTTAACTCTCTTCTGATTGTATCTTAGTTCGTTTCTTTAGTATATCTAGAAAATTATCAAGTTTCCTTCCACAGTAACACTTAACTTTGATTTTGTTTTTTTTTGCCGTGGAAGAGGTTATATTTTGTCTAAAATGTAATTGAAATGACTATTGTTCGTATTTAATCACTTCTGAGCACCAATTAATGATCAATACCGGCCAATATGTCTTTATCATTGGTATTTAACGCTAGACAAGTTCACGAAAACACGGAAAGTTCACACGAAAATGTTCACAAGCACTAGTTATTGTTTGTTAGTCGTTTATCTTTCTTCGGATTATGTCTTTTTTGTTGGTTTCTTCAATATATCACGAAAATTGGCACGTTTCTTTCCACAATATCACTTAATTTTGATATATTCTATCGTTTAAATGTTTTATTTTGAATATTTTTAACAGAGCCGATGTAAACCGTGGCACAGTAGCGCCCTGTGGCACAGTATTCGGCCAGATACCAGATAATAATTCAGAATTTGGTCGGATTCCGGATAGTAAAAAAATGTACTTAGGTATTGTAGACAAACAACTCGTACCACAATAAATTATGGACACCGAGTTAATTTTCGGGAGCGCGTTGAAATGTTTTTAAAAACTAATTTAAGTAAAACTAACTACGTCTAGATGAGCCGAAGGGTATATTGAGACTGAATTTGCTTATACAATGAGGCTTAAAGAAAACTTATAATCTAACCCAGACGCAACTATGCATTTCTGGGTGGCATGGCGTGATGTCGCCTGATCCTGCGTAGACGCAAACACTAGGTCAGCAACTTATGCAGGTTCGCGGGAACATAACGCCTTCCCCCTCAGACCCAAAGTTATTGGAAAAGGATTTTCCACGTAATTTCGCTTCTAGATTTTCCTTATCCTATTTATGTTACTATTTGTACTATACTCTAACTTAGTACTAATGTTATCTCTACAATACGCAATACCAATACTTGAAAAGGGTGAGTAGAAGCAACGAGCTTATGTGTAACTTAAGTACATTTACATTTTACATTTTGAGGTTCGTTTTACATTAGTATTGTCTTTACATAATTTTCGAACAAATGGTATAAACTTTTTCCAAAAAAAACGCCAAGTATGACGATAACACTATATAGAGAACACTTGTGGCTATGCCAAGGCTTTTCACTTCACTTAAATTTGGAACACTTTTCACACTCTTTTTTAAAAGGTAGTTGAGGTGACTACTTAGTCTGTGTTGAGGTGCTGCACTTCGTCTAGGTTGATATCTTGCAGGTTTATAGGTTCAGCTTCTTTTGTGGTATTCTCTGGTAAGGCAGGTAAGTTCACAATAGGTAAATGGCTGTACGAATTTCCCAATTCACGGAAATGGTTCGCTCGTAGACGAAGAGTATCAATTATAACATCACACGGTTTCTGAATTGTAATGAGGTATGTTCCTCTCAATGGCTCTTGGGTGACGTCATCGTCACATTTTTGGGTGAGTACTTACCTTTTTATATTTGGAAAATATAATCCAGCTGTTATCTGAAATTCTCTGGACCTTTAAATCTTCTGTAGTAATTCGTTGTGCAACACATTTTGTGGGGTGTTGTTGGTACTTCATCAATTGTTCAACGCAGGTTCCTCTGGAGTAGGGGGGTAGGTAATGTCGTTCTCGGAGCACAAATATTCCTTGGCAGTTATCTCTTTGCATTTTGACAACTGGTGGACAATCCACACATAACACCATCTGACTCCAAACTAAGCAAAGCTTGTGTGATGGCAGCCAGATAGCTGATATAATACTTATATAGTTTTAAATACATACTTATTATACATAGAAACACCCAGACACAGTTCAAACATTTGAAATCATCACACAAATATTTGCACTGGGTGGGGATCGAACCGACGACCCTTAAAGCCACGTTTTACCTGCTTAGTTGGCCTTAGTTGCCCTAATTTCTCTACAGCCTCGTCGCGAATGTAGTTTATTTGGGACTGGAAGTCTTTTAAGTTACTGACAAGAGAAGAAGCATTTTTAGAAGACGATAGTTTGGCACAAAATTTAGAGTACTGTTGCGAATTGAACTGTAGATCCGATGCTATAAATAAATAAATAAATATTGGTGGACAATTCACACATAACACCATCTGACTCCAAACTAAGCAAAGCTTGTGTGATGGCAGCCAGATAGCTGATATAATACTTATATAGTTTTAAATACATACTTATTATACATAGAAACACCCAGACACAGTTCAAACATTTGAAATCATCACACAAATATTTGCACTGGGTGGGGATCGAACCGACGACCCTCGGCTTCGCAGGCAGAGCTACTACCAACTAAGCCACTAGGGCAGCCAAAGCTATGCCTTTCAGATCTATGGTTTTTATTATATACCAGCTGTCGTACTGTACAAAAGCACGGCCTTGTTTAACTGGGAGGAGACCTAGGTTTTCATTTACTTCTTGAAGTTGTAAGCCCTGGCTCAGGAACCCTCGGGCGCTACCTGCGGAGGGCGTTTTATATTTTTAACTGGGACTTTAGTTTCTCTATCTCGGACTTTTATAGGTAGTACATTACGTTCCACCTCACCACATACTATTGCTTTTTGGTATTTTGGCTTATCTTTAGATTGTCGTTTGTTAACCGCCTTTGCGTATAGAGTTTGACCCTCTTGGAACTGTGGTCCTATCTCGCCACCGCGTTTTTCTCTCACCGTTTCTTTCTTACTTTTCATTTTTGCCGCTATGTGTTTATACAATTCTTGAGTTCGTTTTCGGTGGTCCTTTAATAGCTGTTGTTTGTATACAAATACAAAAATCTTTATTGCTGTTTATAGGTAAGATAAGATGATACAAAACATTTTAAAAGTTGCCCCATACAAACTGGCCTCTGCGAGAGGCATGCAATATGTCTGGCAAGACAATTTGTTATAGTCTTAATTTATAAATAAAAAAAAAATTAAATAATAGTCAGCTGATTAAAGTCTTATTCTTCCTCATCTTCTATTAATTTCTGGTTTTAATTTATGTCATCTGATTCTTCATCTTCGATTCATTTCTGGCTTCTATTCGGTTGTGATATGTATTTGTGTGAGATAAATGTTTGGTGAGCGCAATTTCGCCAACGTCTTATGTTTCATCAGAATATTATCTTGTGTTTTTGAGTTTGATCAATATGTCCATCCAGGGTCTAAGATCTTGCAGTTCATCCATGTGAGGAATGCCAAAGAATGTATAAAGTGCAATAAATGTGTATAATAAAAAAATTAAAAAATGACGTTAATTATAATATTTATATAAATACTCAAAGAATGTCAAAATGTAATACAGTACAAACTAATTCATCATAATACAATCATTATTTGGTCTTATGTCAGTTGAATGCCAAATTTCATAATGGAATAATAATATCTATTGTGATATTAATGGAATAAGGTTAAAAGATTGTAAAAAAATCATATTAAACAATGTCTAAAATATGTCTAAAATATTAGTATTCCAATGAATTTCCTTATCAGTAATGTGCAAACATTACTGTGTTCCGGTTTGAAGGGCAATGTTTCCAGATAAATTACAGGGCTTAGAGATATAAGATCTTAGATCTCTGGGTGACGAGCGCAGTGCAGTGCTAGGTAATGATTTGGACTCTTCATGTTCCATTAGCTGCGTGTCACTGTGCTGTTATGAGGCAGGCATGTTGCTTACCATCAGGCACATGTCCTGGTCGTCTCGTCAGTCTTTATTTAAAAAAAAAAAAAATCACTTACAGTATAATAGCATTTGTGTATCAGCATTTTTTTTAGTTTGCTTTTGAACATTGTTATGTTAAGTTCTTTTATGGCATTTGGCAGCTTATTACATAAAAGAGGAGCCATACAAAAAATACTGTCACTCATAATCTTTTTTTGCGTTTGTCTATGAGCAGTCTACACTTACGAGTATCACGCCGGTTACGTTTTACTTTGTCACTAAATAGAGGAAAATAATGAGGGTTATTCCTTACAAAACACATAACTTCAAATATGTACAGGCATGGCAGGGCTAATATTTGGTTGTCTATGAATACTTGTCGGCTGCTATCTGTAACTTGCATCCCGAACATAGCACGAATGCATCGTTTTTGTGCTTTGAAAACTGAGGCTGTAGGTATCAGTTGAGTTCCCCCAAAAAATGATCCCATATCTCAAGACTGATGCCACCAATCCATGGTAAGATGTAAGAAGAGCCTCTTTCGTTACCACTGGAGCAAGCCTATGCAGAGCATATGCCGAGCTACCCAGCTTCTTGAAGAGAATCTCAACATGTGCCTTCCAATTCAATTTCATGTCTATTGTTAGGCCCAAAAATTTTGTTGTAGTGACTTCTGCAATTTTTTTATTTTGATGATTTATGTTAATGTTACTCAAGTAATTTTTTGTTTGAGTAAATTGCATGAAATTGGTTTTGCTTAAATTAATTTTTAAGTTATTAATGTTTAACCAATGGATAGATGAATTTAGTGCGGCATTGATATCTTCCTGATAATTAGCTTTATCTTGACATGCCATTGTGATTGTGCTGTAATCTGCTAATAGTGACATTGGATGCTCAATTACTTTAGGAAAATCATTTATGAAGACAATAAATTGAAACGGTCCCACACATTTCCCTGCGGCACACCAAATTTGACAGTTCTTTCTTTAGAGGTGAATATTTCCTCCTGTTTAGTTTTAGTATTAATCTTCGTAATTTTAGTTACTTGCCTTCTGTCTGTTAGGTAAGATTTTACTAAGTCAAGCACATTACCTCTAACCCCATAGGCTTCAAATTTACTCAGAAGAATATCATGATTGACATAGTCAAATGCCTGGGTCATATCACAATAAATGGTATGCTTTATCGAATTCCACGTCAAATGTAGAGTAAGGCTCTGTGTGTCCGAATACTATTTCAAATGGGGTTAAATCTGTGGCACTATGTGTAGTATTATTGTATGCCATTATTGCATAAGTCATCCTATTTGTCGCGTCTGTATATTTCACTTCATATTTGGCTATTCTGTAGATTTCTATTATAGTAGAGTGAAAACGTTCTACAATGCCAATGGAAAAATACCCTCATTGTACGCATGCGCCGCATCTATTAATATTTTGTTATGACGTTGTCACGTTAAATTATCATCTGTAAACCAACCGATTTTATAGATAACCAATTTTTTCAATTGGTCAACTTTGCACTAAATTTCGATCCAATTTTTTTATTTGAGGAAGGTAAAGATCTCTTACTGAACACAAAATTACATATTGCTCACAGCTCCAGGTGGAGCTTCGAAAGCCAATTGAAAAAACTGTTTTAGCCAATATCTCGGAAACTATGCACTTTATGGCAACTATGACCCATTAATCATCAATACGATTTACGGACCATTTAATGATACGGTTGCGATGATGCCGATGATGGTGGATAAAAATGATGTGGTCTACGACGGCGCTTGCTTCTCTAATAGAAACAAATTAACTTTCAACTTGAAAACGCCGAGGTTCGAAGCATCGAGAAAACCCCACTTTGGCATTGCGTTTCACAGCTTAGTTGTTCTTATATTACAAAAGTGGAGACATAACTGTTCGTTACACTCTTCAATCATGATGATGAACGATGTTGTTTTTTCGAGTAACGAGCAACATGATAGAATACCATAAATTTAAAAAACCCCGACTGCAAAAAAAACAACACGTATAAAAACATTACATATATAGAGTACCTAATACAATATCTAAAAACACTTCGGTCATTGAGACTAATCTAACGATATCTTAATTACCAAAATCCCTCAAGCCGTTTGGAAAATACGTGGAAATAAAAATATTTACAATCATACAAGATACGCTCGAAAAACATAAACTTTCTTTCAGTCGGGTAAACAAGAACAAAATTAAAAATTTTGACTAACCCCCGACTACCTAAGATTTGTTATCTGTACAACATTCTACTAGTCAAGCCCTTTCATTTGATACCCATATTAAGGGAGTTGTGAAAAAAGAAATGTAATTCGCCATTTTGTGGTATCGGCCATCTTGGATTTAAAATTTGTCATAGTACAAAGTATTCTACTAATTAAGCCCTTTCGTTTGATACCCATATTGAGGTAGTAGTGAAAAAAAATATATAATTCGCCATTTTGTGGTGGCGGCCATCTTGGATTTGAAATTTGTTATAGCGTATAGTACTCTACTAGTTAAGCCCTTTCATTTGATACCCATATTGAGGTAGGTTGTGAAGAAATATTTTATCCGCTATTTTGTGGAGGCGGCCATTTTGAATCGATAATAACCAAACATAGCTAAGAACACCCGCACGGTAATTAACTTTCAAATAAAAAAAACGGACACACACACACAGACAGACAGACATACGGACAGACGGACAGACGGACAGACGGACAGACGGACGAGACGGACAGACGGACAGACGGACAGACGGACAGACGGACAGACGGACAGACGGACAGACGGACGAGACGGACAGACGGACACGGACGGACAGACGGACAGACGGACAGACGGACAGACGGACAGACGGACGGACGAGACGGACAGACGGACAGACGGACAGACGGACAGACGGACAGACGGACAGACGGACAGACGGACAGACGGACAGACGGACAGACGGACAGACGGACAGACGGACAGACGGACAGACGGACAGACGGACAGACGGACAGACGGACAGACAGACAGACAGACATCGACGTCAAACTTATAACACCCCTTTTTTTTGGTCGGGGTTTATGCTACTCGGAACAGAATTCACATCAATTTTTTTTCTCCATTGCTACCATTAAATAGAACATAAATCGTAAATGGTTAGTTTGAAAAAAGTTTGATGAAAACAAAAGATGCGACATTTTATTTCCTACAATCTAGATAATATATATTTTATACATAATACACAAAATAGGATTCACTGACAGTCCCCTATGCAGGGGCTGTTTGTGGGAGAATAAAACTGTGGAACACTTGCTCCTACGCTGTGAGGCCACAGTAAGCATACGATTAAGACCAGGATTCCTTGAAGAAATTCCAAATCAAGTATGCAGAAACACAACACTTGACGAAATGGGAATGGAACTGGTATGCTGGCGTCCCAAGGCCGTGGTCAGCTGTTTAAGGAGCTTGGCTGGTTTGGGTAACTGGGCAAGGGGGAAGTGCACAATACATCCCTAGCGGAACGTCAGTAAAGGTCTATCACCCCCACCTTGAATTAGAATTATATATATATATTTATATTTTTATCTATATAATTTTTAACCGACTTCGATAAAGGAGATTTCTCAATTCGACCGTTTTTTTATGTGTGTTCTCGGATAACTTCGTCGTTTATGAACCGATTTTGATGATTCTTTTTTTGTTGCAAAGAAAATGTTTCAAGGGTGGTACCATGATAAGGAAACTAGGATCTGATGATGATATCCTAGAGAAATGGAGAAAAACTTTTTTACTTCATAAGTTTTCTGTTAAAAGTCGGTTTTTTTTTGTTAAAATTATTTTTTCTACCGTCTGTATGACTTTTCCTCTAAAGTGCTTAGCTTTCCAGATTTCGGCCTAAAACGTTTTTTCAAGATGGCGCTTGAAGCTCCACCTGGCTCTGTCATCATTTTGTGATTTTATGCTCAGTAGATGATGATTCTAAATCTTATATAAAAAATTATGGATCGGATATTTAGTGAAAAGTTAAATTCTATTTTGATTGGCCTAAAAAGCTTCTTATCAAATTTAGTAGAGTGTCTGAATTTAATTTTAAACTAAAGAAGTCGGTTTTTGTTTGTAACCGTCGGCGTGTTATACTCTTTGCTGAGCAAATTTTATTTGATAGTAAAAGACAGATTGTACATCGCCAATAGCGTTTTGATATTCAAAATTTGTAAAAATGTAATCTCAAAATAGTATTTAGCGAAAATAAATTACTGTGAAAGGCAGTTAAGTCCTGATGCTTGCTCTATTGGCCTACAACATAAAATAAACGGCGTACCAATTAGTATTAATGCCTATTTGCAATTCCAATGGAAACGGTATCAAAAATCAAGATCATAACGTTCTTCAGTAGTAATACCCTACCTACTGATATTGTTATACTGTGGCACTATGATCGTAATATCAAAGACTAATCGGTTGTCAAAATTGCAAAATCTAGCATAGGCCCGTTGGCGAGCGCCAAAACGCGACCACAGACTAAGTAGAGAGATACTCCAACGCGATTGAAAAGAACCAATGCTAAAATACTACGCGACTGATCGGGTCTGCCGAACGGCGCGCTCTATCTTATCTTAATATTTATAGAAATCTCCTGTCACGATGTTTGTCGTCGATGGACTCCTAAACTACTTAACCGATTTTAATCAAATTTGGACACCGTGTGCAGTTTGATCCAAGTTGAAAGATAGGATAGTTTTTATTTCGATGAATAGTCGTTATACAAGGGTCAAACTGAAAGTTCTTAGAAAATCAAAAACTGATTACATTAGCCAGTTATTAGTTTTATTATATCTTTTCAAAATATTGTCCATTCACGTCAATACACCGCTGCATGCGATGGAACCACTGGGAAAAGCACTTTGCCCACTCGTCCTTAGGGGTCTCTTCAATGGCATCGCGATACGCAGCCACCGCTTCAAAATAAATAAAAATCACAAGGCGCGAGGTCGCGGCTATACGGCGGGTGACCCAGTAATTCAACGTTTGATGTCGCCAAATAGTCGATCGTTCGCTTGGCGGTGTGCGATGAGGCGTTGTCGTGGTGAAGGAAGATCCTACTGCGAGGTCGTTTCTCTCGAACTTTTTCCAAGACAAGTGGCAAACAATTGGTAGTGTACCATTTCTGCAGAACTGGTTTTTTGATCCTC